>CM075883.1:21134024-21821619 GCA_038021265.1 Cyprinella venusta | reverse complement strand
TCGACCAGCGCGCAAAAATCGAGGCTCTAGACCCTTCCAGAGCCGAGATATCGGATGTCAAAGTTTTGACCTGAAAAAAAAACATAAGGGGTAACACTGTCGTTTTTGGCCGAAATTTTGACCCCCTCCGATCTTCTTGAAACTCTGGATTCTGACAGAGGGCCACGAGACTTCGACCAGCGCGCAAAAATGGAGGCTCTAGACCCTTCCAGAGCCGAGATATCAGATGTCAAAGTTTTGACCTGAAAAAAAAACATAAGGGGTAACACTGTCGTTTTTGGCCAAAATTTTGACCCCCTCCGATCTTCTTGAAACTCTGGATTCTGACAGAGGGCCACGAGACTTCGACCAGCGCGCAAAAATGGAGGCTCTAGACCCTTCCAGAGCCGAGATATCGGACGTCAAAGTTTTGACCTGAAAAAAAAACATAAGGGGTAACACTGTCGTTTTGGCCGAAATTTTGACCCCCTCCGATCTTCTTGAAACTCTGGATTCTGACAGAGGGCCACGAGACTTCGACCAGCGCGCAAAAATGGAGGCTCTAGACCCTTCCAGAGCCGAGATATCGGATGTCAAAGTTTTGACCTGAAAAAAAACATAAGGGGTAACACTGTCGTTTTTGGCCGAAATTTTGACCCCCTCCGATCTTCTTGAAACTCTGGATTCTGACAGAGGGCCACGAGACTTCGACCAGCGTGCAAAAATGGAGGCTCTAGACCCTTCCAGAGCCGAGATATCGGATGTCAAAGTTTTGACCTGAAAAAAAAACATAAGGGGTAACACTGTCGTTTTTGGCCGAAATTTTGACCCCCTCCGATCTTCTTGAAACTCTGGATTCTGACAGAGGGCCACGAGACTTCGACCAGCGCGCAAAAATGGAGGCTCTAGACCCTTCCAGAGCCGAGATATCAGATGTCAAAGTTTTGACCTGAAAAAAAAACATAAGGGGTAACACTGTCGTTTTTGGCCGAAATTTTGACCCCCTCCGATCTTCTTGAAACTCTGGATTCTGACAGAGGGCCACGAGACTTCGACCAGCGCGCAAAAATGGAGGCTCTAGACCCTTCCAGAGCCGAGATATCGGACGTCAAAGTTTTGACCTGAAAAAAAAACATAAGGGGTAACACTGTCGTTTTGGCCGAAATTTTGACCCCCTCCGATCTTCTTGAAACTCTGGATTCTGACAGAGGGCCACGAGACTTCGACCAGCGCGCAAAAATGGAGGCTCTAGACCCTTCCAGAGCCGAGATATCGGATGTCAAAGTTTTGACCTGAAAAAAAAACATAAGGGGTAACACTGTCGTTTTTGGCCGAAATTTTGACCCCCTCCGATCTTCTTGAAACTCTGGATTCTGACAGAGGGCCACGAGACTTCGACCAGCGCGCAAAAATGGAGGCTCTACACCCTTCCAGAGCCGAGATATCGGATGTCAAAGTTTTGACCTGAAAAAAAAACATAAGGGGTAACACTGTCGTTTTTGGCCGAAATTTTGACCCCCTCCGATCTTCTTGAAACTCTGGATTCTGACAGAGGGCCACGAGACTTCGACCAGCGCGCAAAAATGGAGGCTCTACACCCTTCCAGAGCCGAGATATCGGATGTCAAAGTTTTGACCTGAAAAAAAAACATAAGGGGTAACACTGTCGTTTTTGGCCGAAATTTTGACCCCCTCCGATCTTCTTGAAACTCTGGATTCTGACAGAGGGCCACGAGACTTCGACCAGCGCGCAAAAATGGAGGCTCTAGACCCTTCCAGAGCCGAGATATCGGACGTCAAAGTTTTGACCTGAAAAAAAAACATAAGGGGTAACACTGTCGTTTTGGCCGAAATTTTGACCCCCTCCGATCTTCTTGAAACTCTGGATTCTGACAGAGGGCCACGAGACTTCGACCAGCGCGCAAAAATGGAGGCTCTAGACCCTTCCAGAGCCGAGATATCGGATGTCAAAGTTTTGACCTGAAAAAAAAACATAAGGGGTAACACTGTCGTTTTTGACCGAAATTTTGACCCCCTCCGATCTTCTTGAAACTCTGGATTCTGACAGAGGGCCACGAGACTTCGACCAGCGCGCAAAAATGGAGGCTCTACACCGTTCCAGAGCCGAGATATCGGATGTCAAAGTTTTGACCTGAAAAAAAAAACATAAGGGGTAACACTGTCGTTTTTGGCCGAAATTTTGACCCCCTCCGATCTTCTTGAAACTCTGGATTCTGACAGAGGGCCACGAGACTTCGACCAGCGCGCAAAAATGGAGGCTCTAGACCCTTCCAGAGCCGAGATATCGGATGTCAAAGTTTTGACCTGAAAAAAAAACATAAGGGGTAACACTGTCGTTTTTGGCCGAAATTTTGACCCCCTCCGATCTTCTTGAAACTCTGGATTCTGACAGAGGGCCACGAGACTTCGACCAGCGCGCAAAAATGGAGGCTCTAGACCCTTCCAGAGCCGAGATATCAGATGTCAAAGTTTTGACCTGAAAAAAAAACATAAGGGGTAACACTGTCGTTTTGGCCGAAATTTTGACCCCCTCCGATCTTCTTGAAACTCTGGATTCTGACAGAGGGCCACGAGACTTCGACCAGCGCGCAAAAATGGAGGCTCTAGACCCTTCCAGAGCCGAGATATCGGATGTCAAAGTTTTGACCTGAAAAAAAAAAACATAAGGGGTAACACTGTCGTTTTTGGCCGAAATTTTGACCCCCTCCGATCTTCTTGAAACTCTGGATTCTGACAGAGGGCCACGAGACTTCGACCAGCGCGCAAAAATCGAGGCTCTAGACCCTTCCAGAGCCGAGATATCGGATGTCAAAGTTTTGACCTGAAAAAAAACATAAGGGGTAACACTGTCGTTTTTGGCCGAAATTTTGACCCCCTCCGATCTTCTTGAAACTCTGGATTCTGACAGAGGGCCACGAGACTTCGACCAGCGCGCAAAAATGGAGGCTCTAGACCCTTCCAGAGCCGAGATATCAGATGTCAAAGTTTTGACCTGAAAAAAAAACATAAGGGGTAACACTGTCGTTTTTGGCCAAAATTTTGACCCCCTCCGATCTTCTTGAAACTCTGGATTCTGACAGAGGGCCACGAGACTTCGACCAGCGCGCAAAAATGGAGGCTCTAGACCCTTCCAGAGCCGAGATATCGGATGTCAAAGTTTTGACCTGAAAAAAAAACATAAGGGGTAACACTGTCGTTTTTGGCCGAAATTTTGACCCCCTCCGATCTTCTTGAAACTCTGGATTCTGACAGAGGGCCACGAGACTTCGACCAGCGCGCAAAAATGGAGGCTCTACACCCTTCCAGAGCCGAGATATCGGATGTCAAAGTTTTGACCTGAAAAAAAACGTAAGGGGTAACACTGTCGTTTTTGGCCGAAATTTTGACCCCCTCCGATCTTCTTGAAACTCTGGATTCTGACAGAGGGCCACAAGACTTCGACCAGCGCGCAAAAATGGAGGCTCTAGACCCTTCCAGAGCCGAGATATCGGATGTCAAAGTTTTGACCTGAAAAAAAAAACATAAGGGGTAACACTGTCGTTTTTGGCCGAAATTTTGACCCCCTCCGATCTTCTTGAAACTCTGGATTCTGACAGAGGGCCACGAGACTTCGACCAGCGTGCAAAAATGGAGGCTCTAGACCCTTCCAGAGCCGAGATATCGGATGTCAAAGTTTTGACCTGAAAAAAAAAACATAAGGGGTAACACTGTCGTTTTTGGCCGAAATTTTGACCCCCTCCGATCTTCTTGAAACTCTGGATTCTGACAGAAGGCCACGAGACTTCGACCAGCGTGCAAAAATGGAGGCTCTAGACCCTTCCAGAGCCGAGATATCGGATGTCAAAGTTTTGACCTGAAAAAAAAACATAAGGGGTAACACTGTCGTTTTGGCCGAAATTTTGACCCCCTCCGATCTTCTTGAAACTCTGGATTCTGACAGAGGGCCACGAGACTTCGACCAGCGCGCAAAAATGGAGGCTCTAGACCCTTCCAGAGCCGAGATATCGGATGTCAAAGTTTTGACCTGAAAAAAAAACATAAGGGGTAACACTGTCGTTTTTGGCCGAAATTTTGACCCCCTCCGATCTTCTTGAAACTCTGGATTCTGACAGAGGGCCACGAGACTTCGACCAGCGCGCAAAAATGGAGGCTCTAGACCCTTCCAGAGCCGAGATATCGGATGTCAAAGTTTTGACCTGAAAAAAAAAACATAAGGGGTAACACTGTCGTTTTTGGCCGAAATTTTGACCCCCTCCGATCTTCTTGAAACTCTGGATTCTGACAGAGGGCCACGAGACTTCGACCAGCGCGCAAAAATGGAGGCTCTACACCCTTCCAGAGCCGAGATATCGGATGTCAAAGTTTTGACCTGAAAAAAAACATAAGGGGTAACACTGTCGTTTTTGGCCGAAATTTTGACCCCCTCCGATCTTCTTGAAACTTGGATTCTGACAGAGGGCCACGAGACTTCGACCAGCGCGCAAAAATGGAGGCTCTAGACCCTTCCAGAGCCGAGATATCGGATGTCAAAGTTTTGACCTGAAAAAAAAAACATAAGGGGTAACACTGTCGTTTTTGGCCGAAATTTTGACCCCCTCCGATCTTCTTGAAACTCTGGATTCTGACAGAGGGCCACGAGACTTCGACCAGCGTGCAAAAATGGAGGCTCTAGACCCTTCCAGAGCCGAGATATCGGATGTCAAAGTTTTGACCTGAAAAAAAAAACATAAGGGGTAACACTGTCGTTTTTGGCCGAAATTTTGACCCCCTCCGATCTTCTTGAAACTCTGGATTCTGACAGAGGGCCACGAGACTTCGACCAGCGTGCAAAAATGGAGGCTCTAGACCCTTCCAGAGCCGAGATATCGGATGTCAAAGTTTTGACCTGAAAAAAAAAACATAAGGGGTAACACTGTCGTTTTTGGCCGAAATTTTGACCCCCTCCGATCTTCTTGAAACTCTGGATTCTGACAGAGGGCCACGAGACTTCGACCAGCGCGCAAAAATGGAGGCTCTAGACCCTTCCAGAGCCGAGATATCGGATGTCAAAGTTTTGACCTGAAAAAAAAACATAAGGGGTAACACTGTCGTTTTTGGCCGAAATTTTGACCCCCTCCGATCTTCTTGAAACTCTGGATTCTGACAGAGGGCCACGAGACTTCGACCAGCGCGCAAAAATGGAGGCTCTACACCCTTCCAGAGCCGAGATATCGGATGTCAAAGTTTTGACCTGAAAAAAAAACATAAGGGGTAACACTGTCGTTTTTGGCCGAAATTTTGACCCCCTCCGATCTTCTTGAAACTCTGGATTCTGACAGAGGGCCACGAGACTTCGACCAGCGCGCAAAAATGGAGGCTCTACACCCTTCCAGAGCCGAGATATCGGATGTCAAAGTTTTGACCTGAAAAAAAAACATAAGGGGTAACACTGTCGTTTTTGGCCGAAATTTTGACCCCCTCCGATCTTCTTGAAACTCTGGATTCTGACAGAGGGCCACGAGACTTCGACCAGCGCGCAAAAATGGAGGCTCTAGACCCTTCCAGAGCCGAGATATCGGATGTCAAAGTTTTGACCTGAAAAAAAAACATAAGGGGTAACACTGTCGTTTTTGGCCGAAATTTTGACCCCCTCCGATCTTCTTGAAACTCTGGATTCTGACAGAGGGCCACGAGACTTCGACCAGCGCGCAAAAATGGAGGCTCTAGACCCTTCCAGAGCCGAGATATCAGATGTCAAAGTTTTGACCTGAAAAAAAAACATAAGGGGTAACACTGTCGTTTTTGGCCGAAATTTTGACCCCCTCCGATCTTCTTGAAACTCTTGATTCTGACAGAGGGCCACGAGACTTCGACCAGCGCGCAAAAATGGAGGCTCTAGACCCTTCCAGAGCCGAGATATCGGATGTCAAAGTTTTGACCTGAAAAAAAAAACATAAGGGGTAACACTGTCGTTTTTGGCCGAAATTTTGACCCCCTCCGATCTTCTTGAAACTCTGGATTCTGACAGAGGGCCACGAGACTTCGACCAGCGCGCAAAAATGGAGGCTCTAGACCCTTCCAGAGCCGAGATATCGGATGTCAAAGTTTTGACCTGAAAAAAAAACATAAGGGGTAACACTGTCGTTTTTGGCCGAAATTTTGACCCCCTCCGATCTTCTTGAAACTCTGGATTCTGACAGAGGGCCACGAGACTTCGACCAGCGCGCAAAAATGGAGGCTCTACACCCTTCCAGAGCCGAGATATCAGATGTCAAAGTTTTGACCTGAAAAAAAAACATAAGGGGTAACACTGTCGTTTTTGGCCAAAATTTTGACCCCCTCCGATCTTCTTGAAACTCTGGATTCTGACAGAGGGCCACGAGACTTCGACCAGCGCGCAAAAATGGAGGCTCTAGACCCTTCCAGAGCCGAGATATCGGATGTCAAAGTTTTGACCTGAAAAAAAAAACATAAGGGGTAACACTGTCGTTTTTGGACGAAATTTTGAGCCCCTCCGATCTTCTTGAAACTCTGGCTTCTGACAGAGGGCCACGAGACTTCGACCAGCGCGCAAAAATGGAGGCTCTAGACCCTTCCAGAGCCGAGATATCAGATGTCAAAGTTTTGACCTGAAAAAAAAACATAAGGGGTAACACTGTCGTTTTTGGACGAAATTTTGACCCCCTCCGATCTTCTTGAAACTCTGGATTCTGACAGAGGGCCACGAGACTTCGACCAGCGCGCAAAAATGGAGGCTCTAGACCCTTCCAGAGCCGAGATATCGGACGTCAAAGTTTTGACCTGAAAAAAAAAACATAAGGGGTAACACTGTCGTTTTGGCCGAAATTTTGACCCCCTCCGATCTTCTTGAAACTCTGGATTCTGACAGAGGGCCACGAGACTTCGACCAGCGCGCAAAAATGGAGGCTCTAGACCCTTCCAGAGCCGAGATATCGGATGTCAAAGTTTTGACCTGAAAAAAAAACATAAGGGGTAACACTGTCGTTTTTGGCCGAAATTTTGACCCCCTCCGATCTTCTTGAAACTCTGGATTCTGACAGAGGGCCACGAGACTTCGACCAGCGTGCAAAAATGGAGGCTCTAGACCCTTCCAGAGCCGAGATATCGGATGTCAAAGTTTTGACCTGAAAAAAAAACATAAGGGGTAACACTGTCGTTTTTGGCCGAAATTTTGACCCCCTCCGATCTTCTTGAAACTCTGGATTCTGACAGAGGGCCACGAGACTTCGACCAGCGCGCAAAAATGGAGGCTCTAGACCCTTCCAGAGCCGAGATATCAGATGTCAAAGTTTTGACCTGAAAAAAAAACATAAGGGGTAACACTGTCGTTTTTGGCCGAAATTTTGACCCCCTCCGATCTTCTTGAAACTCTGGATTCTGACAGAGGGCCACGAGACTTCGACCAGCGCGCAAAAATGGAGGCTCTAGACCCTTCCAGAGCCGAGATATCGGACGTCAAAGTTTTGACCTGAAAAAAAAACATAAGGGGTAACACTGTCGTTTTGGCCGAAATTTTGACCCCCTCCGATCTTCTTGAAACTCTGGATTCTGACAGAGGGCCACGAGACTTCGACCAGCGCGCAAAAATGGAGGCTCTAGACCCTTCCAGAGCCGAGATATCGGACGTCAAAGTTTTGACCTGAAAAAAAAACATAAGGGGTAACACTGTCGTTTTGGCCGAAATTTTGACCCCCTCCGATCTTCTTGAAACTCTGGATTCTGACAGAGGGCCACGAGACTTCGACCAGCGCGCAAAAATGGAGGCTCTAGACCCTTCCAGAGCCGAGATATCGGATGTCAAAGTTTTGACCTGAAAAAAAAACATAAGGGGTAACACTGTCGTTTTTGGCCGAAATTTTGACCCCCTCCGATCTTCTTGAAACTCTGGATTCTGACAGAGGGCCACGAGACTTCGACCAGCGTGCAAAAATGGAGGCTCTAGACCCTTCCAGAGCCGAGATATCGGATGTCAAAGTTTTGACCTGAAAAAAAAACATAAGGGGTAACACTGTCGTTTTTGGCCGAAATTTTGACCCCCTCCGATCTTCTTGAAACTCTGGATTCTGACAGAGGGCCACGAGACTTCGACCAGCGCGCAAAAATGGAGGCTCTAGACCCTTCCAGAGCCGAGATATCAGATGTCAAAGTTTTGACCTGAAAAAAAAACATAAGGGGTAACACTGTCGTTTTTGGCCGAAATTTTGACCCCCTCCGATCTTCTTGAAACTCTGGATTCTGACAGAGGGCCACGAGACTTCGACCAGCGCGCAAAAATGGAGGCTCTAGACCCTTCCAGAGCCGAGATATCGGACGTCAAAGTTTTGACCTGAAAAAAAAACATAAGGGGTAACACTGTCGTTTTGGCCGAAATTTTGACCCCCTCCGATCTTCTTGAAACTCTGGATTCTGACAGAGGGCCACGAGACTTCGACCAGCGCGCAAAAATGGAGGCTCTAGACCCTTCCAGAGCCGAGATATCGGACGTCAAAGTTTTGACCTGAAAAAAAAACATAAGGGGTAACACTGTCGTTTTGGCCGAAATTTTGACCCCCTCCGATCTTCTTGAAACTCTGGATTCTGACAGAGGGCCACGAGACTTCGACCAGCGCGCAAAAATGGAGGCTCTAGACCCTTCCAGAGCCGAGATATCGGATGTCAAAGTTTTGACCTGAAAAAAAAACATAAGGGGTAACACTGTCGTTTTTGGCCGAAATTTTGACCCCCTCCGATCTTCTTGAAACTCTGGATTCTGACAGAGGGCCACGAGACTTCGACCAGCGCGGCAAAAATGGAGGCTCTACACCCTTCCAGAGCCGAGATATCGGATGTCAAAGTTTTGACCTGAAAAAAAAACATAAGGGGTAACACTGTCGTTTTTGGCCGAAATTTTGACCCCCTCCGATCTTCTTGAAACTCTGGATTCTGACAGAGGGCCACGAGACTTCGACCAGCGCGCAAAAATGGAGGCTCTAGACCCTTCCAGAGCCGAGATATCGGATGTCAAAGTTTTGACCTGAAAAAAAAACATAAGGGGTAACACTGTCGTTTTTGGCCGAAATTTTGACCCCCTCCGATCTTCTTGAAACTCTGGATTCTGACAGAGGGCCACGAGACTTCGACCAGCGCGCAAAAATGGAGGCTCTAGACCCTTCCAGAGCCGAGATATCGGATGTCAAAGTTTTGACCTGAAAAAAAAACATAAGGGGTAACACTGTCGTTTTTGGCCGAAATTTTGACCCCCTCCGATCTTCTTGAAACTCTGGATTCTGACAGAGGGCCACGAGACTTCGACCAGCGCGCAAAAATGGAGGCTCTAGACCCTTCCAGAGCCGAGATATCAGATGTCAAAGTTTTGACCTGAAAAAAAAACATAAGGGGTAACACTGTCGTTTTTGGCCGAAATTTTGACCCCCTCCGATCTTCTTGAAACTCTGGATTCTGACAGAGGGCCACGAGACTTCGACCAGCGCGCAAAAATGGAGGCTCTAGACCCTTCCAGAGCCGAGATATCGGACGTCAAAGTTTTGACCTGAAAAAAAAACATAAGGGGTAACACTGTCGTTTTGGCCGAAATTTTGACCCCCTCCGATCTTCTTGAAACTCTGGATTCTGACAGAGGGCCACGAGACTTCGACCAGCGCGCAAAAATGGAGGCTCTAGACCCTTCCAGAGCCGAGATATCGGACGTCAAAGTTTTGACCTGAAAAAAAAACATAAGGGGTAACACTGTCGTTTTGGCCGAAATTTTGACCCCCTCCGATCTTCTTGAAACTCTGGATTCTGACAGAGGGCCACGAGACTTCGACCAGCGCGCAAAAATGGAGGCTCTAGACCCTTCCAGAGCCGAGATATCGGATGTCAAAGTTTTGACCTGAAAAAAAAACATAAGGGGTAACACTGTCGTTTTTGGCCGAAATTTTGACCCCCTCCGATCTTCTTGAAACTCTGGATTCTGACAGAGGGCCACGAGACTTCGACCAGCGCGCAAAAATGGAGGCTCTACACCCTTCCAGAGCCGAGATATCGGATGTCAAAGTTTTGACCTGAAAAAAAAACATAAGGGGTAACACTGTCGTTTTTGGCCGAAATTTTGACCCCCTCCGATCTTCTTGAAACTCTGGATTCTGACAGAGGGCCACGAGACTTCGACCAGCGCGCAAAAATGGAGGCTCTAGACCCTTCCAGAGCCGAGATATCGGATGTCAAAGTTTTGACCTGAAAAAAAAAACATAAGGGGTAACACTGTCGTTTTTGGCCGAAATTTTGACCCCCTCCGATCTTCTTGAAACTCTGGATTCTGACAGAGGGCCACGAGACTTCGACCAGCGCGCAAAAATGGAGGCTCTAGACCCTTCCAGAGCCGAGATATCGGATGTCAAAGTTTTGACCTGAAAAAAAAACATAAGGGGTAACACTGTCGTTTTTGGCCGAAATTTTGACCCCCTCCGATCTTCTTGAAACTCTGGATTCTGACAGAGGGCCACGAGACTTCGACCAGCGCGCAAAAATGGAGGCTCTACACCCTTCCAGAGCCGAGATATCGGATGTCAAAGTTTTGACCTGAAAAAAAAACATAAGGGGTAACACTGTCGTTTTTGGCCGAAATTTTGACCCCCTCCGATCTTCTTGAAACTCTGGATTCTGACAGAGGGCCACGAGACTTCGACCAGCGCGCAAAAATGGAGGCTCTAGACCCTTCCAGAGCCGAGATATCGGATGTCAAAGTTTTGACCTGAAAAAAAAAACATAAGGGGTAACACTGTCGTTTTTGGCCGAAATTTTGACCCCCTCCGATCTTCTTGAAACTCTGGATTCTGACAGAGGGCCACGAGACTTCGACCAGCGTGCAAAAATGGAGGCTCTAGACCCTTCCAGAGCCGAGATATCGGATGTCAAAGTTTTGACCTGAAAAAAAAAACATAAGGGGTAACACTGTCGTTTTTGGCCGAAATTTTGACCCCCTCCGATCTTCTTGAAACTCTGGATTCTGACAGAGGGCCACGAGACTTCGACCAGCGCGCAAAAATGGAGGCTCTAGACCCTTCCAGAGCCGAGATATCAGATGTCAAAGTTTTGACCTGAAAAAAAAACATAAGGGGTAACACTGTCGTTTTTGGCCGAAATTTTGACCCCCTCCGATCTTCTTGAAACTCTGGATTCTGACAGAGGGCCACGAGACTTCGACCAGCGCGCAAAAATGGAGGCTCTAGACCCTTCCAGAGCCGAGATATCGGACGTCAAAGTTTTGACCTGAAAAAAAAACATAAGGGGTAACACTGTCGTTTTGGCCGAAATTTTGACCCCCTCCGATCTTCTTGAAACTCTGGATTCTGACAGAGGGCCACGAGACTTCGACCAGCGCGCAAAAATGGAGGCTCTAGACCCTTCCAGAGCCGAGATATCGGACGTCAAAGTTTTGACCTGAAAAAAAAACATAAGGGGTAACACTGTCGTTTTGGCCGAAATTTTGACCCCCTCCGATCTTCTTGAAACTCTGGATTCTGACAGAGGGCCACGAGACTTCGACCAGCGCGCAAAAATGGAGGCTCTAGACCCTTCCAGAGCCGAGATATCGGATGTCAAAGTTTTGACCTGAAAAAAAAACATAAGGGGTAACACTGTCGTTTTTGGCCGAAATTTTGACCCCCTCCGATCTTCTTGAAACTCTGGATTCTGACAGAGGGCCACGAGACTTCGACCAGCGCGCAAAAATGGAGGCTCTACACCCTTCCAGAGCCGAGATATCGGATGTCAAAGTTTTGACCTGAAAAAAAAACATAAGGGGTAACACTGTCGTTTTTGGCCGAAATTTTGACCCCCTCCGATCTTCTTGAAACTCTGGATTCTGACAGAGGGCCACGAGACTTCGACCAGCGCGCAAAAATGGAGGCTCTAGACCCTTCCAGAGCCGAGATATCGGATGTCAAAGTTTTGACCTGAAAAAAAAAACATAAGGGGTAACACTGTCGTTTTTGGCCGAAATTTTGACCCCCTCCGATCTTCTTGAAACTCTGGATTCTGACAGAGGGCCACGAGACTTCGACCAGCGCGCAAAAATGGAGGCTCTAGACCCTTCCAGAGCCGAGATATCGGATGTCAAAGTTTTGACCTGAAAAAAAAACATAAGGGGTAACACTGTCGTTTTTGGCCGAAATTTTGACCCCCTCCGATCTTCTTGAAACTCTGGATTCTGACAGAGGGCCACGAGACTTCGACCAGCGCGCAAAAATGGAGGCTCTACACCCTTCCAGAGCCGAGATATCGGATGTCAAAGTTTTGACCTGAAAAAAAAACATAAGGGGTAACACTGTCGTTTTTGGCCGAAATTTTGACCCCCTCCGATCTTCTTGAAACTCTGGATTCTGACAGAGGGCCACGAGACTTCGACCAGCGCGCAAAAATGGAGGCTCTAGACCCTTCCAGAGCCGAGATATCGGATGTCAAAGTTTTGACCTGAAAAAAAAAACATAAGGGGTAACACTGTCGTTTTTGGCCGAAATTTTGACCCCCTCCGATCTTCTTGAAACTCTGGATTCTGACAGAGGGCCACGAGACTTCGACCAGCGTGCAAAAATGGAGGCTCTAGACCCTTCCAGAGCCGAGATATCGGATGTCAAAGTTTTGACCTGAAAAAAAAAACATAAGGGGTAACACTGTCGTTTTTGGCCGAAATTTTGACCCCCTCCGATCTTCTTGAAACTCTGGATTCTGACAGAGGGCCACGAGACTTCGACCAGCGTGCAAAAATGGAGGCTCTAGACCCTTCCAGAGCCGAGATATCGGATGTCAAAGTTTTGACCTGAAAAAAAAAACATAAGGGGTAACACTGTCGTTTTTGGCCGAAATTTTGACCCCCTCCGATCTTCTTGAAACTCTGGATTCTGACAGAGGGCCACGAGACTTCGACCAGCGCGCAAAAATGGAGGCTCTAGACCCTTCCAGAGCCGAGATATCGGATGTCAAAGTTTTGACCTGAAAAAAAAACATAAGGGGTAACACTGTCGTTTTTGGCCGAAATTTTGACCCCCTCCGATATTCTTGAAACTCTGGATTCTGACAGAGGGCCACGAGACTTCGACCAGCGCGCAAAAATGGAGGCTCTACACCCTTCCAGAGCCGAGATATCGGATGTCAAAGTTTTGACCTGAAAAAAAAACATAAGGGGTAACACTGTCGTTTTTGGCCGAAATTTTGACCCCCTCCGATCTTCTTGAAACTCTGGATTCTGACAGAGGACCACGAGACTTCGACCAGCGCGCAAAAATGGAGGCTCTACACCCTTCCAGAGCCGAGATATCGGATGTCAAAATTTTGACCTGAAAAAAAAACATAAGGGGTAACACTGTCGTTTTTGGCCGAAATTTTGACCCCCTCCGATCTTCTTGAAACTCTGGATTCTGACAGAGGGCCACGAGACTTCGACCAGCGCGCAAAAATGGAGGCTCTAGACCCTTCCAGAGCCGAGATATCGGATGTCAAAGTTTTGACCTGAAAAAAAAAAACATAAGGGGTAACACTGTCGTTTTTGGCCGAAATTTTGACCCCCTCCGATCTTCTTGAAACTCTGGATTCTGACAGAGGGCCACGAGACTTCGACCAGCGCGCAAAAATGGAGGCTCTAGACCCTTCCAGAGCCGAGATATCGGATGTCAAAGTTTTGACCTGAAAAAAAAACATAAGGGGTAACACCGTCGTTTTTGGCCGAAATTTTGACCCCCTCCGATCTTCTTGAAACTCTGGATTCTGACAGAGGGCCACGAGACTTCGACCAGCGCGCAAAAATGGAGGCTCTACACCCTTCCAGAGCCGAGATATCGGATGTCAAAGTTTTGACCTGAAAAAAAAACATAAGGGGTAACACTGTCGTTTTTGGCCGAAATTTTGACCCCCTCCGATCTTCTTGAAACTCTGGATTCTGACAGAGGGCCACGAGACTTCGACCAGCGCGCAAAAATGGAGGCTCTAGACCCTTCCAGAGCCGAGATATCGGATGTCAAAGTTTTGACCTGAAAAAAAAAACATAAGGGGTAACACTGTCGTTTTTGGCCGAAATTTTGACCCCCTCCGATCTTCTTGAAACTCTGGATTCTGACAGAGGGCCACGAGACTTCGACCAGCGCGCAAAAATGGAGGCTCTAGACCCTTCCAGAGCCGAGATATCGGACGTCAAAGTTTTGACCTGAAAAAAAAACATAAGGGGTAACACTGTCGTTTTTGGCCGAAATTTTGACCCCCTCCGATCTTCTTGAAACTCTGGATTCTGACAGAGGGCCACGAGACTTCGACCAGCGCGCAAAAATGGAGGCTCTACACCCTTCCAGAGCCGAGATATCGGATGTCAAAATTTTGACCTGAAAAAAAAACATAAGGGGTAACACTGTCGTTTTTGGCCGAAATTTTGACCCCCTCCGATCTTCTTGAAACTCTGGATTCTGACAGAGGGCCACGAGACTTCGACCAGCGCGCAAAAATGGAGGCTCTAGACCCTTCCAGAGCCGAGATATCGGATGTCAAAGTTTTGACCTGAAAAAAAAAAACATAAGGGGTAACACTGTCGTTTTTGGCCGAAATTTTGACCCCCTCCGATCTTCTTGAAACTCTGGATTCTGACAGAGGGCCACGAGACTTCGACCAGCGCGCAAAAATGGAGGCTCTAGACCCTTCCAGAGCCGAGATATCGGATGTCAAAGTTTTGACCTGAAAAAAAAACATAAGGGGTAACACCGTCGTTTTTGGCCGAAATTTTGACCCCCTCCGATCTTCTTGAAACTCTGGATTCTGACAGAGGGCCACGAGACTTCGACCAGCGCGCAAAAATGGAGGCTCTACACCCTTCCAGAGCCGAGATATCGGATGTCAAAGTTTTGACCTGAAAAAAAAACATAAGGGGTAACACTGTCGTTTTTGGCCGAAATTTTGACCCCCTCCGATCTTCTTGAAACTCTGGATTCTGACAGAGGGCCACGAGACTTCGACCAGCGCGCAAAAATGGAGGCTCTAGACCCTTCCAGAGCCGAGATATCGGATGTCAAAGTTTTGACCTGAAAAAAAAAACATAAGGGGTAACACTGTCGTTTTTGGCCGAAATTTTGACCCCCTCCGATCTTCTTGAAACTCTGGATTCTGACAGAGGGCCACGAGACTTCGACCAGCGCGCAAAAATGGAGGCTCTAGACCCTTCCAGAGCCGAGATATCGGACGTCAAAGTTTTGACCTGAAAAAAAAACATAAGGGGTAACACTGTCGTTTTTGGCCGAAATTTTGACCCCCTCCGATCTTCTTGAAACTCTGGATTCTGACAGAGGGCCACGAGACTTCGACCAGCGCGCAAAAATGGAGGCTCTACACCCTTCCAGAGCCGAGATATCGGATGTCAAAGTTTTGACCTGAAAAAAAAAACATAAGGGGTAACACTGTCGTTTTTGGCCGAAATTTTGACCCCCTCCGATCTTCTTGAAACTCTGGATTCTGACAGAGGGCCACGAGACTTCGACCAGCGCGCAAAAATGGAGGCTCTAGACCCTTCCAGAGCCGAGATATCGGATGTCAAAGTTTTGACCTGAAAAAAAAAACATAAGGGGTAACACTGTCGTTTTTGGCCGAAATTTTGACCCCCTCCGATCTTCTTGAAACTCTGGATTCTGACAGAGGGCCACGAGACTTCGACCAGCGCGCAAAAATGGAGGCTCTAGACCCTTCCAGAGCCGAGATATCGGACGTCAAAGTTTTGACCTGAAAAAAAAACATAAGGGGTAACACTGTCGTTTTGGCCGAAATTTTGACCCCCTCCGATCTTCTTGAAACTCTGGATTCTGACAGAGGGCCACGAGACTTCGACCAGCGCGCAAAAATGGAGGCTCTAGACCCTTCCAGAGCCGAGATATCGGATGTCAAAGTTTTGACCTGAAAAAAAAACATAAGGGGTAACACTGTCGTTTTTGGCCGAAATTTTGACCCCCTCCGATCTTCTTGAAACTCTGGATTCTGACAGAGGGCCACGAGACTTCGACCAGCGTGCAAAAATGGAGGCTCTAGACCCTTCCAGAGCCGAGATATCGGATGTCAAAGTTTTGACCTGAAAAAAAAAACATAAGGGGTAACACTGTCGTTTTTGGCCGAAATTTTGACCCCCTCCGATCTTCTTGAAACTCTGGATTCTGACAGAGGGCCACGAGACTTCGACCAGCGCGCAAAAATGGAGGCTCTAGACCCTTCCAGAGCCGAGATATCAGATGTCAAAGTTTTGACCTGAAAAAAAAACATAAGGGGTAACACTGTCGTTTTGGCCGAAATTTTGACCCCCTCCGATCTTCTTGAAACTCTGGATTCTGACAGAGGGCCACGAGACTTCGACCATCGCGCAAAAATGGAGGCTCTAGACCCTTCCAGAGCCGAGATATCGGATGTCAAAGTTTTGACCTGAAAAAAAACATAAGGGGTAACACTGTCGTTTTTGGCCGAAATTTTGACCCCCTCCGATCTTCTTGAAACTCTGGATTCTGACAGAGGGCCACGAGACTTCGACCAGCGCGCAAAAATGGAGGCTCTAGACCCTTCCAGAGCCGAGATATCGGATGTCAAAGTTTTGACCTGAAAAAAAACATAAGGGTTAACACTGTCGTTTTTGGCCGAAATTTTGACCCCCTCCGATCTTCTTGAAACTCTGGATTCTGACAGAGGGCCAGGAGACTTCGACTAGCGCGCAAAAATGGAGGCTCTAGACCCTTCCAGAGCCGAGATATCAGATGTCAAAGTTTTGACCTGAAAAAAAAACATAAGGGGTAACACTGTCGTTTTTGGCCGAAATTTTGACCCCCTCCGATCTTCTTGAAACTCTGGATTCTGACAGAGGGCCATGAGACTTCGACCAGCGCGCAAAAATGGAGGCTCTAGACCCTTCCAGAGCCGAGATATCGGATGTCAAAGTTTTGACCTGAAAAAAAAACATAAGGGGTAACACTGTCGTTTTTGGCCGAAATTTTGACCCCCTCCGATCTTCTTGAAACTCTGGATTCTGACAGAGGGCCACGAGACTTCGACCAGCGCGCAAAAATGGAGGCTCTAGACCCTTCCAGAGCCAAGATATCGGATGTCAAAGTTTTGACCTGAAAAAAAAAACATAAGGGGTAACACTGTCGTTTTTGGCCGAAATTTTGACCCCCTCCGATCTTCTTGAAACTCTGGATTCTGACAGAGGGCCACGAGACTTTGACCAGCGCGCAAAAATGGAGGCTCTAGACCCTTCCAGAGCCGAGATATCAGATGTCAAAGTTTTGACCTGAAAAAAAAACATAAGGGGTAACACTGTCGTTTTTGGCCGAAATTTTGACCCCCTCCGATCTTCTTGAAACTCTGGATTCTGACAGAGGGCCACGAGACTTCGACCAGCGCGCAAAAATGGAGGCTCTAGACCCTTCCAGAGCCGAGATATCGGACGTCAAAGTTTTGACCTGAAAAAAAAACATAAGGGGTAACACTGTCGTTTTGGCCGAAATTTTGACCCCCTCCGATCTTCTTGAAACTCTGGATTCTGACAGAGGGCCACGAGACTTCGACCAGCGCGCAAAAATGGAGGCTCTAGACCCTTCCAGAGCCGAGATATCAGATGTCAAAGTTTTGACCTGAAAAAAAAACATAAGGGGTAACACTGTCGTTTTTGGCCGAAATTTTGACCCCCTCCGATCTTCTTGAAACTCTGGATTCTGACAGAGGGCCACGAGACTTCGACCAGCGCGCAAAAATGGAGGCTCTAGACCCTTCCAGAGCCGAGATATCGGATGTCAAAGTTTTGACCTGAAAAAAAAACATAAGGGGTAACACTGTCGTTTTTGGACGAAATTTTGACCCCCTCCGATCTTCTTGAAACTCTGGATTCTGACAGAGGGCCACGAGATTTCGACCAGCGTGCAAAAATGGAGGCTCTAGACCCTTCCAGAGCCGAGATATCGGATGTCAAAGTTTTGACCTGAAAAAAAAAACATAAGGGGTAACACTGTCGTTTTTGGCCGAAATTTTGACCCCCTCCGATCTTCTTGAAACTCTGGATTCTGACAGAGGGCCACGAGACTTCGACCAGCGCGCAAAAATGGAGGCTCTAGACCCTTCCAGAGCCGAGATATCGGATGTCAAAGTTTTGACCTGAAAAAAAAAACATAAGGGGTAACACTGTCGTTTTTGGCCGAAATTTTGACCCCCGCCGATCTTCTTGAAACTCTGGATTCTGACAGAGGGCCACGAGACTTCGACCAGCGCGCAAAAATGGAGGCTCTAGACCCTTCCAGAGCCGAGATATCGGATGTCAAAGTTTTGACCTGAAAAAAAAACATAAGGGGTAACACTGTCGTTTTTGGCCGAAATTTTGACCCCCTCCGATCTTCTTGAAACTCTGGATTCTGACAGAGGGCCACGAGACTTCGACCAGCGCGCAAAAATGGAGGCTCTAGACCCTTCCAGAGCCGAGATATCGGATGTCAAAGTTTTGACCTGAAAAAAAAACATAAGGGGTAACACTGTCGTTTTTGGCCGAGATTTTGACCCCCTCCGATCTTCTTGAAACTCTGGATTCTGACAGAGGGCCACGAGACTTCGACCAGCGCACAAAAATGGAGGCTCTAGACCCTTCCAGAGCCGAGATATCGGATGTCAAAGTTTTGACCTGAAAAAAAAACATAAGGGGTAACACTGTCATTTTTGGCCGAAATTTTGACCCCCTCCGATCTTCTTGAAACTCTGGATTCTGACAGAGGGCCACGAGACTTCGACCAGCGCGCAAAAATGGAGGCTCTAGACCCTTCCAGAGCCAAGATATCGGATGTCAAAGTTTTGACCTGAAAAAAAAAACATAAGGGGTAACACTGTCGTTTTTGGCCGAAATTTTGACCCCCTCCGATCTTCTTGAAACTCTGGATTCTGACAGAGGGCCACGAGACTTCGACCAGCGTGCAAAAATGGAGGCTCTAGACCCTTCCAGAGCCGAGATATCGGATGTCAAAGTTTTGACCTGAAAAAAAAAACATAAGGGGTAACACTGTCGTTTTTGGCCGAAATTTTGACCCCCTCCGATCTTCTTGAAACTCTGGATTCTGACAGAGGGCCACGAGACTTCGACCAGCGCGCAAAAATCGAGGCTCTAGACCCTTCCAGAGCCGAGATATCGGATGTCAAAGTTTTGACCTGAAAAAAAAACATAAGGGGTAACACTGTCGTTTTTGGCCGAAATTTTGACCCCCTCCGATCTTCTTGAAACTCTGGATTCTGACAGAGGGCCACGAGACTTCGACCAGCGCGCAAAAATGGAGGCTCTAGACCCTTCCAGAGCCGAGATATCAGATGTCAAAGTTTTGACCTGAAAAAAAAACATAAGGGGTAACACTGTCGTTTTTGGCCGAAATTTTGACCCCCTCCGATCTTCTTGAAACTCTGGATTCTGACAGAGGGCCACGAGACTTCGACCAGCGCGCAAAAATGGAGGCTCTAGACCCTTCCAGAGCCGAGATATCGGACGTCAAAGTTTTGACCTGAAAAAAAAACATAAGGGGTAACACTGTCGTTTAGGCCGAAATTTTGACCCCCTCCGATCTTCTTGAAACTCTGGATTCTGACAGAGGGCCACGAGACTTCGACCAGCGCGCAAAAATGGAGGCTCTAGACCCTTCCAGAGCCGAGATATCGGATGTCAAAGTTTTGACCTGAAAAAAAAACATAAGGGGTAACACTGTCGTTTTTGGCCGAAATTTTGACCCCCTCCGATCTTCTTGAAACTCTGGATTCTGACAGAGGGCCACGAGACTTCGACCAGCATGCAAAAATGGAGGCTCTAGACCCTTCCAGAGCCGAGATATCGGATGTCAAAGTTTTGACCTGAAAAAAAAACATAAGGGGTAACACTGTCGTTTTTGGCCGAAATTTTGACCCCCTCCGATCTTCTTGAAACTCTGGATTCTGACAGAGGGCCACGAGACTTCGACCAGCGCGCAAAAATGGAGGCTCTAGACCCTTCCAGAGCCGAGATATCAGATGTCAAAGTTTTGACCTGAAAAAAAAAACATAAGGGGTAACACTGTCGTTTTTGGCCGAAATTTTGACCCCCTCCGATCTTCTTGAAACTCTGGATTCTGACAGAGGGCCACGAGACTTCGACCAGCGCGCAAAAATGGAGGCTCTAGACCCTTCCAGAGCCGAGATATCGGACGTCAAAGTTTTGACCTGAAAAAAAAACATAAGGGGTAACACTGTCGTTTTGGCCGAAATTTTGACCCCCTCCGATCTTCTTGAAACTCTGGATTCTGACAGAGGGCCACGAGACTTCGACCAGCGCGCAAAAATGGAGGCTCTAGACCCTTCCAGAGCCGAGATATCGGATGTCAAAGTTTTGACCTGAAAAAAAAACATAAGGGGTAACACTGTCGTTTTTGGCCGAAATTTTGACCCCCTCCGATCTTCTTGAAACTCTGGATTCTGACAGAGGGCCACGAGACTTCGACCAGCGCGCAAAAATGGAGGCTCTAGACCCTTCCAGAGCCGAGATATCAGATGTCAAAGTTTTGACCTGAAAAAAAAACATAAGGGGTAACACTGTCGTTTTTGGCCGAAATTTTGACCCCCTCCGATCTTCTTGAAACTCTGGATTCTGACAGAGGGCCACGAGACTTCGACCAGCGCGCAAAAATGGAGGCTCTAGACCCTTCCAGAGCCGAGATATCGGATGTCAAAGTTTTGACCTGAAAAAAAAAACATAAGGGGTAACACTGTCGTTTTTGGCCGAAATGTTGACCCCCTCCGATCTTCTTGAAACTCTGGATTCTGACAGAGGGCCACGAGACTTCGACCAGCGCGCAAAAATGGAGGCTCTAGACCCTTCCAGAGCCGAGATATCGGATGTCAAAGTTTTGACCTGAAAAAAAAACATAAGGGGTAACACTGTCGTTTTTGGCCGAAATTTTGACCCCCTCCGATCTTCTTGAAACTCTGGATTCTGACAGAGGGCCACGAGACTTCGACCAGCGCGCAAAAATGGAGGCTCTAGACCCTTCCAGAGCCGAGATATCGGATGTCAAAGTTTTGACCTGAAAAAAAAAACATAAGGGGTAACACTGTCGTTTTTGGCCGAAATTTTGACCCCCTCCGATCTTCTTGAAACTCTGGATTCTGGGAGAGGGCCACGAGACTTCGACCAGCGCGCAAAAATGGAGGCTCTAGACCCTTCCAGAGCCGAGATATCGGACGTCAAAGTTTTGACCTGAAAAAAAACATAAGGGGTAACACTGTCATTTTTTTTGGGCCAAAATTTTGACCCCCTCCAATCTTCTTGAAACTCTGGATTCTGACAGAGGGCCACGAGACTTCGACCAGCGCGCAAAAATGGAGGCTCTAGACCCTTCCAGAGCCGAGATATCGGACGTCAAAGTTTTGACCAGAAAAAAAAAACATAAGGGGTAACAGTCTTTTTTTTTTTTGGCCGAAATTTTGACCCCCTCCGATCTTCTTGAAACTCTGGATTCTGACAGAGGGCCACGAGACTTCGACCAGCGCGCAAAAATGGAGGCTCTAGACCCTTCCAGAGTCGAGATATCGGACGTCAAAGTTTTGACCTGAAAAAAAAACATAAGGGGTAACACTGTAATTTTTTTTTTTGGCCGAAATTTTGACCCCCTCCGATCTTCTTGAAACTCTGGATTCTGACAGAGGGCCACGAGACTTCGACCAGCGCGCAAAAATGGAGGCTCTAGACCCTTCCAGAGCCGAGATATCGGACGTCAAAGTTTTGACCTGAAAAAAAAACATAAGGGGTAACACTGTCATTTTTTTTTTTGGCCGAAATTTTGACCCCCTCCGATCTTCTTCAAACTCTGGATTCTGACAGAGGGCCACGAGACTTCGACCAGCGCGCAAAAATGGAGGCTCTAGACCAGGGGTGGGCAAACTACGGCCCGCGGGCCATATGCGGCCCGTTAGGCTGTTTAGTCCGGCCTGTCAAGTATTCAAAATATTGTCATAGAGATTGCATTTGCATGGGGAGCGTCGTGCAGCACGGTCTGTAGCAGGAGAGCGAGGGGGGAGCCGAGCGGTAAGCGGGCCGTGCTGACAGAGTGGGGAGAGAGAGAGACTCGGAGCTCGTGCACGCTCTGTCGAGAGAGAGAAAACGCTGGGCTGCAAGCTGTTTCAGTGGAAAGAGTGTTGCTGCATTTGTGACCTGAGAAGCTGAATCCAGCGGGAAGAGTACTGTTTTATATGTGATTTGTTTTTGAAATATTCTGAATTAATTGTGTTGGCGCGAGCAAGCGCTGTGGGGAGAGAAAGTAACTCAATAAAGTGCATGAGCCCCAGTATTCGCCGACCCTGTGTCTCCTTCCATCACCCATTCACCGAACCAACATCCCTGTCACACATTCATTTTGCCTTTTTCCTGCAATACTTGAATAAAGCAGATCATTCATTCAGAGCTGTTGTGGCTGTGCTGCGGTGTCACGTGACAAGCAATGACGCGTCACCATGGTAACCATACAGTGAATAAATAACGGTTGCATTGTAAAGCTCATGTAACCCCTCACACATCCGGATCCAACTCGACCCGCTCCGAGCGGGCCTCGAACCCCGGTCTCCGGCATGAGAGTCAGGCGCGCTAACAAGGAGGCTAAAGACTGCAGCCTCTAGCGTCTGTCGCTAGAGCACCTATTGAGATCAGGGAGTGAGGTTTACTCGCACAGCAACTACTAGCTGGCCTCCGTTACACTCACACCCCTAAACCTCACTCTCATCCGGGTCACGGCACCAATGTAACCCCAAACACCAGGGTCTTACTCACCCCGCTCCGAGCGGGCCTCGAACCCGGGTCTCCGGCATGAGAGTCAGGCGTGCTAACAAGGAGGCTAAACACTGCAGCCTCTAGCGTCTCTCGCTAGAGCGCCTATTGACATCGGGGAGTGAAGTTTACTCACACAGCAACTACTAGCTGGCCTCCGTTACACTCACCCCCCTAAACCTCACTCTCATCCGGGTCACGGCACCAATGTAACCCCTCACACCCGGGTCCTACTCGCCCCGCTCCGAGCGGGCCTCGAACTCGGGTCTCTGGCATGAGAGTCAGTTGCGCTAACAAGGAGGCTAAAGACTGCAGCCTCTAGCGTCTGTCGCTAGAGCGCCTATTGAGATCGGGGAGTGAGGTTTACCCGCACAGCAACTACCTTGTCTCTTGGACTGCTTCCGGTTACTTTTATCGCCCGCCTCGCTACGCTACCGTCTCTGCCGTTTGTTCAATAAATTTTCTTATCTGCTTTTGATTTTTACATTTTATCATACTTAAAATAAATTGGTAATTTTTTTTATTTTTTATTTTATTTTTTTCCACAAATGTATGACGTTTGTGTATTAAGTGCAATTTGATTACCATATGGAGTTTTAATAAAGTTGAATTAATGTAATCTTCTCTAATTTTTACTCTACTAAATGTACACTTGCTTGTGTTTTTTTTCTAATTTACTGTTAGGCTCATTAAATAATACTAAGGATAAACAATATTTAAAAAGAATATAAATATATATAAAATTAAAATAAATATAAAATTAAATAAAAAAAATTACCCCAAAATATAACAATGCTAAATGGGGATATCTATAGCATATAAATTAATATACTACGTAAATTACGCGATCCACGTAAATGGCCGGCCCTGTGTTAAATTTTAAAACCCAGTGTGGCCCTTGAGCCAAAAAATTTGCCCACCACTGCTCTAGACCCTTCCAGAGCCGAGATATCGGACGTCAAAGTTTTGACCTGAAAAAAAAACATAAGGGGTAACACTGTCATTTTTTTTTTTTTGGCCGAAATTTTGACCCCCTCCGATCTTCTTGAAACTCTGGATTCTGACAGAGGGCCACGAGACTTCGACCAGCGCGCAAAAATGGAGGCTCTAGACCCTTCCAGAGCCGAGATATCGGACGTCAAAGTTTTGACCTGAAAAAAAAAACATAAGGGGTAAAACTGTCTTTTTTTTTTTTGGCCGAAATTTTGACCCCCTCCGATCTTCTTGAAACTCTGGATTCTGACAGAGGGCCACGAGACTTCGACCAGCGCGCAAAAATGGAGGCTCTAGACCCTTCCAGAGCCGAGATATCGGACGTCAAAGTTTTGACCTGAAAAAAAAACATGAGGGGTAACACTGTCATTTTTTTTTTTGGCCGAAATTTTGACCCCCTCCGATCTTCTTGAAACTCTGGCTTCTGACAGAGGGCCACGAGACTTCGACCAGCGCGCAAAAATGGAGGCTCTAGACCCTTCCAGAGCCGAGATATCGGACGTCAAAGTTTTGACCTGAAAAAAAAACATAAGGGGTAACACTGTCATTTTTTTTTTTTGGCCGAAATTTTGACCCCCTCCGATCTTCTTGAAACTCTGGATTCTGACAGAGGGCCACGAGACTTCGACCAGCGCGCAAAAATGGAGGCTCTAGACCCTTCCAGAGCCGAGATATCGGATGTCAAAGTTTTGACCTGAAAAAAAAACATAAGGGGTAACACTGTCGTTTTTGGCCGAAATTTTGACCCCCTCCGATCTTCTTGAAACTCTGGATTCTGACAGAGGGCCACGAGACTTCGACCAGCGTGCGAAAATGGAGGCTCTAGACCCTTCCAGAGCCGAGATATCGGATGTCAAAGTTTTGACCTGAAAAAAAAAACATAAGGGGTAACACTGTCGTTTTTGGCCGAAATTTTGACCCCCTCCGATCTTCTTGAAACTCTGGATTCTGACAGAGGGCCACGAGACTTCGACCAGCGCGCAAAAATGGAGGCTCTAGACCCTTCCAGAGCCGAGATATCGGATGTCAAAGTTTTGACCTGAAAAAAAAACATAAGGGGTAACACTGTCGTTTTTGGCCGAAATTTTGACCCCCTCCGATCTTCTTGAAACTCTGGATTCTGACAGAGGGCCACGAGACTTCGACCAGCGCGCAAAAATGGAGGCTCTAGACCCTTCCAGAGCCGAGATATCGGACGTCAAAGTTTTGACCTGAAAAAAAACATGAGGGGTAACACTGTCATTTTTTTTTTTGGCCGAAATTTTGACCCCCTCCGATCTTCTTGAAACTCTGGCTTCTGACAGAGGGCCACGAGACTTCGACCAGCGCGCAAAAATGGAGGCTCTAGACCCTTCCAGAGCCGAGATATCGGACGTCAAAGTTTTGACCTGAAAAAAAAACATAAGGGGTAACACTGTCATTTTTTTTTTTTTTGGCCGAAATTTTGACCCCCTCCGATCTTCTTGAAACTCTGGATTCTGACAGAGGGCCACGAGACTTCGACCAGCGAGCAAAAATGGAGGCTCTAGACCCTTCCAGAGCCGAGATATCGGATGTCAAAGTTTTGACCTGAAAAAAAAACATAAGGGGTAACACTGTCGTTTTTGGCCGAAATTTTGACCCCCTCCGATCTTCTTGAAACTCTGGATTCTGACAGAGGGCCACGAGACTTCGACCAGCGCGCAAAAATGGAGGCTCTAGACCCTTCCAGAGCCGAGATATCGGATGTCAAAGTTTTGACCTGTAAAAAAAACATAAGGGGTAACACTGTCGTTTTTGGCCGAAATTTTGACCCCCTCCGATCTTCTTGAAACTCTGGATTCTGACAGAGGGCCACGAGACTTCGACCAGCGCGCAAAAATGGAGGCTCTACACCCTTCCAGAGCCGAGATATCGGATGTCAAAGTTTTGACCTGAAAAAAAAACATAAGGGGTAACACTGTCGTTTTTGGCCGAAATTTTGACCCCCTCCGATCTTCTTGAAACTCTGGATTCTGACAGAGGGCCACGAGACTTCGACCAGCGCGCAAAAATGGTGGCTCTACACCCTTCCAGAGCCGAGATATCGGATGTCAAAGTTTTGACCTGAAAAAAAAACATAAGGGGTAACACTGTCGTTTTTGGCCGAAATTTTGACCCCCTCCGATCTTCTTGAAACTCTGGATTCTGACAGAGGGCCACGAGACTTCGACCAGCGCGCAAAAATGGAGGCTCTAGACCCTTCCAGAGCCGAGATATCGGATGTCAAAGTTTTGACCCGAAAAAAAAAAAAACATAAGGGGTAACACTGTCGTTTTTGGCCGAAATTTTGACCCCCTCCGATCTTCTTGAAACTCTGGATTCTGACAGAGGGCCACGAGACTTCGACCAGCGCGCAAAAATGGAGGCTCTAGACCCTTCCAGAGCCGAGATATCTGACGTCAAAGTTTTGACCTGAAAAAAAAACATAAGGGGTAACACTGTCATTTTTTTTTTGGCCGAAATTTTGACCCCCTCCGATCTTCTTGAAACTCTGGATTCTGACAGAGGGCCACGAGACTTCGACCAGCGCGCAAAAATGGAGGCTCTAGACCCTTCCAGAGCCGAGATATCGGACGTCAAAGTTTTAACCTGAAAAAAAAACATAAGGGGTAACACTGTCATTTTTTTTTTTGGCCGAAATTTTGACCCCCTCCGATCTTCTTGAAACTCTGGATTCTGACAGAGGGCCACGAGACTTCGACCAGCGCACAAAAATGGAGGCTCTAGACCCTTCCAGAGCCGAGATATCGGACGTCAAAATTTTGACCTGAAAAAAAAACATAAGGGGTAACACTGTCATTTTTTTTTTGGCCGAAATTTTGACCCCCTCCGATCTTCTTGAAACTCTGGATTCTGACAGAGGGCCACGAGACTTCGATCAGCGCGCAAAAATGGAGGCTCTAGACCCTTCCAGAGCCGAGATATCGGACGTCAAAGTTTTGACCTGAAAAAAAAACATAAGGGGTAACACTGTCATTTTTTTTTTTGGCCAAAATTTTGACCCCCTCCGATCTTCTTGAAACTCTGGATTCTGACAGAGGGCCACGAGACTTCGACCAGCGCGCAAAAATGGAGGCTCTAGACCCTTCCAGAGCCGAGATATCGGACGTCAAAGTTTTGACCTGAAAAAAAAACATAAGGGGTAACACTGTCATTTTATTTGGCCGAAATTTTGACCCCCTCCGATCTTCTTCAAACTGTGGATTCTGACAAAGGGCCACGAGACTTCGACCAGCGCACAAAAATGGAGGCTCTAGACCCTTCCAGAGCCGAGATATCGAAGGTCAAAATTTTGACCAGAAAAAAAACATGAGGGGTAACACTGTCATTTTTTTTTTGGCCGAAATTTTGACCCCCTCCGATCTTCTTCAAACTCTGGATTCTGACAGAGGGCCACAAGACTTCGACCAGCACGCAAAAATGGAGGCTCTAGACCCTTCCAGAGCCGAGATATCGGACGTCAAAGTTTTGACCTGAAAAAAAACATAATGGGGTAACAGTGTCATTTTTTTTTGGTCGAAATTTTGACCCCCTCCGATCTTCTTGAAACTCTGGATTCTGACAGAGGGCCACGAGACTTCGACCAGCGCGCAAAAATTGAGGCTCTAGACCCTTCCAGAGCCGAGATATCGGACGTCAAAGTTTTGACGTGAAAAAAAAACATAAGGGGTAACACTGTCATTTTTTTTTTTTGCCCGAAATTTTGACCCCCTCCGATCTTCTTGAAACTCTGGATTCTGACAGAGGGCCACGAGACTTTGACCAGCGCGCAAAAATGGAGGCTCTAGACCCTTCCAGAGCCGAGATATCGGACGTCAAAGTTTTGACCTGAAAAAAAAACATAAGGGGTAACACTGTCATTTTTTTTTTTTGGCCGAAATTTTGACCCCCTCCGATCTTCTTGAAACTCTGGATTCTGACAGAGGGCCACGAGACTTCGACCAGCGCGCAAAAATGGAGGCTCTAGACCCTTCCAGAGCCGAGATATCGAAAGTCAAAATTTTCGACCAGAAAAAAAACATAAGGGGTAACACTGTCGTTTTTTTTTGTGTGTTTTTTTGGCCGAAATTTGACCCCCTCCGATCTTCTTGAAACTCTGGATTCTGACAGAGGGCCACGAGACTTCGACCAGCGTGCGAAAATGGAGGCTCTAGACCCTTCCAGAGCCGAGATATCGGACGTCAAAGTTTTGACCTGAAAAAAAAACATAAGGGGTAACACTGTCATTTTTTTTTTTTGGCCGAAATTTTGACCCCCTCCGATCTTCTTGAAACTCTGGATTCTGACAGAGGGCCACGAGACTTCGACCAGCGAGCAAAAATGGAGGCTCTATACCCTTCCAGAGCCGAGATATCGGACGTCAAAGTTTTGACCTGAAAAAAAAACATGAGGGGTAACACTGTCATTTTTTTTTTTTGGCCGAAATTTTGACCCCCTCCGATCTTCTTGAAACTCTGGATTCTGACAGAGGGCCACGAGACTTCGACCAGCGCGCAAAAATGGAGGCTCTAGACCCTTCCAGAGCCGAGATATCGGATGTCAAAGTTTTGACCTGAAAAAAAAACATAAGGGGTAACACTGTCGTTTTTGGCCGAAATTTTGACCCCCTCCGATCTTCTTGAAACTCTGGATTCTGACAGAGGGCCACGAGACTTCGACCAGCGTGCGAAAATGGAGGCTCTAGACCCTTCCAGAGCCGAGATATCGGATGTCAAAGTTTTGACCTGAAAAAAAAAACATAAGGGGTAACACTGTCGTTTTTGGCCGAAATTTTGACCCCCTCCGATCTTCTTGAAACTCTGGATTCTGACAGAGGGCCACGAGACTTCGACCAGCGCGCAAAAATGGAGGCTCTAGACCCTTCCAGAGCCGAGATATCGGATGTCAAAGTTTTGACCTGAAAAAAAAACATAAGGGGTAACACTGTCGTTTTTGGCCGAAATTTTGACCCCCTCCGATCTTCTTGAAACTCTGGATTCTGACAGAGGGCCACGAGACTTCGACCAGCGCGCAAAAATGGAGGCTCTAGACCCTTCCAGAGCCGAGATATCGGACGTCAAAGTTTTGACCTGAAAAAAAACATGAGGGGTAACACTGTCATTTTTTTTTTTGGCCGAAATTTTGACCCCCTCCGATCTTCTTGAAACTCTGGCTTCTGACAGAGGGCCACGAGACTTCGACCAGCGCGCAAAAATGGAGGCTCTAGACCCTTCCAGAGCCGAGATATCGGACGTCAAAGTTTTGACCTGAAAAAAAACATAAGGGGTAACACTGTAATTTTTTTTTTTTTTGGCCGAAATTTTGACCCCCTCCGATCTTCTTGAAACTCTGGATTCTGACAGAGGGCCACGAGACTTCGACCAGCGAGCAAAAATGGAGGCTCTAGACCCTTCCAGAGCCGAGATATCGGATGTCAAAGTTTTGACCTGAAAAAAAAACATAAGGGGTAACACTGTCGTTTTTGGCCGAAATTTTGACCCCCTCCGATCTTCTTGAAACTCTGGATTCTGACAGAGGGCCACGAGACTTCGACCAGCGCGCAAAAATGGAGGCTCTAGACCCTTCCAGAGCCGAGATATCGGATGTCAAAGTTTTGACCTGTAAAAAAAACATAAGGGGTAACACTGTCGTTTTTGGCCGAAATTTTGACCCCCTCCGATCTTCTTGAAACTCTGGATTCTGACAGAGGGCCACGAGACTTCGACCAGCGCGCAAAAATGGAGGCTCTACACCCTTCCAGAGCCGAGATATCGGATGTCAAAGTTTTGACCTGAAAAAAAAACATAAGGGGTAACACTGTCGTTTTTGGCCGAAATTTTGACCCCCTCCGATCTTCTTGAAACTCTGGATTCTGACAGAGGGCCACGAGACTTCGACCAGCGCGCAAAAATGGTGGCTCTACACCCTTCCAGAGCCGAGATATCGGATGTCAAAGTTTTGACCTGAAAAAAAAACATAAGGGGTAACACTGTCGTTTTTGGTCGAAATTTTGACCCCCTCCGATCTTCTTGAAACTCTGGATTCTGACAGAGGGCCACGAGACTTCGACCAGCGCGCAAAAATGGAGGCTCTAGACCCTTCCAGAGCCGAGATATCGGATGTCAAAGTTTTGACCCGAAAAAAAAAAAAACATAAGGGGTAACACTGTCGTTTTTGGCCGAAATTTTGACCCCCTCCGATCTTCTTGAAACTCTGGATTCTGACAGAGGGCCACGAGACTTCGACCAGCGCGCAAAAATGGAGGCTCTAGACCCTTCCAGAGCCGAGATATCTGACGTCAAAGTTTTGACCTGAAAAAAAAACATAAGGGGTAACACTGTCATTTTTTTTTTGGCCGAAATTTTGACCCCCTCCGATCTTCTTGAAACTCTGGATTCTGACAGAGGGCCACGAGACTTCGACCAGCGCGCAAAAATGGAGGCTCTAGACCCTTCCAGAGCCGAGATATCGGACGTCAAAGTTTTAACCTGAAAAAAAAACATAAGGGGTAACACTGTCATTTTTTTTTTTGGCCGAAATTTTGACCCCCTCCGATCTTCTTGAAACTCTGGATTCTGACAGAGGGCCACGAGACTTCGACCAGCGCACAAAAATGGAGGCTCTAGACCCTTCCAGAGCCGAGATATCGGACGTCAAAATTTTGACCTGAAAAAAAAACATAAGGGGTAACACTGTCATTTTTTTTTTGGCCGAAATTTTGACCCCCTCCGATCTTCTTGAAACTCTGGATTCTGACAGAGGGCCACGAGACTTCGACCAGCTAGCAAAAATGGAGGCTCTAGACCCTTCCAGAGCCAAGATATCGGACGTCAAAGTTTTGACCTGAAAAAAAAACATAAGGGGTAACACTGTCATTTTTTTTTGGCCGAAATTTTGACCCCCTCCGATCTTCTTGAAACTCTGGATTCTGACAGAGGGCCACGAGACTTCGATCAGCGCGCAAAAATGGAGGCTCTAGACCCTTCCAGAGCCGAGATATCGGACGTCAAAGTTTTGACCTGAAAAAAAAACATAAGGGGTAACACTGTCATTTTTTTTTTTGGCCGAAATTTTGACCCCCTCCGATCTTCTTGAAACTCTGGATTCTGACAGAGGGCCACGAGACTTCGACCAGCGCGCAAAAATGGAGGCTCTAGACCCTTCCAGAGCCGAGATATCGGACGTCAAAGTTTTGACCTGAAAAAAAAACATAAGGGGTAACACTGTCATTTTTTTTGGCCGAAATTTTGACCCCCTCCGATCTTCTTCAAACTCTGGATTCTGACAAAGGGCCACGAGACTTCGACCAGCGCACAAAAATGGAGGCTCTAGACCCTTCCAGAGCCGAGATATCGAAGGTCAAAATTTTGACCAGAAAAAAAACATGAGGGGTAACACTGTCATTTTTTTTTTTGGCCGAAATTTTGACCCCCTCCGATCTTCTTCAAACTCTGGATTCTGACAGAGGGCCACAAGACTTCGACCAGCACGCAAAAATGGAGGCTCTAGACCCTTCCAGAGCCGAGATATCGGACGTCAAAGTTTTGACCTGAAAAAAAACATAATGGGGTAACAGTGTCATTTTTTTTTGGTCGAAATTTTGACCCCCTCCGATCTTCTTGAAACTCTGGATTCTGACAGAGGGCCACGAGACTTCGACCAGCGCGCAAAAATTGAGGCTCTAGACCCTTCCAGAGCCGAGATATCGGACGTCAAAGTTTTGACGTGAAAAAAAAACATAAGGGGTAACACTGTCATTTTTTTTTTTTGCCCGAAATTTTGACCCCCTCCGATCTTCTTGAAACTCTGGATTCTGACAGAGGGCCACGAGACTTTGACCAGCGCGCAAAAATGGAGGCTCTAGACCCTTCCAAAGCCGAGATATCGGACGTCAAAGTTTTGACCTGAAAAAAAAACATAAGGGGTAACACTGTCATTTTTTTTTTTTGGCCGAAATTTTGACCCCCTCCGATCTTCTTGAAACTCTGGATTCTGACAGAGGGCCACGAGACTTCGACCAGCGCGCAAAAATGGAGGCTCTAGACCCTTCCAGAGCCGAGATATCGAAAGTCAAAATTTTCGACCAGAAAAAAAACATAAGGGGTAACACTGTCGTTTTTTTTTGTGTGTTTTTTTGGCCGAAATTTGACCCCCTCCGATCTTCTTGAAACTCTGGATTCTGACAGAGGGCCACGAGACTTCGACCAGCGCGCAAAAATGGAGGCTCTAGACCCTTCCAGAGCTGAGATATGGAAACTCAAAATTTTGATCCGGAAAAAAAACGTAAGGGGTAACACTGTCATTTTTTTTTTTGGTCGAAATTTTGACTTTCTCCGATCTTCTTGAAACTCTGGATCCTGATAGAGGGCCATGAGACTTCGACCAGAGTGCAAAAATTGAGGCTCTAGACCCTTCCAGAGCTGAGAAATGGAAACTCAAAATTTTGACCTGAAAAAAAAAAGTAAGGGGTAACACTGTCATCGTTTTTTTTTTTTTTTTTGTCGAAATTTGACGTTCTCCGATCTTCTTGAAACTCTGGATTCTGATAGAGGGCCACGAGACTTCGACCAGAGTGCAAAAATGGAGACTCTAGACCCCTCCAGAGCTGAGATATCGAAACTCAAAATTTTGACCCGAAAGAAAAAAAACGTAAGGGGTAACACTGTCGTTTTTTTTTTGGTCGAAATTTTGACGTTCTCAGATCTTCTTGAAACTCTGGATCTGATAGAGTGCCACGAGACTTCGACCAGAGTGCAAAAATGGAGGCTCTAGACCCTTCCAGAGCTGAGATATCGAAACTCAAAATTTTGACCCGAAAAAAAACGTAAGGGGTAACACTGTCATTTTTTTTATGTGGTCGAAATTTTGACGTTCTCCAATCTTCTTGAAACTCTGGATTCTGATAGAGGGCCGTGAGACTTCGACCGGAGTGCAAAAATTGAGGCTCTAGACCCTTCCAGAGCTGTGATATCGAAACTCAAAATTTCGACCCGAAAAAAAAACGTAAGGGGTAACACTGTCGTTTTTTTTTTTTTGGTCGAAATTTTGACTTTCTCAGATCTTCTTCAAACTCTGCATTCCAGAGCTAGTATGCTACCATAAAAACGTGGGATTATAGCTAACTACTATGTTAGCATTAGCAACATCGGGGGGAAAGATTTAATTTCCCCCTTTTCAACAAAATAGCTATAACATTAACAACAGTTAATTTTTTTAAGAAAAGTTCAGTTTTAATTAAACAATACAATTTCAAATTATGTGATTTAAATTCAGTTTTTCAATGCAATTAAGTTTAGCCATTCAAATTCAAATATAAATGGTTCAAATTCAGTTTCTTGTGGCACATATTTCAGCCCATACATGCATGCAAGTTTGAATTTAGATTGAATTTTGAATTTTTGAGTACGCCTCAAATGGAGCACTTTTGTGGTGCTTTTTGTTAATTTTTAAGACTGACAGTCCCTGCTTGTATGCATTCTCTTTATCTGAAAGAGCTGCTTGAACAATCTGCAAAGTATCTAGTTTTGTGTTCCACAAAACAACAAGGTAAAACCGTTACGCATGAAAGATTTAGAGGTTTATTGACTTTGCCAAAAGCATGTAAGAGAAGTGTTGAACCTAAAGCTTGTGTTGACTGGAAAGTTTAGTTTAGCTATGATGCTAAAGTTTAGCTAAACAATGCAAGTACGTTTCTCAGTTCATGTCAATTCTGGGTTGTTCCCCAATATTCGTTTTCGTTTTACACTTTTTTTGGTCAGTCTCTCTCCTCTGTTCCCTTGAATCCATTGTCCATGTTGAAGCGTGTCTGGGTTTGTAAGGGCTTGCTTTTGCTGCAGTTCTTTGAGAATTATTTAAGGCATAAGAGTTACTGCGGGATAAATATTTGATGCCTAGAACCTGTGAGTCTGTACTCAAGCCCAGAGCAAATACATCAGAGGCAAACAATACACAAACACACACACAGAGAGAGAAAAAAAAGACTATAAACTCTTTGTACATTTGTTTTCTAGTAAAATAGACTTTTAACATAGAGCTCAGATAGAGATAATTAGCAATATAGAGGTTTTATTGTCTGTTTACCGTCTCAGTCTAGCTCAACACTTTCAAAGGTTCACATTTAAAACAGCCACCTATTGCAATGTGCACCGTGAGAAACAATGATAGAGTTGCATAAAATATTTTGTATTTTACTGAACGTATCAAATTGGCAGATACAGCTTAGTGATGCATTTGAAGAGGATGAATGTGGGCAGCTTTTGCCTTTTCTAGACTATGCTGTCTTGATGAATATGAAGGTGCAAAATTAGAACGTTCACAGACTATACTATGTTTGACCATTAGAGGCCATCGTTGTAACATGGTACAGCTTCACTGTCTCCTGTAACAGTTCAGAAGTTTAAAGGGTCTTATGTTGCCATCAAGTGGAGAAAGCTAGATTACTATTATAATAGACTTGAACCATACTCAAATCTAGACAAGATTATAACCAGGTTTGCATTTCCTGAAAGGAAAATTATGGCTTGCAAGGAAGCAAAAGAATATTTTTAGGTAAGCTTGTAATGAAATGACATCACAGCTTGTAAATTCAATTTACAATAGATTGTGAAGTCACAATTCAGTATGCAAATAATTCCATGCAAAGACGACCAGTCTTAATTCCTATGTAAATTTACATTTTTTTTTAACTAAGAGCATGAGTCTGTGGAAGATTTAAAATTGTATTACATTTTTTTACCTTTAGAGATCCCAGCACTGATATATGTTGCATCAATTTCTAATTTGAGACCCTGTGTCCTGTCAGGTGTTCCCCAAAGTCATCAGGCTAGGAGAAGCAAAAAGAGAAGCAAAAAACAATTAAAAATATTATATTTGTAAATTAAAATACACATAAATGCAAGACTACGAATGTTTGTGTACTGCATTTGTGATCAGTGACTTCACTGCTGTTGATGGTGAACATTCTTAAGTCAATGAAGGAATTCAATCTTTATTTCTTTGAACACATAGTTTCGATATGAGATTAGGAACTCTTGGCTATTTATCAGGTCACTGTGTTGAAAAACCGTAAGGTATCCATCACAGGCAAAATGCTTACGTGAGAAATCCGTCAAATGAAAACACGAGAGTCCAACAGTATGACCTCAGTTCAGATATGATTCAGATATAGCAGATGTAATAAGAAGCATGTGTGTGCCTTCCGTAATGGATCAATCTCACAAGCATTTGCGATTTCACTCTGTTCCTGCTTTCTCCAACACACACACAACCACACACTTCTAAAGATTCGCAATAAAAGTAGACCCCATAACCCAGACATGCTTTATAACTGCATGCCATTTCAGGGTTGCTCAAAAATGATTGAATTTACAATGCAAAATCCTCCCTGTTTGCTTTCTCTCTGCTCTCTTCCAAGTACTGTCTCGGACTCATTTTGCAGTCAGGCCTCAGTCTGATTTATTGTAAAAGACCAAACAGGGAGAGAGTGAGAGAGATCAGAGTGAAAACCACATAGACGGAGAATAACATCCATGTAAGAACGGGATTGTGGGAAGTGGGTTTGGGAGAGAAGTCATAGTCATATGCTATGAAATGACTGCACTTAAAGGGTTAGGTATTAGGCTTTATTTTCCTTTATATATCCCCTAGGTGTCACTTTAAGAGTTATATTGATGTTTGAAGGAGGTTTTGAGAATTTCGCAAGGATTAAACGTCCACAATAAATCACTTTTATGAGCTGCCAAGTCACCCAATCAGCACCAATTAGGAATGGTCATGTGGTGAGTTCTGTCCTCTTCAGTCAGCTAAAGACAGTGAGACACAGTTGAACCAGCAGAGAAAGAGAGATGAGAAGATGATGAAATGAAGGATGTGGTTAAAGCCACATCAGAGCCAGAACATGACAGATAAAGGGATGCTTTTCTCCCAGAATCACACAAGTATAGAGAGTACTGGCATCACCGATGAGAGAATGTTTGTTGAGCAAACTTTTGTATGACGTGTGTGTCTTTTAATCTGCAGGGGTTTTTTTTTAACTAAAATTCAGTTTAAACTCCTCTCTCATATGTAAATGTAGCATGAAAAAAGTCCATAGGACTATTGGACTGTGTTTTTTGACAACAACTGACTGGATCATTGAGTTGAATTTGAGAAACGGATCAGTTATATATATATATATATATATATATATATATATATATATATATATATTGTGATGGTATATATATATATATATATATATATATATATATATATATATATATATATAATTTTAATTACAAATTGCTATTTTGAATTATTTATTTTAATAAACTAATTGTTCTTCTGAATTTCTCTTTTTTTTCTTTTTTGTTACAAATAGTTTTTCTACAAACCATTATTTTCTACAAATCATTATTTTTATAAACCATTCTTTTTTGGTTTTTCTTCTTTCTTTTTTGATCAAATCATTCTTTTGAGTTTTTTTAATTTATTTTTAGTTTTTATTTTGTTCAAATAATACTTTTGCACCAGTTCATTTGTGAACAAATTGTTAATTTATGGTTAATTTATTAATTTTACAAATTGCTCCTTTGAATCACTTCTTATAAAAACAAATGTTTAACTCTTCTTTTTTGACTAGATCAATCTTTTGAACAAGTTTTTTTTAGAGTTGTTCCGATTCCGATACTAGTATCGGAAATGCCGCCGATACCAATAAAAATTCTGGAATCGGTATCGGCGAGTACTTCTATCCGCGCACCGATCCGATACCATTTTATTAAACAATGTCTAGTTATACACGCTGGCTTTGCTAACCGCTGCAAAACGGAGATGAACTCTTCTTTTGTTTACAGCAGCGAAGAAGAAAACGCGCGTGCGTGCGTCCTAGCATATAATGTCCTCAGTTTGGCTGTATTGTGTATTTCAGACTGGACCAGCCAGCCAGTACAACGGCGACATGTCTCATGCAATACAGCAATTTTGAGGGGTAGAACAAGTATTAGAACCTTCAACATGAGTAACTTAAGCATTTGAAGACCCGTCAACCCGCAGAACACGATGGCAGGCGGAGGATGAGCCGCGTCAGAATCAACAATCTCTGAAAGCTTCATTAAGGCTATGTTTACACGGAAACGACTCTGAAGAGAAAACGCAAAAGTGGCGTTGCGTTATCACTTTTTATTCTGCGTTTAGACGAGCAGTTTGGGTGTGAAATCCGCGTGCAGATGGTGACGCAAAAGTCTGTGAAATTCAATTTAGTATGCACTTCAGGAGGCTAGTGCATACTACAACAACACCAAGCCCGCGCGCCTGCATACAACCTTCACTGTAAAGCAGACCTTTGCGTTTTTACCATTTAGGAGCGTTTTTAAGATTTCCACTCTGGAGGATGGTTTCACTTTTTTGCGTTTTTAAGCCCCAAAAACGCCGTCGCCGTGTAAACGAAAGGCACAGCCAATAATTTTTTTTTACGTTTTCACGCGTTCTCGTGTAAACAGGGCCTCAAACGAAGAGAAATGTTTTAAAAAGACAGCGAACGAACAATAAATATAACCAACAACATGAAAGTTATTGAGTTTATTATTCTGGATGGATGACCAGCCGCAGTCCAAACTGAAATGTCGTTTATTTAACAAAATGGTTTATTGATCTTCAGTTATAAAGAGATTATTTTCTTATATCATTCATATAATCTTTTTAAATTCCTAGATTTATTTGTTGCACTTTATATATATATATATATATATATATATATATTGTAAATATAAAAAAAATACCTTTTTTAGTTTACAGTATTAAATGTGTAGCTGCATTTTAACTTCTTTTTCACTTAAGATAAATATTGCAATGAATTGTAATTCAGATAATAAAAATACTAGTTAACTCTATGTATTTGTTCATGTTTAATTTAGGGATAAGTTTGAAGCACACCATAATAATTCTATCAATTCATACAGTACTAGAATGAATTGCAGCTGAATAGATACTATACACACCCAGGTATCGGATCGGTACTCGGTATCGGCCGATACCCTGAGTCCAGGTATCGGAATCGGTATCGGGAAGAGAAAAAGGGTATCGGAACATCTCTAGTTTTTTTCTGGTGTTTTTTCTCATTCTTGTTTCTTTACTCTATTGAATGTCAGTTGTATGTTTTGTTTCCCATATCGTTGAGGTTACGCTTTCTGTTGGGTGTGGTGAGGATGTTTTATTAGCGCATGGAGAGTCCTTCCTCCTGAGATAACTGCTAAAGTCAAACATCTGCACACACTCAGCTCAGACAACAACAGGCTATAAAGAAACAAAAGGAGAGAAGAAATGAGGGAGGAGTTTAAAACAAATGGATGGGATTTTGGACAGAGACCAAGAAACATAGAGGTTTGTGTTCTGAAGTTTTCACTGCATTTCATGAACAATTTAGCCTGACCACTTAAAAATCATTAGAGACAAACCAACTAGCTATTCATTATGTCTGTAAGTGGTCTGTGTTCTCTATTGGTAGCTAGAGCCAATTTCAGTTTCAACCATAATAGCTATAAAACTCAGTTTAGGCTGAGTTCTTGTTGTCAAAAGAGATTAAAAAGGCACAAGAGTTGTTACGGAAAGCACAATTTGCTCACAGAGCAGCACTGGCCTGAAGTGATTTAATTGGCCCAGACAAAAACTGAATCTTGGTTTGCTTCGTATTTGGTATTTTGCACTTCTCATAAAGTATAGTATATTTATAGAGCAGGCATGCATGAAAATAATGGTCAGTACAGTAAAAATTTCAGCACATTTTTTTTTTTTTTACATAATTTTGAATATTACACTACCCTGCCATTTACAAGCTTTTGATTATATGATATGTAATATTGTTATAGGCTATTAAAAGACACTACTTTACGTTTGAAAAAGTTTAGGGTTAATAAAATGTTTAAAAATATATATACGTTATGCTCACCAAGACTGCATTTATTTTATCAAAAAATACAGTTAAAACAGTGATATTGTGAAATTTCTATCTATAAATTACAGGAACATCTGTCTGTGTGTCTGTCTGTTAATCGAATATCTCTCAAACCGTTTTTCAAGGATTTCAAACTTGACAGGTGTTTTGCTACGGCCACGAGGAAGTGCAGTGCCGAGTTTGACATTGTTTGGATTAGAAATGCAAAAGGTATCATTAAATATATCTGTAAAAGTAGCGTTTCTTTTTTGAAAAGTAGCAATTTTGGGGGGGAAGTAGCGATTCTTTTTTAAAAGTAGCGAAGATGAAATATGCAACTGGTGGCAACCAACAGAACCACTCTACACTGACCATTGGTCAGTCAAACAAATATACCCACCCCCAATTCACATGATTGGTTAAGCCAAATTTGTTGTGCTCAAAAAATGTTTGATAACGCCACATATTGAGGATCAATGTACGAATAGCTTAGAGACGTCTCTGCACTTTAGACTGGGAAAGGGATCAAAAATCTTTCAAAAATATATATTTCACCTTTAAGATTTAGTTTGAGCCGGGCTGTCTTGTTTTAAATGATCTATGAATTAAAAGCCCCACTTTCCCAAAATATATGATACAATCAATTCAGAGATGGATCTGGCAGGAAGTAATGACGTATTCCATCTGGATGCCCTCTCACTGGATTCATCATAAAAGACTCCAGAAATAAAACCAGTATGCATCACAAACGCTGTTCAAACAACCATATCTCAATCTGTCATGGCACTTTTCCACTAAAATCCGTTTTCCTGTGATTCCCAATCGATTTTTCCCCACATGGAAAAGTGCCTGCTGTGTGTTGTTTCAGGGTCTGTCTCCTTTTCCGTGTGTCTTGGAGTGACCCACAAGATAATTCCTCTCTACTAAAACATGGAAATTCAAAGAGGAATTATCACTTAAAGGGATAGTTCACCTAAAAATAAAAGTTTGCCTTCATTTATTCATTCTATGTAATTTTAGACCTGCATGACTTCCTTTCTTCTGAAAAAATAAAAAAAAACTAACTAACAAAAAAAAAACAGAAACAGATATTTTGAAAAATGCCCATATATGAGGTCAATGAAGTAAAATATTCAATACTCAAAATGTCAATTGTGTTCCACAGAGGAGAGAAATTTATTTGGAATGACAAGAGGTTGACTACTAAAAAAAAAATAATAATAATAATGATAAAATTTTACAATAATACAAAAGTGTGTGTGTGAATATTCTTCCTACGAATGTTTCTCCTTTTTTTCCTATATATAAATGAAAATAAACCTAATTCAAGATACATTAACTTGAGAATAAAATGGCTATTAATTAATGGCTATAAATGGATATTAAGTCTTGTTTTCTCAAAAAAAGTTTCAAAATTGATTTTTCTTATAAAACAAGAAAAAAAATATATAAATATAAAAAATATAATACTTTCCTCCTTGAATTAAGTTTAATCTTCTGATCCCAATGGCAGATATATTTTCTTGTTTTAAAATCTCTCAATTTTGATACATTTTCAGAAACAAGACACAAGAGTCATATTTATATATTGGAAAACAATAAAAAAAAATGGTACTTGAAGGGGTATAAGTCTGACATGACACCTTCATAATCATGACATGACACATAATAAATGTATAAAATCATGAGAACTGACTAGTAATGACTAAAGTGTTACTTATATACTTCTAAAGAAATGTTCTAAAAGTAGCTACTATTTAAAAGTTCACCAAACATCTCAAACACTTGAAATGACTTTTGTTTTGGTTGCACAAATCATGACTAGATCACGTAGTAACACTTGAATCATTACTAGTTAGTTCCCAAGATATTCACTTTAGAATACGGATCCAAATAAAAAAGACTTCTGTCATGAGTAGGGTTAGGGTATGGAATTTTGCAACTATTATGTCTAAGGAAATCGCCATAAAATATGAAAACCCATGTGTGTTTGTGTGCGTGTATTTTAACTATCCCTTTAAGTGAAAATACCTACATACCTCTTTAAATTTCCATGTAATATTAGAGTGGAATAGTTTTCTGTCTGACTCCACTTGAGTGAGTAAATGATGACAGAATTTTCATTTTGGGTGATCTATCCCTTTAAAAGGACAAAAGAATAAAGTCATCAGTGCAACAGAATGAGCTTGGGACAGTTTCTCTGACCTGGACCAGGATCCAGAGAGCCATCATCTCCCAGAGTTATGTCCAAATTTAGTCTGATGACAGGGGGTCAAACGGTGGGGGTCCACAATCTACACACACTCACACTCATAAATACACACATATCAGACAGAAACAGGAAGCAGGCAATAGTTGGGCAGGAAGAAGGGGGTGTTGGCTATCACACTGTGCAGAACATGGGCTCCCTGTATTGTTTCCTGCGTTCTCTGGCCAAAGTGACTCCAGTCTCATTCGTTCTACAGGAATGCAATCCAGATTCCTGTGAGCTTCTAGGCATTTGCCTATTTTCAGATGGGAACTCGATTTGCACCTCCTAAATGTGCTTGATAGACACATTTAGCGGCTCCAGTAATCTCCAATTATTCCATGCATTACTCAACAGCTGCCTATCACTGTTTCTTTTGGCTTGGCATTTGTTTGTTTGTTTGTTTCTTCTTTTAAGTCCCCATTGATGATATCAATGTCACATTTGGCATCAGACGTGAACACAGGCCTGGTCTTTGTCAGTCTGATCACTGCGTGTTTGAACAGGCCCTTATTTTCTGTTTGGACAGACAAGGGAGGAATTTTGTGGCCATTACACATGTGTCGTTTTAGCTTATTTATAGATTTCAGAAGCTTTTGTCATGACAGTTGTCGAGGAGAGAAGCCAATGTAAGTTATGTTGCCATTTTAAAAACTGTTTGGGGATTTTGGGGCTCAGCTGCGCTCATTTGTTTGCAATTTAGCTTCACAAATTACTATAACTCTTTAAAGACTTATACCTTCACATGCACTATTTATTACAATACTGATGCTTCAATTTTTTTCAAACTTCTAATTCAAAGTATTAAAATTTAGTAACCTGTCCCACAACGTGTGCTTCTAACATGAGTGATACTTATTTTCTACTACAATAAAAAGTGCAAAAAAACATAATATAAACTTACATTGTAGAAGAAACCTGAGCCATAGACACCAGAATGACAGTTGCTGTGTCCGAAATCTCCACTGAAAGCACTACTCCCAACCCCCTATGTAGGGGGTAGAGAGTAGAGCACTATATAGTGAGCTCACCAGTACAATAGAAACACCACTTAATCGGACACTACTCGATCGTCGGCTAAATAGATTTTTTTTAACTAAATATATTACATTATATTGAGCTTATTTCTCCAAAATTTAAAAACTAAGTCATTTCTGTCCGTTTTTGTTATAATGCGCTACTCCACCCATGATTATAACTTATTTTTACGATCAGCGTAATGCATGATGGTATGTAGGGCTTGGGGTAGTGACCATCGGCTGTACACTACTTTTCAAAATGCATTCTGGGATACACTGAGTGGACTATATAGGGTATAATAATCATCACCATACATTCGGACAGCACTACAAAATATCGTGCTCACTATATAGTCCACTATATAGTGAGTAATGGGTGATTTCGGACACAGCAAGTGATTCCTATCGGCCAGAAAGGAACACACCAAGAAACCATCCAGGACAGCCTAGCAACACCATAGCAACACCCTGGCAACCAACTCCACTTACATCTAAATCAGAGACTTGCAGTCAAAGTTATACACTGCACCAGATCGCTAACATAATGTCATTGTAAATTATGAACACTGAACAGATGCACAACAGCTTAACCGAAGCATCACCGTATGCAAACCGCAGTCACACAACCACAGGTTTCTCCACCCCACTTCCTTACTGGAGTCAGGGGAAGCTCAACGCTCTCTTCAACTAGACGTGAAAAACATCCACAGAAATCTAGAAACTTGTTCACAGTGCAGATGCTATATTAATTCAGTTCATGCTTTTTGGCACTCAACAATATGAGAGAATTTGCTACTATAGGGCTGAAATGCATATTATAATATTAGCCTATAACAATATATCGCAATCTGGTGATTTTTACGTGAACCAAATGTTCAAAACTGTCCATTACTTCCTGCATAAAACATTTGAGTTCAATGTCTGTTTGGTCAATTGATGGATCAGCCTTTCCTATACATCCTCTGAAATGCTTAAAAAGCTTCGTTTTTTTTTCTCACAAAAGTGGCTTTGTAATGTTATAAATGTATAACTTTCTATCCATAAAAAAACATGGGATGTATCATGGTTTCCACACAAATATTAACTGTTGATAAACTAAAAACTGTTTTGTTAACATTGATAAGAAATCATCATTAGAATGATTTCTAAAGGATCATGTGACACCAAAGACTGTAATGAGTACTGATGCTGAAAATTCTGTGTTATCACAGAAATAAAAAATAAAAAATGTAATCTTGGTAAGCATACGATAATTCTTTCAAAAACACAAAAAAAGTCTCATTGACCCCAAACTTTTAAACGGTAGTGTACACATAGAATACTGTTCTATTTATAAACTGATTTGATCTATCAGCCCTATGTATTGCTTTATGCATGGACATAGCTCTTAACCATTCTTAACCATGTGGAAGTCATCCTCCTTCCCAATGGAATGCAAGTAACATTGTGGCAGTTTGTGTAAACCATCCCCCCGCTTACCCCCATGGACTGAAAAATAACAAGGTCACAAAAGGTCAAGTGCCTCTGACCATTTACCCACCACATGATGCCTGGATGGTGCCCTCGGCCACAGAGACGGTCTGTTTGTGCTCTCGTGAGGCTGCTGAGCGAACATGTACATGTTCTTTTCTCTGTTCTCACAGGCGTGGCTGAGGAAGGAGGAGGCAGAACATACACGCTATGAGGCAATCCCTTCTCAAAACCCCTGAGACTCTGAAAGAAAGAGAGGAAGAAAAAGATGATTAGCCTTCTCGATGGTAATTCAAAACAGGTGTCTGAAAGGGGTTGTGTGTGCCTTTGTGTGGTGTGAATGTGCACGAATCCTGTATTTTCTCGTGTTCCATGTTATGTAAATCAAGACGACAAATTCCACAAACAGGAAATGACAGGAAACAGGAAATGACAGGAAGCAAGAAAATAATGATGGAACTTGTAAGGTTTATCTCCCCAACAAGTTCTTTATAGGCTGGTTTTCCATTGAGGCTAAAGCTGTTGAATAGATGGTTGCTGGTTCAATCCCTTAAGGAATGAATGAGTCATGAATATTGTACCCCTGATTAAGATGCGTAACCTGGAAAAGGTGCATAAAAGGTGACTTGACTTGACCTCAAGTTGAAGTTTCTTCAGTCGAAAAGAAATTAAGGTTTTTGATTAAAACATTCCAGGATTTTTCTCCATATAATGGACTTCAATGGGAACCAAACGGTTCAAGGTCCAAAAGACAGTTTCAGTGCAAACTGCAAACTGTTGAAAGGGCTTTAAATGATTCCAGACGACGAATAAGGGTCTTAGCGAAACGATCGCTCATTTAAAAAAAATAAAATAACAAAGTTTAAGTTTTATAAGCTCAAATGGTCGCCTTGCTCTGTACTACGATGCAAATCTTTTTCCAAGTCATTTGGTTCATTCAACGAACGAAACGAGCGAATTGATTTGGAAAAAGATTTGTTCATTTTAATAAGCAGTTATTAGGAGTTTATTAAGGCAACAGTTGTGGTTAATAGTGAGAACTTGAGAATTAACTTTTTTCCCCCGCCATCGTTTTTTTTTTTTTACCAGTACGAGTCAGCGCCAGGATTTTTTTTTTATCATTTTCATAAAGTTTTCATGGCCCCCAGAATGCTTTGTTGTATGAAAATCTGAACATACGATATATCCAAAAAAAAGAACAACAACATTTCGCTTCATGCATTATTTTTTTTTATCAGTACTCAAGTGTTGAACAAAAAGCTGAGAAAATCAAAGACTGTCTAGATCGGATTCAGAATGATGATCAACACAGATTGAGTAGATCGATTCGATCAACACCTCCAAAGAGCTGTTTTAACGTAAGGCTGTTTTGATTTACATGCTGTGTAACGTTTGATAATCATGTTTTTTTACGCATTGGCCATTTGTAACCGGAGTTCCTTGTACTGTTCGTTACAGCTCAGGTTACATGTGGTTCCATATGTGGAGCTTTGGCCGTGCAGTCGGACCCTCCTCACACCGTAGTGCAAGCGGTCCCACTCCACCCATTGCTGGCCAGAAACCGGATAGCCCAGGTGGATGTTGTGTGCTTGAGCCTATCAATCATTTCACTTCCCAACTCCCCACACCTCAAAAAGGGAGGGAAAATGAAAAACTCAGGCTTGTGGGAGGGGGACACATGTTCTCCGCTCTCTCCCCCATCTGGCCGAAATGTTTGACAAGTAATTTTGCGAGCAGTCCCCAAGAACACACAAAGCTGCTCACACTGCACTGTTTCCAGATGTTCTCCAAGCGGCGCCAACACACAGATACATGTGAACGATTCCCGCCCAGTCGCACCGAGGAGAAATGAAAGTTTGTCTTGGGGAAATGGGATCGCGTGAGGGTGTGTGCATGTTTAGATGCATTGGTACATGTGCGTGTCGGCTTTTTCAGCTTCCCTTCCGTTTTTTTCCTCCCATATGTGTGTGTGTGTGTTGGTATTTTTGGGTGATTGAGGGTTAAAGATGACTCACTGTATTACTCATTGGTCCAGGGACACACAAATGCAGCTTGCATGACGCCATGTGCTTTCACAAGCTGATCAGCAGTGAACACAGTCTGCAGAGATGAGAGAAGAAAGGACAACAGTTAAAATACCAAAAGGACAAGCAAAATTAATTGAATGTTTTCTGGTTTTGACCTTTTCAGATGGACCTCCCATAAAAACTCTCAGACCACCCAGATTTATCATTTTTTATAATGCAAATTATTGTAAACAATGACAAAAACTGGAAGCCTATTTCCACACCAGCCTAAAAAATAAACGTGATTGTGAGATTAAAATAAGAAATAGTAACATTGTGACATATGAAGTCGGATTAAGAGATATAAAGTCGTAAGAGTAAGATATAAAGTTAAAAATCCTTTTTTAATTGTTTCCTCAGTGGCGGAGTGCAACTTCTATGATAATGTACAACAACAACTAAATAAACATGGAATATATTCTTTACAGGAAATCCTAAACGTTTTATATATGAACACCACTTGACCAACAGATGAAAATTTTTCAAATGAAATCATTAATCATTCAATCGATAAATAAAATCAATAAAATTGAATCAGATTCATTTCTCTGAATCTCTTTGGAGGTTTAATTGGTGGCAGCTTTTGTAGTTTTATGAATTTTCCAGAGAGACTTGAGGAAATATAAATATAGAAAATAAAAATAATAAATATACAGCAACATATACATGTTTTAACTCTTCTTATACTATCAAATGCACACAACATGAAGGAGGTGGCCTTGCCTGCAAGACGAGAAGAATGACGGTAGGGAGAGGGAGAGAGAGAGAGACAGAGAGAGAGAGAGAGAGAGAGAGAGAGAGAGTGTAGGGGGAGTGTAGAGGGGCCATATAAAACCCCTGGAGCACAAGCCATGCTTTATCTTGTGACCCGCTCATTTCAGTCTCAGGCACAGGAAACCCCTAAACTCTTTCAGCCCTGCCCCAGCGCCTGCATAGACACACTCTCACACCTCGGCGTGCTCAGAGACCAGAATGGCTGTACGAAGAATGAATGAACTCTGGAAAACCATGGCACTGGCTTTAATGTTCGGCTTTCTTTTGCTTCACAGTAAGTTTATTTGAAGTCTTTTGTAAGCTATTTAGTGTATTACATGCAGCGTTTTATCATTTGTTTAACTGATTGCATCCTTTTTATGTTCTTATTTTATATCTTGCATCATTTTTGTTTCTGTAGAGATTTATATGAACATCTTTTTTCCTTATAATTTGTCAGGATTCGTAATTTTGTAAGCTCCTTAAAAGTATCACTGATTTTGAGATCTAATATAATGTTTTACTTAAAAAAGTAGTCTCACCTTGATTGATGTGACACCCAACCGTTTGTAATGTTTACTCAAGAGGAGACAGTGTTAAAAACCTAGCGGGAAACTAAAACAAAGGGCTCTGGCTTGGAGTGGAAACATGCCGTTGATCGTAATTGCGGGCTATATCCTGCTCTCTGTCTGGGTGGAGCTGGCCGAAACATGGGCGTATATGTGTGTTTTAGGGACTGGAGAGTTTGGAAAAGCCTGGAAAGTGTCTGAGGAGTCTGTTAAGCATCTTTATCCTGATTTCTATGACTGCATGTGTTGAAATTGCCGTGGATTTATTGTAGACTGAAATGTGGACCGCAGTGTTTGGTTCATGTTCTCCTGAAAATAGATGGATGTTTACATTATTAGCCACATGGATGAGGACAGTTATATGTAAACGGTACTCTCTTTCCAGGGAGATTCCAGGGAGTTCCGTTATTTCAAAAAGGAGTAAAAAGAGCTGGTTTGTAAGTGACGCCCATGTGGGCGGGGAAGAGGTGTACGCGCCTTTTCCCAAGAGGTGAGAGTAATGCCGTTGAGTAGGTTTAACGGTGGGAAGTCTGGTTTAAACACAGTGCAAGTTCTCAAAAGCGTGGTGGTTGAATTAAACACCAGAACATTTTTCACTTCAAATGTTAAAAGAAAACAAATTTGAAAAAAAGAAAACTAACACTTTTAATAAGAAACTACAAAATGCACTTCCATAGCACGCACACAGCACATCATTAGTTTTCAAGCTAAATGAAAAATTGAATTAGACAGCCACCCCCCTTGTTAGAGAAGAGACACCAGTGAAGTTTGCCAAAGCTATGTGTAATTTGAAATCTGAAGTTGCCCTATATTCCTATAGTACTCCTCAAATCTCCTGCTCAGTGGGTTTTATAAAGAGTAATGTGAAACTGCAATCCAGCTGAATTCATTAGGCGGTAACAGTTGTGCTGCCGTTAAGACTTTGGAGGTTGCAAGAAGTCATTGTAAAAGTGAAGCCTCTTCCCCTCCCCACCAAGAGACCGCAAAGCACGGTACGTTTCCATTCCCACCAGTCTGTTAAATGCTTGGCACTTTAGTGCAATTGGCACTCCTGTGAGACTTTGCCAATCGATGGTCAGAACATAGCAGCACTTTTCAGCCAACATGTGTGTATCAAGCAGATCCTAATGTTGCAGATGTTTGTACGCCATTAAAGTTCCGAAAATGCATTAAAGTTCATCAAATCACACAGAAAATCTTAAATGGTAGTTATAACGATTCAAACTGATCTTAGCAGATATTATTAATTATTAAATTCTTAGTAAATTTTAAGTTAGCATTATAGGTTTTAGATCACAAAATATCACTCTCTTTAATTTAATAAGGGAAACTTTCAAGTCCTAACTCTTGGACAAGGTTTCTTGTTAACTGACTGAAAATTATTTTATGCCGATTTAAAGGCTCTAATAAAGAATTATTAATTTGTTTATTTGTTTTTTGCCATACCAGCATCTATGGCTATTTTTATGCCAAGATTGATGTATTTTAAAAGTAAATAGTGGGAACATACATTATAACGAAAATCACAAACTGACTCTTATACTTTTATATATATATATATATATATATATAGACTGAAATTCATTAGATTTAAAGTCATTAGTCACTAATAATCTCCCAATGTACTCATTCAAACATTGTTACAGCTATGCACTGGACAGTGGCTAATTTTGTCAGACGCCTTCATCATCTAAACAAATTGCATTGCTTATAAATATACTATAGAATAAAACATCTGGTTGAACCTACTTCAATATGTGCTATTAAAACACATTATTGGAAGGGCATTGACAGAATCCTGAGGAGTGACCGATTTTGGTTGTGAAAGCAATATTCTGTTCATGTTGTGTTGGCAGAATTTATTATTAAAGCTCAAACACCGGAGCAAGACACTACCAATGCCGAGGTCATGGGTTTGACTCCCAGAGAATGCATGAAATGATAAAACTTATACCTAAAAAGCATCTACTAAATATACAAATGTAAATTTACAAAATGAGAAAGACTGATCTGAAAAACCTTCAATTTATCATAACCAAATCAGCGGTTTCAGTGTGGACACTCATCCACGCGCTACAGTTGCTGCAGAATTAAATTAAACTGAGCTAAGTGGCTAAAAAGGGTCAAATTACATGGTATTTGAATAAAGCCTCAGAGGAAAGACTGAGAAGATAGAAGTACTGCATTCCAACCGGCCACCCACTGTTCAGCTGTGACAGTGACCTCCCAATGCAAGTATAGCTCATTTAGAGGCGTAACCTTCCTCCTCTAATGGATGGAAAAGGGCAAGGAAGTATGATTCGCTATGACAGCCTGTTAGCAAATGTGTTTAGCTGAGCTCACATTCACCCCATAGTTACGTTAGCCACCCAAACGACATGCTAAATTTCAGTTACCACCTTTTCCCATGTTGTGATTCCAGGCATTATACACCCTGGTAGCTATGTGGCATTTCAGTGGACAGGTGCCAAGAAAAAGGCGAGTGAGAAAACACCTTCACGCATCTTTAGCACCCTGGCAGACCTTTTCCCAGTCCTTAAACTGCTACTGTGGTGTATTACAGTTAGATATCTGGGGAAAAAATGGCCTAGATCAACTGTACCAACAGAAGCCAATTCATTCACATGGGAACTCCCAAACTACACAATGAAGGATCTTTAAAGGGACTATTATCACACATATTTTTATTGCATCTGGTAGAGCAGATGCATATTTTCATGGGTTTAGTCACACAAAGATCACATAGTCAAGGCACAAAGGAAGAGGAAGTTCATGCATGCCAGTGCATCACGCACGATAAAAACAAAATGGATGGCAGGGGTCACTACAGGGCAAGGAGTGAAATAATAAACTTATATATATACGCAACACATTCTCATCCCAAGACGTCATCTAACTGACGTTTTTGACCATACGTCAACATCCGACGTTTTAGGGTACCCTTTATCGTCAGTTAGATGACGATCCTAGGGTGTCATCTAACTGACGCTTTACTTTAAGCGTCAGTTACATGATGCGGTTAGGTTTAGGTCTGGGGTAGGGTTAGGGTTAGAAAGCATCATCTAACTGACGTCGGATGTTGACGTATGGTCAAAAGCGTCAGTTATATGACGTCTTGGGATGAAAACGCGCTGATATATTTGTGTACCTTAGTTCTGGAATATTCTCCTTGGCTGACAATGTGCTGTTTGGCCAACAAAAACATGCAGCTGCCAGTTTCTCATGGCTTTTAGCTATGCCCTGGCATTCCTGCAGTCCTAGGCCACTTAACATCACATTCGCAAGGGTGGGGAGCCTATACACAAATGCTGTAGAATATCTTACATCACTCCAAATTGGGTGGATTAATTGGTAGATTAATTGAAACTGAAAGGGTGGGAAAAAAGCAGTTCATTCTCAAATTATGTGAAAAGATCATCTGTGCAAACAGTACTTATGGCAAGTTGTGTGTTTACACATTTATGTCCATCACCCCACATATAATTAAACACACAAAACAACTATTAATTAGCTGAACGTCATGTTAAATGAGAAAAGACAATCTGGAATCAAATCAAGGATTGTTGTTGCTCTTGTGAGTCTGTTGTTCTGTAGTTCCCCTGGCACTCCAATACAGTTTTACAGTTTATTGCGTCTCTCACAGCTGGCATGCCGCTTCCAACCACTCTCACTCTGACACAGCGCTCTGGTAATACGAGTATCCAAAAACCTGAGTCCAAACATTAGTGTGTAATTAGCCTGTGGTACAACAAAATCTGTAACAAGCGGAAACTCCAAGACACTTGGACCAGTCTGCTGGTTGGATCATCATATTAGTCAAATAGCAACTTATAAAGTCATGGCAAAGTTTCAGCTTCCCAGAAACTCTAGCTGTAACTTTCAGGATAAAAATCTGTTCACTCTGATGAGAAACTTGTGCAACATCCTGTACCTAGTCATCTATTTGTGCTTTTTTTCACAATTAAGGTTAATCTAATCTCAAAAAAATCTCTAATCTTATAAAAGTGTATACGTATATACTGTATATATATATATAAAATAGTATCTAACACAACTAATAGATATCACAAAATATATAATAGACATCACAAAAACAAACACTCTTTGTGCTTTTGATGTGTACAAAGATTGAGTTATTGTTGCTTTTTTCTAATACTTGTTGCATGTAACTTTATGGAGAAATTTGCAGTTCTGTGGTGGTTTTCGCCATTTTGCCTGAGGAATAAACAGAGTTAATGTGGCTTGCCTGAGCCTCTTTAACCAGTGGGGTAATTAATGTTCAGCAAGCAGCACAACACTGGGGCAATTCTACCTAATGTTCCCTAATTGAAAACATAAGACTTTATCCTTTGCTTGCCATCAAAAGCACGAGGACTTTCTCACAGCAGTCTTTCCTCCTTAACCACAGTGTTACAGAGCCCAGGGGATTTGTTACGGTTAGCCAGAAAGTGAGAGAGGGGGCAAAACCCAACCCCAGGTTTTCTTTTGTGTGATGAAAAGTAAAAAAAAAAAAAAAAGAGAGAATGAGAGAGCTAGAGAGACGCTTCAATACCCCCTCATCTTTCTGTTGTGGCCTTTTCTCCAAGCATTGTATAAGCTGAGCATGGCAATGGATCAAACATTTAGATATCCAATTACATTGTCTGAATCAATCTGCAAGTTGATGTCAAAGAACAAGAGCCTGGAAATGGTCCATGGACATCTGCAACCATGCAATGCTTTTGGTGCTGACAGTGAGCTGCAAAAAGTGGAGGCAGCTGGCAGCTGGAGGGGGTGACAAGATCACGCCTGTTTTGGACAGTAGGGGTGCCATTTGAAAAAAAGGTTTGATGTATTAAAAACACCAAAATCTGCAACATTCATTAACTAAACCCGTATCTGTACAGTATGGAGACGGTTCTTGTGGAAATGAACACAGCAAAAAACAGTGAATGAGACACTATTGTAGAAGAATAGTAGAGGAATCCATTAGTAGGTGGTCTGTGTATTAAAGGTATATCTCGAATTAGGTCAAAAGGGTTCAGTAATGGGATCATTATTGTGTGCATGTTTAACGCACCGTCTATAGTTTTTATCTGAGATACCTACATCCTTCCTGGGTTGGGAAACATTCCACACCCGACACTAATTTGATTAATTCCTTCTCCCCGTTTTTGTTTTGTCAGAAAACAACTGGGCTGTGGGCTCATCGCTAAGTAAACTTTCAGGATCAGCATGCTCGCAAATGGAAATAGTTATCCGGTAGTTGGGGTGGATAGAGTGACCACTGGATTTCCTATAGTGTGTCCATTAAAATTGCCCATGAAGTTCTTTGACCTTTTGAGAAATAATATTTTGTGATCGCACCAACAGTGCATCACACACTCTCAGAGAAAAAGTATGAAGGCTGTCACTGGGGCTGTACCTTTTCAAAAGGTAAACTTTTGTCCATTTTAGGTGCTAATATGTACATTTTAGGTGTTAATATGTCCATTTTAGGTGTTAATACGTACATTCTAGGTAATAATATGTACATTTTAAGTGCTAATTTATACCATTAAGGTACAAAAGTGTACCTTTTGAAAAGGTACAACCCCAGTGACACCTTTTGTACCTTTTTTTTCTGAGAGTGGGTAATACTAAACTCTGCTACTTCGCTTTGCTGAGTATGGATTGGAATAACTGAAAAGTGTTTTCTTTCTCACAGGGGAACGCTTGTCTGAAGTATAAAATCATTGGTTACCCATAAGCCAATCACATAACGCAATCACCTCTCTCTTGAACTTAAACATCCTCTCCATCAGAGAATGTCTAATGGGCTTTGCCTCCATTCAAAATGTTTAACAAACACTCTTCTTGTTCGGCTTCGGTTTGCAAATGCCGGGAATATTCTCCACAACAAAGCGAATTACATCCGTCGTTTTCGATTTCCTTAACCTAAAATACAATCTTAAACTCTGCACATAGCGGCTCTCAGTCCGCCCTCTGTTCATTGATTGGCCGGCTGTTTTCAGGCCGGAGGAAAATTGAGAGATAGGTCAGTATCTCAGACTGAGTAGCGAACTGAAATTGAGCGGAAGTACGGAGTCTGACATAGTCTACATCCCAGGGGCTTCCACTGTAAGACTTTTTAAATAAACCAACTCCAAATACTATTTTTTGAAGAGTTAAACGTTAAGTGAAAAAGCCAAGTTTGTCAGAACAAACTTTAAACGTTGGCTTGACCAAAGTCTTGTAAGAAGGTTGTATAACTTAAAACCTCTCCCCCAACCGAGAAAATGATCAGAAAATGAATCAGATACAGACATCGATAGAGTGAACTGTTGATAGATAGAAAAATAGAACAATGGATGGATGGATGAGAAATGTTTACATAACAGGCCTGCTTAAGAGATGGGATTGGGCTGCAGCTGATTCTGATCACAAAGAGATGCTCTCTCTACGGTCTGGGTGGGGAAGCCATGATTCCCAGGCTGCCGTCCAGCTTAACAGGCTGCAGACGTCAGGGCCTGATGTTTAAGCACAAAGTACACTGGGAGGAGAGTGGTTCCCTTGAGATCTGTGCATCTGGTAATGGAGAAAGATGGGCTCCACCCTGCTGGACAACTCGTTAGGGATTATTAGAGTGATTACTAACCCTTTTGAGTTGCCTACATCTGTCATCACAATCTTTCCTCTTTCACTGAGCTGTTTATTTAGGTTTCTCCTGTTTCAACCAGACCTAGAGATAAGAGAGATAGGAGATCTTGAGATGGCCTTCTGTCCTGCAAGATAATCACGTCACAGATCCGAGTGAGGAAGGAAGAACAAGAGGAGGTCTTTCATAGAACGCTGTCCCAGAGTTCAACAAGCTTGTGATTTAAGCATTAATGCGGGTATTTTAGAGATTAAAAAGACACTCCCTTATGAGCCGTGAAAAGGCAGATTGCTTATCGCCGCATTCCCCCAGGGGATTGAGTTGAGGATAGAGACTCGAAATCTTCTAGAGTCAGAATGAAAGCAGACATTTCTTTAGATTCCCAGAAATAAATGTCTATGGGAAAATGACAGTGACATCATTTTTAGTCTTATGAGTAGACCCATGGGATCATGTAAAGAGGCAATGATCAAAACATGACTTGAAATGCTTTGAAAGCCACTAAAAAAAAGGTCAGCTCAGCACACACTGCCGATAAAAACGAAATAAAACACAATTCTTGAAATCTGAACCTTAAAACTAAGACAGTTGCATCTCTCGAGTTTCCAAGGAATGTGGAAGAAGGAGGCTTTATCTCTCAGGTTTATATCAGAGCTGTCAGGACGTGTCTGGCTGAGCTTACTGCCATACGTCCATTCAGACACAGCTGAAAGCACTGGGGATTTTGGGGAGTCTTTGCCTAAGATTGTCTCATTACATCAGACCAGACGTGCCAAAACAACATGGATTAGAGTGGTTCAGAAATCCGGAGAGCACATTTGGTCCATGTTGTGTCACTTTCGTTAGGTGGAGCCACTCTTATCACTCTCCCAGATCTCTGTTTATGCTTGCTGTCGGGGCATCCAGAAGTCAGTTTGATTACAAGATCTCACTGCCGCACAAATTGTGAAATATTAGATATGTCAAGAGGAATATCTCATTTCGGATGAAAATTTTATGAGTTGTATGCCTTTTGAAGTTGAAATGTAACAATTGACCAACTTCATCGAACTAGAATATGCATTCTACAATCTATAATTTGTATCATGCTGCCATGGTGACCACGTTAAAGGAGTAGTTCACTTTAAAAAAAAAAAAACTTTTGCTGATAATTTACTCACCCCCATGTCATCCAAGATGTCCATGTCCTTCTTTCTTCAGTTGAAAAGAAATTAAGGTTTTTGATAAAAACATTCCAGGGTTTTCTCCATATAATGCACTTCATTGGGAACCAAACGGTTCAAGGTCCAAATGAGAGTTTCAGTGCAGCTTCAAAGGGCTTTAAACAACACCAGGCGATGAATAAGGGTCTTGTCTAGGAAGTTCGAGTCATGACTCGAAAAAATATTTGTTCATTTTGATGAACGATTTCGAACAGGAGAGTCACGAACGCTCATCACAGAACAGAGCAAGACGAGCATTTGTGCTTATAAAACTTAAACTTTTTTATTTATTTTTGAAATGACCAATCATTTTGCTAGATAAAACCCTTATTCATTGTCTGGAATCGTTTAAAGCCCTTTGAACAGTTTGCACTGAAACTCTCATTTGGACCTTGAACAGTTTGGTTGGTTTGGTTCCCAATGAAGTCCATTATATGGAGAAAAACCTGGAATGTTTCCATCAAAAACCTACATTTCTTTTCAACTGACGAAATTTCTTGACAATTTATGGATTTTTAACGTGACTTAATGCATATTATGCAGTAACAAATGTATGTAGAACATTTATTAAAGTCTGTATGAAATGTATGAAAAAAAGGCATGAATCTTTTAAATAAATTGATGCATAAAATGTAAGCATTCAGACACTTTAAAAACTGGAAAGTACTTTCCCAATCTGGCAAACTCAGATTTGACTGGCTGACTTTATGCAACACAAGGTTTTCATCAGTCCAACTGGAAACAAAGTTATGTCCACAAGGTTTAATCAGAGATCTGGCTATGAGAAACAATATTTATACGAATTGTCTAGGATGACCTCATTCACCTAAAAGATCAGTGTTCCTTATTATACGGATGATGATGATGATGTACCACAACAAATGTCATGTCTCTGCACAGAACAATACCATGAAAACACATTTTTGGATACTGTTTGCATTTTAGCATTAACAGCTAAATTACTTTAAAACCCCAAATTACATACAGTATACTGGAAATGATTTGGGATGCACTCATTCTAATCTCATTGACAAAAAAGTTTGGAAAACAGGATGTCGCTACGGTCATCGTGTGTTGCTTTTATAAGTAGAAGGGGTATTTTGTTCGGAACATGTTAAACAATTAAACACATTCGCTATCATACATGTTAAAAAAGAATTATGTTGTGCTTCTCATTTGTAGAGTATACACGACTACATACGTGTACATTCACGTATGCTGGTTTTGTTTATGTGATATTAGGAGAAGAGGGAACATTCTTCCTAACAGTTATTATATCAATAAACATGTCAGGTTTTGGCTTGTGTGAGTCAGCGCTTAGTTTTTATTAACATTTTTAAGAGCTGTAGGATGCATGCCCAGTTCAGCCAATTAAACTATACAGCCAGCCACTCACAGTATCAAGCACGATAGACCCGCTTACAAGACACTCAAGACGAGTGTAGGCCTATCTGTAATGAAGGAGGGGTGCTTCACGGTGTAAGTGCTATCATGGTGGCCATGCACCCTTACAAATCACAAAATGCTAAGAATCACAAACAACAAGTGAGGTATCATAGCAATCAACGAGATCTGAGCATGCCTTGATCAATAACAGATTGTCATTTCTTTTGGTGCTTTAACTAAAAAGATCCATCAAGGTTCATTGTTCAGTGTTGCAAAGCATTGCTGCCTTACAATACAGTGGACTTGATACAGTCACACCTGTTGAGACAAATGTATAATTCGTTTATGATCAGGGTGTAGTAGCTATCTTTGAATTGCCAGTTAGAAAAACACAAGACCACCCAGCATGAGCTCCAGATAGCATTCTAAAGCCTGTGTGACACCGAGTTTTACGGTAAGACGTGTGGTGTCCAAATGACACGACAAATTGTTCTAAATTTAAAGCTCAGCTGCTCAAATGCCCAATGGCAAAAAAAAAAAGAAGTAATCAACCCTTTGCCGAAAAACACTTAAAGGGATACTCCACTTTTTTTGGAAATAGCCTCATTTTACAACTCCCCCAGAGTTAAACAGTTGAGTTTTACCGTTTTCAAATCCATTCAGCCGATTGTCTGATATTTAGAAGAATATCAGTAACCAGACAGTTTCTGGTCTCATTGACTACCATAGTAAGAAAAAAATATACTATCGAAGTCAATGAGACCAGAAACTGTCTGGTTACTGATATTCTTCTAAATATCAGAAAATCGGCTGAATGGATTCGAAAACGTTAAAACTCGGGGGAGTTGTAAAATGAGCCTATATTTCCAAAAAAAAGTGGAGTATCCCTTTAAAAGATTATTCCGGTATTAATGCAAGTTATGCTCAGTCAACAGCATTTGTGACATGAACACCACAAAAAAAATTATTTCCACTTGTCCCGTTTCCTTAAAAAAAATCTTGGTTACAAATTTAAAATAACGGAAGAGAAAGGAGCTAATCAATAAATGTAAACTTATTCACTGCTTCGATAGTTTAGTCACAAGTGTAAACACGATCTAAAAAAAGAACTTATTGTCCAATATTTACTTTTACAATTTTTACTACAATTTTACTCAAATACTGTAATCCATCAGTTTTAAAAACATAACTAACATGTTAGTTTTACAATTACAATAATTTATGTTTTTAAATCCACCAAAATTGACTTTCATTTTATTTCACAGTAACCTCAAATTTGCACTTTGATTGACCTTAACTTTTATTGCACACAAAATATTCCACTTAGAGCAAACTCTATGGCCAAGATGATTTTCTTGAATGTGTCAGTTAAAAATGAAAACTCAAATATTTTACTCAAACACAAGTTCAATGCCTTTAGGAAGTGGTGTATTTAGTTGAGGATGCAACACCTCCAACCAAGAAATGAATTCACTCGTACGTTATGCCCAGCCACACGCTTCCTGCATTCCACGCCTCTAGACAAAACTCTTTCTTAAAGACTGTGGTAATGAACAGCAAAGCCAAAGGTCTTGACTTTTCGAGGGTGATGTTTATTTGCTCAGTCAGTGTCGGCAGCATTACCCTCCTGCTTAGGTTATTAATAATGCAGAGTGGCTGTGCAAACAAGGAGAGGGTGGAGACAGAAAGGCATTAAATAACAGTCAAGAAGGGGCCAGGCCTCTTCTCAACCTTAGGGTTCACCTACCACACACATGCTAGCAAACACTGTGCTAGCAAAAACTGTGCAACAATCTCTGGGTGAGGAGCATCTGACACTGAAGTTAAACCCTGCAAGCCCTTTGTGATTGCGTAGCATAATGAAGGGTCGGCATGGAAACTTTGCTTAAAATCCCTACTGTTTCACAAAACGTTTAAAATTTGTAAATGAATTTCTTTTATTTAATATAAGGATTCCATGTATCACTATATAATTAAAGAATTTTCAGCACCATGGCAAAATAAATCCGATTTTACCCGGGTTGTGAGCGCAGGTTTGCAGTTTGCATTAAATACATTGCAATAATAATAAAACACAGAATGCAACTAGTGCAATCTGATTCATGAACAAATTACTTTTATGAACAAATTATTTTTAGTGAGCATAACCAGCGTAGCCCCATCACAAACAAATGACTCCTATGAGCCAATTCTTTTTTTCGGTGAATCAAAAACGTGTATGTTCATATGTATGTTTTTGATGCACCAAAAAAAAGTAATTTGTTTTCGGCTATCATTGGTTTTACCATATTATGGTACACCCGAAAACAAATTACTCTTATGAGATGGTTATTTAATTGATGGTTATATAAATGAGATAGAGAGAGAATTTCTTGTGTCAAAATAGAAATCTAAAACGGAAACAAATCAGAATAAAATTCAAACTAAACAAATCAAGAGCTTGTGAATCAGAATCAAATGTGAATCAGGAATACTGACGTGCTGCTCCCTAAAACCATGATTAACAGAATTGATTGACTTCCTGTTTCAAAACTAAAATGAGTAAACACAGGAAAGAAGTGACTGAGATGAATGTTCTGTCTGTGGTGATCTTAAAGCAATATGAATAAGATCACATTGTAATTGCTGTTGTGTGCGGCGTATTAATGGCAGCTACATAAATTTGATCATGTTTCTCTTTATTTATGTAATAAGCAGTCATTCACCAACATTTTCTGTTTAGGTTGTCAGGGACAGGAGGATTCCATAACTATAGCAACCTCGGGCCCAGCCTCAACACTAAATCCATCAGTGATGCCATCAACAGACTCAGATTCAAACACAGCAACAGATTCGCCAGCATCCTCAACCTCTGTGGTCGTACCTCAAACACCTGAACCAAACAAACCAAGTTCTGGTTCCACTACTCAGAGCAATGGTATGAGCTATCAAAAATGTTCAAGAAAATATTTTTAGTTGGTGAAACTACTATTTCATGATTCTTTTTTTATTTTTAGCTCCATCAGAAAGCAACACCTCTGTCAACAGCAATTCCGTCATCTTGGCTACATTCACAACAGCCCCGGTAGAAACCACAGCCTCCGGCAACCCTCCTGAAGCGATTGAAGTAAAAGAATCCATTCGATCTGGATCAGAAGTAAGTCATTTTTGAGTCTGTTTTATGGATTGGAATTTTGGGTGGAAAAAACAATGGCCTGAAAAGAATATAAATTGACAAATGAATTAAGAACTATAAGTTTAATTGATTATTGACCACTGATTTTCATTGGTCAACAGCTTTCATTAAGGATATGAAAAAAATCTCAAGAATATGCTGATATTTTCCTAAACTCAACTTGTAGTTATTAATCATCAGAAAAAAGTACTGTTTTTGAATAGAACACCAATCTTGTGTTTTTCTTTACATGTCCCTTCCAGAAAACAAGTATGGTAGAGGTAATTCCACTGATAATTCATTTATATGGTACTCCAAAGTATGTCCAATAATACCATACTTCTCCAAAAACATTTGGTAGTTTTATGGTATAGTTTTATAAAACTGTTTGTATTTTTGGTATTCCTTGACCACATTACTACCATGTGCATTAATTTGGATATTACACAGTTATTTAAACTCCACTATACAGTATCTACAAGAGCTGAAGACTCTTTGCCAACCCAAACCAGTGGACAGAATGACTTCAGATGTTTTCAGTTGCTGTCATCTGCGTCCGTGTACATTAGAAAGGAAGGAAGCTTCGTGTCTGAGAGGATAAAGTTTAGCAAGGCAGTTTGAGCTGTTGATGCCTGTGAGCTCAGATTAGGAAGATCCTGTTTTGTCATTCGCTATAAATAATCCCTGCATACAAAAGATGAATGAGTGAGAGAGAAGAGGGGTTTCCTCTCACTGGTGCCATGCGGTTATGAACCCAGGAAATAGGTTAGACAGAAGAAGTGGGGAGAGATGATGGCCGTCTATGTTGGCAAGAACCTATCTTAGACCTGTGAAAGTATTGTTTGTGAGAAAATAGTGTTGGTATAGGCCAGTCTGATTCATTTTCATAATGATAGGCATTGATCATTTGGGCATGACAGCATGGCATGACACATCATAACCTAAGGGAGATGTGCTAAACTACAAAGACTCCTCCCTGTTCACTTCCTCTTTTTGTTTTCTATATCAAGGGTTCGTGTGAGGGACGCATGTCAGGAAGAGTGGAAAATATCTAAATTTGTTGGGATGCTAGTGACATGTCCCTTAAAATATTCAGCTATACTGAATTTTTCCTGGGTTCAGTTTAATACTCTTTAACTTAATGGTGTTAAACTGAACAGATTAATCAAACAGTTAGACCAAATATCCACAAAATTTAAAACAATGCTTAAATAAGAGGGTGCGGTTTATGAAAGATGTGTTTGTTTCTAGAACAACAGTAGACTCCCTGTCACATGTTCTTTCAGAATCTTCATTGGTTCAGTCATTTTTTTTTAAATAAGTGCTGTACAAAGTCAAGAGCGCTCTTAACCTCTTAATCGATCTTATCTTAACCAATCTTAAGTTATAATTAGAGCCCGACCGATAAAGTATTTTGAAGGCCGATACCGATGCAAATATTTGGGGGTTTTAAAATCCGATGTACCGATATATCGGCCGATATTTTAGGTTTTTTTAGGTCTTTTGATAGTCACAAATTTTGTCATGCTTATCGGAGTTAAGAGAACTGATGGGGATGTTCTTTTAATTCGCTCTATGCACAACTGCACTACTTCCTGAACTTCAGCCAGCTCCTTGTTTCCTGTATACCATTATTGGACAATTTGATTAATTCACGTGTGCTTAACCTCAGTAGTCACGGCAACAATAATCAAACACACCTGAATTAATCAATGTGTCCAATAATGCCAGACAGGAAACAAGGAGCTGGCTGAAGTTCAGGAAGTAGTGGAGCTGTGCATAGAGCCTATTGATATTAAAGTAACCAGACAGTTTCTGGTCTCATTGACTTCCATAGTAGGAAAAAAATATATACTATGGAAGTCAATGAGACCATAAACTGTCTGGTTACTGATATTCTTCTAAATATCAGAAAATCAGCTGAATGGATTAGAAAACGGTAAAACCCAACTGTTTAACTCTCGGGGAGTTGTAAAATTAGCCTATTTCCCAAAAAAGTGGAATATCCATTTAAGGGAAAGTTCTAGGAACGTTCTGGGAACCAAAAACTAACGTTCCCAGAACCTTAATTTGTTTGCTGGGTAGTACCATTGTCAGAGTTATTTCATCAAAACAGAACAACGACAAAAAACGCAACACCCATACTGAATCAACATCCCTTGACCAAATACAAACTATGATTCAAAATGCTGTTGAATCTACACATTGTTCAAATCCCTCTGATTATGTTAACATCTTGGTGTTTATGCGTTTCTCTACAGCCGGAAAAAAATACAGAAGAAAACACCGCCTCTGGGTCTTCTCCTGCAGTTTTCGTGTCTGTGCTGGTGACCGGCTTACTACTTGCTGCCCTAATAGTTGGCATATACTACTTCAAGTGCCATCGCCGATCCAACGGCAAAGGCATGAAACTGGTGAGTCCCCAAATAAATGGCAGAATAACTGTAATATCCTTACTAATTGTCACATCCTCACTAATAGCAACACCAAGCAAACCTTTAAAGCAAATTTACACATTCACTCATTTCCTGCTTTTCCAAATTGATGACTACAACAACTGTTTCTCCACCACCAAGTGTTCTCGATCAAATTCCCATTTTGAATGTGTTATGCAATCATTTTAATTGCGAAGTTTAGCGTATTTGGTAAAGAAGTGTTGCCAAGCTTGTAATTAAGAGGGAAACAATTGGCAGCATATCAGTGCAGCGCAGTTCCTCCAGCACACGCCCAATCTAATGTTCAGAACCACAACACATGCAAACGAAACAAACCATTTCATCTCCTAGCCAATAGTTCTACGCTGTTTTCCTTCTCTGCTAAATGATGTCAAATTGTGAAATTGAAACACAGCGTACTCCGTCGGACCTCAAAAAGAGGAATAATAAAACAAATACATAGACATTCACAGGCTAGGATTTCATAAGCCAGATGCTGCTCAATGAATGCTTTAGCTTTGAAGATGCATCAAGAAGTATATTCCATAAAATAAAAAATAAAAAAAAGGTCCACACCGACCTTATTTCAAGGGTCTTGCTCATCAAGTAATGATTTACAAAAGTCCTCAATGAAAATCCACACCGATGGCACCACAAGGCGCTGATTACTTGCAGAAAGCACGCTTCTGGAGGGCACAAATAATGATAAATAGCAGAAATAAAAAAGTAAAATCTGTTTGTATCATGTTTTCCTACAGGCTGAGGAGTCTTACATGGCTGACGAGGAGAACCAGGGCAACACTCTGGTGTCTGTGGCCCCTCTGAACCAACCCGAGCCCCAGGAGAAGCCAAGTCTTAATGGAGAGTCACAAGAAGCAGTGAAGCCCCAAACTCCCCCTGCTGCCACCAATGGCCACTCGACCACCAAAACTGCAGACACAGAGCTGTGAATGAGCCGTTCTGCCAACGAGGGTCTGGGTGAAACGCTCAGTTCCCGCTTCTTAAACCCAACTCAATCTACTGCATATTGACCTTGGCCGTCAGAAGGCACGAGGGAGACAAAGACTCAAATTCCCACATTTACATGTAAATATGATGCAGAATGTTAAAGTCATACAGAATAAGTAAACACGTTCGAATCAAAGTATGGCATACAAATATATATAAGATAAAAACAATTGGTCAAGTAATCCTCCTTATCTAGCAAAATAAAAGGCAATGCTTGAATGCTAATGCTTGATGTTATGAAAGTTGTAAAATGCCAGTTATGACAGTGATGATTTATAACAAGACCATCAAACTATGATGAAACAAAAATCGTTTTAGTCCAAGAGGTGCAACCCTTGAGTACTTTATAACACTACTGTGGGGTGGGGACCCTTTCCCATGAGTCATTGCTGGCTTCCATAAGAGTAGCCATGGCTGGAACATAACACCGGGAGGATCCGTGCTCCTGTCCCAGCGCTCTAACGCTTCCAGCTGAGTGTAAATCACAAGACACCATAAAAAAACTCTCTGAATCTAATGGGCACGAGTTGTGTTTTTGTTTGCTCTGGGTTGTTTGTGTGTTTCTAGACTTATGAAATGTGCTATATGTTCTTCTTTGTGTACAGTTTGATCTGACTAGTTAATAGTCTTGTATAATTTTGTTAATATCATTGCATGACAAAGTAATGATTTGTGGAGTTGGTGAGCATGAAAAAAATCAGTGTGCACGTGAACTCCATTTCATTGCTGCGAACAACCCTTAAAGTAAAATCCAACAAACTAGGTATGCTGAAAAGCCCGTTAGCACTCAGGGTGACAGCTAAATATTATCTTACATCTCTGGATTGAGTTACACCGTACTTTGTAAACCAGTATTATGACCTTTTTGTAATGTTTTTATTCTAGACATCTAGATGTAGCCTTTATGGACTGAATGACTGACTTTGTTTGGATGACCTGCCTTAATTTTTTGAACTTTCTTGGGTGTGTGTATTTTAATCTGTATCTACATTTTCTACTACACTGTACATAAATCATTAGGCATAAACTACAAAGTACCTAACTAGTTGCAGCCATTAAACCCTGGAGTTTACCCATCGCCTTTAGTTTTACAAATACAATATGTGTAGACAAAAATAACATTTCTACACTATTTTTCAACCCATATCTTGTTCACACTTCTTCACAAGACTTCAGACACAAGACTTGACTAAACCTTTGTGTCAAAATTGAATGCTATAGTGACAGTATTATCTCTTGAAATAAACTGACAAGAAAATGAAATTATGTTTTAAGGTTCAATACGAATATAGGAACGTATATACACATGAATATCATGTCCTTTATTTCAACTATGATATTTTGTTTTAACATTCCGGTGTCTTATTTTGGATCGGTGTACTAGCATTGTGTTAAACTGATGTATGTTTGTGATAGGAATAAAGTTTTGGAAAATGTATGTGATCACTAATCATTTCTACTTTACCCCAGTGAGACCTCGTCTTTGTGTGCCTTGGATCTATATGATGCGATTTTTCATTTATTTGGCTGCTAGGCTGTTTACTCAAGAGTTTCTGTTTGATATGAAAAGCACACATATGTTCTCACTCCGTCTCTCTTTCATTCCTGTACACACGTGCAAAAATTTGGCTGGTATCTAAAGGCCATTTAAGCAAACAGCTGGTTTGTATAAGAGACAGTGATGACATCATGCAGGGATTTGGGTGGGGCTCGGTGGTCCCTAATCACTTTAAGAGAAAGCAAGTCAGCGTTTATGTGTTTCTACTGCCGAGTTCTGCTGTTAATGGGATAATCATATCACATAACAAATATCTCCTGGAAATTAAGCTATGAATTGCAAAACTTTCTACACCAGCACAAATATCAATAAAAATGGCAACATTCCAAAGATGAGTTCAGACCACAGAAAAGCCTTATGAGCCTAATTAAAAAACTAATTATAATTTAAAAGAAATTAAAGTGAAAAGTGAAATCGCAGTATTTACTGTGAATAATTAATATGCCCTGTAAAAATCCCCTTTCCTTTAGAAGCAAAATCACTTCTATTCTCTGATAACGTGCTGACAGGCACTCTAAATTGTTCGAGAAGATGTTTCATGCCTGTGAGGTCCTCAAAAGATACACACAGACTAGGTCATTAAAACCTTCACTATGCTGGAAGTCCGACTGCCTTCTTGTAAACCAGGCCCAGATCCAGACCAAATATTTATGCGGTCTTACATGATGAAGACCAACCACATCAAATATTTTTTGAGTAATATTTAGCAAATATTTCTAAAAACATCACACTACCAACGTGAAAGGAAACGAAAAAAATCCTGTCCTGACATTTTCCTGCCTGGAGCACATTTATATAATTTCACATATTTTGACTCTATCTGTTTGTAATTCATAACCTCCTCTGATAACCACAGGATGCTCTTGTTCCCCACAATTCCATTCCCATTTCCCTAATGCCGCTCACTTTCATGATAAATAGCTACAAATCATGAATGAACCACAATAACCTCACAGTGCAACCCACCCCAAAAAAAAACAAAAAAACAAGTACAAACGAGTCTGGTACAAACAAATAACAGACTGAGGAACAACCTTCCTTTAGGACAGAAATACATTTCATATCATGATTTAACTGAAAAGAACGACAGTTGACCTCAAAATAACCGTTCATTGAAGAGACTAGGCTACTCTGGGGTATCAGAATCTAATACACATATACCATATTTTTATAGGCCTATATTATGAATGATTTGTGTTTACAGTAAGCATAGTAATAACATGATCCTCCAAGTGTAGACTACACCACATCTAAAAATCAATGATACACCATGGTACATTCTTGTTATTTTGTGACAAAAGCTACAAAACATTTTTACCTACAGTACACAGTTGATCTTCACAAAGACCCTCCTCATTTTTCACGATTGGATGGATTTGAAGGTTTAGTCCAGTTTTCTGTAGGTAAAGTTTTAATTTCATTGTGTTCTAAACGGTTTGCTGTTCTACAGTTCAAAACAATGTTCCAAACGATTCAGTGTCCGAGTGAGTTGTTTGAATCGCAAAATGATTCATTAAAAATGATTCATGTTTTCCGTTTGACAGATTCACTGCAAAGAATCGATTGAAAGAGCCATTCTTGAACAGCAGATAGTAAATAGAGACATTGATTTATTAAAAATTTGTCAGAAAAAAAAAATATTTTTCAACTATTTAGAGGATTTATTAGCAAATTTGTACTAATGCTCGTAGCATGCATGACCAAATAGTTATGGCTCATACAGAAAATATTTGCCACTGCCAATTATGAGATGGTGCCCTGCTGTCGCCATGTCACTAATAATATTTTTACAGGCCATGAGCAAGGAAAAGTTTTATTAAGTTCATCATTGCTATGTTTTCCATGCATGGTAAAAATGCAAGTGTGATACAAAATAAAGTGTTTCCACCAGCCATGAATAAAATCTAATTGTCACTAGACTTTAATAAAGTAATATTTATGGCAGTGACAGCAGGGCTTGGAAAATAGAATTTAGCATGTACAGCTATGTATGATCAAGAGAATAAAAAACAAAAAAAATTATTTAATGGCACTAAATGGTCCTGTATCCATATTATTGTAGACTATATCTTCCAAGAACTTCATGTTCAAAATCTTTTTTTTTTTTTTTTTTTTTGTTGTTGTTGACCAGACTTGTTCTCATTGGTCATCAAAACATGTGTTTGACCAAGAGAAATCCTGAGCTTATCTGAGTTTTTTTTTCTGCGCGTGTGAGAGTGTGACATGAGGAGTCAGAGATTAAACTCACACACATTTATCCACAATCCCACCCAATCCAAGGCAGCAGGGTGTTTTCTCTTTTCGTTTTAGTGAGTGGTGTCGAGGTGTGTGTTGTCGCAGCTGTGAGGTTTGCCGAGTTTTCCTCCGCCTCACTCTGATGGTTAGATAGCCTTGCTAAGGGATAGAGTCAGAGAAGTCCAAGAATGTTATGTGTCAGGGGGGTTCAGGCCACACCAGCCAAGGGAGGGGAAGTCGGAGAATCCCCGGAGAGTCTGTTGTCGTCACCGAGAGAGAAAGGCAGAGGAAGGGAGAGGAAGATAGAGGACGGATGAAGGGTGCAAAGTGTACTTCTACTTTATGTATTTAGGCTAGAACATTTGAAATGAACATAAATCCCACAAAATAAATCTTCGGTTCATGTTCAGCTTTCTGATCTGATTGAAGAACACTGCACATTTTAATTCGAACTATTTAATAGTTTTGGGATAGGCATGATTTAATTCGAGTTATGATAGTTTAATCGATGTTTACTGATAAAAGCTCCCTAAGGGATACAATTGCATGGAAATCCTGTTCTACAAACCGCATGCTGGAGCCTATCTATTTTAATTATTTATATATTATTTAAATATTAAATGTCTTTATTATTTTAATAAATAATTGTATTATGGAAATAATAATAATGAATTATAATATATGATATTTTGTTCTTTGGTTTGGGTTAAAACTTGCATTTCTACACCTGATATTATATTTTGAGACGTCCGTTTCAAATATCACTCATCTTTCTGACAGAGGCGTTTGCAGGTGAATTGTGAGTCAATGCATTCTAATCAAATTAAACATTGGGTAAATGTCCTGGGTGATCACATGTTCTTATATAGCCTATAGAGCCATTTCATGTGACCTTTCTGTCCCCATTATAGAAGCTGAACCCTCAGGAGGTTTCTATTAGGAATAAGTGAGCTTAAAGGACAAGTTCGGTATTTTACACTTAACGCCCTGTTTTAAGATCGTTTCTGATGAAATACAATGGTTGAGATTAAAATTTGGACACATACTGCTGGACCAAGAATTTTTGCACTGGAACGATCCTAAAACACATTAAACTTTAAACTCACCGAGTGGTCTGGGGTGTTCACTGATAAGCTAACACAAAAATCTGTAGTTTCTCGTAGTTTTTGTCTCTCCATTGACTTGTATTGGATGTGCTGTGAGGTACAGTATTACTCCGCCGGAAACAGAAATGGGGTTGTTTGTGTTCTGCTGCTTCTTCTGTGAATTCAATGAAATACCAGTGGTTTGCTTGCAGTTGGCAAAGGTGCATTATCGCCACCAACTGGGCTGGAGTGTCTATATTCAAGCTCTCAACTGAAGAAAGTACGGGTGTAAGGCGTTTGGAAAAATAGGCCCACAGTTTAACATCGAATGGTAAAAAACCTGTTGGAAAGCATCTTTTGCAGTGATTTTTGTGTGAGCATATCAGTGAACACTCCTGACCACTCACTGAGTTTCACGTCTCTGTAAACTAAAGTTTAATGCATTTTAGGAAGGATTGTTCCAATGCACCTGTGTGGGGTGCAACCACAGAAACCCAAAATTCTGGGCCCAGCAGTATGTGTCTAAATTTCAAACTTAACCGCTCTATTTCATCAGAAACAATCTTAAAACAAGGCTTTAAATGTAAAATACCGAACTTGTCCTTTAAGAATGTTTACCCACTCCCTGCTTTATGTGAGCATTTTGACTGCTTCATGTTGACATGGTCTTTATCTCTCGGGTTGGAAAACATCTGGCCCTCACAGATCTCTGCAGGAAATGTATTGACTTGACGGCTTCCCCTTTCTGAAGGGAACCACTGCTAATGCATCTTTGGCTTTGTTTCTACAACATAATAAATCACACACTCTTATGCACAAGAAATAGTCTTTGCTTGCCATTCAGACAATAAAGGTGAACAGAATTTCACTCGGATTGGTCACTCTATCCGCCAAAGAAAAGGTTAGTCTTAAATTAAGGACGTGGGCACTTAAATTCTCCTAAAACACACATTTCACACTCTCAATGGTTTTATTTGTCGGCTAACAATGCATCACAAGAGAATTCTGTCATTTCACTAGTTCACATTTAAAAATAAGTTAGATAGAATAAATGGTATGCATATTTGGTGCGCTGTCTGGGGAGAGCTCAGATATTGGGCCCGAACCCAGAGTACTACTGCTGGTTAGGAAGTACACAGGCGAGTGTGAGGATGGGGGGATGCAGAAAAACTTTCAAGGAACATTGGGGAGTCAATTGTGTTTATAGGTCTCCTCTGATGCTGATTGGACAGACATGTTGACTACTGATTGTGGACAGTTTGAAATGATGTGATAATTGGATCAATTATTTGATGCTCCTCCCGAACTTTGTTAACAAAACATAATATCACCCATAGCGTAATTTACAACTCAGATTATTTATTGTTTGATAGCATTCTGTATTGGAATGCATATTAAACCATTATTTCTTGTTTTTTTTTATGTATCCATGCACATAATTAAAGGGGTCATATAATGGTACGTTATACAAGTTGTTCTACTTTTACAAGTTGATTGTACTGAAATGTGTGTTGGCAGTGTCTGTACACAACCATCATATAATGATAAAAATCCATCCAGTGTTTTTGTTTTAATCTCCTGATATGTTTTGCCCTGTCTCAAAATTAGCCGTTCGATTTTATTGCGTCACTAAATCGGACACCCCTCCCACGATTGTTGATTGACAGCAACGTTTCAACACAGACCCGGCCTAAGTGAGCTGTCATTGTCGATACGCTGAAGCAGAATGGCGTCTAAGCGATTGTGGTGTTCTGTTGGGTGTAATAACGAACAAAGTCATTTTGATGTTCCTAAATCCGAACCGCTGAAGACGCAGTGGTTGAGTTTTGTTTTCGAAGGGAATGTTCTCCACGATCAATGCAACGAACTGATACATCAGTAAACGCATAGTGTTCGTATCTCACTACTCTACCCTGCCAGTACCTACAAAAATAGATCAAAGTAACATTATGTTAACTAACCGTTCAGAAACGTCCTGTTCGAGCCTTAATTGGCGAACTTCTTCGGGCCGTCATCTTGTTCCGGGTCCAACTCCGGTTCAAACTGATCCGGTTGCACAGATGTGTCCTCAGAGACTCCCGCTGCCATTCTTTCTCCAAAACATACCCCCAACTGTTGTCGTGTCAAAACGCCTGCAAAACAGAGGGGCGGAGTGAGCAAAGTTCATTATCATTTAAAAGGATATGCACTGAAACGGCATGCTGAAAACAGAGCTGTTTTTGACCGGGTAAAATTAAAACGAGACTTTTTAATAAAAGCATATTACAAAGTTTTAATTTAGACCCTAAAGATTCATATTAACTTATTTAATAGGCATTATATGACCCCTTTAAATAATATCTGCACATTTTTTTCATAATTTAACCAAATTACTTGGTGATTGGTATAATGACACACATTTTCCAATATAGTTTCATTATAACTTACATATGATAAAAAAAGTTGATAATCTGTAAAAAAAAATCAACCCTTTAGTCCATATTGTTCATGCATGATTTATGGATCACACTCTGCTTTCTGCAACCCTGAGTGTTTAGCTGTCAAAAAGCTTAACACAACATGAAAATTACAGCTTCTCAAAGAATTGTTTAACCAAAATACTTTTTTTGTCAGCCATGCTCTTTAACGGTGAAAAGATGTTTGTTTGTCCAAGATGAGCAACTGAATTTTCACCACTGATTGGTAAAGGAAAGAAAATCAGGATCATGTCACCCAATTTGAACAACAGAATATACTATTGTGCATTAATGCAGGGGCTTTATTGTGTCTGAAACTCGATGACTGTTTAGCATTTCAGAGTAATCCATCTTTCCAGCTCAAAGTCCTCACTTCATTCCATCCCTCCCTATATCTCCAGTCACAAACCAGGCGGTTATTAATACACACAGTCTGTCATCGATGTCCTATGGCAAGAGGGTGTGCTCAGATACTATATGACACATAATATCCATGGCTAAACTTGTCTAACTGTTCTTACAGGAGGGTCTGAGGAGGCTGCCGGACATCGGCTGACCTCCAGATTTCACTGTAAGCATTTGGATGGAAGATAGAGAATAAGACAAACATTATAACAGTGAAACAGAGATCTGCTGATTTCTCTTTAATACAAATTGTTTCTCAAAGGCAGGGATGTAGAGCAAATTGAGACAATCTGCTTCTCAGATTTTTCTCTTGAGAACATTAATGATCTCATATGTGTCTCAGTTTCAAAAGAGATCTGAACAAAGTCTCAAAATGTGCTCAAATATGCCAAAATAAGTCTGCAGAAAAAATAAATATTACAATGACGTTTTAAATATTTGGAGGATTTAAAAGCAGATGTGTGAAGATTAAAATTTTGTAAAAGCACTTACATTAATTCTAAAGTTAAAATGTGTGTATTATTTGAGCTGTAAAGCTATTTAAATCAAATTATTATGTTTTTACTGTCATTTCATGGCATTGCATTGTCATGACAAACTTTACACAGAAAGAGTAACTGATGCAAACATTGTTTATGGTGACTATTGAGTATTTTAGCTTACGAATTTGGCCTATTCACTTCAATATACGTGCAACTGCAACTAAGATATTTGCTTTTTAAGAAAAGGGTTTTTTTTTTTTTTGACTGTAATCAACATTACGCCACAATTGCCGTTAATCGAGCATAACTTGTTCTCAACTCTTTAAGCGATGTAATAAAGCAAAAATGTTTCTTTGGGTGAGTACATGACATAAAAATACATACACAAGGGAAAAGTGGCGCGAAGGATATCGCTGCTTACGCATGTAAGGCGTGTGCACATTTCCATCCATCTTTGTATTAGAGTTTGACACAGTCATGTGCTGCTCCTAAGTCTGACCTAAAGGGTGTGTCAATAACAAATTTTAAACTACACACATACCAAGCCATCCAAGCCAGAGTGACCTCTCAGCAAACACACACTCTCTGCCGTGCCTGGGGGGTTTAGTTTCATCATGTGTAAAATATGATACTAGGTTTTATTAGCGATGCTAACACATGCACACATATACAAAAACTACACATACAGACAGCCACAGTGTCAAGTTGCCAATACTGCAGTCCAGCATACAGTGCGTGGCTGATTTAGATCATTTGAAGGAGCCTGCTGTACTGAGGGGTATTTGTGTGTGAACAGCCTTGTATAACGCAGCCATATGACAGTATAATAGTCCACTGGTTTCAGAATATTACGGGATCATAACATTTTACTGCAGCTCGGAGGGTCAAGTATACGCTATCACATTTTTCCACATGTGCAAAGTTTGCACCTGTTGTTTGGAACATGCATGGATCAACATGGCATATTTACATTAGCATTTCAGAAGAACTAAATGAGATTTCTTACATGCTTAGAATTGATGTACTTATTAAAGCTGATAGTGGTCATTTATATATAAATAGAAGAAGGTCTTCCAGGTTTGTGGAATCGCACACACGCAGCCACTAGTCACGAGCCTCTCAATGAACTGAGACCAACATGAATTTGATCACTGGATTTACAGAAATCATTTTGTTTTTCAAAATCGAGTGTTTTTTTTTTTCCAGCATTGCAACATTGCACCAGCTCCTGATAGACACATTGATTATTATTTGAATTATTTAGTGATTCATTTAAATATCTTACTGTCTTTGAAAGGCTTTTTTCTTTCAAACACATTAAAATATACAAATGCACATCATTTCATATTTACATGCAATGCAGGGATTCATCAACTTTTTTTGTCAGCTAAAGCTCTTTATCCTAATATATTTACTCGAGAAGTACCCACGGAGAATTTCAAATAAGTCAATAATAACAATAATCATATGTTCTCTGATGTTAGTTAATGGCCCCATGACATTCAGGTAAAAAAGTATTTTTAAACAGGGTTTTTTTTTTTTTTTTTTTACTTTTATTATTTAATTATGGTCCGTTCTATGATAGCCAATGATTTTTGACCAAAAATTTTTTTTGCATGAATTTCAGCCTTTTATGTTAAATATATTATATACGTTTTACTCTAAACGTCACATGTTTGAGGAATGTATGTAGGCCAACTTATTAAAGCTGATGTTTGCCATTAAATGTAACCTACACAACTTAATCAGAAAAAATGCAGGTACATAACCAATACATTTTTATTCTAAACCTCACTTTTTTAATTAATGTTAACATAATTCCCCCTATTACTGTCACATCAAAAGAATGAACTTATTGTTAGGTTGCTGGTTAAATTAACAGTTAGCCAAAATCCTACTATACTGAGAGCAAAGAAGAATTAGAAGAAAAAAACATTACAAAAAAAATGGCATTATTGCATAAAAAACTGTTTTCATTAGAAGGATCAGGACAGCAGATGAAAATAAAATGAATAAAACTATTGTTCTCTGTGAGATGTTTTAACTCTCTTTACAGGGGAGGCTTCAGTTGTCTTTTCAAGGCCACAACATCTGATGAAGACCATGCATAATCTGGAAAACATGTCTCTTTCTTTCCACCATGATGCAATACACATTTAAACGATTTCATTTCCTGTTCTCCAAAATGTTCCCCAGTCAAACATCATCTCAGCTCAACTCTGAACATTTCACTCAATTGTAATTACATAATTGTTTGTTTCTATATTGGCACTAGATTTATTATTACATCTGTTGTGCATGCATGCGTATGTTGTAATTAAGTTGTATGTGTGTGTGTGTTGTAATCTAGTTGCCTACTTTATCATTATTTATAATAATGCATCTTGGCCTCAACAAAAACTTCCTAAAGCATATGCAACTAGGCATAAAAATATATTCAAAAGCAAGATACATTAAGAGCAACTTAGACACAATGAGTCTAAAGTTCTTCTCTTGTTGTGTAGAGGGCCCAGCATATTGTAAAATCATGACACTTGCATCATGCATAAAGAATGTTATCTTTTTCTTGGACAAATGTCGCCCCCTGGTGTAATAATGATGAGTAGCTGAACATATATATATATATATATATATATATATATATATAGGCTATATATTTCGACAAGAACTGTCAAAGTGAAAAGCAGCTGGAAAGACAATTATATTAAAAGTACACGTTGTAAATGCCTATTCTTTTGTCATTATAGTGCAAGGCATACATTTAATTACATATACATTAAACATATCATATAGTTTAATAAACCATAAATATTATTTCCGATCTAAAGGTCTCTGTTTTTCTCTTAAATATATATTTTAATATTTTTTTACGAAAATGAAATGTATGTGCTAATCATATATATATATATATATATATATATATATATATATATATATATATATATAAACGTGATAAACACCATAGATAAACACATCCATGTAAGGTTAAAATACCCATAATAGTCAAGGGTGTCTAAGGGGGGTCTTTCGGTTTGTGCTTTTCTTGCCAGATGCTGAAAACAAACCAAACTGTCCTTTACATCGTAAATTAAAAACATATTCTTCATGTTTGCCGCCAGTACGACGACTGGAAACGCCTTTTTCTTGCAGGGGTCATAGTGTGGTCACATTCGATGGCAGGAAACTCAAATTTTTTGTACGATTTGAACGGCACGTCTCACACCAAAATGTAGTGCAAAGGGAAAAGCCTCTTCTAACAATACAAATGACCCAGCAGTCGCGAAACATGTCAATACGGCTCTGCGACATGTGATTCGCTCGAGTGTTTGTAAACATGCGTCAAAAGCATGTGATTTCTGCTGACGACACACTGCGTTCTAGTCGGAGAGCCAATCAGAAAACGGGGGTGTGTGAGCTGGGCGGGGCCTCGCCGAAGCGCTGTCGAACATTCTGTTCGCTCGGCAACACGACGCTTTGCAATTGAAAATGCAGTTCAAGTAATTATCATCCGTCGTTTGACATCATTGAGAGACAAAATAACTCAACGACACGTGTGTTCAGGTCAGTGGGGTTTTAGTCTAGTAAAGTTGTGAAGTACATTACAGGCGTTGCGTTATTGTTCTAAATAATCTACCTTCAGAGAAAATATGCTGTTTCATGTGACAGGTTGATGAACTTTTGTAATACATATGTTTTCGATCTAACGTTAATGTAATGTATTTATTATTTGAAAAACGTCATATACGTTGGTAAGTCAGTCTGTCCTGATTTGGTGCATCATAAGGATGCTGTCAGTTATATATAGTAAGATGCTGAAGGAATAACGTTACCTTGACTTGTTTCTATGGAAATATTATCATGAGTTAAATATAACTTACGGGTAATTCTTAGAAAGAAACAAATCAAGGTGGGGTTTGCAGGGAAGAGGAGGGTTCTGCTGCGACAAAGGTGTGTGTGTGTGTGTGTGTGGCCTAGCCTACTTGGCGTGGCAAAGATAGAATGTTACGCAGTTCTTATTTACAACCCTGTGTGCTTTGCCCTGACCCATGTAAAATGTTTTCATCACGAACAGTCAGGAATACCATAACAGGTGAGCTCTTTTTTTATTATTAACGTTAATTAAAACATATAAAGTTTCCGGACAGACATCAGTCGATTAACCAAATAGTTTGAAGCTGTCCTGAGCATACACACATACCGTCAGATTTTTCATGAAAGACTTATTGCCTGGTCATTTTATTATGACTGGGTTTATGTAACCTATTTATTCTGCGGACCTTTTTTTAATTTCTTCTTGAATGCTTTGCCGTGAGGTAAATATATGAGGTTTACCCCCATCATCAGCCTTTTATTTCTCAGCTAATGATGTTTTTAGTCAAGTGCGCACCTTTTATTTCTGATGTAAACAAAGCAGGCATGTATTTTTCCACTGCCACTGGGTGGCGCTGTTTTGCGACTGACTGCACATATTAGCTCATTTCAAACAGTTATTGTCTTGAGTGGAATTTATTATTTTATTTTTAAAATCTATTTAAATTATTATTTTATTATGTATTATCTTTCAATTTCTATTTTTAAATAACTAAATATATTATGCCTTTAAGTAATACTTAAAATATATTTATTACACACTAAAATTGATTTTTTTATTTATCATTTTATATTTGTCTAATTTGATATTTACAGCTCACAGTGAAGCACTGGCTGGAAAGCATTGACTATCCATTGACTGTGGACAGGTAATGTTAACTGAAAGGTTGTAGGCTCAAACCCCACAAGAGATAATTCATGAACTATCATTATCGTGCCACTGAATAAAAGCACTTAACCTCAGGTTGATTTATGGGGTCTGTCTCTGTATATACAGTATCAGCTAAAATTACAAATATAATGATTAGAGTTACTATTTCCAAGAGAGTAGGATAAGTATTTTGAATGCTGATTCATCAAACTCAAACCTTGAGCTCACCATCATTTAGAATGCGCTGTACAATGTGTGTGTAATGCAATTAATATCAATTTGTACATATTTTTTTGTTTTCTAGTGGATCTGGGTTGAAGAGCGACTGCACCACTTTAAAGGTATGTGTTCACATATTTGCAAACATATTGCTTGATTTTTGTATAGATTTGATTCTGTCACTTGTCTTTGTGGCACCATTTGGCCAAGATCACTTCTCTATTTTACCACGGTTTTATTTGAGCAGACACTTTGGAAGCTATATTAAAAAGTGCATCATTCAGGGTCAATGTGTAGTCAGTCGACCAGCCTCCCGTACTGATAGAGATTAAGTCGACAGGAAGTATTATGTTAAGATGGCGTGACTTCATTAATAGCAGACAGGAAGGATGCTAGTTAGCATGCACAGTTATTGTATATCCTGTTTGACTTGATAAGGAGACAAACATGTGATTTCATTTTGTATTGATAAAGAGATAATTTTCTGTCTTGAATCCAATGTTTATTTACAAAAAAAGAGAGCCTTCATTTGATGTGGGTGGCATATTCTGTCTAATATTAAACTACATTGTAATCCTTCATTGGTTGGACCTAGTGGTAAAATAAAGTCAGAAGGGTTCAATCCAAACCTCAGGTGTATTCCTATTATTACACTATTAGAAGTGAGCTATTACTAAAATTAAAAGTTTGTTCAACTCAAACAAATTCCATTTGTTGTTAAGTTAGTTGTCCTACACAAAGTTTTCAGTGACAAGCAATTTGTTTGTTCAGACTGAATGCAACTTGAGTCTATTCTCAACATAAAGGTGCGGTCAGATTAGTGAAGTTTTGTGGGCAAAATTAAATTGTCTTTATGAAAAGTACAGCAAAACCCAGCAGGTTTCCGTTGGTCAGTGTGGTGAAGTCACATGATCAAATTGAATATGAGAGAAATCGACATGGGGAACTTTTCCACCCTTGTGAAACTCAGTCGAGTGAATTCCTATTGGAATGACTGGATTGAGTAATGGTAAATGTGACAACACCTTAACTGATATTGAATATACAGTTATGCCGAGTTGAATATTAACAGATTAATTTAATATTTATTAATCAATTTGACTTCCTGTTTCTTTTTTCTTTTATATATATATATATATATATATATATATATATATATATATATATATATATATATATATATATATTTTACATAATATTTAATATATTCATGTATTTTATATCTTTTTATGTAATACATTATTTTATTTATTACTTTTTTTGTTGGATTCATAAGGCAGGAGCAGATTACGAAAGCTATAGATTCTGTTATAAATTCTGACACAAGTAATCTTCAATTTTTTGGTATTATTTACTGCATTAAGTGCAATGAATCTCTGCATTTATTGCTTGGGTTACAAAGGGGTGGAACAATTCCGGAAACTTTTCAGAAACTTTCCATGGGAAGTTAAGATGGGCAATTTTGGAAATATTCCAGGTTGGAAATTTAAGGAGAATTTATGGGAATTAAAGAGAATTGATTGGACATTTTTGATCATTTATAAAAACTGTATTATACAAATGAAAATGTAAACATTTTGTTTGGCCATAAGCTGACATGCATGCAAACTAATGCAAATTTATCTTAATTAATGATTTATTTGTGAGCATAACTTTAATCAATTCTTTCACTGAACAACAAAAAAAGCATGAATGTTGAATAAATAAATGAGCCCTGTGATACCCCCAGAAAATAAGCTGGATTTGCATGAAATCTGGTTGTTTTAACCATGATCACAGGCTAACCTGGCTAACCAGTTTATTCCTGTTAACTCCCATATATTCCCATTAACTCCCATTGAAAGTTTCCAACTTTGAGATTTTGTAATCCTATTTGCAATGGTGCACATCAGATAGATAGATGTTATGGAAGTCATCCCAGCCATCAGCCTAACAGATGCCCTCATATCTGTAATGTTACATAATAGCTGTCCCGATATACCCTGACACAAATAGAATGCACTGGTTATTGTGAATAGGTTTAATTTAAGTTCAGAAAAGATATAGACGAATGAACGTTTATTAACGTCTCAAACAACCAGTTGGTTCTAGTTCATTGTAGAGTCTATTTTCCTATAGGTCTGTATCTCATTGCATACTTAGGATACCTTAATCAATACACAGTTGACATTGTTCTGGTGCCATGTTGTAATGCGATAAAAGGTGGTTCAAAAACCATTAGGGAGACATACAGTAGAAGCTCCTCTTTAGGCGTGAGGCAGATATTTGATAACCTAAAGACAAATGTTATTAAAGAATAGCATAGCATCAGAATAGCTTGATAGTGTAGCATTTTCATACAATGTTCATCTCTCAATCTAACATATATTCTGGAGCACAGAGAAGGATTATCATTCGCAGGTGGTGTGTCATTTACTGCAGGCTGCCAGCTGACATGCCTCACTTCCACACTTGTCAAATATAGGAGCATGCTGGGAACTGTGGTCTGTATTAAAGTGTGTCAGTCAGGTTACTCTGAGCAAGGAACAATTTTAGTCATGTCCTGTTATCATTATAGTATATGAGTAAATATTTGCTATTTGATGGGATTTTCAGAGAAGCAGTTGGGTTTTCTGTAACATTAATAGCAGATTAATTAAATATGTTTTATCAGGATTTAGAAATGCACTAATCATTTTGACCTCCTGTTACTTCAAGCCTTTATTTCATTTGATTATTTTAATTTTGATAATTATTTATAACTATTTTTTACATATTAATTTTTACAATTGATAATATATTTTTACAATTAAAAATATTAATTTTTACAATTAAAAATATTATTTTTTACAATTAATATTTTATGCCACATATTTTAATTGAATTAAATGCATATTTTAATTTCAGATTATCAAAGTTCACCCTCCCCTTGTCCTCAGACGCGCATCACCTCTGTTTTGAATATGGTGACATAATCCATGTTGTTCTGCTGTCTCCATAGTTACAGATCTGTAGTCATAAAACAGGAAGAAGTCTATGATCATGATGTCTACTCATGATTCTGCAGTTTTCTTTTCCTTCATGTAGTCGCTTATCACACCTTGCATGTCGATTTTGCTAATCTGTCCGAGCGATGGAATGGTGTTACTTTATATAAGACGGTTAGACGTCACTAGTGATGTTCATAGAATCGAGATTCTTTCAGTCCCTGCCCATGGTGTCTGATTTATCCGTCCCAAGACAGCCTGGATATTTTAAACAGGCCGAGCAAATAGGCCGAGATTAAAAACACGAGAAACAAAACAGCCCAGTTGTTACATAACTGAAACAGAGCTCTGCGATGTGCCTTTAAAAGCTGCAGGCTGTCAGGTGATCACAGGGGCACCGTCATCTCAGTTCACCGAGACACCAGCACGTCTCTCAGATACACGGATGAGACGCTGACGCTGATATGGGGGGGCTGACGGGTAGGGGAACAGTTATAGGAGGACAGAGGGGAGAGGAGGACACCTGATAGACAGGAAAAGAGAGAAGCCAACTGTAATCAAAGTGCCTCTCTCGCGCCCTGTCTTTCACTTTCCCGTCCGTTGTGTGGATTTTTCGAGATGCTGCATTTGTGTGGTCATAACAGAGAGGGAAAAAGACCCAAGAATTAAGTGCTGCGTCACAATGAGTGAGAGAGACAAACTGAAGGAGAAGGAGACAGAAGGATTGTGCGAGCGTTCAAAGCAACCGTCGGTCTCTGCGATTACAATGTGCGTCTTTGTATGCGTCTATTAGCCATCTATTTATGTAGACATGTGTCTGTCTGTATGTCTGAAAAAAAACAGCAGCGATTCTGCTGTTGCAACAAGATGAAAATAGAGCGAGCAGGAGAGGGTGGAGGTCTGGTGGAGAGAGAGAGGGAGGGAGGGAGAGAGAGAGAGAGAGATTTTGGATTAGTTGCTACGTCACTTTTTCACGTCGAGAGGAAAACAGCAGCTAGGAGGAGAGGATTCGGACATGTGTGCTTTTCTCCTACCTGTGAGTGTATTCCAGCCCTTTCGTCTACTCGTCCGCCTTTCACCCTCGTCTACTCCATCTCTGTTTCTCTCCCACTCTCTCTGATTTCACATTTTAGTTCATTTCTCCACAATCGCAGCTCCAACATGGATGCTGAGAACGAGGTAGAGTTTCTCGAATTGTGTGCGTATGGGTTCGGTGTGCGACAACGTTTGCTGGGCGTGTGATGGCGTCGCGAGGTGTAAAAACGATACAACAATACAAACGCAATAACAAAACAAACGCTGCTCTCTAACGTTCCTGAGAGATACAGGAATAGTTGTAGATGTTAACATAAATGCAGTTGTTGACTTTATATTCAAGCCGAGGCATCGGATACCACAAGTGTCATTACCGTAACAGCAATACGCATATTTACGGTTGATACTGATACCGATATACGTTACAACATCTTTTCTGGCTCCTCGTATCAGGTAAGTGATTTATAACGGGCTATTTACTGTTAGGCTGACCTGAGAACAGTCTTTGGCTCCGTGAGACATCATAATAGGTGGCTTACTTCATGTATTTTATGACCCATATATTAGGTGGGATGATGGAAGAGCAGGTGGATTAAATCTCTAAATTTGTGATCTTTTGGCAGGGAGGGGGGCAGATGTCACCCCTCAATCAACAACATTTGTTTCTGCAGAGCTACGAGAAACACAAGTTGTGACGCAGTCATATTTTCAGAGCATGACTGTTTTAACCTCTGGTTATCTCTCTCTCTCTGCATCTTACTTTTGATTTGGGGGTTAAACAGGATTGCGTCCTGAGGAGGGTCATGTTGATGAAAAGGATCGAAATGTCATGGGAGGGATCTTGGGAAAGAACTAGAATGAGAGAGAGGGAAATTGTTTACCTTGCTCTCTTGGTGACTGTGCACTGGCAGGCGTTCAGTTCACATGCGCTAGACTTCCCAAAGCAGCCGCATCAGAGAGAGGAGTGATAGAGCTGTGCTCCTATCAGGCGCCGGTTGTTGCTTCCGACTTTTTGAAGCTCCAAATCCCATTGGATTAGCCCTGGAAAGCAGCTGGAGAGAATAATCTAATTGGTTAGAAGATAATGTTAACACTTGTGAGTACTCAAACAACAAGTTGGTTCTAATTCATTGTTACGTCCGAGTGTTGTTATTTTAGAGAGCTGTTACTTGGACTGTGCAAAAGTGTGTTATTTAAAGGAATTATCCACCCAAAAGTTAACAATCTGTGAACTTTATGACTTGTTTTCTTTTTTGTGGAACACAAAAGGAGATATTTTGAAGAATGTCTATGTTGTTTGCCCATATAATGAAAGTCAATGGGGTCCAATGTTATTTGGACCTCAACATTTTTCAAAATATCTTTGTAACAACGTGAGGGTGAGAAAATGATTTCAAGCCTGTATAATGGAATAGTCACTGTCATGTTTTTTCAAAAACCTGTAAAAAGAATATATTTTGGCAAATGCTGGTAACCAAACAGTTTCAGTTCCCATTCACTTCCATTATGATTAAAAGCTACCAAAACTGTTTGGCTACCAACATTCTTCAAACTATCTTCTTTTGTGTTCCACAGACGAAAGAAATTCATACAGGTTTGGAGCAACATGTAGGTGAATAAATTATGACAGAATCTTAATTTTAGGGTGGACTAAAAAGTAAAATGGGTTGCTTTTGCTTTTTACACATTATCATGTACACAGTATGGTCTAGTTAAGCACAAGCGGTTTCATTATATCGAATGATTGCATGACTAGAATTCTCATCTAATTTTTAATTATTTGACTTTCTTTTTAAGCCCTCCTGATTTGTTACATCGATCAGTTGCCTTCTTTCTTTGCTAGTTGACCACAGAGCTTCTTGTTTAGTCAGGCAGTATCAAAACAGTGTCTTGCGATTGAAGTTTGTTTACGTGTATGCGATTTGTTCTATTAGGGAGACGGTCCCGTCCTGAAACCTGTTGCGTGTCAAGCGGCGCTGTCCCCGGGTTACGTCCGAGTGTGTGTTTGTGTGTGAGGCAGAGGCCTGCACTGCAGCTGTTAATGCTGCATTAGACGCCACAGACCGGAGCGCTGGCAAACATTGGTGGCACCAGAGGGCCAGAGGGGACTGCATCCTCGTCTACCTCATCCTCCTATCACGAGGGAGGGGCTTATTTAGGGATGAAACTCACCACATGAGTTAACCCATGGGCGTCTGGGTTTAGGATCATGTTGTGACGCAGATTGTAACTTGTGCTGCTCTTTACTGATTTTTAGCCTTGTATTGTTGCACCCTGTGATATCGGTGTCAGAGAAGGCTATTTCTTCCAAGAGCTCATCTTTGCTTTTATATATGCTTTTTTTTGGTGATATTTTGATGTTTGTGAAGTGAATGTTAAGTAAAGTCATGTGTATTAAAAAAAAACAACCTGGCGAGTAATTCGTAATTAAGCTTTAACTTTTCAAAAAGCTGTTCTTGTCTCGATCCAATAGTGTCACTTTTAAATTGCGTAAATTGCATTTTTGAGCTTTATAGGCAATCCATAGAATTTTTGACCACAAAAAGAACTTTAGACCCATTAATTTAATTGCATTAAATTATCAAACCAAAGGATTCTGTTATTTTTCACAATGACAGTCATTGGTTTTAAAAGCACTTTGTGTCCAAATATTTTGGTGGACACTTTTTTTTTGTCTTTTAAATGATAGATAGATAGATAGATAGATAGATAGATAGATAGATAGATAGATAGATAGATAGATAGATAGATAGATAGATAGATAGATAGATAGATAGATAGATAATTATATTATCTTATATTATTTCTGCCTTTTTTATTTGTTTTAAATTTTAAAAAAATATTAATCAGATATTTACTCATTTATTTATTTTTTCATTTACCAGAAAAACAAAGTTACCCCTTCTAAGTAATTTGTAAATATTGCACAACAGGTCGAAGGCAAACAAACAGGCAGAAGAAAGTGAGAGGGGCAACCAGATACCTCTAAACAGCAACTGTCGCCATGCTCTCCGCTCAGTCGGGAAACTCCCACGAGTTCTGTCCTATCAGCCAGATAAGGGTTACCGAGCTCCTGGGGCATGTTTCAGCTGTGCCACACGGCTCAAAGCAAACACAGACTGCAGGCTTTGAGCAAACTAAAGAAGGCAGAAAAAAAAATATTTTGACATGCATGAATTGCTTTACTGAATCTCTCTTAATCAGTCTGTGGAAGGGACACTTGAAAGATTTAGAAAGAAGTTGTAATAAAGTTGACAACTTATATGTCGCATGAGTGGGATGTTTATCTGGCAAAGGGTTTGGCTCTGAGGACGCAGATAAGTAAAGAACAAAAAACCTTGGCAAAGGGCAGTACCTGCTGCCACACCCTCGCCGAGTGCTGGCGTCAGGAATCTCCCTTCCAGATTGCTCCATTTCCTGCGCTCACTTCATTTTGAAGAGACTGCGGTGGTGGAGGCTGCAAAACACAAAACAGCTTAAATTAACATCTCCTTTATAAAGAAGCTCGATGCTATATGCCACATCTAGTGAGTACATAGTGTTTGAGGTTTAAAACTGTTTTGTAACATAATTCGATCTTTTTTTTTATCGATTTTAAAAGCCAAGCAAATAACATGTTGACATGGTTGAATGTATTGATCTTCGGTCATATACTGTATTGCTGACTTGCTTTTGCTCTTAAATCTTTCCTGGTTTGCTTGCGTAGGCGTTGCCTCACATTCCCAGGCTGTGTACGTGAGTGACAGATGAAACTGCTGTAAGCATACAGGGCGTACTCTAGAGCCGTGGTGCTCAACTGGTTTTGCATCAGGACCAAAAGTTTACAACCTAATACAGTTCAAGTTAGCTCAAACTCATTAGTTAGTTAGAAAAACATTAGAGGAGAGCATTTAGCTAAATATATACATATATCCTTATATATTTACTTAAAGCTGCAGTCTGCAGTTTTTCCTCTTTGTCGCCATCTCTGTTCGAAATCTGCAATTGCGGTTATTCGTGGAATTTTCAACTTTATGTGGGTTTTGCCTCGGCACAGCACAGACCGGATGAATCCAATGACTCAATATAACCTGCTAGCCGAGACTCTTCTTTATGTGTACAGATGTGACGTAATGACGCAAAGACATAATCAAATTTCCCACGAAAATCCACCACTGAAATTAAAAACATTATGTGAACTACAATAACTAAATTTGTATTAACTAACCTTAACAAAGGCTAATACATTCTGTAAGAATATAGTTTTCATTGTTAGTTTGTTATTGCATTAACCAATGTAAATCATAGACCTTATTGTAAATTTTTGCCAAAATATTAGTAAATTTATAAATAAATATATTGTACTATTTTACTTTATATATCAATAATTGTATTTGTTTAGATTTTATTATTTGCATTTAGCTCACTGCCCTCAAGCCACTGTTGAACATTGAGAGGGAGCAGTTTGTAAATGTCTGATATTCATGTCTGTATTCTCATTTCCTGAAGAAGTTACAAATTGCCTGAGAAATACAATAGGTTTCAGTTTATAAAGTGGTTGTAGCTATGGAGACGGAGGCAGGGATTGATCACTTAGGTATGAAGCTATACTGTACATACTTTCTGCTTGCAATTTTCCACTTAAAGCCCACAAACACCAGGCTGTTCACAGTTCTTCATCCATGCCAAATGTGCTTAGTCAGATTGTAAATCAGCATTGTCTTGTCTTTATTCATTATTCACTGGCATTATGCCTCTGCATTTGCCTGTTATGGGTGCCTTATCTAGAGTTAATGAAACCACGTTATCTTTTATCCTCCAATCGATAATTCTAATTCGATAATTCTAATTCTGTTGCTTAACGTCACGTAACATTTAATGTAACAGTTAATGTTAATGCTTTGTCATCTACCTAAATATCATTACATTTTATATAAATATTATTCAAATCATTATCAACCATAAACGTTTTATTTTATTAAATATTATAACATGTATTGTAAACATTATTAAAATTATTTATGTTAAATGTTATTCAATTTATTATGAATAATACTGATGTTATTATTAAATACTCATATTTTATTTTGTTAAACAGTATTTATTTTATTAATAAATATGATTTTTTGAAGCCATACTTATATTTTGCCTTGCTGCAGATAACATCTCATGTAACAGCAGCAGGATGCCATCAGCCAATGGTAAGCATGAAATTTTCCTGCAGCTTTAGAGGCATTCGTCACATAGCATTTACAGACCAGAAAACCTTTGCATTTTGTTGTTTTGGTTTCCAGACACATGATCCAGTGACGGCTCTCCTAAATCCAAAAGCTGCAACTGCTGTTTGTGTGATATTAATGGAGAAGTGGAAGAAGATCCATTCAACATTAATTTTTTGCACTGTGGAAAAATCCTAACCTTGTTTGTTTAGCAACAAGAGGTAGAAATTATGACAAAATATACTGAATGTGACGTAATATTCTGTTTTCTTTCTTTTTTCTGAAGCCCTGCCATCTGTGATGCAGCTGTTGTGTTATGTTTCGGCACCTGACGTGAAAGGAAAGCCTATGACGGAGTCTGACTATGTCTCCTCTTGGAAGCTGGTTTCAAGTGGTGGCTTAGAGTGATGATGAAATTAATCTAGCACCATTTGAAATCAGTGTTCTTGGGGTGGGAAATGCATCACTTTATATGGAAAACTGACAACAATCATGCTTAAACTTTGTATACCTCTTATATCAAATTTGACTTCAAGACCAATGTCCTTTACCCAAGGTTGACCGATTTCTTTTGGTGTTCAGAGTCTTTTGGGGTTTCTAGCACCATTTGAAATCGGTTACAATGAAGGACAAATGACAACGCTGGAGCAAAAAAAAAAAAAAAACCTCTCTATTACCGTATATTTAACAGAATGTTTCATGGTCTTGCACTGAGTCCAATCATCCAAAATTATATACAATACATATACGTAATGCTATACAACATAAACTTTTACTCAGTGGTTTCAAAGTCTCATAGTCAGACAGGTGATAACTTGTTGTAATGCCATACAGTACCACTAGATGGCGTGGTTGCTTATTATTAGTGGATAGACACATTATAATATCAAGAATGAAATGAAACTAGCATCAAAGTAGGTGATGCTTCATCTAAATCCGATTTGCACATAGTTGTACATTTTGTCATTTTTACACAGACCTAAACAGTTCTAATAGGGAAGTGAACTCTCTTTTAGTCAAAAATTAATTATCTAAAATTTATAATAGTCTGTTTTCATTTACAACACATATAAAATAGATTTAAGTGGTAGAATCCTAATTTCTAAGTGGACATCCAGACACAGATCTTCTACAAGACTTCTTCCCGTTGCAGCTGATAAGGTAAAAAAATAAATAAAAAACATTTATGCTAATGTTTTATATTTTATTTTTTGGTTTAATTGCGCTGGTTGTTAATCGTCTATAACTGTGGTTGTTTTATCTCTTTTTTACTCACACAATTTCATCTCAAATCAATATGTCTTATGTTTATTTATTAGCCATTTAAAAAAATAATGGCTAAATTTCACTATCCCTTAAGATTATTATAATTTTTTTCATATTGTCTCATGAATAGCAAATGTTATTTTTAATGTGATGACCAAAAATATTATTTGTTCATCCTTCTGAAATTGTCCCTATTTGTAAAACCTAACATTTCAACATTTGATAGAAAACACTTTTGTAAAAAAAAAAAAAATAAAAAAAAATAAAAGAGAAGACAATTACCACTATAACCTGGAGATGGCAGCAGAGCATAACGTATTGGCAGTAATATTTTTCCACTGTTTCGCTTTTGAATAAATATTAAACATTATAAAATCACTAGATTTAAAAATAAATTGTCAATGTGATGTAAACATTATCACAACACACATTATCCCAATATAAACTCACAAAGTCTCATGAAAAACAACTTTCAGCCAAGCACCACGCTCTCCCTTTATAATCACACTGACAGAAAAGCTCAGATTTTGGCACACTTGTGAAAATCAAATCAATTGCAAAAATAAATCTTTAATTTAGAGCGCATATAGGCTTTTTACACTCGAAAGTTTGAAAACTGATGGTCGAATTGAATTATGCTGAGGAGGAAATGTGCGCGTTTTTTGTCATTTTACATTTGAATAACTAAATGAATGCAAGGCTCGACTATTTAAGTGAGTAGATTACAAACTATTACATCAATAGTTACATCAACTAAACATCAATTGATTTTTTTAAAGCTACCTCAGGATGGATGATGCCAACACACCAAAAGTGACATTTCACCAGAAGTTTTCCAGCTGGCTTATATTGTAACGAAGTTCTTAAAGGTTAAGTTCACCCCAAAATGAAAATTCTGTCAGTAATTACTCACCCTCATCTTGGTCCAACCCCGAAAGACTTTTATTCATCTTTGGAACACAAATTAAGATATTTTTTTATTAAATCTGAGAGCTGGATAAGTCCTCCATGGGCTTCTTAAAGGGTTAATTCACCCAAAAATGAAAAATCTGTCAGTTTTTACTCACCCTCATGTTGTTCCAAACTTCTATGTGTTTATTTGTTCTTCTGAACACAAAGGAAGATATTTGGAATAATGTTTTAATCAAACAGATCTCATTTCCCCGACTACCATAGTTATGTATTTTTTCCTACTATGGTAGTCAATGGGGAATGAGATCTGTTTGATTAAAACTTCCAAATATCTTCCATCGTGTACAGCAAAGAGGAAAAACACAGAGGTTTGGAACAACATGAGGGTGAGTAAATACTGACAGAATTTTCATTTTTGGATGAACTAACCCTTTAAGGGATAGAAACTGGACGGCCCAAAAGTTATTGATATTGTTAAAATAGTCCAAGTGACTGGCTCACCCTTAAGTTTATCAAGCGACGAGAATACTTTACATGCGCAAAAAAAAACAAACCAAAATAACGACTTTGTTCAACTATCAATTTCCTTCTCTGTGGGCCGTGAGATTCCATGTAAAACTACACAAAGCTAGGTTGTACACATCTCAAACACATGACCAGCGTGTGAGGTGTGACATCGGCTGCGGCTGGATGTAACCAATCGGCGAGAGTTGCATGCACTGCTTCGGTCTGCACAGAGCTGCATGAAGTTGAACAAGCCTTTAGCTTTGCGTAGTTTTCACCACATGAACAGTTGGAACAGCATAAGGGTGAGTTATTATTGACAGAATTTTCATTTTGGGGTGAACTATCCCTTTAAGAACGATCCGTGCAAATTGTCAATTGAAGACCAATAGGCTCTATGCACAACTGCACTACTTCCTGAACTTCAGCCAGCTCCTTGTTTCCTGTATACCATTATTGGACAATTTGATTAATTCAGGCGTGCTTGACCTCAGTAGTCACGGCAACAAAAATCTAACACACCTGAATTAATCAATGTGTCCAATAATGCCAGACAGGAAACAAGAAGCTGGCTGAAGTTCAGGAAGTAGTGGATCTGTGCATAGAGCCTATTGAAGTGAAGGCCAAGTATTCTTTTGCCCGGCACACTGGTACAACATTTTAGAGCTGATGAAGTGATGCCGTGTGGTCAGTTGGCCCATAGTTCGCTTAACTACCTTTATGTATCTCTAATCTGACATATGAAACAACTTATGAGAACAATTGTGAAGTGTTAAAATGTTGATTTACTCACCACAACCAAGCTGAACAGAGCCTCCTTCACATGTGCTATATATATATATATATTTTTTTTTTTTGTTTCAACACCTGGAAAGAGAGAAAGGCTGTTTAGAATACAGTAAAGTGCAATTACTTATTAAAAAGAAATTGATGGATTTTTTTAAATTGTATTGCACACATGCTGTGTTTTTTACTGGCAAAACGACTCAGCAAGGGCTTCGGCAAGGCAAAAGTAAAATTAGAGCTGCCAAAATCAAACATTCAAACTATCTATTATAAAATTCACATTGTAAGTTAACATGAATTTAAATTGTGCTTTCTTAAATTAAATAAATAAGCTGACTTACATGAGATCCAGCTGTCCTCTGGTGTGGAAGGTGAGCACGCTGACAAGGACACTGAAGACCGCAGCCTCTTGAGGCCTGGAGGTTTACATCCACAGCTCAAACAGGCCTAGGTCCAATATAGTTCATTTTAAATATATTTTTTGACCCATGGTTACCTGAAATGTTATGTTATTTACATTATTCTTGAGAATTCTTCATCTGTACGTTTTGAACATATACCAATTTAGAGATTTACTGCTTTGGATGGATGGTGAAAATCAAAGTAGAATGCACTTTCTTATTCAGACATGGGATTTGTATTTGCTGCAATAGAGTGCCGAAGTGATGACGTCACTTTGTATGCCAACCCGGAAGTTAGCGGCGCAGGGGTTCCCTCGATCGAAAAGCAATGCATTTTCCCCATAGACTTTTGGAGAATCGCAAAAAATAAGATCTGTGTTCAACAAAGAGTTGTGACCCTTACACGTTTTGTCTATCAAGATAATCTTTACAGGTTAATCCAACATTTATACATTTTGATGCCTAAATAAAGCCGTCAGATATAAAATGCTAACGGTAGGCTATAACCGGACTACAGGACACCATGGTCGCGGATCAACGTCATCATCAAGCTTCCTCAAACTTTATTTAAAAAACACGCTCGCTCATTATGATTAGCGCTGTTTATGAACACTTGTCCACTTTTTCATTAGATATATTGCCCATTCGTTTTTTCCAAAAATGTAAGAAAATAATTTTGTCAATGCGTGCCTATCTTATTTTTTTTTAAATCTTTTGTCAATGTTTTATTTATTCATTTATTATTTTGTTAGTTTATATAAACTGTAATATTAATTTCTTTGTGATTATAAGATGCATGATCAATGTGCCCCAAATAAACTTTAAAAATTATCTTTTACTATGTTTGATTGTTATGGGTGCCTTCCATTTGCTAATTCGCCAGAAAAAAAAGCAACAAAAAACAAACAAAAACCCCGCGATTTTACCATATCAGAAGCACTAACGTTAAGTATGGCCGTATCAATCTCACATCTTATGTCCTTTTTCTTAAACGATAAAAAAAACCATAGATCGAGGAGAGAACCACTATAAATCTGGACATGTAGAACAGTGCAGCTTTGATGCTGGTTTACTTGTCGGTATTGTAAGGGCCAGCATGAGGGACAAAGTTTATCGAGTCTCGGTAAGTAAAACTAGGGAGAGAGAAATATAATAGTGTTCTATGTATTAAGATAACTATAGATACAAATAATCTCTTGACAAGCATAACACGCAGTTAAATTCCAAACATTTAATATAATAATTGCAAATAATTATATAAATTGAATTTTAAAGAGAATTGTCCAATAACATCAACAAATGCTTATAATAATATATTATAATTAAACCATGTGTTCCCTAAATAAACCACATACTCATTTTGTTAACCTTTTCTATATATGTTTACCTGGTAATCTATAGATTTAAGATAACTATAAAAATAATCTCTGATCAAGCATAACAGTTAAATTTGAAAAGATTAAATATATAACATTATGTTATTTATAATAACTGAAAGGTAAAATTCAAAGAACGTGAGGCTAACACGCGGGCTAGTGAGAGATTTCCTGTTTATCATGATGACGTCTAAAGTCCCCGACAAAGTATGTAGTCCCTTTTAGCAACCGCCGTTTTTTAGGACATAATAAAGTTTAAAAAACCACAAGCAGGTTATAACTGGTGTGTTTTATGTCATAGATCAAAACGTGAAAATATTTAGAGGCTTTGTTCACCACAGACCTTATTTCAGGCGATTTAGCAAAAACCCATTCAAAAAACCCATAGACTTTAGGGCGAGGGAACCGGAAGTGCTAAAATGCTAACTCACTTCCGCGTTTCGGCCTACAAGGTGACGTCATCCCTTCGGCACTCTATAAAGTGCTCTGATTACAATTCAGAAGAAAGTATTAGTTTCTATGAGTCTTTTATCTACTTCTATAAGTGCTTTATGTAATATAGTAAATGCAAAAGTCATAGATATTTCGTAAAACATTTTTTTATATGGTTATTTGCATTTATTTAATGTGCCAGTTGGAGATACCAAAAAATCCTATTGTGAATTTGCAATACATCAGTCACTGCATCTGCCATTAAATACGTTCCCCTATTCCCAGTCAATATTATGTGAAAAACAGTATGCCAGATTGATGTGTCTGAATGCAAAGTATTCAAAAAACAGTCGATGAACGAAATGTGCCCAAATGACTACTTCTGCCTAATTTCTGAGAGTGCATTCAAATTGGCGTGAAGAAATCCATATATATATATATATATATGTGAAAATGAAGCTATCAGAAAAAGATTGTTCTATCGTACATTTCAGTGCAAAAAAAATATTTGTAAAGCATCTGGATTGATCCTACTTTATTTCGCTTTCCATCATAATTTGTCAACATGACATTGACATACATAAAAGGATGGTCATTCAATTTTTACAGCTGTACGTCACTTCCAGATATTTAGAAACCTTCACGCATGGATCAGAGAAGACAGAATTTGAAGCACTTAGTTGACAAGACTTCTTCCCATCGCACCTTAGGAGAGAAATAAAATGGAAGAATTAGAAAAGACTACCTATTAGCTCTAGTATCAATCGTTACAACTTTAAAGATTTTGATTCGCTAAAATGTTAACTATTTTGTACCAGTTAAAAAAAAAAGAAAAAAGCTGAAGACAGTGTGACCTAAAGTGACTCTAGATGAAGTGTAGTTGATTTACCTGGAACGCAGGCTGCTGGTCTGAGGAGAGTAACAGTCTGATCTGGTGGTCAATTTATGAGGACAGGGGACAAGACAGCGTCGTCCATAATTGGCATGATGAATTTGAATAACCCCTTTACCTTTTGATACACAGACACTGATGAGATTTCTTTGGCGATTGTTATCAAACGAGAGTTTGAAAAAAAAAAATTTAAAAAGTTTGTTTAGGGTAAAAATAAAGCCGTGTACTGCAGGAGGACTGATCCACTCAAAGCATTGTAGATATGACTACACACTCTCATCTCAGCATTGTAAAGAACAGAAAGAAAAGAACTTACCACACTTAATGACACTTTCACTATTTTCACAGATTATTCTTCTTTCTACAGTTTTTTTTTTTTTTTTTTTGGGGGGGGGGGGGGGGGTAAATATTAGTAAATGTTTTTTACTAATTTGATATGCCTTTATAATATTTAAAGAAGTGAACAAATGGAAATTACTTGCTGGGATACAGTCATAAGATACAGCCAGATATTTAGAAGTCCCAGGACAAGGATCAGAGAAAACAGAGTTCTTTGCAGGAACAGTACAGATCTTTCTGCCATCACACCTGATTCATGGACAGACAAGCATTAATATGCATCTTGTGCTTCATGCATAAACTAAAATAGCAAACTTCATTTTTGCTGGTTAAACCTACCGAGCAGACATTATAGAGAGGGACGCTGTTGTGCTGCACTTTTTATTTGAGATCCGCTTAGTTGGTTTCCCCTTAGCGCAAGTTGTGCGATCAGTTCGGCCATAGTTGGCTTTTAAGACCTTTAAGAATCCCAAATCTGACGTTCAAAGAAAGAGAATTGTGGCAGTTTAAGCACATCCCATGTTGTTAGGACACAAAGGCTCAAGATAAACTCATGGATCCTGTTCCCTACACTCCTACCGTCCTTTTTGGGAACAAAAGCCAAACGTATAACTTATGACTACTCACCACATTTAATACGCACAGATTCTCCTTCACAAGCCATTGCTTTTTTATTTGCTTCAGCTCCTGAGGAGAGGAAACAAGTAAAGTTACTTAAACATTCTTCACCTGAAAGTCTTTAATGAAACTGCACATAGTCAGTATTGCCTTACCATTATGATACAGGAACAGAAGCACTGAAAATCCAATAACAACAAAGTTAAAACATAAGAAATCATGTAGAGTGTATTGGTTCTAAGTCAGTACTTACAAGTGATGCTAGCTAGCTTTTCCACCAGCATGTTGAATGTGGAAAACAAGGAAAGCCCTGGAAATATTTTAAGGTAACATGTGAGAATGAACATCACATGACTGTGAGTTCTGAAACATGACCATGAGACTCACCAAACAGCAGAGAACAAAGCTTGACAAAAGACAATGGAAACATGATGGCTCTATGTATCCACTAGGACTAATGAGTAACGACATAAGACACACCTGAAAGTAATCAACACAATGAGCCTATGGGAAGACACAACTGAAAACCACATGACCATAAACCAATGAGAACATGAGATGAGGAGTCAAATGCACAGGGTGTGTATCATGGTGCTTTCACGTGCTATGGAAAGTATATTTACCAGTGTGTTGCGTTTGAGTGGTTTTGTTGTCGTAATGTGGTAAAAATATGGAGATACAGAGTTGTTATTTAGCTAAAACTATTTTAGATTGCTTAAGTCATCTGTTACAGCAAGAAAATTATTTATCAAAACTCAAACGGTTACTAATATGGTCTATATTGTTTCTAGATCAAAAGTACATATTTGTACCATTCACACCCAGTGTTCACAACTCTTAAGTTGCTCTCCGTCAGTTTGAAAAGGTCAAAGATTATCTCATCTCGGCAACTCGTGCATCAAAATAGTCTACGAGTTGCCCGGTGGAAAATACTACATGAGGGGGTGTTCATGTGCATTTTTCACGTCGGCTTTTGGTATTTATCATAATTACCGTAGCACATGAACACGCCATCAGGCCCTGTCTACGCAAACATAGGTATTTTCAAAACCACTGTTCGTTCATACATATGCAGTATCCAGTCAGTGAAGCCAAACTTTTTTGAAAATGAATAGATGAAAAATAATATATATATATATATATATATATATATATAATTTGTATGATTAAAATGTATATTTTTTGTACAATTAATCAATTGTTGGGGTTGTATAGACCCAGAATAGCAGGAAATGAACATTTGAAGGTTTAGAAATTATAAGCATCTAATGTAACATAATGTAACATAACACCAGATCACACTGTACAAGTCTGGAACCGCAATGTGAGGTTAACAATTTCAAAAGTGACGAGTACATCCAAAATAGGGTTAACCGTAATGTAAAATGCCCAAAACAGTATTGGGTAAATTAGGCTGCCGTCATTTTAAGACCGCAGGTACAATCCAATATACTGACACACATCAATTTTTTTCTTTTCAAATTTCAAATCTTTTCTTGCACATATTTTCATGAAAACTTGCAGAGATTGGTATTTTAAGAAAATTGTGTGTGTTTGACTGGTCATGCACAATAAGCTGCCAAAAAGAAATTCAGTACACACTTGCAGTGTGACACACGGCTTTATGCACTCATGCTTCTGGTGTGTGTGCACAAAAAAAAAGAAAAAAAAAGAAAAAAAAATCAGAAATTATGTCGTTCATATTTACTTTAAGCCACATCTCTGGCCCAGCAAGCAGTATTGATACATTTTATCATCATGTACATGTATCATAAAAACTTGAATTACAAAAAAAAAAAAAATAAATAAAAATCCACTTTTGTTGTGGCATGACAGCACTACAATCAGATGCGCATAACAATAAAAATCTCTAGTAGATTACAAATTCAGAGTGGGGCAGTGATGGTGGCTTCTTAATGGGACAGGGTTATTACTCCAAGATTGTATAGTGTATTTAAAAGTGTTTGGAAGATGCTTTTGAAAATTTGTGTCAAGTGCTTTTTGCAATTCAAATTTCTACAAAAGAAAAGCATTACAGAAACTAAAGACAAATCGTGTTTTATGAAATATAGATTATTTTGGCTCTTTAAGTTGACTGAAAGGTTGCTTTAAAAGACAAAAATGCATGGTTATAGCATGTCGTCACTAAGGAAGCCCCATTTCGAAAACTATTTTTAGTTTAAAAAAAAAAAAAACATTTAGAACCTATGCTTAAGAATATTTGTAAAGCATCTGGATTCTACTTTTAAACTTGCTTTATTTTGATTTCCATTGTACATGACAGACACAAAGGTGAATTTTTAGCAGTATGGGCAGACACATTTTTCACAGCTGTAGGTCACCTCCAGATACTTAGAAACGCCCATACATGGATCAGAGAAGACAGAATTTGAAGCACTTAGTTGACAAGACTTCTTCCCGTCACACCTTAGGAGAGAAAAAAATTGGAAGAATTAGAAAAGACTACCTATTAGCTCTAGTATCAATAGTTACAATTTTAAAGTCAATTTCTTAGTGAATTAATACACAGGATAAGGATTCTCACATGTACATTGTCCCTTGATTTAAAATGGATGTATAAAGATTTTGATCCGCTAAAATGTTAAAGGGGTGGTCTAGTCCTCTTTTTCTTTGCATGATTGTGTTTATGGGGTGCAATATAACATGTATTCGTGTTTTTTCTTTTTTTAAAAAAAGTCTTATTTTTCATAAACCTCACCTTTATTGTAAGCCGCGCTCTCCTCTGTCCCCTGAACGAGCGGTTTACTTCCTGAGTCTCCGAAAACACTCCCTCAGAAACACGTCGTGGGCTCAGATTGGTTAGTTTGGGCCGGTGTGTTGTGATTGGCTAAACTGTCGCTCACGTTGTCCGGAAGGTTAACGCCTATTACCTTACGGGGAAACGCACGAAACGCCAGCTCCGGTCCAGATGTAAATAATGGTGTCGAACTGCAGTATCAGTTTGAGGCAGAATCAGACCGAGAAAGCCGCGATGACGCGAGTAAAATAGAACCACACCACACACGGCTCTTACTAAACGTTTCTGAATGATAATTTGCCATATTGTTTGAACCATATACACGTTTGTTTTACACAATAGCATCTGACTGGCTACTAATGTTAAGCACAAACAGCGTTGGCAAGTTTACATTCCTGATCAAATCGAAAATAACCTCATAAAGCATATACATGAAAAATTTGTTTAAAACATTAGTACTTATACAAAATTCAGGTCCATAATGTTTGTACCCGTTTGGCGTAGACACAAAATACTAGCATATAGTGGCTATAAAAGCCAGCGCTGGCATTTTGAAAAATAAATACAACACAGGCTAACGTTACGTCTGGAATTATACATGCAAATACATTTAAAACGATTAAGTCTTAGCCTACTTACAGGTTGTAGTCCAACAACTGCTGCCTCTGGTTTTAAGGTTGGATCTGCTTCATGGTTTATTAACAGTTTCTTGCTGCATTGATCTCGTGGAGATTCTAGAAGCGCTCTTCCGTAAAATGCGCAGCACAGAGAGCTAGATTACGATCGTCACTTTCAGGAACATAATCAAACATAAATTGTATCCATTGTTGATGAAGTAACATCCGTGGGAAGCTTGAAACACAGAAGACCTGACAGCTGCGTGAACACAACTCACTCGACGTGCTGCAGAAACATGTGCATGCCATTTCCTGCATATTCCGGAGGGAGTGGTTGATGCAAATGTGCGGGTTAGTGACGTACCATAACCCGTTGTAGTCCCAATCGAGTCGTTTTTGTAGGCGTTTACACTTCCTGGTTTTTAAAAGACGATATCTCTGCTTACACTGAACTTTCAGTGCTGCAACTTTGCAGATACTGTTTATGCACCATCAGCAACATTACACACTATTTAAAATAAAAAAGTGAACCTTTAATGAACCACCCCTTTAACTATTTTGTACCAGTTTTTTTTTTTTTTAAAAAAGCTGAAGACAGTGTGACCTAAAGTGACTCTAGATGAAGTGTAGTTGATTTACCTGGAACGCAGGCTGCTGGTCTGAGGAGAGTAACAGTCTGATCTGGTGGTCAATTTATGAAGACAGGGGACAAGACAGCGTCGTCCATAATTGGCATGATGAACATGAATAACCCCTTTACCTTTTGATACACAGACGAGATTTCTTTAGCGATTGTTATCAAATGAGAGTTTAAAAAAAATGTTGGTTTAGGGAAAAAATAAAGCCATGTACTGCAGGAGGACTGATCCACTCAAAGCATTGTAGATATGACTACACACTCTCATCTCAGCATTGTAAAGAACACATAGAAAGAAAAGAACTTACCACACTTAATGACGCTTTCACTATTTTCACAAATTATTCTTCTTTCTACAGTTTTTTTTGGGGGGGAGGGAGGTGGGTAAATATTAGTAAATGTTTTTTACTAATTTGATATGCCTTTATAATATTTAACAAAGTGAACAAACGGAAATTACTTGCTGGGATACAGTCATAAGATACAGCCAGATATTTAGAAGTCCCAGGACAAGGATCAGAGAAAACAGAGTTCTTTGCAGGAACAGTACAGATCTTTCTGCCATCACACCTGATTCATGGACAGACAAGCATTAATATGCATCTTGTGCTTCATGCATAAACTAAAATAGCAAACTTTATTTTTGCTGGTTAAACCTACCGAGCAGACATTATAGAGAGGGACGCTGTTGTGCTGCACTTTTTATTTGAGATCCGCTTAGTTGGTTTCCCCTTAGCGCAAGTTGTGCGATCAGTTCGGCCATAGTTGGCTTTTAAGACCTTTAAGAATCCCAAATCTGAGGTTCAAAGAAAGAGAATTGTGGCAGTTTAAGCACATCCCATGTTGTTAGGACACAAAGGCTCAAGATACACTCACGAATCCTGTTCCCTACACTCCTACCGTCCTTTTTGGGAACAAAAGCCAAACGTATAACTTAAGGACTACTCACCACATTTAATACGCACAGATTCTCCTTCACAAGCCATTGCTTTTTTATTTGCTTCAGCTCCTGAGGAGAGGAAACAAGTATAGTTACTTAAACATTCTTCACCTGAAAGTCTTTAATGAAACTGTACATATATTAGTCAGTATTGCCTTACCATTATGATACAGAAACAGCAGCACTAAAAATCCAATAACAACAAAGTTAAAACATAAGAAATCATGTAGAGTGTATTGGTTCTAAGTCAGTACTTACAAGTGATGCTAGCTAGCTTTTCCACCAGCATGTTGAATGTGGAAAAGAAGGAAAGCCCTGGAAATATTTTAAGGGAACATGTGAGAATGAACATCACATGACTATGAGTTCTGAAACATGACCATGAGACTCACCAAACAGCAGTTACAGAGAACAAAGCTTGACAAAAGACAATGGAAACATGATGGCTATATGTATCCACTAGGACTAATGAGTAACGACATAAGACACACCTGAAAGTAATCAACACAATGAGCCTATGGGAAGACACAACTGAAAACCACATGACCATAAACCAATGAGAACATGAGATGAGGAGTCAAATGCACAGGGTGTGTATCATGGTGCTTTCACGTGCTATGGAAAGTATATGTGTGTTGCATTTGAGTGGTTTTGTTGTCGTAATGTGGTAAAAATATGGAGATACAGAGCTGTTATTTAGTTAAAACTATTTTAGATTGCTTAAGTCATCTGTTACAGCAAGAAAATTATTTATCAAAACTCAAACGGTTACTAATATGGTCTATATTGTTTCTAGATCAAAAGTACATATTTGTACCATTCACACCCAGTGTTCACAACTCTTAAGATGCTCTCCGCCAGTTTGAAAAGGTCAAAGATTATCTCATCTCGGCAACTCGTGCATCAAAATAGTCTACGAGTTGCCCGGTGGAAAATACTACATGAGGGGGTGTTCATGTGCATTTTTCATGTCGGCTTTTGGTATTTATCATAATTACCGTAGCACATGAACACGCCATCAGGCCCTGTCTACGCAAACATAGGTATTATCAAAACCACTGTTCGTTCATACATATGCAGTATCCAGTCACTGAAGCCAAACTTTTTTGAAAATGAATAGATGAAAAATAATATATATATATATATATATATATATTATTTGTATGATTAAAAATGTATATCTTTTGTACAATTAATCAATTGTTGGGGTTGTATAGACCTAGAATAGTAAAAATGAAGAACATTTGAAGGTTTAGAAATTATAAGCATCTAATGTAACATAATGTAACATAACACCAGATCATTTCACACTGTACAAGTCTGGAACCGCAATGTGAGGCAAAAGTGACGAGTACAACCAAAATAGGGTTACCGTAATGTAAAATGCCCAAAACAGTATTGGGTAAATTAGGCTGCAGTCACTTTAAGACCGCAGGTACAATCCAATATACTGACACACATCAATTTTTTTTCTTTTCAAATATTTTCTTGCACATATTTTCATGAAAACTTGCAGAGATTGGCATTTTAAGACAATTGTGTGTGTTTGACTGATCATGGACAATAAATTGCCAAAAAGAAATTCAGTACACACTTGCATTGTGACCAGCGGCTTTGTGCACCCATGCTTCTGGTGTGTGTGCGCCAAAAAAAAAAAAATCAGAAATTACGTTGTTCATATTGAATGGAGTCCTTTTCGCTGCCTATTGCACTTGACAGATTTAAAAGTAATTTACTTTAAGCCACATCTCTGACCCTGCAAGCAGTATTGATACATTTTATCATCATGTACTGGATTAAAGAATACAAACTTGAATTACAAAAAAAAAAAAAATTATCCACTTTTGTTGTAGCACAGCACTACAATCAGATGCACGCAACAATAAAAATCTCTAGTAGATTACAAATGGTGTGGGGCAGTGATGGTGGCTTCTTAATGGGACAGGGTTATTACTCCAAGATTGTATAGTGTATTTAAAAGTGTTTGGAAGATGCTTTTGAAAATTTGTGTCAAGTGCTTTTTGCAATTCAAATTCCTACAAAAGAAAAGCATTACAGAAACTAAAGACAAATCGTGTTTTATGAAATATAGATTATTTTGGCTCTTTAAGTTGACTGAAAGGTTGCTTTAAAAGACAAAAATGCATGGTTATAGCATGTCGTCACTAAGGAAGCCCCATTTCGAAAACTATTTCTAGTTTAAAAAAAAAAAAACATTTAGAACCTATGCTTAAGAATATTTGTAAAGCATCTGGATTCTACTTTTAAACTTGCTTTATTTTGATTTCCATTGTACATGACAGACACAAAGGTGAATTTTTAGCAGTATGGTCAGACACATTTTTCACAGCTGTAGGTCACCTCCAGATACTTAAAAACACCCACACATGGATCAGAGAAGACAGAATTTGAAGCACTTAGGTGACAGGACTTCTTCCCGTCACACCTTAGGAGAGAAAAATTAGAAAAGACTATTAGCTATTGCATCATTCTACAAGTCAATTTCCACACCAAGTAGCTATACACAGGATAATGTTTCTCAAATGTACATCGTCCCTTTGGTTTACAGTCATCCACATTTGAAGTGATTTAAAAAATGAATTAAAAAAAGTGCAAAATTGTCCTGAGACGAGAACAAGTATTGCTCAAAAGATGTATAAATTTGGAAGGTTTTGATCCGCTTCAAATGTCAACAATTTTGTATTCATTTTAAAAAAAGCTGAAGACAGTGTGACCTAAAGTGACTCTAGATGAAGTGTAGTTGATTTACCTAGAACGCAGGCTGCTGGTCTGAGGAGAGTAACAGTCTGATCTGGTTGCGAATTCATGAGGACAGGTGACAAGATCCCGCCGTCCATAATTGGCATGATGAACATGAATAACCCCTTTACCTTTTGATAGACACAGACGAGATTTCTTTAGCGATTGTTTGCAAATGAGTAGAAATGTCAATTAAAGAGTTTTTGGTTTTAGAAGAAAAAAAAGCTGTTTACAGCAGGACTGATTAAAGCATTGTAGACATGAGACTACACTGTCATCTCAGCATTGTAAAGAACATAGAAAGAAAAGAACTTACCACAGTTAATGACGCTTTCACTATTTTCACACGTTACACTTCTTTCTACAGGTAAATATTAGTAAAACGTTTTTACCAATTTGCCATGCCTTTATACAATTTTAAACTTCAAAGTGAAAACCGGAAATTAATTACTTGCTGGGAGACACTCATAAGATACATCCAGATATTTATAAGTCCCATAACAAGGATCAGAGAAAACAGAGTTCTCTGCTGGAACAGTACAGCACTCTTTTCCATCACACCTGATGCATGGACAGAAAATGACAAGAGCTTAGCATTAATATGCATCTTGTGCTTAATGCATAAAACTAATATTGTAAATTCTTGGTTAAACCTACCGAGCAGACATTATTGAGAGGGACGCTTCTGAGCTGCATTGATGATTTGAGAGCTGACTAGCTGGTTTCCCACTAGCACATGTTCCACAATCAGTTCGCCCATAGTTGGCTTTAATGACCTTTATGAATCCCACATCTGAGGTGCAAAAAAAAAAAAGAATTGGGATAGTTTAAGCACTTTCCATGTTATTAGGACACAAAGGCTCAAGATACACTCATGGATCCTGTTCCCTACACTCATGCTGTCCTTTTTGGGAACAAAAGCCAAACGTATAACTTAAGGACTACTCACCACATTTAAGATGCACAGATTCTCCTTCACAAGCCATTGCTTTTTTATTTGCTTCAGCTCCTGAAGAGAGGAAACAAGTAAAGTTACTTAAACATTCTTCACCTGAAAGTCTTTAATGAAACTGTACATGTATTAGTCAGTATTGCTATTGCCTTACCATTATGATACAGGAACAGAAGCACTGAAAGGCCAAAAGCAACAAGTTAAAACATTCAAAATCATGCTAACTGAATTGGTTCTAAATCCGTACTCACAAGTGATCCAGTTTAGCTTTTGCACCAGCATGTTGTTGAATGTGGCAAAGGAAAGCCCTGTAATTGTTTTAAGGGGACATGCAAGTACACTATTTATAACAAAAACAGACTCAAACGTAAAACTTGGAGTTGAAATGCTCTGAAGTTTTTTTGAAAAACAAGATTCTAAAATACACTTTCTTTCACTCAAATTATATTCGCACTAAAGGACTGAACTCCACTACAGCACCATTATACTGTTATATTTAGCTGATAGGAGCCCACAAATCCAAGTGCAATTTAATTAATTGAAAATAAACCAACTAGGATTTAAGAAACATGAACATGAGACTCACCAAACAGCAGTTACAGAGAACAAAGCTTGACAAAAGACTATGGAAACATGATGGCTAAATGTAGCTATACACAAGGACTAATGAGTAATATCATAAGACACACATGAAAGTAATCAACACAATGAACCAATGGGAAGACACAACTGAAAACCACATGACCATAAACCAATGAGAACATGACGTGACAGGAGTCGAAGGCCGTTTCTCAATATGCGTTCTTGTTGTGTTCTTGTGGACTTGTGAAACGTCATCTGTAACTGTCCAAGTACTGTTCACATCTAGAAATTTAAGACATTGGACATTTCTAGACATTTAAGAAATTATTTGGATTACATTGTAAAAGTTGAGAATATTATGATTTTCAAGGACAGTGTTGTAACAATTAACAATGCAGTAAATTTAACTCAGTAATTGGGCTCTACTCCAGTCAAAAGATTGTGAAATAATGACAATGTTAAACAGCGAGCACCATCAAATCACATTTTCTCTTTATTCATTTGGCTGTTATAACAGAAGTACAATAGACGAACAAATTCTAAAATAAATTTTAAAATTGGGCTCAAGAGCCCAACTAAAGCAAACACTCTCCATCTCCATAATGTCAACCAATTACGAATTTCTCCTTCAGAGATTCTGATGTTATGGTGACTTCAAATGAAACACAGAGTTAAACCTCTGTTAATTCTCAATGAAAACTTAGAAGTCTGACAGAAATAAAGTCAGTCTGGTTAGTAATAAGTGAAGCTGGAAATGCTGTTTGTGGAGTTGTTTAATCCTCCTCTGCTGAGATCTTCAGATTTAATGTCTTCTTTTGTCTTCAGGTGATTAACTAAGACTGTGTCTAAAGTCAGTTGTAGTTCTTGTCCTGCTCGTCTCTTTTTACATTCTCTTCTTTCCTTCAGTGATTCTTCTTGTTAACAGGCTTATTAAGGTTGAGATGACTCCATGTTTAATATACACAGATTTTGTGGCTCAGATAAAGTCCAGTTCTGGTTTATTTATTTGCTCTTGGCTGATATGTGGCATTGCTATGGCCTGCTTGTGGCCCAGATCTGGCAAACAGGAGTGGGCCACCCAAGGGACGTCATTCATTGCTGCATGTGGGCCAGATCCGCATCCCACAAATGCCAGATGTGGGCCGGTCATATGATTTGACAGAGTGAATGCATACATATAACGAAGCACTTTAGTTAAGAAGAACTTTCCATATCATTTTTCAAGGATTATATGCCGGCAAACTCTAAAATCACACTTCAAGTAAGAAACCATAATTCTGTCGTTTACTAACTCAACTCGTACTTGTATGGCGTTCATTTTATCTGTGGAAGACAAAATTTAAAGTTTAGCAGATCGTTTTGAGCTCTTCCATATAAAAACAAATAAATTATGACAATATTAGCTAGACTTGTCCTCTCTCAAGTGTTGTAACTGCACGATTGATTTGATCCACTAGAGGGCAGTCTGTGATCAAGTGCATGAAATTCACTCCACAATTAAGTTTACAGTGTTGCTGTCTACTGACCCTGTTGCAACTTATCTGTGATTTTATGTCCTCTTTGTGTCTTTTTTTATATATAATGTTCAGTTTTTCAAGCCAGTTACAACTATTTCAACAACTGATTATAGACTTTCTTTCCTTATAGGCCAGTCTTGCATGAAACATTCTTTACAATCCTACAGCCATACATTACTGCTGGCCTATGCTGAATGAGTCCTAGAAAACATAGATCAACTGTTTCCCCTATTGAAATGTGGAAATTAGCAAAGCCTCTCAACAATACTGCTGATTGTTGAAGAGAAGGCCATTGTTCCAGATCGCATTTCCTAAATACGTCACAACTACGAAGAGATCTTTAACATGTTAATAACACTTGGCATTTTCTGTATGCGACTAATACTTCTTGATTCTTGCTGTTGCCTGTTTTTTGGCTCTAACACCAACATCATTGTCCCTCTGAAAGACCTCTTTTGATTGTGCCCACTCTCACATTCTCTGGGCTGGTAAACGACCCACTCTCTAACATGTGTAATGGCTGTCCAAGTGAGATTTCACTCTTGATCTCTCTCTTTTCTCATTTGACTTGAATGATTCCTCAGTGACAAAACAATGAGTCCCTTCCATAAACAACAAGTAAAACCTCAAAATGTGCAACATTTCTGTTTATGATAAATAATATTGTGCATGCATTATTTTTATATAGAACCAATCACATGGCAGTTGCTTCAATGCATTTAGGGGTGTGGTCCTGATCAAGACAATCTCCTGAACTCCAAACTGAATGTCATAATGGGAAAAAAAGGTGATTTAAGCAATTTTGAGCGTGACATGGTTGTTGGTGCCAGACGGGCACCAACATCTGCTCAGATACTGGGATTTTCACGCACAACCATTCCTTGGGTTTACAAAGATTTATTCATTTATTTATTTCGAGCAATATGTAGTTACACATGACAAGGCAATAAGAAGCATTTGATTAATCTGTACAAGCCTTTAAATTCATCATACCTTCATCAACTTTAACAAAACTTCATCTATTGCTCAAAACGGAGTGGGTAGAAGTCAACTTATTTTTAAATAAGTTGACTTCTAAACAAAATGTTTTTAAAAAATAGCCTAAATGTGTGCATTAAAAGGATGATTAGGTGATGTAGAAATAAACGTTCCTCGAAAGCCTGATGTATCAAATTTAATACATTTTAACATGATATTTCAAATAAATGTAGCTTCAATCCAGCATGATCATGTTAAAATGTCACTAAAAATATTACTGACAAAAGGCTATTCTTATGTTTAATCTAAAGTTGTGACATTGTGTCTAAAATCATTAAGGATTTCACTGCAAAAAGACACCTTAAAACTTTTTGCGCCTTGCAAAAAAAGTAAATAAACTATCCAACAACAAAGCATGCAGTAGATTGTGTAAAGCGTCAATTTGAACACATCGATAATAATTTGGAGGCCTTAGAGATCAAATATGAAACAATAGGGTTAACTTTTAATATGGGACACTGGGTGTCACTATGGACTTCCAAATGCAGGGAAGCAGTGAAGGGTGGGGGTGCACGTTGTTTGCATTCCCAGAGTTGAACAGGAAAACAGTCAGGAAGCTAGGCTGAGGCTCAAGCTAAAGGCTCAGCCAGGAAAAGGAGAGGCGGCAAGTGCTAAGAGGGACGCTGCCTCAGCCAACACCTCTACCGTTGCGTCTGATTTCACTCCAAACCAGGATCAACGCCATCTATGACTCATTCATGTAGATTCAAGCAGTCTTTATACATTTCTCTGTTTTTTTTCTTGCATAGTCCAAGACTCATGTTGATGCTCCAAGGAACAGCACAACAGTGATACTGTCTCAGAGTTTCCTTGATGCACTCAAGTAGATTTTAATAGTGGAAGAAGAAATGGGAGAAGGATAGGGAACTTATTCAATCTTTTTGTGTTTTCATCTATAATTAAAGTCAGACTGAATGACTAAATGTTTTAGCCCTACAGTTATGTACTCAGAAATGTCCTCCCAGGCCTCAAGACATTGTGATGTAACTAACCAATGCTGAGGTGACAAACCGCTCCATGTCTAAATCAGACTGGCTGCAGAGATCATGGAGATCTGTCAGCAAACGGAAAACTTGAGGCAACCAATCAGAAACCACAGAGCTTCCTCTTGCTTGATAGAGCACTACGCCTACGTGATAACAGCGCGACGCTGCTGCTCGAATCCGTCCACGTCGTCATAATTACTTATTCAACCTCATCATTTATACTTTTCATATCTCACACACTGACTAATAATATTATGTCACTAATACATCACCAGGTACAGGAACAGGCATTTTTAGAGGTGTTTCATTTCTCTGTCAGATCCAAACATATTGGAAGTCTAATTTCTGATATTTGTATGTCTATTGGCTTATGCTCTTTTTAATATCTTTACCTCAGAGGTCATGCAAATATGCATATTTGTCTCTTTCTGAATCATGTATGACCAACTGTCACATGAGACAAGACAGTGGATCAATGTGTGTGGGAAGACCCCCTTTTGGCATTATAAGTTAAAGGGATAGTTCACTTTGAAATTAATTTTTGATATGTTTTTGCTTACCTCAAGGGCATCCAAGATGTAGGTGTCTTTGTTTCCACAGTATTTTCAATTTTGACATTTTTTGGTCAAACCGTTGTTGTCTGTCAGTCATGTAATGCAGGTTTAGGGGGTCCACCTCAAAGAGCATGCACAGAGAAGTCAAAATTAAACATGATTTAATGGCTCATAAATGTAAGTACACACTAATGGCCTAAGACACGAAACGAGCAGTTTGTGTGAGAAAACAAACAGACAAACAATCGTTTTTACCCCGTGTAACCACAGCCACGTCCAACTGATCTAAATCATTTGTCCAAAGTCCAATTGAATCATGTCCTACGTTTCGCGTATTAATTAATTAATTTCAAAGTGAACAATCCCTTTAATGAGATTTGTTTAGGAAAGAAGTTTCTTATCAAGGCTGCATTAATTTGATCAAAAATAGGCTACATTAAAACAGTAATATTATATTACAATTTAAAAGGACAAAGCTGAATTTTCACCATCATTAATCCAGTCTTCAGTGTCACATGATCCTTCCAAAATCATTCTAATATGCCGATTTTCTGCTCAAGAAAATTGTCTTCACTTTTATTCATTTTTAAGTGTGCTTGTTGAATAAAAGTATTAATTTATTTAAAAGAAACTCTTCAGCTTGGGTATGTTCATCAATTTAAGTCCATGGGATTTTTATCCATCTTATCAACTGCGGATAAAATATGTAATCCCTGAACATGACCATTCCAAATTAAATAAAAAAACATTTGACATTTTTATAATATTTTTCCGTATCTGATTGGCTGGTTGAAGCATCTGTTCATTAATAATGGGTGAAAGTGATAGTTCAGTAAGTAGTGTGATTAAAGGCAGCTGGTCAAGATGACCTACTTCATCTGGAATTTACACTGGGAAACACGCAGGAACGATGTCCAGTATCTCTAAGTTCCGTGCTTTCAGCTCTGTTCCTCTCAGTCTTGGAACGCAACGATGGCTTGGCCTCTAGGAAAACCCTGATGAATCAACACATCCCGACCCCCTGATAAACACGCTCACCAGTGTTACAGAATGGAGCAGCAGAGGAAAGCTGTTGAAACACACAAAACAACATTCAGTTAGTGAGACCTGGCTGGACATTATGTTCCACTTGTGGTGTTTTTGGACAACAGTAGTAACAGCAAAGCATAAAATAATCTCTCAGTGTACAGTTATAAAATCCATTTACTGCCAGGCAAGGCCATGTTGAAGTATCCTTTCTTTAGTACTGTATGTGCCTTAGTTTTAGCAAAGACATTTCCTTTTATTGTTGAGATGGAAAGCTTTTACTACTAATGCATGTGTTCGTTTCTTGGAATCACGAGGCACAAGGACACAGCGTCTTCCCTTTGATCTCCACGGGGTGATACGTATCTTTGATCTCTTGGAGAGAAACAATACACAGGACATTTCAGAGTCACAAAAATAAACCCAAATTATGTGAAATGTCTATGTGAAAAGACTTTCGGTCACAATTTAGATTAGGGTACAATTCTCACTATTAACTAACAATTAACTACCACTTTTGCTTCAATAAACTCCTAATTACTGCTTATTAATATTAGGGTAGTTGTTAACTTTAGGTATTGGGTAAGGGATGCAGAATAAGGCATTATTTTGTGCTTTATAAGTACTAAAAAAGCCAATATCTGATCATATGAACACTGTAAATAGGTTGCTGTAAATTTTACAGTAACTTACTGGCAGCTGGATGCCAGTAAGTTACTGTAAAAGTGTTTACAGTAATTTCATTTACAGAAATACAATAGTATACTATTAATATTTACAGTGTGAGTACTGTATTTTTAATTTACAGTACAAGTACCATATTTTAATTTACAGTAATAATACTGTATATTGTATTCATGAGTACAACTACTGTAGTTTTATTTACAGTATTAGAATTGATTTCCTATTACATAATTCGATTTTTTTTTTTACAATTTACAGTAGAACATAATTACAGTAGTAGTTAATAAATTAATAACACATATTTTACCATAATCCTTGGCTATTTACAGTATTATACTGTTGGCACATTGAACAGTATTATACTGTACATATTACAGTAAAATACAATTCAAATTACAAAAATCTGTTACTGTGAAGGCTAAGCAACCTAATAGGGAGAATTGGACCATAAAATAAAGTTTTACCTCACTTTCAATAGTATTTTATTTCATTGTCAGTGTGCAATCTGTTGATCTGCGTAATGCGAATTGTTTTTTTTTGCACCCTACTCACAGTAAGTTAACAGTCTACTATCTTAAAGACTTTTAAGCAAAAAAATGAAAGTTTACGAGAGGTATTTATAACGACAGCTGTACAAGTTTTGATATTGAACATAAACAAAACTTTATTTTAAAGCATATTTCTGAAAACTTTCGATTCAAAGTATTGTGGTAACTGAAATGTTTGCATTTAAAAGCTCTTTAAATAAATATCATTTTGTTTTATTTAGGGGGTCAGATCCCCCCAACTCCACCATAATTCACACTTTTTCCAAGACATTTGCTAGCAAAGGATTTTGGACTGTGAGAGCATACTATACTCTAACTATTTAATATGCCAAGAATGCATAATATCCTTGTCATTTTGGTGCCATCAGCCTTATTAACTCCCTTCAAAACTGCAAACTGTGCACATTGAAATGAATCAAAGAACAGCAATATTGGCTGCTCCTTCTAGTTTGCAATTTGACCTCAAAATTTTAATGAGGAAATATATATATATATATATATATATATATTTTTTTTACTGAACTTAAGTTACCTACTTATCAGTGCTTGTTATGTAAAATACACTCACAAGCTTCCTGCAACAACCTGCTTTCCCTTCCTGCCATTTTTTTGGGACTTTCTATAAAAAGCTATAAGAGTTGTTGTGAAATTCCCATTTTTCATCTACGTAACCCAAGTATTGACACATATTTTCCGCATAATAGGCCATATAATTATTATACTGTATAACCACTGGTCAGATGGGTTTCCTGTCTCAAAGGCTGTCATGGCAATCAATATAATCTTTTAACCAGGTGCACACTGATTTACCAGCAGCAGACAAACATTAGTCACAAGATGAGAGGAAAAACGGTTGTAATGGCGGGCAGATGGCGTCCGCTCGAGAGCTGACGTCTATGCAGATAACCACTATCAGAGAGGTTCTGTCATCATAAAACCACTGGAAATGAGGAACCAAGACTGCGGCAAAAAATACAGGATGGAGTGCAATTTAGATTCTGTTTTTTTTTATAGTCTGCCGTTTTAATGCTTGACAACGGCCTCCATATCCTGGCTTCAGTTATTTCACCTGTACAGTGTACACACACAGACATACAATCCTAATAAGTGTATTGGCTCACAGCCATAGGGTTTAATGTGAATGGACGAGCTTCCCATTTTGTTAGCAGGTTGCTCTTAATTCACTCCACTGAGAAGTGCAGCTGTCTATACTTCTCCAGTTCATAATCTCTGCTATCAGCAGACACATTATAGTCAAACTGACCCTTTTGCTTCACTGTTCCAAGAGGAAAGACAGGCAGAGAGGCTGGAGAGATGGAGTAACGCTCATTAACAAACATTTACACATCTATTACAGCCTGAGGCACTGGATAGAATGTGTACGGTACATGTGTTAACCTGAATAACAGCTTGCGAAGTGTATGAGGAACATTACCAATCAATCAAGCAATAAATTAAATTTCCAAAGCACCACACGATAAAACTGCATTATTATCCATCAGTCAACAACAACCACAACAACAACAGAGATGTTCAATATTCTCTATTGGCATAAATAACAACGATGCACAGACGCTAGTTTTGAATGTGTTCATTTGGTATGAGGCCATTATTTACTCACCTGCTATGGAAGGTAAAGTCATATTAAACCCTGTAGACAGAGGGAATATTGTCTCAACTAGGCAATAAGCTGGAAGTAGTACCCTCACCATGTGTGGAAAGAGTGAGTCGCTGCAGAGCTTGGACAGTAGTTAGGAAAGTGCTTTATGTTGTTTTTGAGTCCTCGGGCATGACAGAGGCTTTCAACAACAACTACTTTACAGGATAATATGCTCAATGATGTTCATACATTTATTTTTGCAAACTGACAATAAATTAATGCAATGTTTCATTACAGTTAGCAACTACATTTTGTCATATCTGAAAGAAAATGCCCTTTTGTTTTTTCACAGTTTTCACCCAAAAATGAAAATTCTGTCTGAAATTACTCACCCTTGTGTTGTCCTAACCCTATCCTAAGACTTATGTCCTAAGGCTTTCATTCATCTATGGAACACAAATTTAGATATTTTTTTATTATATCTGAGAGCTGGCTCACTCCTCCATAGGCTTTGTAAATGAAACGTGCCAGCCCAGAAAGTTAGTAAAAACATTGTTAAAATAGTCCAATAGTACCTTAAATTTATCAAGCAACGGGAATATTTTTTGTGCGCAAAAAATAAAATAACGACTTTATTCAACTATTTATTGTCTGTGTGGTCCTCTGAGTGAGTTCACGAAGTGTTAACAGAGCAGCACTTCTTCTGTGATCTAGCTCATGACATCATAAACAGTGAAGCCACCGCGCCACCATATTGTGATTGTCCCAGTGAGCTCACGTGTTCTATTGAATCAATAGGAAATTGTACATTACAACCCAAACATCCTAAGCATTTAAATGGGTATTTGTTTAAAGTCAGAAATTATTCCTGCTTACTAAAAATATGTGAATTGTGAACTTAAAATTTAGGTCTTTCTGATTGTGTTTTACAGATCAGATCAGTAGTCTAGTAGTCAAGTATTTGATTAGTTAGCATAAAACAAATTGTATGGGTTAATGTACACCTGTTTCACCTCTTATTTGCCCCTTATTTACACTGCACACGTGGAGGATTTCATCAAAAATACCTTATTTTGTGTTCTGAAAATGAACGAAAGTCTTACAGGGTTTTATTCCTTGTCCATCTAGAATTCATTGTATGGTTGTGTTGCTATTGCTGTGATGTTGTCCCGCCATAATGCCAGTGTGAACACAGCATAAGAGAAGAAAACAGATGATGTTGATGATGCAAGAGGGAAGAGACGTTATTGTGATTAAAGATAACGAGGGCACATAAAAAAATGAAAAAAGGATGTGCACAGATAAATCATTTATAATTGCAATTTTCCATAAAAATATGTCAATTTTGATTTTATGGTGACTTTAAGTATACTTAATTAGATTCCATTCCATTATATAAATGCAATAGAAGGATCATCATAGGTTTTCTGAAATAAACTGGGATAAAAACACCAATGACATTGTTGGTATTTCTGAGGGAAAAAAAAGATTCAAGTGATGTACTACTGCTGACTAAATATGTCTTGTTTTAATCTAGGGAACTTTTCAGGTGGAAAAATGTAAATAATGTCCTGTGAATCCCCTTTAAATGGGACTACTAGATAACAAAACTTTTCTTTCTCTGGAAAGTTGCAGTGTCTTTTTCACCAGACAGCTTTGCATTGTGATGCATTTCCTTTCACAATCTCTCTGCCACATCCTGTCTGCACATGTGACTTGAGTATCTGTACTCTCTCGTTCATGTGAGCACGCCAAGCCACATTCATCAATCCATTCAACTTCCTTAGCAACATGCAAGACACAAGAGTGGGCTGCAACAATATTCTTTTGCACTTTTTGTCAGCAAAATGTTTTAATGATTGTTACGGTTTCTCAATTCATGTTTAACATTATTTGAATTGTAATATCGGCATTCAATATTTTTTTTTACAAAAATTAAAAATAGATTATATTTATTTTGTGAAAGTCATTCATTTTACACAGGGTCAAATGCATTTTTTTAATATTTTGAAGTAATAGTACTGACAAAAGTAGTGACAATGGATGGGGATTAGAAAATCCTCTCTGCTCCTATACTTACAGTATGTAATCATATATTTACTATACATGCAGATATTGGCCATTTGGAGGGATGTTGTTGCACAAAATCTTTAGCCTGCACTCTTGAGACACTAAGCCACGAACAAGAAGCTCTAAAAGAGATAGTCTGGGTTTCAACCAGACACCCTGATCTCATTTACTTCCAGTCAAAACGGACATCACATCACACTGGGTCCATTTCACCCATAAAGAATTAAAGGGATAGTTCACTTTGAAATTAATTTTTGATATGTTTAGCTTACCTCAAGAGTATCCAAGGTGTAGGTGTCTTTGTTTCCACAGTAGTTTCAATTTTGATATTTTTCGTTCAAACCGTTGTTGTCTTTCAGTCATATAATGCAGGTTTAGGGGGTCCACCTCAAAGAGCATGCACAGAAAAGTCAAAATTAAACATGATTTAATGACTCGTAAATGTAAGTACACATTGATGGCCTAAGACATGAAACGAGCGGTTTGTGTGAGAAAACGAACAGTATGTATATCGTTTTTACCTTGTATAACCACAGCCATGTCAAACTGATCTGACGGCACAGGCGCTTCAGTCTATGCATGCTTTGAAGTGATCGCTTGCGTGTGTACGTCACTTATTGTTTACACAGAGATTTTGGAAGTTTTAACTTTCACTAAACATATTTAGATGTATCGAAATTGTCTTCCATTGTGATTTCCTGTATATCTAAATATGTTTAGATCTTCACAGTGAAAGGTAAAACTTCCGAAATCTCTGTGTAAATGAGACTTAGGCCATGAGACTTAGACCTGAGTGGAGGCCCTAGAGGCCTACAGAGCTGAGATATTGAGATCCCACATAGCATTTATGCCATTATAAAAATAGTGGGTTCACGGATGGTGGAATTTTGGGACGGTTTTAGTGCCACGGACCCCAGGGGGCCTCCTGAGTGCAGTAAAATAGTTTTTATCACGAAAGGAGCTCAAAACTGCGGGTGTGGGGAGCCCCTATGGGTCCCCTTCAGACCCCAGCTCCTGGGACCTTCCGTTTCTAAGATAAATTAACATTTAAAATAATATTGATATGGGCTTTTGTCCACAAACTTGAGTTAGTTTGGACTAACTCAAGTTATTATATAACACGCTCTAATTAAAAACATGTACATAGACCACAGACACAGACTGTTTTGTGTGAATGTTGGAAACAGTCGCTTCAGAAAACTGGAGTATCGTCACTGGCAAAGTCTCTCAAGTTTCGCATGATTTTCTCCTAAACGTTCTCTCCATAAAATCAAATATCTTGTTGGTGCTGAACATGTAATAAGTTAGCCTCTTGACTGGTACTGTTTACCAACTTTCCCATGTTAACAACCACACACTCTAGACTTTATGAAGACTATATTGGCCTCATTCATAAATGACTGCAAACAAATTGCGTATTTATGTGCACAGACTTACGTTTTGGTGCAAAACTTCCACCGGAAGCATCACAGTGGCCAACGCGAACTCAAATGAGGGGGCGCGGCGCGTGCCTGCAGTAATTTGCATAAAACGAGTCCAAACATGTCCATATAAGGGCCTTCTGCGCAAATTAATCGATCTCACTCTTGCTTGTTTTCGCGAACGTGTAGATTGAATTTATTCAGATTTTTTAATATAATTCAGATTCATTTTGCGAATTTGAATAATAAAATATGATTTTGATTACTATTATGAAAAATATATGAAAATAATGAAAAAATAATATATAATGAAAAATAGTGCGAATTTGAATTCAATGTTTTTATGCACATATATTACGCACAAATACGTGCGTGCATATTATGGCTCCTGGGTAAATTCCTATGCAAATCTTATTGCAATGTTGGGGTGGGTGGTTGGTTGGGCGGTTGCTATGTGGTTGCTAAAGCATGGGTTTTTAGCACGTCCTTTTGTGTTTGTTTGGTGGTTGCTTGGTGGGCCACCAAAAAGTCCACTATCAAGACTCTCTGACATTAATATTCTGGCCAGTATGTGCCTCAGGTCGCTTCTTTAATGCAAATACTATATGAGACTTTTTTTAGTCAATCATATCAGTCCATAGCACACATGATGCAAAACAAGTTAGACACCAATGTTTACATTTTTTGATAGTGGTTTAAAACAAACCCAAGTAAAAGCAATATTACTGATGCTTACTTTAAGAAACATCACTAAAATATACATAGACAAACGTGTATAAACAAACTCTATTGTCCCATCTGTACCAAGCTTCCAATCTCTCTTGCTGTGCTAATTACATGCAACCCACTGTCAGCCTATTGTTTTGCCCAACCATTAAATGGCCCATTCATGGCTTTGCTTTAGGTCCCCTTGTCTTCAAACTAATTATCCATTCACTTTTTTTTAACAATCGTCATGACTTAAAATGACTTCAGCTTTCAAAATCTGCTCAAAAACCCAATTATGTCTTAAGCTGACAACTTACCCAAACACCCTTCTTTATAACTGAAGACGAAACAATAGCTAATCAAGACACAGGGAGTTATGCAGTACTGACACCAGCGACACTCCAAAGAGGCTCTGACGTAACGGGCACCGGCTGTGAAGGCAGACAAAAGGGAAACAACGCAAAAGAGAGCCATAGAAAATAGAGGGGGGGTTATTTTGTGACCTGGAAGGTCAGGTTCTACACTGGGATGATGATGCGGATTGTCTTGTCAAAGCACCGTGGGGGAACGTGTTTGTGTGTGCAGGGAGAGGGCAAGGGTTCAGCACTGACCTATAGGAAGAGAATCAAGGCTTGTGGTCTGGAATCCTGGGGTCACTCTTTAGATGCACATTCCAATGCATGTTCCTAACAGCGACCCTATAATGAATTTGTTTGACATCACTGAAGGTCTCACACTCACACAGAGCCAAGCATTAGAGGAATGCAACGAGTCCCTTCATACTGCAAAACACACAGTCTCTGCCCCAGAGGAAGCTGTTGTTTTTAGCACGTTAGACTGTAGTCTTTTGTATGAGTTGCTGGTGTCGTAAGTGCAAAGAAAAATATTTTAGTAAGAAATCAAAGACGTCCAACACAATAAGAACACTTGTGCTCAGATGGCAGTGTATTTGTGGACTTCTGGGGAAAAAAATAACCTGAGAAATGACAATATGAATTCAACATACAAGAGAGAGAGAGAGAGAGAGAGAGAGAGAGAGAGAGAGAGAGAGAGAGAGAAAGCATACTAGAGAAATTATAATGGAAAAATCTTTTATTTTTCAAAAAAAAAAAAAAATAATAGAAAAGTTATTTACACATACATGCCAACAGGCACTTATTAAATATCCTTCAGGGCCAAAGTATTTTCAAATATAAATGATCAAGTAAGAAAAATCCTTCATTTTTTACATCTACAAATGACAAAAGAAAAAAAATTCACCAAAAAATTAAATAAATAACTTAAACATTAACAAAATATGTACAAACACTTATTTCTTGATTTAAATGTGCACCAGAAAATAAAGTTAAACAATGTTAATAACGTTTAAGGAGTTGACAACATAATTATTTGGTGGTTGTTTTTTTTTGTCAACATTTTCACCATATTTTTGTCTTGTTAACTGTTATATTACTGGTTATAGAATTTTAAACAATATTCCAGCAACAAATAGAAATGCATCCACATCTTCTCAATGTTTTGCATTCAGGTTTTAAAAGCAAATGCTTTGAAAATTTTGGCACACTCAAACTAAATTACTCCTAATCTGTCCAAACTTTGGAAATGAACGAGGCTCTCAATTTTTGAAAACATTTTTTTTTTTAAATCACAATATTCTTTGGTTTGTCTTGGCCTCCCATTTTGATCTTCAGTTTGCTTTTTTGGATGCATTTCAAATTATAAACATTTAGTCTTTGGCTAAGTGAGTCTTTGAATTTTAGTTTCTCACAGTTTGCTTTCCTCCTCCTCCAGTGGTCGGTTTAGTCCGGGAATGTACTTCAACAGCCTCCGCCTGAAGCTCTTCTGTTTGGGTTTGCGCTGCAGTGTGCTGAACCCGCCGCACTGCTGTTTTTCTCCATTAGGCACCGAGGACGATGCCGGGCCCCTCATGTGGCTGCGTGTGCTGGCGCTGCGGGTCAGGGTTGTCTTGGCAGTAGCGAAGAGCTCGCTGGCGGGTCGGGTGATCCGTGGGCGGCCACTTTGAGTCTTCTCTTGGTTTGTGTCGAGCTTGTCGTTGCTGTTGTTGTTGCCGCATTCCCCCTGGTAGATGCAGGTTTGGTAGAGTGGATCATCCTCGGCCGTGGCGGCACTAAGGTGGCTCACGCTGCTGCTCGTGCTACCGGTGCCGAGTAACGCACGCATGGCCGCCGGGCTCGGAGCTCCCAGACTACCGTACACGCCGGCTGACTCCAGAGACTCGTACACAGCCACGTCACTCATCACGATGCCTGTGAGAGTGAAAACAGATAGCTAAATTAACCTCTGGAAATGAACCTCTGAAAAAAAAAACTTTGATAGTACATTTGGCAATATATAATATGAGGATCCGCAATGCTAGAGCCGTTATGTAAACATATTGTGCGTATGGACGTTAACACAGGGATTAGGAATGTACAGTGTGAAACGGCAGCATATGAATACCAAGGATTAATTGTTTTAAGGATTGGAGGATTAAATAAGGATTAAGGATTGGAGGATTAATTGTTAACCCCAGGTAATTTATAGGCAATGTGAAACGTGAAGCAATGATTCCATTTACCCGGGGTTTACGATGACCCAGGGTTAATTATAAGAGTGAAAAGTCCTATAGAGTCAGAGGGATTTTTGACACCTTTTTTTTTTTTTTACCATGTTTTTAGGATTGAAAATCAGGGAAATTATATGTAAACCCTTCTATAAAGAACCATCAGAACATAGACAGAAATAAAACAGTTAAAGGTTTGGTGTATGTTAAGAGCTTCTGAAATGGCAATTTCTGGCTTAGTGCACAAATAGATGAAAAAAAAAATGCTATTTTTTATTTTTAAAATATTTTTATATTTTATACTATTTTGTCTTGTCTATAGTCTTGCATTCAAGTTAAATTACTCGCCACTTTAAGATTTTTTTGCAGAATAGTACAGTATTATGTTGGCATACAAAGGCATTTAGTTTGATCTTTAGTCATACTGGAAAAATACTAGCATATGCTTCTAAATGTTTATCACACTCTTTAAGTGTTTAATACAACCTTGTGCTTACAGGAAGCGTTTTGTGGGACATAAATACATGCAAAAGAGCTCAGATGGCACTTGACAAGTTATGAAAACAGCCTCGTAGCCAATTGGTGGCTTATTCAAAGGCCTGGGTAAGCAAGATTGTCATCATGTGCTAAAACTCACCATGCACAAGCCGCTGTTCTTGCACCATTAGAGATCTGTATTCGTCCCATTTCTCATGCAGGGTTTGCTGGAGGGACAAAAGACACAGTAAGAGTCATTCCACGTGTCATTTGGCTGGTCTGTTCATTTACTTTTTTCCCATCATCATCATCGAGAATAGGGAAGTGTGGTCAGTGAGGTCAGACTTAGCTCTCAGTTCTCTATCGCTACTTCTCAAATCAACAAGCCATCAAATTTGACAGAAATGCAGAGTTCTTTGTTGCCTTGGTCCATTGTTTTAATCTAGTTTGTTGTTGTTGTAGTAATGAATGAAAAGACGGTCTGTCATGATTTCAATTTTTGTTACTATCGACGAGATTCAAAGTCAAGAGACGATAATTATTTTCATGTTGGGAGATAACTGTTAAATGGCGATTATAGATATATACCAATTGTATATATCAATTGTTTTAAATGGTACAAGACAAGTAAATTTAATCAGCGCAACATAATGTACGGTGTGAAAAATTTATATTAATTTTAGGGTTCCCAAAAGATTGCATTCAACAGGGTTTAAATTAGTGTTTTAAAATATTAACTTATTTGTTATTTATATACTATTATTGTTTTGATTTTACTTTTTCAGTTTGTTTAAATCGTATAGTAATTATATGTGGCGGTGCCATTTTTATTGTTTTTTAAATGGGTTTTAATATTTATATATATATTTTTTTTTATTCACAGTTTTAGTTTCAGTAATTTTAATACTTCAACTTAAATGGAAATCGTCGTTTTTAATCGTTCCAGCTAACAATAAATGTGAATCAAACAAAAGCAATCACTGAAGCACAAGCATTACATGATGACCATCATATACCATATCGGTATCGGCCGATATTTGCTCATTTTTTTGTTATTGTTATCGGCCCGATAATAAAATTTGGCTGATATATTAAAGCTGATAAATAATGAATTATTTCCCTCAACACTTAACACCCGAGACACTTAAGATGCACACTGTTCAACATGATTGATCTCAATTGCTTGAAATATGTTTGGAATCAAAAAGGAAAATAGTCAAGTGCAAAATGTGCTGTAATATCGGCTACATGAAATTATAAAGAGAACATTACAATTGTGTTAGGGGACGGATTTTAATTGTGAGACTTTTGTTATTGCAATCAGGCTTTCAAAAATTATATAAAAATTGGATTTAGATTTATCGGCCGGTATATCGGTTATCGGCTTTCAAATATAAAGAATTATCGGTTATCAGTATCGGCCAAAATGTTCATATCGGTGCATCCCTACTCTAAATGTAAAACATAAGCGAATCAACAATTAATAAAAAAAAATACTATTTATGTCTGATCACCAATACCAATATGGCCAATATTATTTTCCCATAAGCCATTTGACTCATTGTTAGATACTAGAAATTTCAGTTTACTACTCCACTGGTTGACTTTAAATTAGTTTTTTTTAGTTTGCAATTAAACAAATTATTTTCTTTCAACCATGACAAAGGTGTGTGCCAAAACATGTTGGTTTAAAGTTCTCCAACCAACGATTGCAAAACTCTACCCATCTAGTTAAATCATCAGTTTGGTTAATATTATAGCATTTATAAATGAGAGCTTGTGCACAACGGTGAATTCAAAAGAGCAGTGTAGCAAATATGACACAAACACATATATAACCAATGTTCACCATCACCGTGATTCACTCTCAAAAACGGCAGAATCGAGTACCAAAATTAAACCGTATTCTTTATGTACTTAAACTTTACAGCCTATGCATCTTGAGAATGTCCCGAGGAATGTATAACTGAGTTGTGCTTCTTTTCAGCTGTACTGCAGTATGTGAGGATTAAGACTGGACTGTCATTGGAACAGGTGGGGTGTGAGAGGAAACAGGTGTGATCAGCGCTAGTGTTTGGTGCCAGGCCAGGGCAGCTGTGTTAAAGCTGGGCTTACATTACAACACTTGTAAACGTCTCAGTATACGAGACGATACGCTGCTTGATACGTGCATGTCGCTTTGCATGTGGTTCGTGTGACTTGCCTTTAGATACTGCAGTCGGGCTTCCAATTCTGCTTTTCTAATAGAGTTGCTGTAGACCGTTTCTAGCCTAGACACAGGAACAAAATAACAGTGTTGCATGACAAAGTCACTTCCTATACTGTGCAGTATTAAATGCCTTTAAACATTCAATCTAATGAACAAACCAATTCAAGTCAAATAGCTCTTTAAAACAGACTTCAGACCACAACGTGTCTGAATATGAGCTTAGTGGTAATTTAAAACTCCCCTTCCCCCAAATGTATATGATTTCAAGAGCAGCATTGGTGATATGGATATGAAGCAGGAACCTCTTTTTACTGGGCTGCTGTAAACTCTCATTTACAGCATAACCCCCATGTTTAAAAGTGGAAATAATTTGAATTAAAAGCCGTGGAGAGGGAAGGCACGAACTGCTATGTATTCATGTGGTTCACATCTACACTTTATAAATGGAGGTTCATTTTCACTGGCCTTTCATCTTTTATTAAACAGAAAATAAAAGTGTGGTTCCAATCAAGTAATAGTAGATCTATTTCTTCAAGATAATCAGAAAAGACCACATGTACACTTGAAACCATTTAGTTTCAACTTTTAAAACAATTCTATTTTGGGGAAAATGGGACTCTTTTGCTAATCAGACATTGAATCACACTGAACATCTACATACCTAATGTCGTTGCCAGATGCTTTAATGAGCTGGACGATTTCTTTATGGCGAAAGCCTTCCACAGAAGTGTCGTTCACACTGGCAATTGTGTCTCCTACAAAGCCCAGAAAAGAGAGTTTGAAAACTGTTTTGATTGGACAACAAAAACTTTGTGTGCTATACTGCCCTAGAGTGATAGTTCAACCAAAAATGTAAATTCTGTCTTGATTATTTACTCACCCTCATGTATTTTGAAACTTGTATTGACTGACTTTCTTCTAAGGAACACAAAAGACGATACTTATTGCAGAGTGTCCAATTTCAACACAATAAAGGTGAATGGTGACCACAAGTGCTACGCAAGAGTTCAGAGGAAACATTTTCAGTGAACACATTCGGTTTCAGTTGGTTACTCACAGAAAGCGAGTGCAACACTTAAAATAGTGCAAAAGTTGATGGTGCTTTATTTGAACCTTTTTAAAACTTGACGTCACATTCACTTTCATTGTCCAGAAAAGAGCAGCGTAACCATTCTGCTAAACACCTCCTTTTGTGTTCCACTGGAATAAATTATCATCTTCTTGTTTTCTTTTTCTTTTCACATGACAAACAGACTTCACACATCATTATCTAATGAAACGTTACGTAATGAAACAATTTCTTTTCTCCAAGGAGAATTTTGTGTTTTCTTGTCTTAGAACGATGAGGTCATGTGCTTTTGAGAGACAGGCCAAAGGCTACAATGGCGCAAAGCATTCAGGGAATGCAGGAAGCGAAACCAACACACACACACAGCAACTCTGCGGAGGAGTTCCTATTTACTACAGATCTGACATCAGTTTATCTATGAATCATAATTGTTATATTTTGGACTAGAAGAAGATCAACTGATCCTAGGACAGAGCAAACATATTTTAGATGCAGAAGTGTTTTTTTCCCCTCAGAGATTATAGAAAAGAATGCAGATTCTGTATATTAAATTTCAAGAGGTGACAATTCATAAAAGCCTGAATGTGGCATAATAAAACAAAGACTTATTTTTAGAAAACCATCTTGTTTTACTTGTCAACATTTTCTAAATAAATTCTCTTACAAGTTTCTATAAGTATTAAATCTACCACAAAGATGCAAGTTTACATGCATGACGAACCGCTGTTGAAGCATAAGACTTCTTTTGAAAACATTAAAAAAATCTTACCAACCACAAACATTTTTTATATATATATATATATATATATATATATATATATATATATAATATTATATATTAATTTTATATATTATATTATAATATATATTATTTTATACATATAATATTATATATATATATAATACTATATATTTTAATTAAAAAATAATATATATATATATATATATATATATATATATTCCTAAATTAAAAATTCAACAGCTCCATTTAATTTATGTCAAGATGAAAGATTTATGAAAAAACCTAGCAGATTGAAATAGAGCTTCATATATACATGCAGCCCACAAAAAAACCACAGAGTGACTCGACTGTATTCTGTTTTACAGTTCGAAAGAGTACAAATCCATCAACTGTCTACGTGGGTGCTGACCTGTGATATTTGCTCTTGCTTAAACAGTATGGCTGTCACTCAACTGTTCTGCTGTTGACAGACTGACGAGATCGAAGAGTCAAAAAGCAAGCCTTCTGAAATATTACTCCCGTTCACACAGACTCATTTTACTACAAAACAGGATGTTCAAGAGGTGGATGAAGGAAAGTGATCCTTGTTGTTGCTTTGAAACGTACTCCCTTTGACCCCGAGGACTACTCGAAATATTCTAGCCTCGGTGTCAAATGTTGGTTTAGAGCGGGACTGAATGAGCAAACATTAAGGGTGGTGTTAATGTGAGCACACTTACCGACTTTAAGGCCTGCGAGTTGGGCAGGACTGTCTTCGTGAACTTTGCAAACAAAGGTGCACATCTCCACTGAGTTCTCACTCTGGTGATGCAGTCCGTATGTCTGCAGGCACACACACACAAAAAAGGAGGTAAACAATGCAGTCTCTTGAACGGAAAGTAATGTTATTTATAGATATGCATTCAGATTATACTAAAGTAAACAAAATGAGTCACAGTCTAGCTAGTAAAGGTGTGCCATTTTCTTCAATACTAGGACTTATTGTTCGACGTAGCATTGCTAATTCAAGTCCGATAGCATTTCCACGGTGACTTAACACCATCATGTGCTCAATGACTAGAATGTTGCTTCACAAAGACTGACTGACAGACTCAATGGCTTAAAGGAAGCCGAACGTGAGGAGCGGCTCCAGGTTGTTTACACACATGCAAACATCCTTGATAAACAAACCACACCGAAACTAGGCCGTTTGAAACACCTGTGTTTTGTTGTCATTTCAATGTTTGATCTGTAAGCAGGACAACTCCAAGCCATTTGACTGAGGCTTGAAAAATATTTTTGGCTAATCATCATTTTATATTTGATGACCATTTCTGAGTTTTAGCAAGAAATAAAGGGTGCTTTCTTGGAGTAAAAATTTCCTTCCATTTTTCAATAATGTTGAGCGTTTCAGAGTGAAAATGATATTCAGTCATAAAGGAAAGTTTTCCAAAGCGAGCAAGTTACATAATATAATATAATATAATATAATATAATATAATATAATATAATATAATATAATATAATATAATATAATATAATATAATATAATATAATATAATATAATATAAAAGAATATAATATAATTAGGGCTGTCAAACAATTAATCGCATCGAAAATAAAAGTTTGTGTTTACATAATATATGTGGGTGCACTGTGTATAATTATTTGACATATATATATATATATATATAAATACACACACGCTTGTATATATTTAAGAAATATTTTCATGTATATACTGTATATAGATTTATATATAATTTATATATTATATATATAAATATTTTATATATAAATAATAATTTTTCTTAAATATGCATGCATGTGTGTGTATTTATATATATATATATACACAAGACAATTATACACAGTGCACCCACATATATTATGTAAACACAAACTTTTATTGTGATGCTATTAATCGCATTCGCAATTAATCGTTTGGCAGCCCTAAATATAATATAATATAATATAATATAATATAATATAATATAATATAATATAATATAATATAATATAAATAGACAAAGCGTTTTGCAAATTAGATGGATGGATAACATACAAAATATTATAACACAATAAAATATAGCATACCCATGATCCTACCAAGGATAAGTGGCTTTCAAAATGGATGGATACCATTGTTTTAAACCGTAAATTATGTTAAAGTTTTGCAGTAGCAATAAAAATGTAGTTTGCACCATTAAGATCTTATACAATTCATCTATTCTGCAATAAAACAACTCAAGTCTGCTTCAGTGGACTAGCCCCCGGATCGCTATGTAAACTGTGAAGGATGTAGACGCTATAACATATCATAGAGGTGCGAGATATTTTAGAGAACTACACAACAAATTCTAGTTAAGAATACAATGCAACTCTACACAGCAAGAGTTTAAAACAGGAAGAGACTCAGTTAGAGGTTGATATGCAAAACATCAGCTTCAGTTTCCACCATAACTGTAATCAGTAGCTCAGTTCAAGACGCACACCCTGATATACTGGTGCCATTTGGAAGGGTCATTTGCATGGTATCAGTGGTATTTTTGGTTTAGTGACGTCTAGATTCAAATGAGCGTCTCAATATGCTGTTCATTTCCTGATGTGAATGGAGCCATAATGTTTTTTGTAGCTTGCAACATTTTCAGCAGTCACCAAGAAGACACACTGTGGCTTTAAGACGCTCTCACGATGTTCACTTTCACAATGAATGACAATTACTTAAGTGTGTAAAATGCGTAGGAACGGGTGATTTCAATGCCTTTGCGGATGACTGATGTTGGTGCTCATTTCCTCAACTGAAACCCAAAGGTGTTGTTGAGGTTAACAGCTTCATGAGCAGAGGACACTGTTAAACCTCATCTTGTCAAAAGAAAGGTGAATCTGACTAAACTTTTGACGACTTCATAAGGATTGTCTTAAAGGGATGGGTTTACCCAAAAACTAACATTCCGTCATCATTTACTCAACCTCTGAATGTTACAAACCACTATGACTGACTTTCTTCAGCAGAGCACAAAAGATTATGTTTTAAAGAGGGCTCACACTGCTCCTTACCATTACAATGAAAGTGAATGGGGACTGGGGCTGTTAATGTCCAAAAAGGCACAGTAAAAGTGGTCCATATGACTTGTGCACTATATTTTAAGTCTTCTAAACTCATGCAACCCAATTTACATGTGAAACGTACTGAAATTTCAGCCGATATTCTTGCTTGACAGCCAGTCACCATTCATTTCATTGTATGGAAACAAGCCTTTTTGACATTATCATTCTGCTATAAATAACGTTTTTAATATAGTAAAGAAGAAACTCGACCAAAAATGATGACACAAAATAAAACTTTGCACTTTTTCAAGCATGAACTGGGCTAGTTAAGTGCTATCAAAGTGTCTCGCGCGCCAGAGCGATTGAGTGCACGCACTGAGATGAGAGAGGTATGAGTCAACTCCTCTTAGTTTAGGGAATAACATAGTTTAATATGAAAAAAATGGTGAAGTATCCCTTTAAGAAAAGCCACTATCGTGTTAAATACCTGATGCAATATTGTATGGTCTGAACTCTAGAGAAAAACAAACAAACAAAAACTCCCAACTATCACTCATTTAGGAGAAAAAAATGTAAATGTCTATCACTGAAAAGTGAATCATTTATAAAGTGTTTTCAAATGTTAGGAATAGTCGGCTTCCTTCCTCTTCCCACACACTCCAAATGCTTACACGAGTCTCTGAGACACAGGAGATGCAAAGTACAGACATATTTACATAGTAGATATGGCCAACCGTATCCCACTGCTAAGACACTCAAACAATGTTGTCTACAGAACGCCATCCCAGAAAACAATTCATTTCTTGATATGTCGACCTATCACGTGACAGAAACTTGATGTCATATCCTGTACTGGAGGTCAAGGCAGGAAAGGAGGGGTTCTAAACTATTATACATTACTAAATATAAACTAGCTATCTGGCACATACATCACAACAAATGACAACCTGCTTTGAGGCATAATAAATAATTACTAATGCAGAGTGCATAATCGGTTCCACATTGAGGAATCAGGCTTTGATAAAGTGAGTGTTGTGAGGAATAAATTACAAGACAAGCTCATTTTTTTTCTCTTATTACATGTGGAGAAACCATAGCTAATAGTTTCGTTTGAAAAGAGGTGCCATCCACTGAAGTTTAATCACAAGTGAGAGACCTTGATGCTGAATATAATCAGCAACTTAACAATTAAGAGATCCTTCATCCAAGGTCTTGCTTTTATTTAATCCTGAGCAGCCTACCCACATGTACAAGCTAAGGGTGCGTTTACAATACGTTTTCAACTTAAAACAGAGTTATGATTTAGTTGAGAGTTAGTTAGTGAGATTTTTATGCATATTTACTGTTATTCCTATGGTAAGTACATATAACATTTAACAAGGACACCGTTAACCATTTTTAGTACATTGTTTTCATGTAAACGTACCATAGATCACTTTAGGAAGATTTTACATTATTGTACACCAGTTCAGATGCTATATGAACGAATTGCGATATGTAATTGCATACAAAGTGTCTAAATCCCTCTTACCTGGATTTCAAAGCCAAAGGCCTCCTCCTCTTTCTTCTCCAGGATCACCATTTTCCTGGAAAGAAATTCAGCAAAACAGAGAGGATTCTGTTAATATGAACAGAGGAAAGGGCTGCTGTACAGGAACGGTCTGACTGCTTTAGCCTCAAACCATGACCTTGACTAACTGTCAATGCTTACAGGAACAAGGATGATGAAAGGTCACAGAGGAAATGCATAATCGACCCATGATTCTGCTATTTTGGTGGAAACGTCTTTATGGCATAATAGGAAACGTGTGAAAAAAAAAATCTAAGTGACATCTGAACAACTCACTCTGAAACTTTGTTTTCAGTATACTTTCAGTTTCACACTTATACAGTAGAGCCCGACCGATAAAGGATTTTGAAGGCCGATACCGATACAAATATTTGTTGGTTTTAAAATCCGATATATCGCCCGATATTTATTTTTTTTCGAAACGCGCAACAAAAAATGAACAGATTTCCCTAACATTAGTTATTTGTAGTTACTTATGAGTTTTATCTAAAATAATATGATAAAGCATTTTATAAAGAAACTTGTTTCTTTTATTGTCACAACAGAACATACTGATGACTGAGTGCCCTCTGGAGGACAAACTATACAACCCCAACACTCATGACATGGTTCAAACGCGTTTCGTCCGTTTTTATTTTATTTTTAAAATATTCATTTATCGGCCATTAAAACTGCCGATACCGATAGTTTGGAAAATGCCTAATATCAGCCTACCGATATATCGGTCTGGCTCTATAATAACAATCTCATAGCATGAATTACTAGAACAGGTTCACTTTAAACTAGAGATGACTTCTGTGTTGATAATACCAGTTGTCTAGACAAGCAATCTCAGGATTCAAACATCTAAACCAAGAAGACATGACAAGATCCCTGTTTTTCTGAAAGCACTCATCCATTATTACAAGGCACTCATGAATTATATATATATATATATATATATGCATTGCATATACTCAACAATAAAGAGACACATACAGAAAGATCATATCTGGTCGATCCAACACACACTCCCTTCATTTCATTCATTCAGTCCTCTTGAAACAGATTATATTATATAAATCCATAACTGCGTTTGTTCAAAGGGGGTTATTTTTATTCCATGACACCTTGTAAAAGGCGTGAATGACTATGACTATGGTCTGACGTTTTCATAACTGTAAATAAATCGAGTGTATTTTAGGGAAATAACAATGACGCATGCATACGCCAATCAAATCTGTGTAGGTGGAAGAAAAGCAGGGGCAATCTTACCTTTGTGGTTCAGGAGACTGTGATAGGGGCTTCCATTTTTGCAGCCCACCGTTCTGTTCAGCAAGCCAGATCGATCAGGAGGAAAGATAGAAAGAAAAGAGAAAGAAAATTAGTGTCTGGGACTTTTGGAAGATCTGCCCTTGAAATCCCCCTTGATCAACAGGTCTTTAGGCTAGGTTGTGCTCAATGTGTTAATTTCACACATGTAGTTTAACAGCTCGGATGACAATCGCAGACATAAACCTGAAATGCATGTCTATCTCTGAATCATTCCTGTCACGGCTTTCTCTTGTACATGCTCTGCTCTTTTTTTTATCTCCAGACTAAAGGTTTACTTACAGTAGATTTCATCTAAGAAGCCAGATGGGTGAATACAAGTTCTGCCATGTTCTACAACAATTGCCCTGATGTTCCAGCTGATAACCCAACACAAAATATAAGTATTCATTCATATTACGCCCGCTCTGACAGACGCCCATTCAATCGGGCTCTACCTCAACACCCTCAACTTCAGCTTTCCACAAAGTGCACTTTGTGCAAGAACCCTCCTAAGCTATTAAAACGTTGGCTTACTTTATTTTCGTACTCTTTGAGAATTGTGGTAGGGTCTCCTCAATGACTTCATTTATTTCCATGTAACTAAGAGGGTCCCTCGGGGGCAGTTGGATGGAGAACCAAAGCTCTCCGTCGCACAATACCCTGTTGTGGCTCGCCGTTTACGCAAAGTGTAGGAGTCACGATACAGAGAGCCGTTCATAAACCTACCCTGCCCTACAATCCCAATCTTGCTGTGTACTGTAGTACTGCACTGTGAGTAAGCCTTGTTTAGGACTAATTTCTGCAAATTAAAATGCAACATTTAAATGTTGCTGGCTAGTTTGAGTCAAGCAGCTGTTGTTTTTGACCTTAAAACGTCAATTGAAAAATTGCTGTCATACCACATCATTCATCTAAAACACAGCAACAGTCATGGATAGTTCACCCAACAATGAAAACTCATCATTTACGCGCCCTCGTGTCATTCAAACCTGAATGACAAAGCATTGGACTCATTGACTTTCAATGCATGGACAAAAGCAAACCGAAACATTTTTAAAATATCCACATAATCTCAGTTACTTTATTCTGGCAGATTGTATAAAGTACCTTAGGTTAAAAAAAAGACCAAATTTAAGAAGACTTTTATTCCAACTGCTATTGGTATTTTAAAAGGGATCTTAAGAAGATGAATCTCAAGTTTTTCTAAAGAAGTTGTGTACGTCTTTATGTAGTAGGTTTTAAAACGGATGTGTTTTTGTGTATTGTTTGTTGAGCCTTTGTCTAACAGACAAACACATGATACTAGACTATAGATGTTGTTTTGATTGCCACCAGACAACTACCCGGAGATATCAAGATCATATCAGACCTATTTGAATTTCAAAAGCCATTTCATTACACGATCAACAACAAAACCACACTGCCTGAGCCCCTTTTACTCAAGCTTTTTTCAATTCTGCAGTAAATTCAGTTCCACACCACAAAGGTCACAGACAATCCGGAGGGGACTTCTCTGCCCCGGACACTTGGTCAGGTTCCATAAAACGGCTTGGCTGGCCACACAGGAGGTGGACTGTTAAAGAGCAGGCCCAAAATTCAGCAGGGACACATACGAGCTGTTTACAGTTACTCAAGAGAGTAAGACCAGCGTGTGGGTGGTCCAAAGGCACCGGGAAACACTTTACACCATGAGTGACCATGAAACACACTTCAGTGTGTCTAAACCCAAGGGCCAAAACCAAGCAGGCTCACATCTGCATGGTTAATACCCAGGAGTGCAGCTGGCTGTGTCAAAGCCGAGTACAGTGTAGAGGAGAGCAGCAGATTAATGTCTCTCTTTGGATTTGAAAGGAAGTGAGGGAGACTTTATAGTAGATATATACCTAGGCCTATAGTCCATACTATTACGAATTGGAATAACAACAATAACCAGTACTCTGGGTTCAGGCTGAATTCCCCGCATATGCATTCAACTTTACTCCTTCTAATTGTATGTACTATGCAAGTGTGAACTTGTGATTTTATTATCATTATTAATACATTTTAAATATAAGACCATTCACGTGACAATTTTCCTCTTGTTTTGGTCACTGTTAGCTTAAAATGCTACTCATTTCATGGTTGCTACGTAAACTTAAGTATACAACCCTTGACCTTGAGCAAATTTGCAAACAATGAATAAAATAAGTTAGTTCTTTACCACAGAACATTGGTGTTTCATGCTGAATGCACAGTGGTGTCATGGCATCACAATCTGTACTTTTTAAGCCATATGATGAGTGATCTGCTGTATAAACACTAAAGAATCAATCATGTAAAAATGAAAGTAGTCACTCCTAAAGATTCACATGCGTACATGCAAATGAGGTTCTTCAGAGGAACTGTCACATGCTGATTCTTGTGGTCACAGATGCACACTTATGGACAGGTGTGAATGAGCGCAGGTCTAGAAATTCTTTGCATGCCAAATAAAGTGTGACAACTGCTTGAACCATTCAGGACAAGACTCAAAAAGGGACATCAACAGTGGTTGTTAATCCTGCAGCACTCCAGCATTGCACATTTTGAATGTCTCATACCCAGTTCAGAGCATCAAACAATGTGCTGATGATATGAACCAGTTGTGTTAATAAGGGACACATCCAAAATGTGCAGTTTTAGCTAATGCTCAGCCAATGATGATGGCATATAAAGTCCATAAGAGAGGTAGAGCTCAACTTGTGTGCCTTTAAACGAACCAAACTTGAGTGGAGCATGCACACTGCTGCTTTTAATAAAACAAACTCACAGGACTGTTGTTTCTGTGCTTAATTAAGTCCAGACAATATCATGCAATAAATTCAAGATGTTCATGCATAGAGGGCAGGATATAAGAGGCTAATAAGTGTAAAATTACTTCAAAAGTTTGCACTCTATACGCTGATAGAAGTGTGAATTCAGTATTAAATAGCATAGAGGAAACTACAGCTCAACCTTGCTGAAGAAAACAAACAAACTGGTGTGCTGCAGGTCTCCCAGCGAGACCAGTTGAACGTTAAATAATAAGCTAAAATAATAATAACATAGTTTACAATGTTTTGGCAGGATTTCTTTAAACAGACTTTAGCTGAAAAGCGTCCAGAACTTTTCTAAAACCACCTAAAATACCAGTTTGACCAAAGGGAGGCTAACTAACGTTAATAGGCTGGACTAAAATTTTGATATTTTTTGCTTTTCAGTTGGGAATTAAAGGTAACGTTAGATAAATATCACAAACGAATCACATAAACTGCCAATGTACATGTAAACACTTTTGAGGACTCAAATACAGGATTCGAATCTCGAAAGTAAAATGAAATGCTCTAACCTTTTTAAAGTTCCTTGGTAGGGTCCCTCCAGAGTAAGCGAGGGTCTTATAATTATACACCTCAGTGGAGTTTGAGGGTCCACGGTCCACAGTACAGCTGTCCGATTTGGAGGAGGTAAAGTAGATATCTCCACTGTCATGACTCAACGAACCACTGTCCGGCTCGTTTGAGTTCAGCTTCTTTAAGCGTCGGAAAGTCATATTTTTCATAGTCCGCGTGTCACTCAATAAGTAAGTAACACTGGATGAAAGAAGAGCGAGAGATGAAAAGTACTGAATGTGGGCGAGGAGACACCCACTCGGCACCAGTCTACACTTTGACTTCAGCAATAATCCCCAGCTCAAGCTCAGCAGCAGCAACAGCATCTGCGGACAGACTCGTCGAGTTTAGAAAAGCACATGTGTGAAGGAAATACTTGAAAGGGGGAGGAACCTAGCGACCCTAGGGGGCGGGGACACATAATTGGTGCGATGCGATTGGCCGTCTTCACAGAAGCGATGCACTTCAGCCACGACCATTGCTTTAAACGGTTTTGAAGGTAGAATTAGAAATATAGTATTATTTATGATTACATTTTAAGGCATTTAAGACTTATTGACTTGGAAACGTACTGTAGTTTGACAGCAATTTATTAAAACCAACTCTGTGGTTTTGTATGCGAGTTGATAACACTTACAGAATATGAACATTTTTAAATATTTTTTTATTTCCAGTAGATTTTATTTGTAATATATTTGTGTTTGGATAAGTAACTTACATCTAGCCACATAATTCAACTTCACGGTTTAAATCTCACAATCGGTTCATTCGAATCCCACATGTGTGTAAGACAGGCTCTGACTCGAATCATTGTTGACCGAGAACCACCGATTCAGTCCGAATAACATCTATGATAACATGACGTGCACGTAGGTGAACCGATTCGTTAAAAAGCTTCGATTCAAGAGAAGACGAGCACGTCTACTACTCACAATCAATCAGATATACCTAATAATATATGCCAGGCGTTATGCAGAGTTAGTGAAAGTTTATTGAAATTGGTGAACCTTGAATTAATAAAGGCAACCCAATTATAATTAAGCAATATTTGCAACATTCTACAAAAAAAAAATAATAATATTGATGTTATTTTATAAAATTATATGAGTTAAGTATGATAGTTTTCTCGTTTCAGTTGAGTATTTTGGTGTAGGCCTGTACATAAAAAAATAGTTTTAGTAACCCATAAATGGTAGGCCTATGATAGAGAAAGTGAACTTGAACCCGATGCTTGATCAGGCTGGTGTAAAATTCTTCAAACTGATGGCGCCATCTGGTGCTTATATGCGGTAATACATCTTCTGAACTTCGGTAAATGACGGGAAAAAGAAGAGATATAACATTGAAATGTTTATTCAGACAAATTCACAAAATTAATAGATGCTTTACATTCTCAGGAACAACATAGAATTATAAAGCTATGCCGGAGGGCCATTCATTTGCAGTGCAATCTAAAACCTTTAGGATTTTGTCCACTGAGTTATCAGAACAAACTAAAATAACAGATTACTATCACTATTTAAAATGTATGAAATGTTGCAAAAACAGTACACGACTGACTCAATACATTCTTGATACAATAAAACCTAATTAACATACCATGGATTTTGTTTCAATATATTATCTAAATATTACACCTACTATTTTAGGTGTACAATTTAACAGCAAATAAATTAGATGTCTCATCAAGCTCTTCAGATTTTGATTTGCTAAATCTAGTCATTGTTCTGGCAAAGAGCGCACTGGCACATTGGATTAATCTTGACATTCATGATTAGTAACTGCAGTAGCAACAGAAGATTTAGGCTAGCTGAGAGAAAAAAAAATCTAAAGGAAAAACAAAAAGCACAGTGCAGAGTTAATGCAGATCTGTTTCTAATCTTACAGCAAAGTCACTGTGCATCAAACCTTAATTCACTAGAAGCTTTGGAGTGATGCATATTTTTATGTATATCTACATAAACTTAACACAAGTATTCAACATATGTACTTGGAATGACCTGTGCATATAATATATGTATATCACAGCAACTAAAAATGCATGCAAAAATGAATGCATGACCTACTGTTTAAGAGCACTACACTTCTTTAAAGAGAGCATAATTGATATTAAGATGAAAAGTTTGTACCTCATGTAAGGATAATCTCCTAAAACACAAGGATTTGAGTAAGTAAACATCTGTTGCAAAATTAACATAATTGCTTTAGACTTTCATTGGCTTCAGAGTCCTTGTTAATGCACACACAGCTTTGAAGCGACATGGATCATCCTCAAGCGAAGGTAAACTCTATTTCAGGTTGAAAAAGCCAGATTTGGCTTGAGGGCCCATCATCATACTAGCTTGGTTCTTGTGTGTGATGTGAATCTGAGGAGGTAAAAGAAAATGGTTAAAATAACAATAAGTTAAATCTCATTTAATGTTATGATGTTTCTACTGGTCCAAACTAAAGGTTAAATACAAGTAAAATATCCTTTGTTTCATTTCGGATGACTATCTGTCACTTAATTTTATACCGAGTCTTTAGGGATGTTTCATAGTTGAATGATTCAGTATTTTTGAATCATTTGTAACAACACTCATGATACTTAAACATGTCGCTTATTAGATTTGAAGAAACGCACATTTTAATAAGACTTGTTTTGGTTGAGTGAATGACTCATAAAACACTCATAAAACACAAAAGACTCACTTCTCACCACTTACAATGTAATCTGCAGAAAGGGTCACTGAACAAATCAGTGTATGAATCTGAATACATCTTTATAGTGAACAGATTGGAATGATGTAGTATTTTGAAAGTGGTAGACACTTACGGTACAAGGTGGCTGCATCCACGGTTCTCCATCTATCTGCATTGGCAAAGGCTTCTTTGTCCTATAAATCAGTGCGTTTTTGAATAAAACAGAAACAAAAATGAATGTGAATGATATAATGACAAAATTGCTTGGGGTGACTAAACACACATTCAAAATCACAAGACTCAATGGTTCACAATAATAAATGACAAAAGAATTAATGGGATGTAAATTGCATATTTGACTTTTGAATAAAATGCGAATGAGTATGTAAATGCAAAGAATGCAGACTGACAGTGATGAACACGTCTGAGCACGTCTTGACTTGTTTGTGCCAGTGAGAGCTTGTTTAAAGACATCCTTGTTTGTAACCGTTTGTCTCACCTGATGGTAATCTGAGATGTTTTGGCAAGCCGGACTGCGCTCTTCAGCCCTGTGTATATCTGTCCCATCTCAATGGCTCCTTCCAACCCCACCAACTCCACACGTTTATCGCTCATGTCTGTTTGGAGACCTTAGTGTTAGTGTTTTGGATAACCTTCATATCATTGCCCCTATTATGCTTTTTCAGAAATGACCATTCATGACATGTACTATTTCAAAGTTATTTACTATTGACGACGCCATAAAAGAAATATTCTGATATGACGATGACCCATGATTCTGAACTGCCTGAAACATATCGTCAGTCATTCCAGTCTTACTTCCTGCACAAACCAAGGTGTTTACAACAATTTTGTATAATGCCAGCCTATGGTCTTCAGTTGTAGCTGAGGCCTGGAAGAGTTTGGTTAGAGTTGTCAACATGTCATTAAGATACTATTTTTCTGTGCTGTGAAAGCAAATCCACATTGTGTGCACTTCCAAAGGATGAGGAACTGATACGGTTATCATTACTGTTCGTATCATTGTGTATACAAGTGCTGAAAAAGCTTCCGGCGCTGAAATTCAGATATGGTAATGGGTGTTTAGTTTCCGACACGCTGTACACCAATCACATCAGACTGGGTCATCTAACCAATCAGAGTAGAGTAGGCTTTCGGAAAGAAGGATAAAAGATGTGATGACCTTGGATGCATGTAAACATATTGTGGGAGACATCCAATACAAAATTTTCCAAAAAAGGAATTTTTAAAATAGCATAATAGGGGCTTTATAGGTTTCTCATATATAATGAAACGTACCTTGCGGGCTCACTTTTAAGACTTCGGGGTCTACTATGACCTCAGGCAAGTCCTGGTCCGCTCTTTCACTTTTTTTGGCTTCACCCCACAGGTTGGAGCCACCGTGCATGCTGGGAATGTTGAGGACGGCAATTCCCTCCAGAGAAAGACAACTGAGATCCAGCTGAGTCCCGCAACACTGGATAAGGCCGGACAGAGGCGCTGGGGTCAGTTCCGTTACTTTTTCCAATTTAAAAATGATTTTGAATACGTGCATAAGCAGATTTTTAAGTAATGAATTGCATTTGCTTCATATTCTGAATGAATGCCCCTGATCTGGTAGATTAAAAAGGGCCTGGCTTGAGCTCTGACAGACGACTAATACCAAAGCAGGTTAATAACAGGTGTTATCACTCTAATGCCCTTTCTGTGCTCTTGCTTTTTAGATGATGCTTTTTGATGGGCTTTCAGCACAAGGGTATAGCTGGAATGATCAATAACTCATGGGAGTGTGATCTTCTTCTTTTCTTACCTCAATGGTGAGACACTCCTTGAGTTTTTTACAGGATGCTGAGATTGTCTCAGACGTGGCAAATTCAAAATACCACAGTTTGTTCTTCATCCTGAAAGAAAGATTTATATGTATGAAGAGGACGCCACAAACTCATGCAGACCTTTTTTTTAGAACATTTTCTCTGGAGTTTTCTTTATGGTTTATGTTTTTTGGTCATATGGTTCCATTCAAATCAAAAATGGTTGTTAAGTTGGAAGCTGCTGAGCCAAACTTCTTTTCAAAAAAAGAAAAGAAAAAGTAATTAATCAGGCTGTATACACTATTACATGTGTTTACAAAGATTTTGGATGTTTTTGACAGTCTTTTCATCAAAATGTTTTATGCTGCAAGTAAAACAGTAATATTGTGAAATATTATAAGAATTAACAATTTTCTATTTGAATATTTCTATTTATATTTAAAAAAAAGTTTTCCTGTAATAAATCTGAATTTTAAGCATCATTACTCCAGTCTTCAGTGTCAGATGATCCTTCTAGAATCATTCTAGTATGCTGATTTGCTGCTCAAGAAATATTTATTATTATTATTAATGTTGAAAATGGATGTGCTACTAAATATTTTTGTGGAAATTGAGAAAAAAAATCAGGATTCTTTGATGAAAAGAAAGTTAGACAGAACAGCATTTATTTGAAAGAGATTTTTTTTAAAACAATGTAACATGTCACTTTTAATTAATTAATTAATTAATTAATGTATTCATGATTAATTTGAATGAGCCCTTGCTGAATAAAGGCATTAATATATATACAGTATATAAGACAACATATATATATATATATATATATATATGTATATGTATAAATTTACATCAAATCCACTGTTCAGAACCAATGTGCATTTTAATGGATATTAGACATTAGTTTACAAACACAGCATAATTATAAAAGGCCAAGACTGAGTTATTTTCATATATCATAACTACTAAAATTTGTGTATTATTTTTAAGAAAATATTGTAAAGAGATAGGTTTAGTGTGTGTCATGCTCACCTGCTGTTAAACTTCTGTGGATGTTTCTCCCTCATGGTGTGAAAGCGGTGAGCGATGGAGGCATCCTGTTCCAGACACAGCCAACACAGAGAAAATGATCAAATCATTTTTTTTCGAATATAATTATATTGGCTGGAAAAGCACAGAAAGAAAATGAGGGTCTTGAAACTACCTAAAAGGTAATGTATTAGAGGATTTCAGATGAATCCTGTACTGTATGTGTCTTACCACTCCAATGGAGAAATAGTTGTTGATGATTTCGTAGGGAACAGGATCACCTCTCTCCTGACTGTCCTCCAAGATCACCTGTATGCTCCATCGATCCATCTGCACCACAGAACTGGCCTCAATGTCCTTCAAAATCCGCCCCAGATCCATCCCGTCATAACCTACAGCATCGTAACCGTGAGAGACACTAAATATAGACATATAGGCACATATTCAAGTTTCAAGTTCAGCTTCTCGCCTCACCTCCGCCCCATCGAAGACAGCGTGCAAGATCATTTCCCGTGCCAAGAGGAAGCACGGCCACTGGGGGGCGCACTGCCAGGTTGGCTTTATCTTTGAGGCATTGGAAAGAACAGTTAGTTGAAACTAGTAAAATGAGTACATGCATAATACATTTACTGTGAGTGTCACAGGAAGTATGTTTGATTTAGTTTCCAACCTATAGCGTCCAGGATCCAGCCCACGGTGCCATCACCTCCACAAACTAATATTCTAAAGATCGGCAGATCTCTGAAGAAACATAACCTGGTTTGGAAACAGAAGATCATATAGATTACCACTTCAGTTAATTTAAGACCATCCACATCTATAAAACTAAAATGTGGATGATAACAGGCATTTTCATCTTTTTTAGTCCATTTTTAATAGTTTTGTTTTCCACAAGTTCAACCAAGCGGATGCCGGACACAAATAAATATTTATATATGCTAAAAATGGTAGTGAATTCCTTACCCTGGACCTGGCCCACCACTGGAAAGATTATAAACCTGCCGAGGATTCAACAAGTATTGGAATTTCCGAAGGATTCTGTAGAAACACATATTTAGTGATCAAAAATAATGAAAAGCACATAGGCAATTAGATAACGGATGGATGGATGGATGGATGGATGGATGGATGGATGGATGGATGGATGGATGGATGGATGGATGGATGGATGGATGGATGGATGGATGGCAGTATTCTCACCTCTCTCCCTGTTTACCGCCACTTTTAGGATTCACAAACACTAAAAGAGGATGAGTTTCAGGAATTGGGTTTATCTGTTTGGGGACAGGAAGCTGTGTTTTAATTTCCCTGACATTATTCAGTGCATTATTCTCTGCATGGTAAGATAGCAGAAACATTAAAGGGATACTCCACTTTTTTTGGAAATAGGCTTATTTTACCACTCCCCCAGAGTTAAACAGTTGAGTAACCAGTAATCAGTAACCAGACAGTTTCTGGTCTCATTGACTTCCATAGTAGGAAAAAAATATACTATGGAAGTCAATGAGACCAGAAACTGTCCGTTTTTCTGATATTCTTCTAAATACCAGAAAATCGGCTGAATGGATTCGAAAACTGTATACCTTTAAAGACTGTCCATGCTGTCTTACCTGTAGCACCTGTCCATCAGGTGTAGTGTTGTGGTCACTGTCATCACCTGAAAATGCGCAGCTGTTCTTTACACAGTTTTGCCTCTCCTATGTGAGGAAACAAAGGACAAAAGGTACAATGGAGAATGGCAAATAACCTGTGTTTAATGTTTTCTACGTAAGCCGATCTTTAATCTTTTAACTATCTTCCTGTTGTTTTTAGTATAATCAAATGGTGGTGTTGTGCTTTTGTGCAGCCACGGAGCTTTGCAGGCAATTTATTATCTAAACCAGGAACATATTTTTAATCCATTTTTGGAAAGTTTTTGTATTCGCTTAGGTAAAAAACAGTCTAGCACAGTGGTTGTCTACCTTTTTTTGCCTTTTGAACCTTTTTGTCCCAACTGTCCAACACTATATGCAAAGGATAAAATATAATAAAATATGATCAGAATTACGATATATTAAATTAGAATACTATATATATTTAAACTATATATATATACACCGATGAGCCAAAACCAGTACAGAATGTCAGTGATGATCTACTATCAAAGCCACATATTAAGGTCTGGTAGATTAGATCAGTTCTTGTCATCAATGTGTTGGATGGATGAATAAAGATCTGAGCGACTTTGACAAGGGTCAGATTGTTATGGCAAGGCGACTCGGTCAGAGTATCTCAAAAATGGCTAGGCTTGTGGTTTGTACCTAGTCAGCAGTGGTGAGAATTTATCAACGGTGGTCAGAGGAGGGACAAACCCCAAGCCCACTGGCCTAGCATTAAACTAATTAAATAAGTAGTAAATGAGAGTATTTAGCTGTATAGTACAGTTGCAAATCCAGCAACTCATAGGACTTTTCCTCCGGAGAGACTTGTTTGTATTACCTTGATGACGGGATAAATTGCCCATGGTGGTAAGATATGATCTCTGAAAGGGCCACAATCACATTCGAAGGGTTCCTGGGTTGCACACTCATCATGTCTCTAAAATAGGACAGTAAAAAGTAATGAAAAATTATGAGTCAGAGGTAATATAACAAACTGACCTGCTTTATTAGGACACACACCCTACTTCTGATATTAAGAGAGATATTTTATCAACAGTGTTTTTCACTTTAACCTCTTCTCATATAATGGTTTTCAGTAACTGTATAATGTACAGTAGCTTTTCAGAAAGTCCCAATCTTACCAAGGAGTGACACCAGACACAGCGTTTCCCAGTAAGGCCTTGCAAACTCTTGATCTTCTTTTGACACCGGTCACACTTCCCAGAATCACAGTTTCCACTTACCCAGTCATGAGTTGCAATCTGCATACAAACAAATGAGATGCACATATGCTGTTTACATGTCCCGTACTAAAGAAAGAAGCTTATAGGAGATGCTTGAGGAGGGTCCCCTTCTTCCCTAGGCCCAATATGTCAGATTTACGATACCTAAGGACCTTAGTGAGGCTGCCTCATCACAGCACCTGGTTAATGCTCACAGTTGAACAAAAACAGTGACTTAAGAAAAAAGAATAGCCATTAAAAACATAGACTAATCCTTATTAAAGATATAAACAGTTATTCAGTCAAGAGCAAAGAGTGACGGTTCTTGGTCTTTTGTTGTTTGATTAACATTAAAAACACAGACAGCAGCAAAATTTTTAGGCTCCTGTCACTTTAAGAGCTAATACACTGTAATGCATTTTATTTCTCAACTGTTTAAGTTCAATTAAGACATAACTGACCATGTTTACAAGGATACTTACCAAGACAGGCAATGACATCATTTAGTTTGAATTTGTCTGATCAAGAGCAAGATGATTGAAAGAGAACTCAATTCAGTATTCGAAATGGGCTCAGGCGCACTTCCGATGATTGCGCACAGTAACGAACTGAGTTTTCTTTCGCGTCATCTGGAGCTTGAATATTTAAAATGCCAAGGCTTAAAGGGATACTCCACTTTTTTTGGAAATAGGCTCATTTTACCACTCCCCCAGAGTTAAACAGTTGAGTTTTACCATTTTCGAATCCATTCAGCCGATTTTCTGATATTTAGAAGAATATCAGTAACCAGACAGTTTCTGGTCTCATTGACTTCCAAAGCATATTTTTTTTCCTACTATGGAAGTCAATGAGACCAGAAATTGATATTTTTCTAAATATCAGAAAATCGGCTGAATGCATTTGAAAACGGTGAAACTCGACTGTTTAACTCTGGGGGAGTTGTAAAATGAGCCTATTTCCAAAAAAAGTGGAGTATCCCTTTAAACTTTCGTGACAATGCAATACTGGCCCCTCAACCATCCCGAGCGTCGTTCATTTTCTCACAATTTCACATGGATAGAATTCATAAAAAGAGTGTTAATTTAAGTCCTAGATGTACTTATTAAAACGTTTTATTTTAATTAAATACTTTTTTGCTAGTTTTATTTTAGTAAAGGCTTTTATAATTAATTATAAATAATTTTATTAATATATGACATTTACCATGAAAGGGTTTTGTGCATATTTTTAATGTTGTATGCATATTACTTTTCATATTATGTACAGTTATTTTGCCATCCACTCCTTAGATGTTTAACAGTATTGGTTTTAAGTTCAATTAAAAAAAAAAGAAAAGAAAAAAGGTGAGCTTACCCCCGTCTCTTTCTTTGACATCACATATGTGCGGGTGCAAGGAGCTGGGTTTTTATTGGCACACCGGCCATGGACTGTGTATTTGCAGCCTGTGTATGATAGCAAATAGTTGTCATACCAAACTGATCAGAACTAAACAAATGATTCACTAGATATATAAACAACAAAACACAATGGATTTCTGGACTGTATCTTGACAATTTTAGCATTTTAGTTGTTACAATTACACATTTTATTGGCAGTCTGGAAATATTGATTGCATTTTCAAAACCATCTGTGAACCTTTCTTGCAAATTACCCAGAATTCCACTCACAGGTGCAGCAGAGACCCTGTTTGCGGAGCCCCAGCAACATATTCTGACAGACGTTGCAGTACACAGGCTTGTTGAAATGTTTCATCCTCCACAGGTGCTGGCCGTCTCTTTGGGTCATCTTGGGAAAGCGGAAAAATGTCATGTTAGGGCGAAAGTTTTCCCAACAAGCAGGTTTGACACGTTGACCAACAGAAATCATCTTTCTGCAAAATTTCACTTCAAGAAGTCACGATTCATGAACTATTTGTGATTCATGAACTAATCTGTTTGTTTTGTGAAAAGGATCATTTGGTTCAGTTAAAAGAATCGCCTCATTTATTCACAGATTCGGTTCTTGAGTTCAATGAACTAGTAGTAGCTTACTCTGGATGGAACATTTTGTAAATATGCACTCAATGCTATCGCATGACTTCAGAAGACTTGAATTAAAGCACATGAGACACATGAACAACTCTGATGCTTTTTGGTGTTTTTTTTGCCATTTTTATCTGAATAAGATGAAAAGTACTCATCTATTAAAAGAACAGATGACGACATGACAGTAAATAAAACGATTATCAGTGGAAAGTGTTTTTTTTACCACTTTCGGTGACTCACATGAGTGTCATCCTGTTTATTTCACATCGCTTCCTTATCTTACACCTACTGGCATTTTTTTTAATGAATTCAACGGCCAGCTGGAGGTGGTTAGGGTGGGCTAAGGACACTGACTCAGAGAATTATTAATATTTCATAATATTATATACTCAGGTGGGAACTTCAGGCGGCTGAACAGGAGGTCAGAAACTGTAACCCACACAGCCAAGCTGTAACTGTGCCCAAATGGCACTGCGTCGCTTGGGCAGGTAGAAATAGCACACGGGGAAGTCCCTGGCTTTGATACATGGTTAAGCAAAGCTCTGAATCACAAATGCAAGACAGTGGGTAATGTAAGTTTAAGATGACTAAATTCATGTTAGCCCTAATGTGAATAAGATAATCAATGTGATCTATGAGCAGCTGACTGTGACCGTTGGTCTTAACAACACATTTCTTGTAATCGTAACTTCCGCATGTGGTTTAACTGTGCATTTAACTGTGAATTACACTTAATTTCTGAAAGATTCATGTCAAGTGTGAAAGTGACATTAACTTAGAATTTAAGGGTTGAACATTGGTTTTTATTATAATAAGATGTATTTAATCTTAGCACTTAACTCCGTGGCTTGTCTCCAGGTCATGCACTGGCACAGTGCGGACAGACAGAGGAGTCTTGGTGTGAAGTGTGAAGCCAGCTACTGCTCTGGTGTTACTTGCTGGATGCCAGCTTGAACTTGCATTTTAAAGCTGTCAAACGGCTTGTGTGGAAGGGAAATTCTGAATATATGCCTTCTTTAGATGCATGCTTATTTTAGTAAGATGTTATGTAAAGTAGATCCTATGCATGGCGTGCTAATGAGATGCAAGGGATTTCTGTTTTGCATAGCACATTGCGAGTATATTTTTGCTTCCCTCTGGTTGGGAACCACCACAGGGATGTTCTGCGATATTTAGATTAATAGAAAAATACATATGGGTTTATCACTGACAAATTCTTAAAGTTTTAAATGCCCCCACCCCACAATCATCAATATATTGCCAAAAGTATGAGGAACACCATCCATATATGCTTGTTAAAACAAATAAAAAATAATAATAATACAATTTAAAAAAATAAATAAATTAAACATAAAAAATGATTAAATAATACCATAAATTAAAAGCGTAAAAATAATAAAATTAAATATAAAATTGATGTGATTTGGTTGCGCATATAAGCGGGTCCATGCATGCAAGCTTGTGTTGCTGTAGCACCAGGATTGAAATAAATTAACTAAACATGATCCTTTAGAAATCATTTTAACATGATGATAAATAAAAATAAAATTAAATGAATCAAATAATTACAAACTTGAAATAATAAACGTGTAAATAAAATGAAAAATACTGCTAATGTTCATGTAGTCGTGCATACAAGAGTGTGCGTGCATGCAAGCAAGCATGTGTTAGAAGTGTCACTGACTCACTGTTGCTTAAACCAGTGCAAAGTCAGCAGGCCTTTGATACGCTAATGTGAGGCTGAGAGACACAACCGAATCGGAAGTGTCCTCGGAAAGAAAGAGCGCAATAAATACATGCATCAACTAAATTTTTACGTTGTTCTCTCTGTTCCCTTTTGCCAAGTGTAATCTGAGGAATAGTCTTGTACACTCCAAAAATAGCACCGCAGCTCTATGACTTCACATCCGAAACTGAGTGAGAATCTGTACTTGTGTTTTCCTACCTTCAATCCCAGTAAAACCAGTAGTGGGACGTTATTCATCCCCCCCTCCACCCATTCCTCTAATGACACCGTTCCGCTGCTATCTGCGTCAATCGCTGTCATCATATCCTTCAGCACCTAAGAACAATCACAATGCGCATTTCTGTTGTAACATGTACATGAAGTTCACCTTAGGGAATCATTTGAATCATAAAGAGCAAAATTATGCAAACATCTTGTCACAAGTTGACTCATGCTAAATGAGGGAGGAATGTCTCTTCAACGGGGTGTAGTTAAGATGGAAAAAGCCATGTCGAGCGCATTGGCATTTCACTTCTTCTTGGCAAATGTTACACGCACACACAAAGAAAATACAACTCACAGGCCTCAGTTCAGAAACATCCCAACCAAGGTAATCTGCTGCATGCATCATCTGGGCAATAATGCGGTCCACTTCCTGTTACACGGAAACACGACTGGTTACAGATATTACCAAAAGATGTAATTTGTGCAAGATGATTTAGTTATATAATGAGGAAATGGAAGATTTCAGGCAAAGACCACCCACCGAACTGTCCAGAACACCGTTGCCATCTCTGTCATAGAGTCTAAAGGCAACTGTGAAGGGAAAAACATGAAGTTGTCAACAATCGTTAAATATTTGAAGTGGAATTTTTTTTTTTTTTTAGATTTACACTCAAGTTTGTCCCTGGGCTGCCCATCTTCCAGGAGAGAGAAATAACAGGATACATCCTTCAGAAAGACTTCCCCTTAGAAAGAAAACAAAGATATATATTCACAATACAAGAAGTGGTTTGATTATTTTAAACCCATTGACTTCCATAGTATTTTGGAGTATTTTTTTCCAGTTAACTGTTTGGTTCAAAATATCTTCCTTTGTGTTCAGCAGACGAAAGAAATTCATATAGATTTGAAACAACTTGAGGGTGAGAAATTCATTTTGAAGTGAACTACCCCTTTAAGCGTTGTTAAAATAAATTATTTTTATAAAGTAAAAGAATAAGGTTTCACTTTATTTAAAGGTGACGTAGTTACACTGTACATAAATAAGTGCTAAGTAATATTAATTAACTACATGTACTTGTTATAGAGTTACAGTTAGGGTTAAGATTTGGTTTAGGGTTAGTAGCTTTTAATTCTGCATAATTTACTGTTATAACTATAAGTACATGTAGTAATGTGTACCTATGTCACCTTAAAATAAAGTGTTACCAAGAATAATTTCTGATGTGACAGTTTTTTTTCAAAATGTACTAATAATAGCATTAAAAAAATCAAACTATGATAAAAAGGGTTCAAATAAATAAACATGATTCCCAGTAATGCAACCATTTCTGTTGATTCACATGCATATTTGTTTATACACATACAGTATCATTAAAAAAAAATTGGTGTCAGTAAGATTTTCTTATTTTTACCAGGCCTGTATTTATCTGATCAAAACTACACTAAAAGGAATAATATTGTGAAATCTCTCTCTCTCTCTCATGTCCTTCTAAGGTCATAGGACTGGAGCATATCCCAGTTTCTCAGACCAGAGGCAGGGGAAAGCACCCTGGACAGATGGCCAGTCCAACCTTTCTGAATAAAAGTCATTACAAAATAGAACTGACCCCAAATTTTTTGAACGGTAGTGTACAAGCCTAATACATGACCCACTGTTTTCATCTGATTTTGCCGACTCTGAGGTTTGGAAGGATTTGAATAGCCGCTGGCACAGATTTGTTGGGAAGTCCTCCACCTCCAAATATGTCTTCAGGAAGAGCCGGAAACCTTCCTCATCAATGCACTGAGAATATGAAGAAGATAAATCATTATGAACAATAAAAGATGCGTGTGCTACATTAAAGTAGTGCTACATACAAAAATATAAACAAACTATTCACACACATAGTGTTTAGAATAAATCATTGGGGCTTTTTTTAATAATGTATATTTTGGTAATCATTCAGAAGGTACACATTATTGGAAACTTATAAAGTCACAAAATGATCTGTAACCCTCTCAAGGGGATGTAACTGAGATCCAATTAGATTCTGCACTACAAACCTAATCCTAGTTCTACTAACAGTGTCTGCTCTTCCTGTCCTAGTTCTTAACACAGAAAAAAAACCAGCAAGATGTATTCAAACTTAAAATGCCTCAGGATACTGCTGCTCTATCTGGAGAAGAAGAAAAAAAGAAAACCAAGGCTATGTTATGCTATATAACATACTCTCCCTATTTTGACACACAGCAATTAAGGTATCCATAACATAATTCAGAGTTTACTTTGTTTTAGTCCCCCAAAACAAGCAAGACATAAAGCTCAGAATGAGACAAACACATAATTTACTGAAAAAAAAAACTCTTATACATTGATTTAAAGTGTTTGAGAGCCAAGTCAGCACACAGTCAGCTGAAAAACTAGTGCACAGATCAGGTATACTGAGCAAATCTTTGTCATATGAGCATGTCTGAATAGCAAATCTTTTAGAGCTACAATTCCACGACTTCTGAGCAAAGTCTTCCTGTTTTACACTGCACTTCCTGTTGTTTATCTATTACAAATACCATTCAAACCATTAAACTTAGGGTTAGGGCGCATAGCTTTTCATGCCTGGACAAGGATGAACAGTTTATTGAACCTTAAAGGGATACTCCACTTTTTTTTGGAAGTAGGCTCATTTTACCACTGTCCCAGAGTTAAACAATTGGGTTTTACCGTTTTCAAATGTATTCAGCCAATTTTTTGATATTTAGAAGAATATCAGAAACCAGACAGTTTCTGGTCTCATTGACTTCCATAGTAATTTTTTTCCTACTATGGAAGTCAATGAGACCAGAAACTGTCTGGTTACTGAAATTCTTCTAAATATCAGAAAATCGGCTGAATATATTTGAAAACATTAAAATGAGCCTATTTCCAAAAAAGTGGAGTATCCCTTTAAGACAAAATCTTAGAAAAAAAAAAAAAAGAAAATGGCATATATTTTGTATGTGCTATATCATATTTTATACATCAGGCTTTTATGGCCAATATAGTATGATATAGTGAGAATATGGAGTTCACACTTAATGAATAAAAAAATGTTTTTTTAATAAGTTTTACAAATTGACACCAGTGCATGCTATATAATTTGCAAAACCTGCAAAGCAGTTTATGTTCATGACAGCCACAAGATGTGTACATCTAATATGGTGCATCACAAGTGTGCTGCTAAACCTCAAACCTCCACAAACACCTTGACAAGATTCGTCCGTCGAGATCCCAATAGAGTACCACAGGATGTAAAATCAAAGCTTCTAAAATTAAACACTGTTTGAAGCTAAATGTGACAAAATGTTGCTGTGATTTTCAGCGTGAGCCGAAAATAACAAACGGCCCCCCCATATAACAGCAGCATGTTGAAATTATGTGCCAAAATGCGTTTCCTATTAGACTACAATGAAAGTATTGTACAGTAGCCTATCAGATAAGGTCAGGGTTGCCGAAGTGCGTTTAATTTAGGCGATTTATTTATTTTTGTCCCTGCGCGCCGATCGGAGACTGATGAACTTTTTTAGTCTCATGGCTGTCATCAGCAGCGCCTTGTATCGCCCAATCAGCGGATGGTGAGTGGGTGTGGTTTTGAAAATTGGTCAAAAACGTTGGTGCGGATGGATAGCAGACGGATGATGAGTTTTGTGATGCGGTTGTGGGTGAAATAATAGCCCATCCGCGCATCTCTAATGGCAGCAAGTCCACTAAAATCAGTACTGAGGTAATCCAACACTCACTGACTAAGCAGGTACACGTTGAATCGTCCAACGGATGAGTTCTGAAATGCTTAACCAGACGTGAAGTGATTCACATTACAGAGATGGATGGATCTGTTCATGGGTAATTGGACTAAGATGCTGTAAAAGCAGAGTGCTGACAGTTGGCCCCTGGCAGCCAGTTCACTCACCTCTCCATGTCTGTATTTGGCTAACCTGCCATCTGCATTGAATTCCTTTAACACATCTTTTACTTTTAGACTGCAGTCTGCAGAGAGATAGAAAGGGCGAGTGGGAGGGGGCAGAGAAGGAGAGAGAGAGAAAACATTTTTTTTTCAATTGGACAAGATGACATTTTGGCACAATGAACCACAGACATCACACCTTTTAATGAACTGTCTCTGCATCATCTCTGCAAGACAAATAAGCTAAAGCATAAACTCAGTACATACTTAGGCAAATACCTACAACACCTTACTGTATTAAAATGCCTTAATCATGCATGAGACGCACGGATGGAGCAACCAAAGTCTGGCTGGTTAGCATTAGCCTGTTAACACATGCTGGTCAGATGCTGTAACTACAGTACATGACTGCAAAAAATTATATTTCTTTATTGATCACCATTGAATAATGCTGTCAAAATATTTATTTCAAGCACAATGTATATGTTTGTATATATATATTGAGAATTCAACCCATGCACTTGGCATTGCTAGCTCCACACATACTACCAAGTGAGGTACAAAAGCACTTTTATCAGGGCTGCCAAGCTTTGAGTTTAGCTTGGAGTGAGAATTGTGGAAAGGGGGGATGTAAAAAAAAAACTTGAACCACAATAAGTGTATTGTGATTATCAAACCATTTGGTAACTGAACAGAATTTTAATTAAGTTTAGTGACATGTATAATGTTTACATGGTACAATGACTGGTAGGCTACTGTTTTTATTATTTAGCCCTATCACGTGCTGACCTGAACTCAAATTATATATAATAAGGTTTTTATTATAACAACGTTATAATATTTAATGATATATAAAGCAAAAGTAAAATAAATAATATAAAGCAAATATTTAGCAAAATACTCCTCTCCTCATTAAATCTATTCTAGTAGACCCCAAAAACAAAATCATGACTTTGTAAAAGGGCATAATATGGCCTCTTTAAATTAGAGAAACATAATGTTCATTTTTAATCAAAGTGTTTTTTTGCACATTTTCTTTCACATCATTTTAGTGACATTATAAATATTTGATGGTGTCAATCAAATCAAGTCAAATCAGTCTTTTCCAGCATTAATTGTATAAAATATTTAAGCAAGTGAAGTAAACCGGGCTCAAGGAACGTCTTGGATGCACACGACTGGCATGGTTTTTCTTTTTTGACCCTTAGAATACAGTGTCATTTCGCACTTAAGAACTGAGAGTGACTCATGTTTTGTAATGATGCCGAGCATTTAGTGAGAGTGGGAGGGATGTGTGGGCATCACAGACTCACAGTCAATGTAATGCTGAAGCTGGATGAAGTCTATGGGCCTCAGCTCTCTATCATCTGACAAGCCCGGGTCTGACATCACGCCAGAGCCTCTGAATAACACTGAAAGAGGGAAAGAGAAAGGTTGGTGAGAGGCAAACACACAGATTAAAAGCCAAATCCATCTTTACTTTAAGATACCGTTTTCATGCACTTAAAGAGAAAAGAAAATCTAAACCTAGACAGAATTACGGACATACAATGCATGCACATGGCTGTCAGCTTCATAACATCCTTTCTGGCACATACCATAAATGCTTTGAAAAATGATTTGCATGAATAATGTTACAGCATTTGATACTTAAATTCTCCACGATCAAGGTAAACCAGTTTTATAAAAGAAAGTAACAATACAAAGTTCACCTTTTGACTTTCTGGTTTCCAGAATGATATTTTTTCTTCTTTAAGGCTAATGTAAGGAATTTATAGTGTTGCAAAGTAAAGATATTTTGACTATATTCATGCACGAACAGAGAAAAGCCCTTAACAGTCATGCTATACAAGAATTTTGGATATTATAAAAAAGTAAATTCATCATAAGTGACAGTAAAGCATTTTTTTACAAAAATATTGATATTTTAAATAAATGCTGTTTAAACAAAAAAATATTAAGCAGCACAACAACATTTTTTCAACATTGATAATAATAATAATAAATGTTACTTGAGAACCAAATCAGTATATCAGAATGATTTCTGAAGGATCATGTGATCCTGAAGACTAGAGAAATGATGCTGAAAATTCAGTATTCATATAGTACTGAATTTTCAAAAAAAATTCAATTAATAGAGTAATGCTGAAAATGATGCTGAAAATTCAGTTTTGCTATCAAATGAAATTATTACATTTTAAAATATATTAAATAGTAAACAATTCTTTTAAATTTTGTAATAATATTTCACAATATTACTGTTTCAAATAAATGCAACCTGGGTGAGCATAAAAGACTTCTTCTTTCAAAAACATTAAAACAATCTAACAGACCCCAAACTTACTGTATATATATTTATTTAAATTAAAAAATATATTTAAAATTTTCTTCTATTTATATATTTCTAATATTATTAACACATTAATAATATGAACATTGTTCTGACAGTTTTTTTAGACTATAATGTATGCCAGCCTGGCTATGTAAATACGCATGTCACATAAAATCCCTCATTTACATAGTCACTGCGACATGCTTTTGAAAACAAAACTATGTGAACAGAAAACATCAAACGCTCGTGGTCTCGACTATGAACAAAAGCTGTTCCCAATTAAAAGATTAATCTTATGTTTTTGTGTAGACACCAGTTGAATGCTGACAGAAAAAAGGTTGAGAGTCTCATACATTTTATTTGTTGATGTACGACTATGCTTAAAACACAAAATGTTCAAAGTCAGCTGAAAATACTAAAAATAAAAGTGTACACATTAATTCAAGGACCTAAGGCTAAACGAGACACACAACATCTCTCTTTTTGTGTGTGTATTGTACAGAAACACTATGTTTCTGGCTCTCATCTGTAATGGAAAATGGATCAGCACTCTCATTAAGGAAAAAGCCTGTCCAGGGAGATTAGCATGCTAGTGCTAGGCTAAAGTTTTTCTTCCCCTGCACATTCATTAAGGTTTCTTCAAACTTTTTTACAGAAGCCAAACAGCAAGAATAAATGGGTGACCTAGTGTTACGTCAACACAGATCTTTTTTTAGGAACTAATAATAGTAGCCGAAGTAAAAGTTTCATAATGGTGATCCTGCACTTGAATGTGAACACAGAAAATCAGCCACATATTTAAAGCCAACAAACAAACATATGCAAAGCTCTAGTCCGAACATCAGGAGTTCCTTAACCTAACCTCTTATGAAAGTTTGTCAGCATGAAATAGGGTACAATCCACTTTAATGGTAGTTTATATAGAATGTAAGAGCTGAAAAACTCTTTATACGACAGAGAAAAGGCAGAGAAAATGAAGCCCATACACCCACTCCTCTCATGTGATGTGAGCTAACAAAGGGTCACACCGTTCTCAGTTAATTCCCTCAAAAGGTTAGTGTCGTTGCCTAGAAACTTTGTTTGTGTGGTCTATTCCGTGTATATATGGGTGGGTGGGTGGGTGTGTGTTTGTGAGAGAGAGAAAGTTGGGGAAACAGAGGCAATACTCTTTTCTTGTTAGACAGATGACAGATGACAGATGATTTAACATACACGCTAGTCTTATCAATTATTTCTGAAAGATAAAAGGAAATATACATTTTTTTTTCATTTATTTATGTATAGTTTAGTCATGACAACTTTGGGGATAGTTTGGTAGCCTAAAGTAACAATATATCGCGCCACAATATATCGCAATACAAAAATGCAACAATATGTATCGTGGATAGTGATAATATGTATCGTGGCTAGTCCCCCAAAATAAAAATTACTGTGTGAGAAAGTTTTAGTGTCAGTAATATATTAAACTACAATACAAACTGTTGATTCTAATGTATAATAATGCAATGGGGTAATATTTGTGGGTCCTGATTATGCCAAAATATTTGTTACCAGTAATACTGATGTCACAAGGACTACTTTGATGATTTCTTTATTTCCTTTCTGGACAGTATACCATACATACATTTTCAATGGAGGGACAGAAAGCTCTCGGACTAAATCTAAAATATCTTGCTTGGAACGACATGAGGGTGAGTCATTAATGACATCATTTTCATTTTTGGGTGAACTAACCCTTTAAGGGACAGCTAGAGAGAGAGAAAGGGAGATAATTTACTTGTAAATGTTGAAATAAACATACTGATAAATAAATGCTTTAGAAGTATTTGTCATTGTTAGTTCATTTTAACTAGCTAATGTTAACAAATGCAACCTTATTGTTAAGGTGAAACTATTTCCCCCATTGCATTAACGAGAATGAGATTTTTGTCTTATAGGCTACAAAAAATTGGGAGTAGGGGCTTTAAATGCACTGTCATGAACATAATGTCACAATGCAAAAACTGTTATTAGGACCAAAAATATGCTTTATTTTCTTAATAAGAAACATAATTTAATATATTTTTAGTATTATGAGTTTAGATTGAAATATGACGCATGATAATAGTTTTTTTGTTGATAACACAAACAGGTTATGTTTGATATTTTCTGATGGTCTTGTTTCACACCAGTTTTGTCTTCAGTCAGTTGACTGTATAGCTGATGGCTGCAGGTCTTGGATTCTCTCTCTATGCATCTCTAATTGTTTGGGTTGAGCACAGAAGCGTGGTAATTTGATTCTGGCCTTTCTCATCACTTATTTGCATGCATAGCTCTGTTTTATGGATGGAGACAAATCTCTGCTTCACCAAACACTTAGTCCATTAAAACACTGGGCTATATGGATCCTTGGGGCTTGGCAAAGTACGCTGTCTTTGACACCACCCACAAAACATGATTTAAACCGTAAATTGTTTTCATAAATTCAGAAACAGTTGCCAGTTTTTTATACAATATAGATGTACATTCATTCATGCCAATGTGTCCATTTGCTGAGGTGGAAAATTGTGTGTTGTTTTTTCATTATAGATGAGGGTTACCAATACCATTATTAATTAAATGGACCTCAAATATATATATATATATATATATATATATATTTTTTTTTTTTTTGCATAATGTCTGTAAATCTATATAGTAATCAGTCTTTGTCCCAGAGAACCAAAATACATATTTGATAAAATATAAAAATAATTTAAACTCATTTTTTTTTTATTTTTATAATCTCGTTATCATTATTTGGTAAATAGCAGCATAATTCACTGGAAAATGTACAGTCAGCTGCTCCTAATCACAAAATAAATATCTGCAAAGCTTTTTTTTACTAATATTATATTTGGCAGCCCCCACAAGTGCATGACAGTCATGTGTCTCTTCAGATCTTGATCTCTATGCCATTCAAAACTATGCAGGTAAAAATGTCAGAAGCATTACGGAAATGTCAGTAGCATTAAGGAAGTAGTGGGTGTTTGTAGTTAGTTTTGTGTTTCTGAGATTCCCTTGTATTGTGTATTGTGGCAAGCTTCTCTCTTCCTGTATTTTTACTAGGTTAGTGACAATTGTTTTTAATTAAACATCAATATCTTAAGTTAAAATTTAAATAAGGAAAATTAATGCTGTAAAAGTAAAATGCTTAAATAGTCCTGCATTTTGTGACACATTTTTAAATGTTCAAATATGTACTAAAATATGAACTCACAAAAATTAGAAGAATGTTGTACAACTGAAATGCAAAACTCTGTTAACAAGTCAACAACAACATGCAAAAATGTAAATGACAGTTGCATAAGGCCAACCAATTACATTACAGCAGTAAATCACCCAACCCCTTTCACTATCTCGCCTATTAAGATACAATTTCAACCCACTTTACCAGAAAAGCTGGACTTTAACACAACATAGACAGAAGGGAGGTATGTGATTCTCACGTGCTGACCTTACACGCCTGTTCTAGTGATCTAACATTAATTGTTCACGTTATTTGCCATAACAATGTCTTTTAAAACTATATTTAGGAACAATAGTTTTTTTAAAGCTTTGTGCTGTTTGTACTAGCTGTCGCCATGTGTCAAACTGCTGCTTTGTATCTGCAAGAGTTCATATTCTCCTTCCTTTCATTTTATTGCTTTCATAACTCATGATCTGAGTTGTCTTTATTCCCTTTCCTAGAAATAAAATTAAAGAGTCAATACAGTATAGTTTTAAAATGAATACGATTTTAAAAATTACAAATATAAGACACTATACTTAGATAATAAGGAGATATCATTTGTATTTAGAGATAATTCACACTTAATCCAACATTCACACATAAATATTCAATCTACAGAGAAATTGCGCTCTATTCTTTAGATATGCGCACATACAACAACATATTCAAGTGAAAAGTTGGCAAACATTTAGGGTACATTCACGACAATAAACTAAAAATTGATAAAAAAAAAAAAATCTTTGTGCTTTTCGCGTACAGCCGACAACGTTGTCAAAACGATCCCCATTTAAACAGATCAGCGAAGCCAACTAAAAACACTGTATTATTCATGCCAGGCCAGTAGTTGGCGATGTCACTTCAAAGAAACTACGCGCCAACGCGTTTTCACGAATTCGCACTTATGTAGTTTACATGAAGACAATAACGGCCTTGTTTTTAAACTTTCCATTCGTTCACTTACATTGAAACACGTTTTTTGAAAAGTTTGCGTTTTCAGGCCCCCAAACCGCAGTTGTTATGTAAATGAACGAGCAAAACACATAAAAAGTTTTCTGTTGAAGTTGAAAACTGCTGTGTAAACGCCCCCTTAGATTGCAAAAATATTTGGACATGTTTATCCTTGTAGTTTCATTATTTAGAAATTATTAAAATCTAATTAATATATAAAATCGAAAAAAATAGAACAAATAATAGAAATAATACAACAGAAATAGAAACATTGGTTCTGCTTAGAACTGCAGGTCCCACTTTATATTAAGTGGCTTTAAGTACCATGTACTTACATTGAAATGAATAATTTGATACAATGACTTATTGTGTACATACATGTTTTTACATTGTACTTATATTGTAAAAATAGCAGCATGTAATTACATCAGTAATTAATATATGTAATTACATCTGTAATTACACAGCTGACCCATCCCTTACACTTAAACCCACCCTTAAACCTACCCATACCACCACACCTGTCCCTAACCTTACCCACCCGTATCCCACCTCAATAGCAGCAAAAGTGATTTACAATACAACATGAGCACAATAAGTACATTTTTAAATATAAGTACATAGTACTTAAAACCACTTAAAAAGTGGGACCAAACTGCATATTAGTAATCATGGGTTGGGTTATGGGTTACCCTTCTGGTTCTAATAGGAAATGTTTTGCTGGTTATGAGCTGCACTTTATTAGATTAAGTCAAATCAAATCAAGTCATTTCAGCTTTTCCAAGGAAACACAATGTCCATCTGGTGAGTAAGAATTGCCAAATGATGGCCGCTCGGAAAGAGTTTCCCCATCAGCTGTGCTGCCTCACACTGTTGCCAGGGGTGATTTACAGGACTAGAAAGAGGAATGGAGGAGGGGAGAGACGGATGAGGGGGAGGAAACCCGGCCAGCATTCGCGGGTCTTCCCCTGCTGGTCTGCACCACCTACACGAGCTGCTCGGAGCACACAACCTTCAAACAGACTGTTTTGCATTCCACACCAGCTGATATAAGTGTGAATCATTCACCTCAACAAAAGGGGATGATTTTGGGGGCACTGCAACGTGCATTTATCCACCTTGTACGTGTCATGCAGGACAAACTGTGAAACTGGAAATAATCGACTCAATATCCTTTTTATGTTCACTAAATGAAAAAGATTTAAACACTCTGAAACAGAACAAATGACAGGCCAATTTCAAGACGTGCCATAAAATGCAGGCCACAAACTGCAAAGCAGCGCGAGTCACACCTCATATGAGAATGGCTGTTGTGCGTGCCTCCCTCAGCTTCTTTTTCTTTTTTTTGCATTTCAATGGAAAAAAAGCATCACTGACTATTTAAGTTGTGGCAGGACGAGTTTTTGGTATAAGCAAAGGGGCCTCAGCGGTGCGCAGGAAACCCTTTCGAAGCAACTGCCTAGCCGCAGGCACGTCTGAGCTTGCACAGCAGCCGTGCACGCCGTCCTCCTCCAGAAAAGCCTGTGCAAAGGCACACGCTTGAGGAGACACATGTTAGAAACGTACTTACACCCACTCGGAGAGAACACTACAGACAGCAGACATGCAGCAACTGTTGCAATACTCACTTTCCTACACATATCAGTTGATCACGAGTGAAGCGATTGAACATTTAGACTGTATAACCATGCGTAAGAGAGGGAATGAGAAATCATAGACTCTCGAAAATAATGAGAGGACCTTTATATCACTTGTGCGGATAATTGTTTCATTTATACAGCCTAAACTACAACTGCACACTTCACAATGAAAACAACCACTAGAAAACGGTTATCTAAACAATTAATACTAATTATTAATTATTGAGTATTATTGAGTTATTGGTCCTTTTATTTAAAGGAATACAAAATAAATAAAGGATTACAAGGGATTTAAGGAAATAACGAAAAAGAACGGTACAAGTTCCAGGTCTACTGTAGTTATGGAGATCAATTTCAATTAAATGTATTTATTTCTTTTAAATATACACTCATTCTCTCTTATTCGTATGTCTAATATATGTACAAAAAACACGCAAAAAGTGTCTTGTCTCGTCAAATTCAGTTATTACTTATATTAATCATGTAAATATAAGCGTATTTTCAATTAAAAACTGAATAGTTTGCATCACGATAGTACTGTATACAATATCTACCATTCATTGCGAAAACACTTGAACGAGTTGCTTTCAACCAAGTACCATCTTTACTGTCTCTGAACAACCAGCTGGATGTCAACCAATCAGGCTTCAAGAAAGGGCATTCAACCAAGATCAGTCACAGAAGCCCTGTGGATAGCAAAAGCAGCTTCCAAATCATCAGTTCTCATTCTCCTGGATCTGTCTGCTGCGTTCGACACTGTGAACCATCAGACTCTTCTATCCACTCTCTCATCACTGGGCATCACAGGTACTCCTCTCCACTGGTTTGAGTCCCATATCTCACAGGTAGTTCCTTCAGGGTCACATGGAGAGGTGAGGCATCCAAAGCACATCAACTGACCACAGGGGTTCCCCAGGGTTCAGTTCTTGGACCGCTCCTCTCTCCATTTACACTGGGACCTATCATTCAGGCACATGGTTTCTCTTACCATTTCTATGACACCCCAGCTCTACTTCTCATTTCAACCAGATGATCCCACAGTAGCTGCACGGATGTCGAGGTGTCTGACGGACATGGATGCAGGAACATCACCCGCGGGCCGCGGCTCAACCTGGCTAAGAGTGAGCTTCTCATCCTCCCTGCCAATCCGTCTCTACAGCACGACTTCACTATCCAGCTAGATTCTTCCTCAATCACCCCATCAAGGTCAGTCAGAAATCTTGGAGTAATCTTTGATGATCAGCTGACCTTCACAGATCACATTACAAAGACCGCTCGATCATGCAGGTTTGCTATGCACAACATCAGGAAGATCAGGCCTTTCCTAACTGAGCATGCAACTTCTCAGCTAGGCCCTGGTCATTTCTAGGCTTGATTACTGCAATGCTCTTCTGGCTGGACTTCCATCTTGTGCAACTAAACCTCTACAAATGATCCAGAATGCTGCAGCTCAACTTGTCTTCAAGGAGCCCAAAAGGGCCCACGTCACTTCTCTGTTTCTGGCTCTGCACTGACTACCACTCGCTGCACGCATTAAAGGGATACTCCACTTTTTTTGGAAATAGGCTCATTTTACAACTTCCCCAGAGTTAAACAGTTGAGTTTTATCGTTTTCAAATCCATTCAGGCGATTTTCTGATATTTAGAAGAATATCAGTAACCAGACAGTTTCTGGTCCCATTGACTTCCATAGTATATATTTTTTCCTACTATGGAAGCCAATGGGACCAGAAACTGTCTGGTTACTGATATTCTTCTAAATATGAGAAAATCGGCTGAATGGATTCCAAAACGGTAAAACCCAGCTGTTTAACTCTGGGGGAGTTGTAAAATGAGCCTATTTCCAAAAAAATGTGGAGTATCCCTTTAAGTTTAAGGTGTTGACACTTGCTAACAGATCGACCACTGGCTCAGCTCCCTCCTACTTCCACTCACTACTACAAGTCTACATCCTCACCAGAAGCCTACGATCAGTCAATGAGCGACGGCTTGTGGTATCATCACAGAGAGAGCCACAAAATCACTCTCCAGAACGTTCTCATTCATGGTACCATGCTGATGGAACGATCGGCCCATCCTCATCCGCAATGCAGAATCCCTGTCAGCGTTCAAAAGACAACTGAAAACTCATCTCTTCCGTGAGCACTTAACATAATAATAATAAAGAAATCATTTTCCTTTAAATCCTTGATTATCTGGCTTATGCTACTCCGAGCAATGTCTGAACTTTGTATTTTGAGCTCTTCTTGCGTTGTTTTTGCCTCTTCACGATGACTCGCTTGGTTTTTTCCTCAGTTGTAAGTCGCTTTGGATAAAAGCGCCTGCTAAATGACTACATGTAAATGTACTGTCAGTATCTTTCTACTGTAAATATTCTACATTCTTCTACAGTCGTCAAATATTAAATGTTTAGCTACTTGTATCTAACCATGCACTCTTTCACTGCTTAAGCTAAGTGTTGCATTGGAATTCTCCCTCATCTTCTGTGAACAGTAAGGTCTGCCTTCATTGATTTGATTGATCTCAATCATTCTGACACTGACGAGCGCTGTTGGACCGCTGAGTGTTTACGTTGTATAAGTGAGATGCAATTTGGTTCCTAAATGGGTTTTTTTCTCATAATTTTTTGTCTGCCTGATACTCTTGGGAATCTGCACCACTCTGGCTACCAAGCTAGAGAAGATGGTGGCGTTTTACTGACCACTGAATGGAAATATGGGAATACAAGCTCTTTGGAGCCGCAATTTCCAGGTTTTGTTCGCCTACCTTTTAAAGATTAATACGTACTACCACTCACCAGGTGAAAGTGAGGAAATCTGTGGTGAAATGAATATTGACCCACATTCCATTTACAAAGTCCCTGTTGCATAAATGCAGTTAGATTATGATTTGGGTTTAGGAAAGACAATCTACTCCTGAATCCAGTTTATCACTACTTGGCTCATGAGTTATAAAAGCAGGAGATTGCTGGGAAGAAAGTAAACCAACCCTGTACTTTTCCAGCCAAGCCCATAAGGCTATAGATTCCTCAGAGAACGAGTTACCATTATCAGGTAAACTAAGCCAAGAGCTCCAGAGAGAATGTGGGACTAAATTAGGACTTTTAATTTCTTTGGGGGCTTCCACAAATTTAGTATAGGATTTCAAATGTGTAAGAGATACAAAACCGCAAACTAAAATATAATCATGTTGCACTGAGATGGATATATGTTTTGGTCACGACAGCAGAAACAAGAGTGGAAAAACAAGAACGTCTGACTTGGTAAGCAATTTGGCAAAAATGTTTAAATGCAGGGGAGCAGAAAAAGACCTTCAAAACCCTTTCTCTTCAACTGTTGTGACTCATAAAGCCCGGACGGCTAAAATTGGATATACTGTATGTGACAAAATATTTCCAGTCCACTAAAAAAAAGATGTCTGTCTAACTGGAGGAGTTGAAATCTCTTATGATGATGAAATAAGATGAACTTAATGACATAATCAGTCCACAGTTAATGGAAACCTAGAAGATGTTTGAAATGAATATGTAGATAAAATCTGTATTATTAAGGCAGCGTGAGTAATGCAGACATTTAGATATTCATCAAAGATAATGGTAAAATAAACAATCCAGAGAATGCTAACCAGTTCAGATAGATGTGTCAAAAAGCATCATGATAAGAAGCACAAAAAGTAATTGCTGAATAAAACATTTTAAACCAAGCTATGGTGGTTTGCCAGTCTGTTTTTGATGGTTTTGAATGGGTTTGGGGGACTTTTTGGTTGGTCAGAGTATGAGACCACCTAAACCCAGTAAAGATCAGTATGATAGCTTATTCTTTGAAGTATGTTGAGTGTAACCATATATTTGTATTTTTAAACCATAAAAAAACCTTCAAAAAAACACCGTATCTACGACTTTTCATTCTTTTAAAGGCACAATATGTAGGTTTTTTTCATTTCAAGAGGGCACAGTTTCCAACAATAACAAAGGCGTAGGTTTATGACGCAGTGATGAGCTGAGTGATGGGACTTGCTCTCAAGCTGTTGGATATAATAATGGTTTAATGTGCAAACATTCATGTTTTTTTTGTATGAAGCAGGTCGCGATTGATAAAGAGACAGATATCACACGCGAGTCCCGTGGATATAAAGGAATTGTGATCCCTAACCCCACCCCTGACCCATAACCCCGCCCCTAATCCTACAATATCTTCATCCCCTGATCCATAACCCTACCCGTCTTCACCCCTTAGATCTGGATCCAACTCCGCCCCCTGGATCTCGTATACTGCAATGAGGTGCTACTGACATTTTTTCCAGGTACGGCCACTTATTTAAAATGAGAATTTCTCTGAAATAAAAAAAAAATTGGAGACTTTTGGGATATTGTAAGTACACAACTGCAGGAAATATATCACACTGTGCAAGTGATTTTTGGATGTTTTATTACAAAATTCTTACATACTGTACCTTTAAGTGTCTTTTAAGTTTCCAAGCACATAACGGTGACATAACTCCACAGTCTAGTTAAGTGAAAGAGAATTAAAAAAAAAAAAAAATCTGACAAAACAACCAGATGAAGACAGCTTCGAAACGATGAGTTAGGCAACTGGTTGTTCAAATGGCAGTTATTTATAGCCTACACATGATGAGTTTATTTTATAAAAACAATAATTGAAATATGATACCACATTTTGTTAGTTTAGTATTATTTGTATTTATTATAGCCTAGAGCCAAATATTGGACTGCATTTGTGTGGCCTCAGAAAAGGTCTGTGTAAATTACGTTAGGCTATAAACCTTTTGAAATAAAATTGTATTCGGTTGATTTTTGTACACACACACGCGCGCACATTTTGTTATGTTGATGCTTGTTGAAACCTGAATCAACTCATCAATTGCTAACCGTTGAGTGCAGTCGACTTTCAAAAATATTTTTCTTCGTCAGAGTATGACATTCTTAAATGGAACTGTTAAGGAACCAAGTTAAAACGAATCGAAAGAATCATTAGCTAAATTCCTTACAATTTCCATCGTTATCAAGACAACATTCTGGGCATCGATACAATCGATCGAATCGAAGTCTCATATGAACACGTATGGAGAGTCAAAGGTTTTGAGTCGCAGCCGTTAGAAATAGCTAATGCATACATGCAGCACAGTATAAATCCCTGCTACTGTTTTAAAGTCGTCAACTCTCTAAAACTCGCTCGTCTCCCCAAAACAATAAATACACATACCTTAATGTCTTGAGGTCTGCAGCAGCCGGTTAGTGATTCTGTCTTGTTTTTAAAACAGACGCCGTCAAGAGCAAAATTACTCTTATGCACTCAAAAACTGCTTCAGTGCTTACAAAATTAATAAATAAGTGGCGAAGGAGGCAGAACTAGCTTCGTCTTTGAGAAAGCGTTTAGCTGTGTTTGTCCGGCAGAGAACTGACAGTAAAGTGAACACGCCTAACTGTGAGTGACACTCCCATAAAGTCACAGCACCGCCCGCACTCGTGTGTCTGAGCTGAGCGATGCACTTTGACACATCGGGGTGTGGGTGTGTGTTTGTTTGTTTGTTTGTGTGGAACTCTGTGCTTCCCATCGAGCGCACTAACGATAGATAGATAGATAGATAGATAGATAGATAGATAGATAGATAGATAGATAGATAGATAGATAGATAGATAGATAGATAGATAGATAGATAGATAGATAGATAGATAGACAGACAGACAGACAGACAGACAGACAGACAGACAGACAGACAGACAGACAGACAGACAGACAGACAGACAGACAGACAGACAGACAGACAGACAGACAGACAGACAGACAGATAGATAGATAGATAGATAGATAGATAGATAGATAGATAGATAGATAGATAGTATGCATGAATGATTAATTAACAAAAAACTTGTTATGATTTTTGACATTATGATTTTTGGTTACACATCGACAATCAACAGGGTGGCGTGACATTTAAACTATTAAAAGAGTCATCATTAAATGCCATTATTTTCAGTGTAAGGTTTGGCATCTGAGAGAGTGTATTTCTATCAGTATTCAGTGCAACTGCTTTAACAGTTGTCATTAAATTAAGCTAGAATATATCTGATTGCCAAATGCTTGATTAACTGATACAGGAATCTATGGTAGATTGTAAAAGCTCCAAACAAATCCTTACTTTTTGAAAGGGATTAAGAACCATTTAATTTATTATGGAGACATGAAACAAAACTGTTTCACTGGTCAGGTATTTGTGATTGCTCATGACAGGATGCTAGATATTTGCAATACCATGAGAATATTATCATGAAATATGAGACCAGCCAATGTAGTTTGACTCGAGCAGAAACTGGTCAAGGGAGTTACTGGGAAAACAATGTGACATTCCGTTCCTCAGGAGCACTATAATGGGCTGGATTAAAATGACTTGCTGCATTAGTGGCTATGGCCTGGTCACAGAAAATACCAACAACAGGAGGATTATTCCTGTGTGCACTGTTTGGGTTCAAGCCATTAAATAGATGGGAGATCAGCAGATAAAAGTTACCAAGCAGTCACTAAACAGTAATAATGGCAAAGTTAGCAGAAAATTGTCATTTGGAAATAGAAAAACCCTTCAGACTGTTCAAATAACTTGCACTTTAGTGACATTGTGTGGTAGAAGAGAGAAAAAACAGCAAAAGCAAGAGGAAGCAAGGTCTGCTGATTAACATTGTATTGGTCATTTTTAAAACCTCTGAACCAACAAGTTCTCGCTACCAAGTTAATAATAATAATGACAAAGACACTACTGTCATATTGCAAAATCAATGATATTTATTCATATTCTTTCAGTAACCCACAGCACAAAAGCAAGAATGAAAGACAAAAACAAACAGAAGACTGCCACATCCAAGGACAATGCTGCAGCGGGAAACATGAGCTCTTTGAACGTTTCATCCCTGACGTCAGATGATAAATCCTGAGAGTCAAGAAAGTCTTACGTGTCCAATAAGAGATGACGAATCGGCCTCATTAAACTGAGCGCAAGAAGAAGTGAACCTGTGTCTAATAAATGACACTTTCTAGCATAAGGTGATCAGATCCATGGAGTGAAATTCACTGGGTTGTTTAACTGTGACTGTGAGAAGCCATGTGAGAAGACACATTATACAGCAAACATGCAGTAAAGTGTCGAATGAAGTGTGATAAGGCAGTTCACATACATTTCTCTCTAATTCACATAGACCCGGCTGAATATTGCAGTTAAAACATTCTGGGTCCGTAGTTTTCAGCTATTATTAAACAACATTTTGCAAAAAAAGCTACTGTAAACAACGCACTGAGCATTCAGGTCTATGTAACACTGAAGCAGATGACACACAATAGCTTCAAAGATACATTTCAGAATCGCTGAATGTCCTTTTTCGGTGTTCGAGCAATAACATCAACGACAAAAAAAGCAAGCACGAAGTGCATTCAACACAATAGAACACTTTGGTTGCTAAGACAACGGTCGTACAACACAAATTAATTAAAGGATTAAATCAACTATGTACAATGAAAGTACGTAAAATATGCAAAATAAATTCTTAAACCAATTGCACAATATACACAAACATACCACCGTCGTATCTCTTAATTCTTTAAAATTTGTCAAGAGGTGCTGTGGCAAATGATGGATTAAAAAAAAAAAAAAAAAAAAACGGTCCGGATGAACACTCCAGATATGGTTGAGCATCTGCAGACATAATGGTTTTACATCAGCTGTAGGTTGGTCATTTTTCAAAATGTTTCATATACATTTCATCCACCATTTATGTTTTCGCTAAATCACCAAGAAGAAACCTTTGAGGTCAACCAGACAGTCTAAGGTCTAATTCCGATTATTAATAGTGAGACAGATGCCAGTAGAAAATAACAAAAAGCATAAAAATATTGTTTCTGGAAAAAAAAAAAATTTGAAAATTTAGAGTTTTTGGTTGCACATAAAAACCCAAAGAGCAGTGTGAAATAAAAGTGATCTAACCGGTTGTTGATTTACATCATACAAATGCGCTCAAGAAGGGCAAATCTTCACAAAACAAAATTCATGACATCTTGTTTTTCCCACCGCCATAGAGTGCAAACACAGAGAAGAGTTAGCTCTTTATCTAGCATACTTTAATCATAGCTCTCTTTAAAAAAACGAAAACAAAAAAAAAACATTGAGATCAATGGTAGCTAAAACACACTACTGTAAATAGCAAACTGAGATGAAGACAGCAAAAATGTCAACTACTCTATCAGAACAAGAACAGATAGCATATTTGTCTATATTTCTTAATCATCTGTATTTACAAGAATCTTAACTGGTCTTTTACACGGTTGAAAGCTGTGATTGACATGTATTTGCTCTCGAGAGAAATAAATGTTAAAGGGGAAATTAGACATCACTTCAAATCCTTTCGATTTCAATGTTAATGTTAAAACATGTGTGTACCGTCATCCCTGATAATGTTTCAAGTTGGTATGTGTCATTAGGGTCCACTTTTTGAAAAATGTCCTTTTAAGGCAAAGAGAATAGGAATGCTGGAGGTCATCAAACGAGTGGAGAGCCTTCTCTGCCTTCGTCCTTCCAGAGAATTTGAGGTAAAGACTGCCGAAGAGGTCTCGATATTTTGAGTGGGATGAATTAAGAATCTTTTAGATCGGGGGTGGGGGGGGGGTGGTAATTCAGTTTTTGTAAACCCCTTCCTGCTTTTCATCATTTGCGCCCACCTATGTACAGACTATAAGATCTCCTCCACACCATGAGCGAAGATCATAACCAAACCTGGCTCCAGAATCATATCTTCACCCATGTGCTGGTTCTCACAGGCCATCACCACCACGGCCTGCTTACCCGGAATGCGCTTGGCCACATAGTTTTCGTAATATCGGCGGTTCATCTGCCGCGTCTCCAGCGTGGCCAAGCCTTGGGGCCAGTTGCGCTCGTGGGCGTTCTCGATGAGGTCATTGACAATCGACAAAGGACATCCACTGTCTATGAGCGACCGCTTGATGACGGCCTGGAGGACGGCGTCTGGTGTGGAGATCATTCCTCCCCAACGGGTCACGCGAGCGGGCTGCAGAGAGTTCACCCATCTGTGGCCAAACGAGTCTAGTTAGTTTGTCCATTATGATATTAGCATTATAAATTGCTCAACAGTAATTTATTAGCATTCATGAGTAATTTACATAGCAAACTGACATTCTATTCACAGCACAATACAAACAACTATGATTATGGCTTTATATTTAAAGGCACAATATATAATATATTTGGATGAATATATCCACTTTTTTTGACTCTACCGTATTTCTGATCAAATCAATGCAGAACATAAAAGACTTTAAATAAAAATAAATAAAAACATGCCAACCCCAATTATTTTATAGCAAGTTTAAAATTAGAAAAAATACATTTTCTTATTCACTAATAGTTTAAAACAGTCTAATCTGAATTCATATTGGCATAAACAGAGGCAGAAGAAGAACAGATCACTCACTCCAGGATCTCATTGTACTCTATGCTCTCCTCCAGGTTCTGTAGGTTAGGGTTAGCGCTCCGTATTGCTCGCATGTAAGCTTTCAGGAGCTGGATGTCACGTTTCTGAAAAAAAATAAATCATGGGCAGGTTAAAAATACAGAGCATAGATTTCAAGAAGTTTTGAATCCACTGTGACATTCCCAGGTCTGACCTGTTCTGCAAGTTGGTGCTTATGCTCAGCGGCAGTCTTCTCCAGATCTGCAATCTTGGTCTGTTGTTGCTGCACCACACTGCGTAGATGCTTAATACAGTTGTGATTTGGCATCTCATCTTTGGGCATTTCTAGCCTAAAGAGTAAAAAAAGCAGATTTCAGCAAAATGGAGCAATTGAGGAGCTTTCACACAGGATGTGTTGTTGCAAGACGAAGAGCTGAAAAAGCAGTGAGCCATGGCGCAAGTCAAACACATCAGTGTAGAGCATGTTGACATTGAAAACTATTAAAGGGCACCGATTAGGCGACTTTTAACAAGATGTAAAAAGTTTAAACTCAAAATACCACAGAGATCATTTTTTTTAACTTGTTAAACTTACCACTTTTGGGAGGTTGAGCAAAAACGTTTGTGTGTCTCTTTAAATGCAAATGAGCTGGTACTCCCAGATTTTTTTAAATTTAAGAGATTTTCTGATGGCACCATCTTCTGTAGAGCTTAGTGGCAACAGTGCTACTGCTCTCAAATGTTAGTCTGGAGGCCTACATTCTCCCTCCAAAGACTGCTATGAATTACTAGAGAACTACACTCACCTAAAGGATTATTAGGAACACCATACTAATATGTGTTTGGCCCCCTTTCACCTTCAGAACTGCCTTAATTCTATGTGGCATTGGTTCAACAAGGTGCTGAAAGCATTCTTTAGAAATGTTGGCCCATATTGATAGGATAGCATCTTGCAGTTGATGGAGATTTGTGGGATGCACATACAGGGCACGAACATGGTCAGATGGACGTGGTCAGAAACAATGCTCAGGTAGGCTGTGGCATTTAAACAATGCACAATTGCCACTAAGGGGCCAAGAGAACATCCCCCACACCATTACACCACCACCACCAGCCTACACAGTGGTAACAAGGCATGATGGATCCATGTTCTCATTCTGTTTATGCCAAATTCTGACTCTACCAACAGAAATCGAGACTCATCAGACCAGGCAACATTTTTCCAGTCTTCAACTGTCCAATTTTGGTGAGCTCTTACAAATTGTAGCCTCTTTTTCCTATTTTTAGTGGAGATGAGTGGTACCCGGTGGGGTCTTTTGCTGTTGTAGCCTATCCGCCTCAAGATTGTGTGTGTTGTGGCTTCACAAATGCTTTGCTGAATACCTCGGTTGTAACGAGTGGTTATTTCAGTCAAAGTTGCTCTTCTATCAGCTTGAATCAGTCGGCCCATTCTCCTCTGACCTCTAGCATCAACAAGGCATTTTCGCCAACAGGACTGCTTTACTGGATGTATTTTCCCTTTTCACACCATTCTTTGTAAACCCTAGAAATGGTTGTGAGTGAAAATCCCAGTAACTGAATAGATTGTGAAATAATAAGACCAGCCCGTCTGGCACCAACAAACATGCCACGCTCAAAATTGCTTAAAATCACATTTCTTTCCCATTCTGACATTCAGTTTGGAGTTCAGGAGATTGTCTTGATCAGGACCACACCCCTAAATGCATTGAAGCAACTGCCATGTGATTGGTTGATTAGATAATTGCATTAATGAGAAATTGAACAGGTGTTCCTAATAATCCTTTAGGTGAGTGTAGATGGTGGTTCAAGTACGTACCCGCAACCTTCCTCACACGTGACGGGTCGTTTGGGGTTGTGCTCACAGTCCTTGAGGTGTGACTGCAGCTGGTCGAGCCGAAGGGTGGCCGTGCAGCCGAAGCCAGCGTTATCGCAGGACATCTGCAGCTTGGAAAGCATGTTACGCATGATGCGGGGGACGGGTCGAAGGTGGGCAAGGGTCACAACGGTGCGGTCCACGGGGCAGATCTGCTGCTGTGCAAACCACTGTGTGATGCAGGCATTACAGAAGGCATGCTCACAGTGAGGGGCCTGAGAGAACAGAAAAACTGATCAGGAAGTGCATTTTTCAGACCTTTTACTGTCTAGTTGTTTCATGCTGTAGTTTTAAATTTAAAATAAAAATATTTTTTTTTATTGGCAATTTTATTAATAAAACTGTGTGTGTGTACATTTTTTTTTTTTTGGTGAAAGAAATACAGCCTATAAATTTCCCTTGCCACTGGCAGGTTTTACAAAGGAAATTTTGGACCCTTGTGAAACACATTCACACAATGGACTCAGAGCAGTGATATCTGATAACCACAAACCCATAATGTCGTGACAGAGGCTTATATCAAGGTGTTCTGGGATGTTGCGGTTGAATGAAAATAAATATCGACCTGCACTGGCTCCTCTAGCACCCCGCTGCAGATGGGACACAACAGATCCTCGTCCACCTCTCCTTGGAACCTGGTGATGTCGTACCCCATGGCACATTACCGGAACCCTTTAATATCTGAAATTAAACCAGCAGGAAGATCGTGTAGTGAGAGCTTGACCAGTACGCTTGCCAATTGCCTCCGAGACAGAAAAGCATGAGGAGCCCTGGATGTACAACAAGATGAAACTGAAAACTTGTAGCCTTTGTTGGCCATTTAAGTGAAAACCGAAAACATGATTTAAACCAACGTACTAAACTGAAGCTTTTATTCAGGAGGATTACACCGAATGGCTTAGGTCAAAATTATAACAAAAGATGTGCTCTCTTAGGGATACTAGCGATTCTGGAACAGCCTTTACGCCAGAAGCACAACAATGCTTTGAATTGTAGGTTTCGGAATCGGAACTACTATCAAAAAACTCCTCTAGAAGAAGCACTAAAGTAAACTGATAGAGGTTTAATGATCATGGCATTTTGAGCTGAACACGGAAGCACTCAATGTCCTGCTACAATACAGAAGTAACATGATCGTATTTCCTGTTCAAAGGTGACCTTTTTCTTCTTTTTCCACTAGGACTACACAGCTCTCTAAAGTGAAAAATGCAATGGCTGTGTGTTTGTGTAGTATGCTGGTATGAGATTACTAATGTGCTGTCAAGGAATATGGGTCGACTGTGAACTGTGGCTGCGAACTCAGTAAACAACTTTTGAGAAGCCTAGAGATTGCATTAAGATTAATATTGTGTGGAATGGAAATTTCACCTCCTTTCTGACTTCATTTTGGGGAACAACAAAATGGAAAGCAATGAATAATCAGTTCGATTTAACAGTGTTTAAACAGGTGTGACATGATAAAAAAGCCCACAAAAAAGCCATCACTTACATGTAGATTCAGTTTTAGTCCTAACCGACATTTTGTCAATTGGTTGGTTTCTATTTTTCCACAACAAAATCTTATGGCACCAAATCCCTTCATGGAGCTGTGTATTTAAAATTAAATAGCCCTGATTGCCATGTGATACATTTCACTTAGTAGCAAGGAAAACATAAAACAGAAATAGATATTCACAAGCAGAGTATCTATTTTTGAAATAATATTTGAGAACAAACTGAATTTCTATTTTTTTAAAATCTACACATATTTCTGCAAATAATTTATATTTATGGAGACTGCAGTGCCATATTTTGAATTTATTTTAGTGTTTTCAGTGCCAATTTACTATTTACTACAAAAAACATTTTGGATAAACTCACTCCTAGACTACAAATAAAAAAACTAGGGCTGTCAAAACGATTAATCGCGATTAATCGCATCCAAAATAAAAGTTTGTGTTTACATAATATATGTGGAGGCACTGTGTATAATTATTTTAGATATATAAAAACACTTGTATAAGCTTGTATATTTTTAAGAAATATTTTCATGTATATTCTGTATATAGATTTATATATAATTTATATGATATATAAATATTTTATATATAAATAATATTTTTTTTTCTTAAATATACATGCAAGAGTGTTTTTATATATATACAAAAGAATTATACACAGTGCATCCACATATATTATGTAAACACAAACTTTTATTTTGGATGCGATTAATCGCGATTAATCGTTTTGACAGCCCTAAAAAAAACGTAACAAACTGTTAGTCAGTTTACACGTCAGTAAGACATTTGATCAAGATAAACTCCATACTCCAAAGAAAGTTTTATTAAAATCCATCTTCATTATTCATCATTACCTCATCATTAGTTGTCCTAGAACTCACAGAAAGCAGACCTTGTACCACAGAGAACAAAAGGTATGAACTATACTAAAATGCATTAACTTCTATGAAATATTCATGATCTCACCAATTAGAAAGTGCACAGCAGCATTAATGGAGTACAAGTGATTTACCTGCCATTATATTCAAAAGAAAAGGCCATTCATACCTCACTAAAGCACAGCCCTCATGATTCCTGTACAATGAGTGGTCCTCATGTGTCAGGTGGGCAAGGCGACTTTCCTTACGATGCGAGAGCGACCATCCCCCTTAAGAAAGAGAAAGAAAAAACGACATACATTACGATGCAATCAATACACTACTATTTATTAAGACTCAAAAAGCCTGTTTGAAACACTTCCTGGAAGCTTCAGACAAGTTTGGCATAGTTACCATCATCAATTAGTCCATTCCCTATTTCAAGAGGTTTTGTATCCAATAGAAGTCGTCATTTAAGCTTATTGAGATGCTTTTTCCTTCCACTTTGTCTCTTGAGTGAAAATCCAAAACCATTAAATCCTTGATGCATCGCAATCGAATTAAGAGTCAGCTCATCTAAAAGGGCGGATGACGTAATGGTACAACAAGACACATGTGCATACCCTATCACAGGGTTGGATGTTTGGTGAAATATGTTCACTTTGCAATAAATATATTTGGGTGGCCATCAGTGGACAGTTAAAGAGTGATTATGACTCAAATGTGGCTCACACAATCAGAATTTAGCGACAAAAAAAAAATCCCATGGCAACAACACAGCAACACCCTGGTAACCATCCATTACACCCTCAAATTATAGCGGCGAGTTTTCACTCAATGCAATCCCAAAATCTTTTCTTTTTAGACATACATTACTATTCCACAGCCTGCAGAAACAAAGCAGATGTGGTCTGCAAGGATTAAACATGTATGATGTAGGCTAACAGCACTAAAAACACTTTTAGCAGCACTAATTTTCCTTTAAATCTGATAAGACATAATACAGAAGAAGGAAAATGCTGGGGTTACTACACAGATCAATTTTTTCCTCATTTGTTAAAACTAATCCAAAGCAAAAAACGGTAGTCACAGCATCTCTTTTGATTCATAACAGTTCAGGGAGGGGTGGTGTTTTGTCCCAGTAGGCTGGTGGTGACCTAATTTTAGCTTGTCTAAGCAGATGGAGGGGGAGAGCGTGGGTGGTTCAGAACGTTCTCCCCTAAACCCTCATTTCAGCGATGGCATCCCTCGTTTTCATTCAATAAAGATCTAGTCGATCAAGCACGGATGCATGATTACCAAATGTGCATTTGGAAGCACAGAGTGGCTCTGGCACACGTTTACGAATGCCAAAACCATTTTATTCCATTAAACAAGTGTAAACTGCCTCATATTTTGGAACACTTAGACAGGTCTGACAAACCACTAAATTTAAGTGGGAGACCCTTGGATGCCATCAAGAGGGTCCTACACTGCCATCACCAAAGGACCATTAAATTCACATTTATTTGTAGAGTGCTTTTCACAAAACATGTATTATTACATATTATATACATACAAAGAGAGAGAGAGAGAGAGAGAGAGAGAGAGAGAGAGAGAGAGAGAGAGAGAGAGAGAGAGAGAGAGAGAGAGAGAGAGCTGCAAAGACACCAAGAAAAAAATAAGGGTATTCCGTGAAGGGTTAATGTTAAATTGACAGATGTAGCCATTTAAACGATATGCATGTTAATCATAAGTAATTGCATCAGAAAATAAAAGACAGTCTTGACCATTAATATATCATGCTGGAATCTGATTCAGACAGACAGGTTAACTGCACTCCTGCTAACATAACCTACATACAGTAATGAACCAGACATGACAGTACACCTGTAAACAAATGTATAGCTATTAAACCTCCTGGCGATGAAAACAGCTTCATGTCTGCCAACCTGAAACACACGTTTGCTGATGTGTTTGGGAGACTAAAGGCGCTTAGCATTAGCCGGCTCGCTAAAACTGATGTTCAATAACAACCAACATAGTCCTCGCAACCATATGACGTATTTGCCGTGTTCACGATTTTTTTGTTACAACAAGTATTGAATGCCTCAAAATGTATTTTATTCACTGTAAAATTACATTTACAGCATCAGCTCATGCTAAGGAGCTAGCGTGGCTAACTAGCATGAAATCCAACTAGCTGACGCATGCCGAAAGAGCAGCTTTGGTCTAAAAACATTACAACACACGTTATTAAATGTCAAATTACAAATTCTAGCCGTCAGCAAAACCCATGTACATGCCATTTAAACACCGTCTGATCAAATAACGTCTTGTGTTCATGTTTCGTGACTGCATTTGCCTTCAGTTTGTGCTACTATACGGTAATGTTAACGTTAGTCGACACGAATAACGCGTTAAAGATATCTCAGCAGGATTGTAATACCTGTTCCCGTAGATCGCGGTATTCTTCTGAGGCTTTTAATGTGATTTCTGGATGTAGAGACTGATGTTTGTAGTGATCTGAGAGATGGCTGATTTCTCTTCCTGAGCAGAGCGGATGAAGTCTGAATCTGCTGCTGCGCCTACAGGACAAGAGTGTGTGTGGAGGAGCAATTATCCCAGATTTGCCCTTAAACATATTGCATGCTTACTAATCTAAAACATCATAAGGTAGCTGATGTGTATAAGAATGAAAATACAGATGACATGAAAGTTACTTGAATGGGTCAAAGTACTTCAATGATATTTGAAAGGATGGAGTGAGAATGTGTTGAACTTACATCACAGTCATGAGATAAACCAAGTTGATCAATGCCTTCGCGTCGTGTGATCTCCGATTGACTCAAAGCTGGCTGCTGGTGAAATATTAACCTCAGATTAATAAATACAGTGCGGCATGCTTGTGAGGGGATACAGCAGATCATGTAACGCGCTTAAGAGACTGCAGAAAATCATGGGTGGACAGATAGTCAGGTAAAGAGTTGATCATACATTACTGAAACTTTAAAGACTGCATGCATGGTCATAAATTAAATGCAATGTGCTTCCTGCAAGGTTTTTATTTTCAAATCTTCCAAAGGATTTATTCTTATTATAGTAAAAAGAATGTCTTCAGCTAAATTAAAATTTGCAAAATTTTACACAAAAATGCCTACACAGAGGAAAATTGCTAAAAATATTATAGCATAATTGACTTTAAATTGCAGACTTTGGTGTCTGAGGAAAGTCGAGCACGGTTTTAGATTTTGTAGTGATGTCTTTAGACCTGTTGTACAGCCAAAATAATCTTTGATGCATTCATTTCCTATTAAACTGCTTTGAAACAGTCTGTATTGTCTTCTAACTGATTCAGCAACTATTGAATTATGCTAAATTAAAATTCTCTTGTATTGATTGCTGAGGCCCACCTGATAAAATGATATTTATTTGCATTTCCCAGGACGACCCTAAGCTTGAAGCTTCTGCTCTACCATTGTATGATTTCTGTGATGATCCCACCATTCTTCACACTGGCAACACATGCCCAGGTCGACACGATCATAAAGCTGAATGAGAGCACAGAAGTCAAGTCTACACAGGAACAATTAGAGGAAGCTTTTGAAGAGCAGGTATAGAGGATTTTTATTCAAAAAACTAAAGTTTAAGTGACATATGCTTGTCTTTGAGAATTCACAGTGGCTTTTGTGATTTACTGGTTACATGCCTGGTAAGGTAGATCGACCACATTCCTTGTGGGATTTTCAAAACAAAGAGATCAAGTGATTTTAACACTGAGCACAAAAAAAAATCTTATCAACAATGACTCTGATGCAATCACTCAATTTTAAATAGTTTCAGCAATTGTGTTGAAATTCATGGATTGAACTTCATGACCCCAATGCACTATAATAACAATATTAACATCTGTGGACCTTGAAAATGATAGATGTTGACAAAATAGTAATTCAGATTTAATATTCTCTCAAGGGCTACTACTTGCAACGCCTGTTCCTTCATTATGGGGACAATGGGACTTTAACTTATGAGGGTCTGCAGAAGTTGCTAGGCAGTTTAGGTCTGGGGGAAGTCAGTATCCTGGAGATCCAACATGGAGGGAAGCATTCTTCTCAAACCCTGTTCCATTCCCACTCACGTGATGACCATCACCATCCAAAGACCACAAACTCACCTCCACTCAAAGAAAGGTAAGATGGCTAAAGCATCCTCTCTATACTTCTGGTTGGTGCCAAAGACTGATCCATTAAAACTTTCAGTCCTAGACCTCACAATAAATCAGTGCTCGGTGGATCTCCAGCAGAATGGGGTCATGACTATTTCCCAAACCCTGGCCTAAGACACAACGTGGAAGAAAGTGGGTCACCATTGTCAGACCATCCTACAGAGAAACACCTTCATGGGAATGTGAGTATTTTCTCCTGAACTTCCTGTTAGGGTGTTACAAATGGACAAAGTCTACAAATGAATCCTTTTCACTATCACATGACCAAAGGTCTGTTGATATCTTGTGGTGTGCAGACAGTAAAATTCAATCCATTAGCCTTTCTCGTTCTGTGTGAGGTACACAAACTATTTTGGAGAGAGATAACAATCATATGCCCTTGCTGAAAAGATTTTTTTAACTGGTTAGTGCTGGTTTAATGCTGGTCTAGCTGGTGGGCCAGAAGAGCCATACTGTATATTAGTAAAACTCAACTGTCAAAGCTAGTTGATCATGGTTGGTCATGTATCACATAAAACACAGTATCTGGCATATGTAAATACATATTAGTATAGAAGCCCACATTCTGTCGCATTAAAAAAAAACATTTGCTTTGGTAAATCTTAATTATGACATGAATAGTCAAAATTATTACTGATACTTATGAGATTAAAAAGTAAAAATGATGACGTATTAGGTCATAATTGTGAGTAAAAAGTCAAACTTATGATAAAATGTGGACATTATGATTTAATATTTAATAATTATGACATAAAAGATGACACAAGTTATTTTGAAATTATGATATAATAATGAGTTAAAATGTCATATATAGTTGAAAATACAAAAATATAAGATAAATTTGACTTTTATCTCATAATTTTGAATTTATAATCTCATAACTTAGTATGTCATAACAGACCTGACTTTTTATCTCATAATTTAAACTTTTTTGTCATAATTATCATTTACTGAAGCATATTTATTTTCTTAAGTGGCAGAAATGGGTTTCCATTACAACATAGGTAGTCAGAATGTCATTATCTGATCTTTCAAATATTAATTTGAGTTTGGATTATTTTATAACTTTGCCTGTGTATCTTAATGTGTCCCATAAGGAAAAGAATAGTTTACAATCGACCTTATACTGACATGACGGCCACTACAACGATATTACAGTAATATTAACACTGAAGTCAGTTCTGACAAAACAAGAGAAAGTGGGAGTAATGAGAGCCATGTTATAATACTGAATCTGAATCCTATCTCACATTTCGTATTACTTTATCGCAGTGTCTTAACGTTACCCAGCTCTTGTGGAACTTTGGGCTGGGCCAAGCGTCCCATATCACTCCTGCCCACTTCACCTTCCTGTGCCCTGCCCTCCTGTACCAGATTGACACCGGAGTGTGTCTGCGACATACAGAGGAGCAGTCACAGGGAAGCAAAACCAGTGAGGGTTTCCTCAGAGGTGTGTGTGTAAACTGTTTCCGTTAAGTGTGATATCAGAATAAATTTGTGTTTGTTTTCATGATAGTGATGATTATTTATCTCAGCTCTAGGTTGGGCCTCCTTGGCACTCTTTGTCATCAGTTTGCCCTCCCTGGTTGCCCTGGGACTGGCACCCCTGCTTCAACCTTCAATCCTTCAAATATTCCTCTGCCCGATGGCTGGGATGGCAGTGGGTACGCTCTGTGGAGATGCCCTCCTGCACCTCCTGCCCCATGTAAGTAACACAATGCATATATATATATATATATATATATATATGTACATATTATACATATTAATATATACATATTATATTTTTTTATTCAAGTTAGTTGTTTGTGATTTCAGGCCATCTTCAGTCAACACACTGAACATCATGATGCTGTTTTCAAGGGTCTGAGTGTGATGGGAGGACTTTACCTTCTATTTGTTTTTGAGAGTCTCCTGGGACTTAAGCAACATTTCAAGGTGAGCTTCATCCAGTGGGAGATACATTTTTGGACTTTCATTTTGACCTGCTGATAAAAAAAAAACACTTTAGTTTTGAGGAAAGAGGTGTGTAATGGTTGTCATATCAAAATACAAAATTACAAATTACAAAATTTTCCCATCTTTTAACAGATTTTAAAGAAAAGGAGGCACAACGTAGAGTCTGGGAGGGAGCTTGACGCCCTAGAAGGTATTTTACTTTCACACATGAGATAGAGCAAACCAGAATGGAATTATTATGCAAGTTATAACTTATAAATGCATCTGTTTCCTGTTATAGGTACCTCATTAGCCAATCAGAATGAGAGCTCAGGGCATGGGCATTCTCATGGGCAGCCTGGACCAGGGAAAACAGGCATCAGAAGCATGGCATGGATGGTGGTGATGGGAGATGGAATACATAACCTTACAGACGGACTAGCCATTGGTAGATAAAACGATCACTCATTAAAGGTGTACTAACTACTAAATAATGATATTAAAATTAATGTTTAATTAATTAACTGTATATTACCGTGTATTGGTGCACAGTGTAAAATGTTTGCTGGCTGAGAAACACTGACCTTTAATTTAGGTTTACAAGTATATTTGAATGCATTTATTAGATTTAATCTCAATTTTTCTTTTTGTCCTGTAGGCGTTGCATTTTCTCAGAGTCTGACCGGTGGACTCAGCACTACGATCGCTGTGTTCTGCCATGAGCTTCCGCATGAGCTGGGTACAGGATTGAGTAGTTTCTAGTTGCTTATAAATGGTCATTATGAGTCATCAGTATTGCATATACTGTATACTTGTTTGCTCTTGTCTGTAGGTGATCTGGCGGTTCTGTTGGCCGCAGGCTGGCCTGTACGCAGACTGGCTGTGTTCAGCGGACTCTCGGCTCTGCTGGGCTTTCTCGGGGTTTTTACTGGGACGGCGCTAGGAAACCAGTGGGCGACACACTCGCCTTGGATTCTCACCGTCACCGCTGGGGTCTTCCTTTATGTTGCTCTTGCTGATATGGTAAACATAAAATGTTCATTTAAGACTTCTTCATTTTTTTTTTTCAATTTGAAAAGCTGATATAAGTCAGAATGCCTATGTCATGAAATCCCTGCTGTTAACTGAAATTAAAAAAAGTTGTGTAGGATTTCCTTTAAAACAAATCTCACAGTTAAGTATAAAGAAATGGCAAGTAACACACTGTGAATTAAACTTGAAATTTGAAGTAGAAAGCCTGAAGGTTACACTTTACAACAAGGTTCCTTTAGCTGAAGCTACACTGTGTAACTCTTTTAGTTTAGTGTTAGCTAAAAACACTTAGTTCTTTCAAAAATATATGTGCTCATTAATGTATATTTACTTCGTTCAAGTAATAAAGTATTCTCGTGAGTGTATAATATGCCATTGAAAATACATACAGGTAAGGGGTTCTAATGTCAGTCGCCATGTTGCCCCTCCATCTTGAAAGTACATTAGCCAAAGAGGGACATACCCGTTAATTCAAGCTTCGCCTTTCACGTTTAGAGGTCGAACTGGAAGCCATGTTAATCTTGGACTACATTGGCCATTGGCCACCAATTCACATAGAGTTAATAATGTTCATATAATAATATAAAATATTATTATCTCTGTTCGAAATAATAATATTTCGAACAGAGATGGCGACAAAGAGGAAAACTGCGGACTTTAATGTACTTGAAAATGTTTTAATTATCATCGAACATTAATAAATGCTTTAGAAATATTTCTCATTGTCATTTCATGGTAAAAAATTGAGCCTTTTTGTGTTCTTACACTGACATTTTTTCTTGTAGAACACACTCTGTTGTTTTTATTTGCAAGTTTACCATTGCAGATAATGTCTAAAGACTCCACTACATCTCCATAACACAAATAATGAATGCAGTATCCTTACATAAGTTTAACATCGTGACGCTGTTTCCCCAGATGCCGGAAATGCTCCATGGAGATGCCGGGTCTCTCAGCCCTCTGAAGCGCTTCCTCCTGCAAAGTCTGGGTCTGCTGATAGGGGGCGCCATCATGCTTTGCATCGCCCTTTTTGAGGATCATATTGCCATTAGTCTGGGAGAAGTCTAAGGATATAAACTAAAGAGTATTCATATGCATTGTCATCCTCGAGATATCACAACGGTGTGAGAATTTCCATCCAAACCAGCAGTATTGTGTACATACCTCATCCCATTATGAACTACTGTGTAGATGTGGATATTCTGAAGGAAAGTGCACTGGATAATGGATCACTAGAAAAAGAGGAACAGTGGGAGGATATACATAGCATCAACGGTCAACAGATTTTTAACTGAAGCTCACTAAATTACTGAATGATGTGATTAAAGACAATTGATGTAACTAAATTGTCATATGAGGCAAATACAGTCATCAATACCTCTTACTTTCATTTATCATATACATATTTCTATGCAACTTTAACAATAAACATTTTTTTTAATGTATTGAACATGGTTGTTGTTAAAAAGGTAATCTACAATTTTTAAAATAAGCATAATGTCATTGTTTCCAGCCAAAGGGTGTATCGTTCATCTTATCTTTCAGTTATAATTTTAAGTTGGTTATAATTCCATAATTTTTATATCAGAATAATTTCCAACTATCATTGCAAATAAAAAGTTTTTGTAATAAAAATGTTTCATTAAAAATATAGCTCTCGACATTCACATGATTTGCTAAAGAGAAGGGAAAAGGGATTTCCTTCATTTGAACCAAAGCAGTTTAAAAATACCAAATTGAAAGGCCTATACGATACAATTTAAATACACACTGTAAAAATGAATATGCTTTATCTAATCAATAAAATTGTGGCAACTGATTACAAGCAATATTATTAATTAAATTGATCAAAATTAATTAAATTAATCAAAATATTCCTTAAAATGAGTAAAGTTTAAACCAAAAACTTAAACAAAAATATCTGAATAACAGACAGAAATCAAAGATTAATTATTTTATATTATCTTTATTTTATATTGCCAACATTGAAGACACCTGATGTAAACCAAGCAGAAAACCGTCATTTTAAAGCAAACCTAAAACAAACACTGAGCACCATAATGGTGACTTAACCATACATTTTACTCATTTTAAATGGTTAACTTTTAATGAATTAATTTGATTAATTATTACTCAATTTTGTTAAATTTAATTAATATTGCTTGTAATCTGTTGCCACAATTTTTTTAATTAGATAAAGCGTGTTCATTTTTACAGTCTCCAAATCACAAACATGTAATATTTAATAAAATATGCTGTTACGACATGCGAACACTGTGTAGTGTCAAGAGAAACAGAAGACAACAACAACTTGTATGTAGCAATAGCATTTTATTTCAACATTACCAATTCTAAGCCACGATACTGAATGACAAGACCTACTGGCTGCAGCAGTTCATGAACCTGACTAACAAAAACATATGGGATTTTTTTTTTTTTGTCTATAATGTCAGAGAGACCAATTCATTTTTAATAAGCTCAAATTAAAAACGATTATGTTCTTTCTTTCTTAAATACATGTACAGAGTTTCACATCTGTTAGTAACAAGTAACCATTCACAAGCTCATACTATGAATTAACAAGGCAAAGTGCTTTCAGGATTGCATTGTCACATAAGGAAATGAATGGCTTGAGGTCTTTTTGTGGGGTTGAAAGGGTGAGGGTTCTCCTTCCTCAAGTCTAGGAGGGGGTCACGTGACCGTCCTGACAGATTCAGGTAGAATCCACCGAATTCGCCCCGTGCCCCCAGGTCCAAAATGGATATGTACAGAGGTACAAAGTTGGCAGGGTGGTGGATAGCTAACGCGAATTAGCCAGTGACCGGCGTAGTGTTTTTGGAAGGGCGTAAGGCTAGGGAATTCTACATACCCCGATATTTTAGTACAGAAAGAATGTGCATAACTCAAACCAACCAACCCCCTTTCAAATCCCCACCACCAGTAGAAAATTGAGTTGTTGCTTCAGTACCAAAGTCACACAACCATCCACGCACTCTACTGAACTCGACCAAATACACGTACATACCATGAAGAGCTGTAAACTTGAGTTCAGAGCGCTCACAGTGAACATTTAGAAGTGAGAGAAAGTGAAACAAAAACGGAGGGGAGCACAAAAATGAGCACAAATGTAAATGCCAGCTAGCATAGGCTGATATTTTTCTCCGTTTTGTCAAAAAAAAAAAAAAAAAAAAAGCGCGATAGAGGCAAGACACATTTGACATCATTTGAAATATAATGGGGAGAAAGTTGAATTTTGAAGAAAACAAAAATAAAATCATCACACACAAATAAAATCATAATACAGTCTGGCTTCACATTCCAGTGGTACTCTTGTGTATACACTTACACATGTCATGTGACACAGACAGACACACAGTCGAGTACACTAATTGTTGTCTCATGTCACCGATTGTTGGTTATAAGTTATATCTGTTCCATATACATATATATTTCCATTTGTCAACAACTGGTGGAGATTTAGATGCATCAAGCTGTAACACAGAGGTAGGATAATGCTACTTAAAATGCCTCACGTTTCGCTAATTCTAAACCATTGTGTTTGTGACACTGCGTGTATGAGTCAGACTTGAAGCGGCAAGCAAGTCGTGATCTTATTGTTTGATATGGAATTGGTGTGATGTCATAGACCCTGCAATGGTCCCAGGCTTCTGCTGGTGATGGTATCTCCTACACCTTTAACTTAAAGACAGGATAAGAATATTTGCAGATATGTCGATGAGGTATACAGGGCTGATATGACCCCTGTTTATCGCACTCGTACAACGCATACACACCGGGTGCTGCCCTACACGATCGTGACGACGTTTCCATCGTCTAAACAATTAGCAGAGAACCGCTTGGGTTTCGATTCAAGTAAACAGCTTCTTTTTTTTTAAAGTCAGGGTCACATTTCCTTCACGTCGTGATGCGTTTCCGTCGCATCACCGCGTCGAATACTTGGCATGGTCAAGCGGAGCTCGACGGTAACCCCGTTTTATCAGAAATGAACGAGCCTTTCGTCTATCCCAGCCTTTGGGTTCAGCGTTTTGCCGATGGAAACGTGGCCACCGTGTAGTGTTTTTGCTTTTCTTGAAACAGCAATCTTTTGGAAAGTCTTAAAGACGGCGGGTCTTAGTGAAACTGGATTCAAACGAGGTCCGCTCGATTAAAGCCAGTCGCTTTGAAATGGCCAAATCCTGCACGCATCCAATTCACATTCAGTTTGACTGAAATAAGGCTCTCTCAGCACTGAAATCTCTTATGTTGGTTTCAGTTACAAGAAGAGGGTGTTAACCTAAGGTGCCACAGATTACATAGCCAGGCCAAAAGCAGCCAGAGCCAACAAATCTTTAGAAATATACAATTGTCTCTTGATACTTGTATTGCTTGTTCTTCAATGAAATCAAGTGGCCATCTCTACAGAGACATACATTGGTCCTATGTTGTGGATTACTTTATTCAGTGTGCTCCCTGTGATTTCAAATATGAAGTCATTGATTGCTTGAGGCCAAAATGAAAGAGCTTAAAAGTTAAGCTACAACTTTGAAGATTATTATATGACTTCTGGTATTAGTTGCCAACGGTATCTCTGTTTTGTTCAATGAAATTCAAAGGAATGTTTCATTATGGTACAAGTTGCATTTTTCTTTTCTTTTTTTAAATTTGTCAAAAAGGCATGAAACAACAAATATTGGGATCCTGATGTCAGCAGAAAAAAAACAAAACCGATCCAAAGATCAGCAATGAAACGTTCTTTGGTACCGCAGAACATATGGCCCAAAGTTCAAATGTTGTGTGGGGAGAAATAAAAACCTGCATATTTCACTGGTGACAACAACAACAACAACAGCGACATTCAAGATACCATTTCCATATACATCTATCACAATCACTAATCCAAAAAAGAACTGTAATTCCTGGCAATGCACTTTGCTTTTGGTATCAATTGATCAGAGGTAAATGAACAGGTCTAAACACCCCCCCACACAAACATACACAAATGCTTAACGTGCCACAAAAAGCAGACACTTGACTTTAAGTGGCGCAGAAGAAGGTTCATGGAAAACGGCACTCTCTGACCGATCAACCGATAAACAAACAGAAATGCCATCTTTCCAGTAAGCGAGAAGTATCGATAAGGCTTTGACACCTATCACAGTTTCCACCAAGTCCATTGTACATTCCACAAGAAAGTGCCACTTACGGAGGCAAAGCAGGAAGGAGTTCAAATTTGTACAATCCAAAAAACATAAATAAGTGAAATTAAATACCCTGCTTAAAGGAAGAAATAAACAAAAAAAAACATGGATTATGTAAGAGGGCATTTTCCTCCATTAAGGATACTATGGCGCACAAAAAAGTTATTGCACTTCAGTCCATTTCAGGTGGATACTTTGACGTCAATACAACATAGAGAAAAGGAGTCATGCCAACATTCTACAGGACACTGGGTTACAACTAATCTCCAATGCATTACCACACAAAAACGACACGGCACACGTCTACTTCACTAAGAGTTCACACTTTGTAAAACTAAACACGTTTTTTTATTTTTTCCTCCATACAGAGTTTGAACAGGTCACTAGCTAGAACCGATCAAATGCTTTGCCGTTACGGTTGAATTTAAATTTACAAAGGTCATCGATTCATTTGCGGCGTTGTGACGAATTTGATCGCGGGTTTTGACGGCTCAAAACGCAACCTCGTGGATGGTGGCTATATCTGATACTTACAACAGTTGTTCATTCATAAGGCTCACTAAAGGTGTTAATGGAAGACCATACCCTGTGGCATGTACTTGATAACAAAAGGCACAATCCCACATACTCGTCACAAAGTGTAGTACTTTAAAGAGATGATGAAGATGCTTGCAGACTCCAAAGAAATAGCAGCATGCCACGCAAAGCAGTCATTTTCTCAACCGAAGCCAACAAGCAAGTGAGGTCGGTGTTAGATTTACAGATGAAAGGTCCGTGATCGGTCAGTGGGCTATCTCTGGTGGCACTATGCAACTATGTGAGATAAAAGAAAATATTCCTGCATAGCTTTTTCTTTTTTTTTTTTTTAATATGAAAATGTATTTTAAAGGGATCCCTATGTGCCCTGTCAGATCAGCCATTCAGTCAGGCTCTGATGGTCTTCTAAATAGCCTTATGAAAACAAGCTGCTGGCGAGAACAACAAAAAGCAGCTTTTTTTCTGACTAGATCATTCGCTTGGAGATTTACAATTTGAACTATTAGCGCTTATAAAGTAGAAGCATGAAGAAATACTAAGCCAGGGTGAAGGACATCATTTAAGTTCAAGAGCACCCCTTGAAAACGCCAAAGTTTCCCATTTCAAGGCCTTGGAACGTGACCTTGGGATTCTAGTTGCGTAGCTAAAAAGCCCACCCAAATGACATGTACCAGTATTTATAGCACGATAGATTTTAAGGACTGCTAGTTGAGGTAAGATTGCCACGTCAAGGCAATACCGACCACACGCGAGGAATCTTGCACATCTTGTGCTTCTCTCATTTACCTTGTTAGAAATATTTGCATTTATAACAATACACAAGTTTTACAAGTGAAAAAAAAATGGGGACAAAATCTAACCTGTTTTAGGTTAAATTAAAAGAGTTTACCATTGGATGATTAGATTTACTTGTTTTAGTTCCAAAGTCATTCCAATACGGATTATTTTTCCCTGCAGACTTTCATTATGATGTTACAGTGTTTCCTCTAGGATTTTTCCAAGCTGTGGGGGCAGGCCCATTTCCCCAGGGGGAGGGGGCGTGGCCCACAAGTGATATTCCCTTAGGCCACGCCCCCTTGTCTCCCCAAAGAATTATAAGCGATCATGCGCATTGAATGATGCACTTGAAGCAACACCAAGTCACAACACGCAACGCTTCACATTGTAAAGAACATAGCGAAGGGATTATATCTATAATCTATGTTTAGTAGGGCTGCACGATTTGGGGAAAATGTCATATTGCCATTATTGGTCAATATTGCAATTGCGATATGCGATTCCGATAAAATAAAATGGTTTCATGAGTCCAACTTGCTTGGTTCTAAAGTAAACACACATATCTGTGTGCACACACAGATTAGTGATCATTCTGTGTATTAATGTTTATTTCTCAACTCAACCTAAAAACAACTAAATGATTGATAAGACCTATAATAAACCATCAACCAAACCAACATTACAGTGATTCCATCATTACAATTGAAAGCTATCAACTTTTTAAAAAATTATTAGGCTTAAAAAATATAACATCTTTTAAATTAATTGAACTTCAAACAATCTCCACATAAACCCATAATAAAAACCATATTTACCTGTGCCCTTCCTGTCTTAACAGGTACAGAAATTGAATAAAGTTATCAAACAGTCTGCGCTGCATGAATCATAAATTATATATAGAATAATCCTTATTAAAGCTACAAAAGGTCTTTAGTCAAGATCAGTGAGTAATTTTCTAATTTCCCTTTGTTCTTTGATTAACTTCACTGACAGAACGCTTTATTCGCTGCTGGCGCTTTAAGAGCACCCGTTGCCGACGCGGATCTCACATGCGCCTTATAGCACTCTTTTCGTCCATAAGACTTTTCTTATGTTATGAAGATACTAGACAAAACGACATTTTGGAATAATTGTGTGTGTTATTGTTCGTTCAAGCTCGAAAGAGACCTGTATATTCTGGCACGCGGTCAGTGCATGCGCATTATGGCGCGCGTCTTTCTGCGAGTCTCATTTAGGGCACAGGCAGCTTTTCACTTCTTGTCGTGCAAAATGCGAAAAGGCATTTGCACGAATAAGAGCGGGATCATGTAACACTAAAATCAAAGGATGACAAATCAAAGGATGACAAAAAGAAGAGATGCTGCGTTAATAGTCCTAATTTGTTTATTTCATATAAAATCGCGGCATTTTGCGTTATATAAAGTGCATAGGTTTGAGTCTGAGATCGCTATTACGATTACGATATGATTAATCGTGCAGCACTAATGCTTAGTGTATTCTATTATGCAACAATTTTTTTGAGCCTTTTCTTTTAACAGTTTTAAATTTCAGTGCGCATGAAGAACAATAGCACTCTCGACTCCAGTGCTGTAATCTAAAATACACCCGGGAGAAGGGAATATTGATTTAGAAAGGGCAATAAACTCCACTCCAGCAAGATAAAGTCATTTTATGCAAATCATAGACCTTTATTCTTTATCAACAAATAAAGTATAATAATGGGAACATTGACCTTGAAGAGAGTGTTGTCGTTTCACTGTCGCAACCGAATGCGACGCGCTGTGTGAATGTTGAATGGAGAATGACTGAGGCGAGATGACTTTCCGTTAACAAATAACTTAGCGACTAAAATATGAATTTTACCACACAATATGCTATTGAATGACTTTAGAAGTCTTGGAATATAGTGTGAAAACTTGATTGTGCCTTACAAAGTTTTTTATGCCTTTGGGCTTAACAAAATAACACAATAGCTACTATGCAGAATGTCGGACGTCACTGAGCTGTAGCCGTGGCGGGAGGATTTTAAGTGTGGCGGCCCGCCACGGGAGAATGAATGTAGCGGAAACACTGTGTTATTTTTATAAGTCACATTCAAGTGTGAAAATCAGTACTTAGGAGAACTAAATCATGATTTTTTTTTTTCCTCAAAGAGTTTCTAGTTTTGTGGTCAAATATTGAAAGAAAATACACACAGCTTAATACGTGTTCAACAAAAACACACTAAAGTTGTATTTTTCTATATTTTTCTAGTGCAAAAACGTCTAATAAATTCCATGACAATGATTATTTTCAGGCCAGAAAAGCCAGTATGGTACATCTTTCTGCAAAACAACCTGTAAAACTGTGCTTCTTATGAATCTCATCGAAACGAGATACCAGGTTAACGACAAAATCTCTCTCAAGTGCTGCGACTGCTGAACTATACCATTTCCTCTTAAGGCAAAAAGTTGGGAGATAGACAAAAAGTTAAATGAAACGGGTGTTTTGAGTATTGCCTTAAATGGATGTGTCTTCAAGTAGTAGGGACGCTGAGGTCCGCTGAGGTAAATCAGACATTCTATCAGCCATTAATACCTTAGCGAGAAAAACAAATGATATCGGTACAAATATGCAAGGATGGACATACAATAAGGACACTGAGTTAGCTACAATTAATCTGCTTTCCAACAAAATGGTTACAATTATTAGACAACTCTAGTTTACAACTGCCTGCAACTAACTGCAACCATTATAGCTCGGTCAACAGGCAATGAAAGCTGGCCCTTCGTAGCAAAGTTGTGTAAAAAAAAAAAACGAACAAAAAGCTCCTTAAACTGCACGTTTTGTTGATCCAGAAGAAAAGCTAAAGAAAATGCGACATTTTGGTAAATTTCAAATTTGCCCTTCGGTTGATGATGAAATTAAGGCGTTTCATAATTCCATTGCGTAGACATAAACCTCAAGTTATCAATGGTTCGTGGTTCGGAAGATTTCGAAAATATTGTTTTTAAAGGAGCCGTTGACTGAATGACTCAACTCCGGCTGTTCAATTAATAAGGGCAAATGTTAAGTTATGGCTTAGCCATGAAAGCTTTCACTTGAACAGGTGGAGGGGAGCTCCACTTGGAGTTAACCAGCCCATCAATATAGCTTAGTTAAGAATATACTGGCCTTTTGAGACAGTCTGATTGTGAATGTACTGGCATTTTACAATAATTAACACACTACGTGGATCTCCAAAAGAAAACAAAAAGCTATTTCTTTTGATAAAAATGGGCACAGTAGCTTATGTTAGCTTGGACTTCATTATTCTTTTTGGTAATGGTCTTGATGCACACTCAAAAACTGAACCCAAGGAATCATTCATTCACATTTTACAAATGTGTCCAAATGAAAAAGAACAGTTATGGCACTAAACGATTTTAGGGAGGAAACTCCCCTTTATAAGTTATACTCTACCCTAAAAATAAAGTCTTGCCACTTTGTGACCGGTTCCCTTATCGTTCGAACACAGAACACCAACTCAATCTATTAAAAGTTCCGAAAGGGTTCAGTTACAAAGTTGACCTGTCGTCAAGCTAATTATTTAATCGCCAACTACTGCATACAAGATTTTCACCAACATCGAAGCAAGCTGCTTTTATCACCGCATACATTCGACCAAACAATTTTAGTGCAATGCCAATAAGACAATTAGAAATTGGAGGAATTAGAACAAGTACATTTTAGTTTGTTTTGGCTGGATAAGAATTATTATAGCTAATAAATAGACAAAGATCACCTCTAAAAAAAATTAGCTCCAAGATACAAACCGAAAGCAGCACTTTTTCTTGCACCAAATGAAATGTACTAATCACAGGCTTCACGGGCACTTGGAACTCAACTAAGAGTGGCATGACTAGACTAAAATTTATAAATATTAATGTGTTTTTCTACAACTGGCAGTGCAAAAAAAATCCAAGCTCATAATTAACTATATCGTACCCTGTGCTGTCTATACACGCACTACTTCCCCTCCACCAAACTGCAGCAAGATCAAGTACAGGCAAATAAGCTTGAATTAAAAGCAACTTCCTCTTAGTCATGTAGCCCATTTAGAAATATTTCCCAAGCAAAACACTGATATAACTTGACTAATCTGATTTGCACGCATGCACGTTTGTACTCTTGCAAGTAGAGGTAAGATATTTGCCCATTTACAGCTTGTGATAGATGCAAAAGCGTATTTTTCCAACCTTTTTTTTTTTTTGTAACTGAACTAGCAAGTGCTTTATATCAGGCCAGCGTAGAGAGTGGAGAATCTTGTTTAAGCAGCCAAAACCTGTCATTACAATGACAAAGAGGTCATTTCATAAATCAGTATAAATATGCTCTCCACGCAGCCTTTAAACATCTAACGTTCTACGCTTCATTCATCAATAAAATATCAGTTACAATGCTACTATATCTACATCACTAAAATCCTGATATACTGTAATGAAAATAATAGTATTGGTTTAATTGAGAACAAGTATGCATTAGTTTGTAGATGTCTTGAATTGAAGGGGTATAGATCTTCCTAATTGTTAAAAAAATTTAGGAAAAAATAATCTATGGCAAAATTAAAAGCCCTTTCAACTGATTGTCTCATTACTGACTGAGCATATATTGCCTGTTTGTGGAGAACAAAAAAAAGGGATGTTTCAAAAACACTCATTCACATGTTATGTTGCGTTTAGGTGCAAAAAACCTAAAGGAAGCACAATCTTAACTTTATTAATTAATCTACCTTTGGCAATAAGGAAGCATTTTATATAGAGCAGGGGTGAATATTATTGAAAAGAAAGCAAGGTTTATAATTGAAAAGATTAAGGTTTTTTGGGAGGGATATCTGCAAGTGCCTAATAAAATGCTTTTCAGAAATCACGCAACTTTGGTCATACCCATGACTGCTCCCCAACACCATAAACAAATGTAAAAAGGTCCAATCAGCCCCAACACCATTTTTTTTTGACATATACATTCCCCCAAGTGGGTTCGGATACATGAATCAAACATCCATCTATTTAGGTAATCATTTCATAATGGATTATAATGAAATACTCATGTTTCACTGGTCAAAGCACCATCTCAACAACTTTGGGGAGTGCATATGGTGTGTTTAACTAATTGGACACTAAAGAGACTAAATGAATTCAGTAGGCACTGTGAAAGCAACTCCACACTTAATATTATAACAATAAACGAATAAAGCAGTAGATTTATTGACGATATTTTACGAGGCCCTGCCAATCCAAAATAAATAAAACCTAAGGTCCCAAGGAGCAAGTACTGTGTATGACGTTTGCATCGGTAATGACGTTTGTGCTTTCTATACTTCCTTAGTGTAGTATCTTCGTAATTTTTTATGACACTTTAAACTCCTCTTTCTTCTGCCCACCTGCAAACAGTGATCTGGACTACCTATTACCTTAATTGTAAACCTAATATGAATTTACCCATCCAAACACTATCCCTTTTCTCTCTAACAGTAAACAAGCATTATATTATATCAGACCCCTCTACCAGGAGGTCATTGGTCTTTTGGCTTAAGGTAGCATGGTTTCCCTTCTGTCAAAATGATTCTGCTAGGTTGTTTGTTTGTTTTTTTCCTGATCTGTGCTAAATCAGATTGCACCTCACATAAAAACCTCAAAAAGTAAGAATCAAGTATGGGATGAAAAACTTGGACTTTTGCGCAAAAGTGGACGTCACACATACAGCGCAAACACGCACGCACACACACACGCACACACAAGACCACTATCAAATACATGGTCCCGCAAATTCATGCAAATCTAGTGTAACCCGTTTAAATTGTTCCTCAGGGCAGGCTGTAAATTCCTATGCAAGGCCACAGCATCACGCAAATAGGAGGCATGATATGGAAACCCATCCATTATCACTGTTACCATGGAGACACACAGCTGCATAATTCTAACATAAACCGAGTCAAATCGACTGCAATGAAGAAATAAAGGACTGACTCGCCAGTGATGGATACTGGTTCGAAATAGATGGCTTAGATTCAGATTTTAGACTTATTAGACTCATATTGAATGGACAGCATCTAAGATGGGAGTCAGGAGGGGGAGGGGAAAGTGGGGGAAAATAAATAGAAATAAATAGCTAAATTTGTCCTCTCGTATTCGCTCTCTACTGAGACGTGAAGAAAAGCTCTGATACTGGCACAGGAGGGATGTGTGGCTGTAATTGCATATAGGTTTACCTAGGTGTGTAGAGAGGACCAAAACAAGCGACCACGCTGGGTTTTTTTTTTTTTTTTTTAAACAAGTAAGAACGCCTCACTCGGTCAAGCAGCCATCCAAGCCGATGGTAGCACCATGGCGATCTTTGCCGTAACCATGGTGAAGGCCTCCATTGGGGAGGGGGGGGCAGGCGGCGGTGATGCCACAGTGCTTGAGCAGGTTGAGGCTGGGAGAAGAGGGTGAGGATGAGGAAGGTGTGGAGGAGGAAGGCTTCATGGTTGACAGAATGAGAGCTAGGCAGTCAGCAACAGCTTTATTGGATGCGCAAGCCAGGGCTGGCGTATGACCTGAGACGTTTAGAAGAAAGAAAGTCGAGTCAATGACAAAATTTAAATTGTTGGATCAACTATCCCTTTAATCTGGCCAAACTAAAGGGGCAATAATCAACAGATTTGCGATTTTCAGAACTAAAATGTATGTGTAAAGTTGCGTACTAGAATGCAAACTTCAACAGTATTAACATTTGTCCCACCCACGTTGTCATTTACTGCTGTGAGCAATTAACAATTTTTTTTTTTTTACCAAAAATCACAAAACACGACATTTCCTGTTCTATACCGTCTTACCTTCCTCATCCACTGCCAGCACTGTGGCTCCCCGATTCAGCAAGGCCTGAACCACGGAGGCCAAACCATTCCTGGCGGCAATGTGGAGGGGCCTGAAATATAGATCAAATTAAGTTACAATGCTAAAAGGTTTGCAACGTTTAAATCACATTGGGACATTAAGGCGGTAAACACAAAGGTAAACGAAGCCCATTTGCTGCTTCAGGCTGGTCAGGATGCTCAAACAACGAGTGGATAATGCTAATGCTACAGAACCTTGCACAACCTATCACTTACAGCGGTATTTGCAGACTGTGACAAAGATACTCACATCTGAAGCATACTGTTGGTTGCGTTTATGAGGATAGGGTTGTGGATTTCCTTCAAGATCAGCATGGCACACATTTCATGAGCCTTTAAACACAAACAGTAATATTCGCAATGTTAGCAATACGCACATGACAAGTCTAAACAAGTTTTTTATATTTAAGGAAACTCAATTTTTCTTCCATGTCTTAATTTGAACAGTAAATCATTTCATTTGATTACATTTTCAAAAATTACATTAAAACAGACATTCTAAAAAAATAATTTCTAAAAAAAATTTCATAGATGCCTACTATTGAATCCATAAAATTGTAACAGAAAATTTATTAAATTAGACATGCATTTTGATAATTACAATTTAAACAAACCATTTGTAAAAAAAAAAACCAAATGGTTTGGGGGGGGGGGGGGGGGGTTATGAATTTTTATTCATTCATTTATTTAATTATTATTATTATTTTTTTTAAACTTAAGTTATTAAAATATATAAGTTTCATGATTTCAATGCATGTGACATGCTTTTTGATTACTAAAATGTAATTCAACCTGCAGCAACAGAATCAATGTCATAGGGCCCTAGCTATGTTTGTTACCTTGCTGCAGGCCAGGTGCAGGGCAGTGTTCTTGTTCACATCCAGGAGGGACAGGTCAGCTTTGGCTCTGTGCAGCAGCAGGGCTACATACAACAATGAAAGCATCTGTTAAAACTAAGGAGTCATGAAACTATGGGTTTCAATCTGGGGTTAGTCACATAACACATGGTGAAACTCTTACCTACGGCACCGCTTTGGCCATTATCGGCGGCCACCATCAGTGCAGAACGCCCCGAGTGGTCCACAGCGTTGATGTCAGCTCCGTGCCGCAGAACCAGCTGCAGCCCAGCCACGTCCTCAGCAACTGCGGCCGCGTGAAGCGGGGTCCTGGGAGTGAGATGTCAGAATAGTCATTTAGCTTCTAGTACAATTAATGAAATGGTTTTCAATTTGTTACGATTTGACAGCCACTACACTGTACGCTGTATTTAAATATGTACTTGCACTAACCTTCCTTTGGCATCCCTGATGTTTACCAGCAAATTACAAACACTGGATTCCAACAGCAGCTCTGCAGAACCACTATGGCCATTAATGCTGCAAAGGGATGACAAGAACATGCAGCATGGCGATAAGAAAATGCATGCCTTAGATTATTTGCTGCTCATTTTTTATGAATGTTGAAAATAGTTGTGCTGCTTGATATTTTTGTGTAAACTATGATACAGGATTCTTTAAATGGATACTTTACCTGTGGAAAGATTAATGTGTATTTAAAATGGGTAATTTATGTAGAAGAAATGTGAAATTATTTTTTAATTTGGAGCTTTCTAGACTGAGAAAAGCCAGAAAATGTATTTTTGGATTATGTGGATGAAAGACATCAACTCCCAGAATGCACTTGCTTCGCTGCCCTAGGAGGTCACGCCTACCGGTAACAGAGCACAGTAGATAAACAAGTCTAGGCTACTAGGGACTCTCCATGATGAGTCTGCCCGGTCGCCATTCATTATGTTTACTGGGCCGTGGGAGAACGACGCGAGGCCAGGGGCGTGAGTAAGAAATAAGAAAATACTTCAGTACTCACAGAGCACAGTGCAGTGGGGTGAAGGGGTTTCCCTCCTGGATACTACATGGTTTAAGTTCAAGTAAAACGTCCAAACAGTCTTCATGACCTGCTTCACAAATAACGCATGTCACTTAATTAACCAAATGTAGTTTAAGTAATGTTAAGGGGCTCATGAGGTCTGATCTCTTACCGTGATAGGCTGCCCAGTGTGCGGGTGTGTAGCCGTGGCGGTCTGTGATTGGGTCGTGGGGATGGGAGTGGTCAGCAGCAGAAAGGAGATTGGAGAGAATGTCAGCATGGCCGCAAGAGGCAGCGAGATGCACCGCGGTTCGCCCCTGAAAATCTCTGCTGAGGACCGAGACATTGTGTGACAGCAGGGCGGTTATACAGTCCTCCCGACCCATCACCGCCTACAAAAACAGTCCTGGTTAGAAACCCCTCACATTATGAGGAGGACTACGATGCATTGCAAACTTTAGTCATGTTTTCAGGATCTCACCCCTCTGTGTAAGGCTGTTCTTCCTCTCCTGTCTCTCATATCAGGGCAAGCGCCTCTCTCCAGCAGCAGATGCACGCAGTCAGTGTGTCCCCCCAGCACTGCCAGCATTAGTGGAGTTCTATGAAGACAGGGAAACGGTGAGATCAACAACTCAAAGCTGAAAATGCAATTAAGATGTAATACACTTTTGATCCCTTTTCAGCATTGCTTGGGAACCTTTAAGATTTCCTTATCCAAAATGAAGTGCTATGCATTGATTTTGTTTTCAATTTTTTTTTTTTTACAAATTACATACAATCAACTGGAATTAATAATTTGTCTTTTTGTTTACTTCTCTGAAATATATAAATATATAGGGTATGATTTCAGTAAATAAACATTGCACGGGGCGTGACATGAATGGAACTAAAATCTTACAAATGCTTAAATAACTCCTTGATTTATAGTTTTTGAAACCCATGCAACTTGATTAATTTAGTATAGTTATTGGAATTATTTGGAATATTAGTAAAAAATTATGCAATAATAATGAATATTTAATTACAATGTGGTTCAAAACAGGCCTAAGCCTTCTTTTCACAAAGATCTTGGAGTTATTCAAAAAGTTATTATACATATATTTTATTAATAATGAATTAATTTTTATTTAAAATTAAATTAATTACTTTTAGCTATATTAATGTAAAACAATATAATCTAAAAACACAAACACAATAATATTAATATTATAATACAAACTCAATAGTATTATTTATTTTATTTTATTTATTTAAAAATATTTTAATGAGCGCTTTCTAAATTGTTGCATATTTGGGCCATTATTAATTGCATAATGCAAGATGCATAACTTATCTGTTTTCCTGTATATTAATACTGAATGCTATGATTAAAAATAAGAAATCATTTTCTTTTCTAAAGAAACCGTAAATGAGCTCATACGTACTGTCCCTCCGCGTCTGTAACATTAACAAGATCAGCTCCTCCCTCACTACAGAGCAGCATCCGCAGACATTCTGAGTGGCCGTTGGCAGCTGTCAACAAAAAAACACAGGGATGTGTCAAACCCCCACACAATGATACGTTTCACATGCTAATTCACACATACATACTGTACCTGCAACATGAAGAGGGCCCCATTTGCTGCAGTTTTCCGTGAGCAGGCAAGATGCTGATTGGCCAAGCAAGAGCTCTACGCAGCGGGCATGCCCTCTTTGAGAGGCCACGTACAGCACAGACCGCCCCACCGGGTCACATGCATCCACACACACTCCAGACTCAATTAACACGGTGACACATTCCCAGTGACCTGACTCCACCTGATAAGAAAAATCAATATATGCATTGCACCAACAGGGGGCAGAGTTTTGCAGAATCACAGATTATCTGCTTATTCATGTCCCGAATAAATAGAAGCTGTTGTTTCGTACGTACCGCCAAGTGTAGTGGGCTGACGGACCCATTGCTTTCATTGTCTCCAAGTGTGTTGAAGCACATCTCCAAAAGCTACAGAATAAAGAAAAAAAGTGATAGCATATATCAAGTGTTAAACTTTGATTAAAAATAAAAAAAAAGTGGACGATGCAAGGGTGAAATGTCAATCTCACCAGCTCCAGGTTTTGTTTGTTGCCATGGGCCGAAGCATAATGCACAGCGCTGTATCCTTTAGTGTTGCACAGAGATGGATCAGCACCATTATCCAACAAATGCTCCACACACCTAAAAGTATCAAAATGCATGGGATTTAAAGACTGAAATGAGCAATAATAGCTCAAAACAACTTGCACAATACAGTTCAAAAGTTTGGCGTTTTTAAATGTTTTTTAAATTCGTCTCTTACGCTCACCTAGGCTTAATTTATTGGATTAAAGTTAGTGAAATATTTTTGCAATTTAAAACAACTTTTCTATTTTAACATATTTTATATATATATATTTATTTATTTATTTATAATATATATTTTAAAATGCAATTTATTCCTGTGATGGCAAAGCTGGATTTTCAGCATCATAACTCCAACCTTTAGTGTCACATGATCCTTCAGAAATAATTTTAATATGCTGATTTGGAAAAACTGTTGTGCTGCTTAGTATACGTATGTGTGGAAACCACAATATGCTCACCAGCCACTGGTTTTCCCAAAGTTACTAGCCAATCAGCCTTTTTACTGGCCAAAAATTTGACACTGAAAACCGCCATAAATACATTTTTTATATTTTATATCTCATAATTTGGCAGCCGGTATATTAGGCACATATATAGCTTAACAGTTTAATCATAGATAATCTAATTTTAAATAAAGTGAAAATCCAAACCAGGTAATGGCTGCAAAGATGAGGATTTTTGTGGGTGTCAAATTTAGGGAAGAAATATTTGTGAACTTACAGGAAGGATTCCTTCTCCCCATCCTCTTGGTTCTGATGGGTGCTGGCATGGGGTCGATCCGTTCTGAGAAAGACCCCAGGCATTAGAACTGCTGTGTACACCGTGAACTATTATATTTAATAGATGTGTGTAAATCTCACCTGCAGAACGCAGTCGATGCAGCCGAGTAGTGTAGAGGTGTACAGCCAGAGCGGTCTCGCTCGTTGACCTCCGCCCCCGCTCCAACCAGAACGACCACACACTGATACCTCCCGTTAGCAGCCGCATAGTGCAAAGGAGTCCTGATGGGGAGAGACAGAAATTCTAGCACTTAACATACAGGTGAATCTGTATGAATAAAACGATATCCACAGCATATTTCAAGCCAAAATACAAAGTTAAAATAAAAAATTATACTTGGCAAATAAGGATTCTTTTCATGAGGCACACTTCAGATAAGTTCATGACAAATCATAAGCATCCCATTTTAAAGATGTGTACCTTCCAAACTTGTCCTTCTTGTTCATGTCAGCTCCACTGCTTAAGAGCAGGTTGAGACATTCAATATTTCTGAGTAAAGAAAATAAAGGATAGGCATAAATAAATCTTTTACACATCTTTCTCCATTACTATCAGATGGTGGCTGTTGGGTGACATCAGCAAAATGACCTTGGTTGGCATTTGTGTGCATAAAACCCTTAATGAGGACACCTGAAACCTGAAAAAGTGGGCCAGTATCTTTTTAAATAGCCCATTCTAAGTAGATCTGCAGTCTCACCCTCCAGAGGCAGCAGCGTGTAGACAGGTCCTCCCAAAATTGTCTGGAGTGTTGATGTCAAATCCGGCTGAGAGCACGTGCTCTTTACTCATTGACAACACAATGCTGTAGAGCTGACCTGCAAGAGACATGCACACAGTCAATGCAATGATAGTTAGGGGAATACATTTTCATTTCAGTCTTATGAAAAAGCAGTTAATGAAAGAAAATTAAGAAAATCGAGACTTTAATAGATCACAAAACACACACAAAATTACCATGGTATTACTTGATTCACTGTGTAAATCCATTTGTACATAACATGACGATCATTTAGAACCATTTTGTTACGATCGGTGCATTTAATATATATAACAGACAAAGGGACAACATTATTTGTAGGGAGTAAGTGTGCATACCTGAGGAAAGTAGCTTACGACAACAGTCAGAGGACCCGTAGAGCACAGCTAAGTGTAGAGGAAACATCCCATGAATCCCTTGTCTGTAGAAAGAGGACAAGTATTTCACTACACATGCCACAGAAGCAGATTAAATGCAAACTAACAAGAGATTAGAATCAAGGTTCTCTGTAAATGCAAATTCCTTGTCTCTTGTGTATAAAGAGTGGGTGAAAATATGCCACTTTTAACTCAATTGTTAGAAGGACAAGGAGAAATGTGATGCATATAAAACCATAAAGCATCTATAACATAAGGCCAGAAAAACTAGTTATTAATGCACAATCCCATTGCAATGTCTTATATTGCTGCATAATATTCACATTTTCATAAGCAAGAGAAAAGTGCAATACAAATCTAAATGTAGAGGTACAATTTAACATTTTGTGGTGATTAGTAACACTAACACTATTTATATTACTATTAAATACTATTTATATTATAATTACTAAAATTAAAGAAACAAATTAAAGCTATATATAAAAAAAATGTTACTGTCCTGTTATCCGCACCCCACGATGGCCTACCCCTAACCCCGCCCCTAAACCTACCCGTCACTGGGGTTAAGACCAATCAGGGATGACTATAGTTCCTAAATGGTATATGGTGGGGTCCGGATAACAGGAAAGTACCAAAAAATATATATAAAAAAAAACAAATGAAAAAAGCACAAAAAAATAACCTTTATAATTAAAAAATAAACCTTTATTAAATATTAAAATAAACTGGATTTAAAAATTAAAGCTAATTTAAAACAATAGAATACTATAATAGTATATACATTTTACTAAAAATAACACTGCTTTAGCCTCTCATATACCATTTTGCATAAATATTTAAGTAATTCATGATCTTTAGCCAGAAAATTTGCTTAACACTATGCAGTTCTTACCCCAATCACTACAAAAAAGACCCAAACAAACAGTCTCGCTCAACAAACGCATGATTCTTTACCTGGCTGTGTCAGCACCGTTTGTCATCAAGGTGCTGATAAGCAGCTCGTGGCCGTACTTAGCAGCAACATGAAGAGGTGTATTGCCATATCTGTCCACACAATCTATTTCCCCACCTGAGGAGGCAACAAGAGGAATTACGGGGTCTAAATATTACAAAAGGAATTCAAAATCAAGAGGAAAAGGAAAGAAGGAAAGACAACTTACCATTCTGAATGAGGATCTGAGAGCGAGTGAAACGTCCATGAATGGCTGCCATGTGCAAAGGGCTTTTCCCTTCTTTACTCTGCAGAGAAAAAATAAATATCTGACATTCTAAAAAAAGATGTCTTGCTTAAAATCCCTGTGAAATTGACATCCAATACCAGGGTGGTCTTAATAAACTAATCTCATTCCCTATCCAGACCTGCATGTTGACATCAGCACCGTTGTTGACCAGCAGTTCCAGGCAAAGAGCGCCGTTAGTGGACACGGCAGCCAGGTGAAGGGGCGTGTAGCCACGGTGGTTGGGCTGGTTGACGTTTGCCCCACGGTTCACCAGCTCATTGGCTACGGCCTCCTGTCCCGTGTAGCAGGCCACATGGAGAGCAGTGTTTCCAAAGGCATTAGGCTCATCAATCTGAGAAGCAGACATCATGGCATAAAATATTCTGTAAACCACGGATCGACCATCTATCTCTTCCCGGAACATAGACGAAAAAATATGAATGACTCATCCTGCACTATGCAGATTTTTGCAACCACCTAGCAAATAGAAAATCATGGGTTGTGACTGTGTATTAACCAGTGCTGGGGAAAAACATTAGTTACATGCAAACCTGCAATAATTTGTTAAATACAAACTTTATGCATTTAATCTCACTTTATAAACCAATGTCTTTACTGCTGACCTTCATGATTGAATTCAACCATAACAATAATCAAAAACGATTTTCTTCTGCAAACCAGAAAGACAGCAGAGCTAAAAGGTTTGTACAGGTGTGAATATGCATTTCCTTCAGCTTGAATCTTAATTATTTCACTTTTGGTGTGAAAAGGCGTTTACATGTGCCAAGAACATAACCCTTGTTTGTTTGTTTTTTTTTGTTAACAACAACAAAACAAGCAAGCCCAGCTGGCAAAAATAACAAAAGCATTGCAACAGGATATTTTCCATAAATATAAAGCAATTAGTCACACATTAAGTAACAATATTGTAATGCATTAATTTTAAAAGTAACTTTCACCAACACTGGACATAACTAATTCATACTGATGCTTTGTTTTTAAATTGAAAAGTCAATTGTTTACCTGCCAAATTATTTATGATATTCATTGTAGCTTGTTTCAGCCACAGAATAAATAAAAAAGGTACACAAAAAGACACAAAAGGTAATTGCGGCTTTTTATCTCACAATTCTGACTTTATTTCTCAGAATGCGAGATATAAACTTGCAATTCTGAGTAACAATGTGAATGCTGACCTCAGCTCCATTGCGTAACAGGTACTTGACCACATCGACGTGGCCACTGGCAGCAGCAGCGTGGAGAGGGGTGTATCCCCGCTTATCCTTACAGCTCTTATCTGAGCCCTGAGACACCAGCAGCTTAACCACCTCCAGATGTCCTGAGAGAAACAAACAGGTTAGTTTTACTAGAACTAACAGTAATCACCACTAGCAAAATATGATGAAGCACAATCTAACACAAGGAAAATTGCTATTTAGCTACAGAAAACAAGTAAAACACTTCAAGGAGACCCAAATATGGACTTACCAAGGTAAGCTGCCCAATGAATGGGTTGCCTGTCCTTCTTGTCACTGGCACTCAGATTGGCTCCCTTGTTCAGCAGCAATTTAACCATCTAGTTGGCAGCAAAAGCACAAAGTAACATTGTATCAGCTTAATCAAAAACATCTGGGCATTAGAGACACAAGTTAGAAATTAATTAATCATTTTTTTTAACATAATACAGGCCTAGGTTCAAAACCAAACTGGCACTAGGGAAGTGAAAAGTACTAGTACTTCAGTACCATGTGGATTTCTATTTTTTATTTTTTTTTATTGTATTGAGTCCTAAATGTACCAAAAGCTCTAAAAGCAATATTATACTGACGCACATAGAAAAGTATAGCACTTTTCACAATACATATTGCTACAAAGCAGTTTTAAAGAAAATGCTTGTTTAAATGTTCAGGAAGTCTACACAGCTATAAGATGTGGTTAGTTAACATCATGCATTCAGTTAAGCAGACACAATGAACACGTTAGGCAGCAATTATTGTGACTGTGCACAAAATTTGCCATCATCTTGAATAATCTCAATCAGGAGATTAAAATGTAAAATATTTCCTGGCAACAACTAGTGAAATTTGGACTTGTGATAATTTATAAACATTTCCAAATGAGGGCCACAGGCTAAATGCAGCAAAGGTTCCCTAAAACAACTACAAAGAGACACGTCAAAGCTGAATTATCTGTATTTGCTCTAATAGCAATTTGCACTTTCACAGCCTCGTGGAGTGCTGTAATAAAGATGTTCCGGGCTGATGGCCCACCCTGTCTTTTAATTCAGTGCATTAGATGACTAATTCCACCCTACCTCCTGGAAACCACTCTGAGCAGCATGATGCAGGGGCGATCTGCCCGTACGATCGGCCATATTCATGCTGGTCACATGGGGAAGCAGGGCCTCGACACAACGCGTGGCTCGGTTGGCTGCCGCAATGTGCAGTGGTGTCTGCCAGAACTTATCCCGTACGGTCACGTCAGCTCCCTTCCTCAGCAGCAGCCCCACAGCCCTCTGGGTAAAAAAACAAAACAAAACAATGCATGAATTATATTAAATTGTTCAAATGCTAAACAATGACATGAGAAAGCGGTTACTCAGGCTAAGGCTCCACTCAGGCATATGTTCAGACTAGGGTTGTCAAAAAGTACTGGTACTTCAGTACACAAGTCGGTACTGAAATTTAGAATTTCTGTAGTCCCGAGTATATTCGGTACCCATTTGATAGGCAACTGTTTTCTGTTGCATCTGTGTTTATCTAAGCGCAGGGCTCCAGATCTGGTGTACAGTCGAAACAAACTATTTTCCTGTTATCACTGTAAAGCTGCTTTGAAAAAAAATTGCATTGTAAAAAGCGTCATATTATATAGCTTATTGAATTTAATAAAATACGTTAAATAAAATAGAAAAATAGTTCCAACAGATTTTGCTGTGGTACACACATTGTTACAGAGAATCTTAAAATTTTAATGGTGTTGGTACAGACTACTGGAATTACCTAGTTCAGACTGCAGGCAAATCAGATTTTTACTTAAATCAGGTTGTTTCAGGCAGACTGTCTGCACTATTAATTGCAAGTGTTCAAATAGATGTGCATCAAGACATAACCAACCTATCTGGATCGGTTGATTTGGTAAAGATTTAAGCATTACCCAAAATTCTGATTTCATATGGTGTTTTTTTAAAAAACCCATCTGGATAAAAACAGATTTTTGCAGGCAGTCTGAACATAGCCTAAGTGACACGTGCTGCTTACCTCATTTCTGGAAGCAGCTGCTCTGTGCAATGGTGTTAGCCACACATGGTCCTTTGCATTGACATTCGCACCTATGCAGTAGTGTGAAGAAAAAAAAAAAAAGACAAATACAAGCATTTAAGTAAAATCTTTCGACATTGTAAATTCCATTCATGGATAAACGGCATTGTGACATGCAGCAGAGCTATGACAATTTGCACAATAATAAAAACATGGACAGATTTTTATCAAAACCCTTTATTTAATTTACATGTAAGCAAAGAACAAATGCTGCGTCCCAATTTGCATACTATCCGTCCTAAATAGTATTTACATCCCAAATCATAGTGTGTTGAAATGAGTCAGTGTGCCAAAGATGCCTGAATGGTCTACCCCTTTAATACTTATTATATAACACAATAATAAGCTGCACAGATATATACTAGAGAGCTGCTATCCAGGAGAAATTGAAGTTCGAAATTAAAGTGACGCTAACACTGTTTTCCCATGTTTTATGCTGTAATTTACAGCATGTTTTATACAGTAATTTGTAATTACAGTAGTAGATTGCAATTTACCTGTGTCAAGTAACAGGCAAAATACCAGAAATGGTGCATTCCATGGACGAGAAGCGATCAAACACATTATTAGACCGTTTTCTTAGGCTGCATGGTGTATTAATAACATATAAAAACCATATTATAGGATAGTGGTATGGTGAATACTCAAAGGATTTCATGTAATAAAAAAAATGCACCAACTATATACAGTGAGTGTATATAGGGGGGCTTTAATTCATTACTAGCTTTTCATCAACTCTCAAACCCCCATTTAGGAAACCTTGATATAGACTGAATTTAGGGAAATGGGCCATACATGTTACTATTTCATGCATTTGAGAAAGACTTGAATTCAGCATCGACCAATCAGCATTTGAGATCAAAACTATCCATTTTATCGATAAAAACATACTACATGTGATGGCGGCAATGCTGTTTAACTTCATACCTGCATTGATGAGAAGCTCCATTATATTAACGTCCCCCAGCCAGGCAGCAGCATGAAGAGGTGTGCGGCGGTCTTGGTCCTGACACAAGAATGGTCACAAGAATTTTTTTTTTACTTTCTTTTCCACAATGACTATTTTTACAGGCACACACAGCCCATATGTGCAGTCATTCAGAAACTCTGACCATTCTTACTAATATTTTATGCCATCACAGAAGCAGATGATGCACATAATTCATTCTCAAACTAATATATGCCATTCAAAACCTACCAGTGCATTGACTTCATCTTTCTTGTGCAAAAATAACTTCACTTCATCTGCATTTCTGTTAAATATGGCCTGGACCAGAGGCGGCTGGAGAAGGAAAAAAGGGTGGATGTTAAGAAACTGCAATGAAACATAACAACAAATTTAAACCCTTTGTTTTTAATTACTTCTGCGTGCATAACTTTGAATGCCAACTATGAGATGTATAGCTGTATAATTATAATCAAATATGATTATCACTGAATATCATTAACAAGCTACAGCAAAACAACCACCATTGCTATTGTATCTACGTAGATAGGATAAATATGCATACAATGTTGTTATATAAACAGATTTCTTTAAAAATGTAGTATATCTTAAATAGGTTAATAAACATCTGCGTTTTATAAACATAAGCACACAATAAATGTTTTCCTATGCGGCTGGCTGACACCCAGCTCATTAGGCTAGCTGGCTGGCTAACGTCTAGGCGTGATATAAGGGATATTTTTCACTTATAACCGCTCTTTGGTAGTCCTACCCTCATTATACGGTGAACCCGTGAGGCTTTTACCTAAATGAATAACAAGATACCCAGGTTTTGGTGCAAAAACTATGGGGAAATAGGATAATCCATCGTCGGGAAGCTAGCTAACATATCAGCTCTGCATACAAGCGCAGAAAGCGAACAACAGTGTGCTTGATTTATGCCACTCGTGGAGGTGATATGCCTCACCTGGTCTGAAATATTGAGAACCCCCATCTCCCTGTGTCAGTCGGGCCGAAAGTCCCTCATCAGTAAAGAATCGAGGCTGGGAAACCAAGACTACAATCTTGTGTTGCGATTATAGACGTGATGAGTGCGTCTTTAGCTGGTGAGGCAGTTGAAAATAGCGACAGCAGCGTGATGGCCGCCTGCTGCACCAACTTTCAAAATAAACGCCCGTCAACTAAACCTTGCAGGGGCGCCCTCTTAAAAAATATAAGGTTGGTTAGTTATATATTTCATTTATAAAAATCCTTTATTATGTATATAAATTGTTTTGGGGCCTGGAAATGCAAACTTACAGAACAGTAGTAAATTGTGCCTGCTCAAAATTCTGTGTAAAAGGCGTAACCACATACAAGCAGGACTAAAATGTGTCTGCTCTGACCCACCATAGCCCGAATAAAGGCATTCTGTTAAAATTCCTGTGCAGATGCTTTTATGCCACCTGAGCAGCATTAAACAGTCTGTATAGAGACACCTAATGCCACCCAAGAAGCTATTCTGGGCCACTTTTGCTGTGTAACCACATTATAATGAAGTATAATCACAATATCATGAATTCTAAATCATTTCAAATCAAATTAAATCAAATAATTTAACCAAATATCTTACACAATTATGTAAATGTTAAGATTGGTTAACAAATATTTTAATGCAGGTCTTAATGATAACTGAAAAATATTGTAGGCCTATTGATTTTTTTGGGGTTTTTTTTGAGATTTTAAAGTAGATGTTGGAGAAGCGATTACCGATATATTGTGTTGTTCATACATCCAAACAAACTGTTCCGTATTTTGAACCAATTGTAAATATGCATATCTACTAGAAGTATTTTTTTTCAACGGTTTGGAGTTCAATCGTGTATATAGATGACTTAAAAAACAACACACACAAATCTATTATTTGTGGACTTTTACTTTGGAAACACACCGAAAACAACAACCTTCCGGTGGCTGGCTCTGTTGGAAATTCTGATAGGGTTGCCATTTTCACTCAATATAAAAACAAAATAAATAAAAACAGTCTTTAGTAAACGCAGACCGCACAATGAGTTTATTTGCAAATATTAAACACCAAAGGAAAAACCACTAGAGTAAAAAATGGCTGACCCTGTGATGATGGGGAGCGGATCTTTAAACTCCGGAAGCGTAAATATCTCCTTTCATTTTTCTTGCTTGCAGTCTGCTAGCTTAGCCAAACAACAATAACCTTATGACTGTTTAAATATAAGGCATGTCTAAGGGAAATTGTGTCCTATATTTAAAAGTAGACACTGTTTCATATGCACATTTTTTTTTATTATGTTATGCTTAAATAGAAACGACATGTGGTCAATACATTTGCTGATCTATCTAGTAACAGTGGGGTGTATGTTAGCATAAAGTCTAAAACTTAGTGGTCTTGCATCATATGCAAAGAAATGCTTCTGGAATACAGACACACACCCAAAAAGTTCCCTAAAATGTTTAACTTGTCTCCCAGTTTGACCAGGCTGGAAAACCAGCAGAACATCAAAGGCTGGTTTCAACTTTTTGATTAGAACCATAAATAGCAGGGACATACACTTGTTTTTGAGACAGCCAAACAATTGCCTTATTTTATTTCTTTTTTAATAATGCAGATAAGAAAGAATTTTGCATGGGACGTCCTGCTCTTTAATACTCTTTTCTTTTAATAATCGCAGCGCTCTGGGAGCAGTAAGACCAGCACAAGTCCTACAGAGAACTATCAGCTGGCTCGGAGACGCACATTGCAGGTGGTGGTCAGCTCTCTGCTGACCGAGTGTGGCTTTGAGAGCGCTGAGAAAGCTGCGGTGGAGACACTCACTGAGATGATGCAGAGCTGTGAGTCCTTCATTTACCATAAGGTCACCTGTGAGGCTTGTCAAATGTTTAGCTTGGACATCAGACCATGTCTGCATGTGTCAGACCATCCAGGGATGTAAAGCCAGGTTCACACTCAAAATTTGTGCTACGACAACCATCAATTCAAAAACTGATTGGGGCGCAGAACCTATTGAGGCAATTAGTGAGACAACAGCAAATCACCACTTGCTGCACACACAAGTCTTGGTTTTTAATGCAAAATATTATCCAGGAATGTAAGAAACACTTTGAGTTTTTAGAATTTCCTTTACTAACAAAACCTACTCTGCAAATTCCATGGTATAATTTTAATTCTCTTATTTTTAGTATATTAAGTATATAAATAACATCTGTATATAAGTTTGTGGATGTGAATACATTTACATTTTTTATTATTTAGTTTATTTTTTAATTATGCTATTAGTATTGAGTTTTTATTTCAAATTCGAAATGAACAGAAGTTTATTTTATGTGGTTTTCCTTATTGAGAGTCTCATTGTCTTGTGATAGATATCACTGAGGTTGGACGATGTGCGAAGGCAAACTGTGAGCACACAGCTAGAAGTACCCCTACACTCTCTGATGTGGTCATCACTCTGGTCGAAATGGGTTGGTTCCCCTTTAATCGATATATAGTTAAAATAGAAAAGATTTCACTTCTTTACAGAGCCCCTAAAAAATAAAAAATGTACAGACTTTTGCGTGCACACAAGAAACTTTTCAAATTTGATGTCTACCTTAACGAAAGCCAGTTTGAGCACTTTTTCTGTATCTGTCTTTTTTAATGGACCCTTGAACTTACAAAAAAGACAATTCACAAATTCAGCCCATTTCACAGCCGTCACAGAGGATAAGTGGACATAAGGCTGTGATTTTAGAGGTATACTGCCCTAACGACAGCCAAAATAGATCTGTGTTAATTCATGCACATCATTACTCCTTCATAGTAAAATGGCAGTGACGCACAAAGGAAATGAGTCATAGTATACATAAAACGGAAGTTGTAATGTGTGAGCATGCAAAAAATGTCTGTAAAAAGTCTATTTTTTTTTTCAAGTTTCTTTAAAGGTCCCTTAAGGGGCTCTGTACTTCTCTTTGTGGTTGAATCATTTTCATCTGAGCTTTACTTTGCCACATTTGCAGGTTTTAATGTGGATACTCTTCCAGTGTATGCCAAAAGATCACAAAGGATGGTCATAACTGCACGTATGTTTTTCACCAATATTTCCATTTATTTTATATAATCTGCTTTGACTGTGCCTTTTTAAATGTATAACCCTTCTGCTTTAAACAGCTCCAGTAACAAATGCTCCAGTGGTCCCAAAAGCCCTCACGGCTGGACACAAGCGCACTCATCCACCACACATCCCCAGCCACTTCCCAGAGTTCCCAGATCCTCATACATACATCAAAACGCCAGTAAGTCCTCTATTGATTACCAGTCGCCTGGTTATCGTGCAACTTAACTCAGCTTAACAACCGCTAACATTAAGCACATACATTCAGCATCTCTCACTTTCGTGTTTTAGACCTTTCGAGAGCCTGTGTCAGATTACCAGGTGGTGAGGGAGAAGGCGGCATCACAAAGGAGAGATGTGGAGCGTGCTCTCACACGCTTCATGGCCAAGACTGGAGAGACACAAAGCCTTTTCAAGGATGACATCAGTGCATTTCCTTGTGAGTTTTTCTGTAGTTTCTCATTATACTTTGCCTGACCTTTTGCCTTCCTAATGAATGTTTATTCATCTGTCAGTGATCGCTGCAAGGCCAAGCTCCATCCCTTACTTGAGCGCCTTGCTGCCTTCTGAACTCGAGCTACAGACCCTGGAGGAGACGGATTCATCCGAGCAGGACGACCAGACAGACACAGAGAACAACCCCAGTCACATCATTCAGGCAAGCCGAAAGCTTTTTTCCTTGTCAAAATGTTTGTTTTATGCAAGAAAATGTTTGCTTGTCGGTTGTTTTTCTATGATATATTTTATACATATAAATAATAAAATAAATGTATTGTGTATAATTTATTACACAATGTACGAGGCTTTCGGTACGCATTTTTAAAAATGTATTCATTATTTTTATTCCATTTCTAGGACGACTCGGGTGCAGATAAGGAGAACGCAGTGCTGCCACCTGGTGGTGCTGTGCCTACAGGGAAGGCCAATGAGGAAAACATGATTGACAACCCATACCTACGGCCAGTCAAAAAGCCCAAAGTGAGAAGGAAAAAATGAAAATGATTTGACTCGGCTACTTCTACATCAGCGGGTTATGACGAATGATGACTTCTTAGCACTTGCTAATCACATTGTGCCCCTTGAAGTAACAGCTAACACACTGAGGAGTCTTTGGAAACAGTGGCCCATCATGTTACTGACGTTGGATTCATATGATATGACAGACTGTTCTGTACATCTCACAAATTTTAGATGGAATTCACACAGGCAACTTCCCTTAAGAGTAACACTCCTTACAGTCGATCGTTGGTAGTTTGTTTTGATAAACCTGCCCTTGAAATGTCATTTAGATTTTACAGTTCTCAACACATCAAAAACATGACGTTCTCTTTTGATTTGTGCCTATTTGTTACTCATTTGTGAATGATGGTAATACATGTGTTTTATTGTTTATTTTAAGCTGTTGTTTCAAAAGGACGAGTTGAAAATAAAACCAGAACGTGGGGATAAAGTAAACATCTCCATTAGAAACATGTGTCCTGTGTCTTGTTACTTTACGCACTACTACGTTAGTTAAATTTTAAGTAATGTGCCTGGATTGGGTCAAATATAGGACACTTCAAAAATAGGTTTTCAAACTGGATATATGAAATGGGAAACGAGTAGAATTTGTCTTTTAAAGCTTTAATGTTTGTATACGTTGAGAATCACATTGCATTTTTAGGTGGTATTTTAGAGTGATCAGTAAAACAAGCTCAGATATGCCACCCTGTTCCTCTGTTTCCTAAACTCTTTGTCATGGAGGAGCTGTATGGACAAAACACATGAAGTTAATAATGAAAAGAATATATCAGCTAAGGACAGCTCAACAGACTGTTGCTTCTTAGATTTGTAATTTGCAGAAGAGATTCAGACATATCTGTACCTCTGTCCGCAGTGCTCTTCTCTCCAGCAACGGCACTTTTGACCAGTCTGGAGAGCCGAATTTCATTGGCCACGACACCCTTTTGTTTAGGATGGTATTGTGAGCATATGCCCCTGGACTAAAAAAAAAAAAGATATAGATAGAAAGTCTGGGATTCTTATACTTCAAACCTGGATTTAAACATTTTAGGATGTTCCTGCTTAAAGCACATAGATGCTCTTTGAATCCTGGAGAACACAACCATCAGGTTCACATATTTGTGGAGTTCAAGATGGTCTTTCTGAAATTTTTCAGTTCAACATTCAGAGACTTGTTTTTGGTAATGTGATTTGTAATGCAAAACAAGTGAAATACAAAAATCTTTATTGCTTTAGCTATCCTTTGCCTCAAACCAGTATATAAATAACTAGAATAAATATGGGGAGAATTCATTTTAAAATTAGTGGTTCTCAAGGGGGCAGAGGCATGCAAATAAATAAAAAACATGTACATTTTTATAATATTTAATTCATATTTTACTTACTAACTGGAAAAATCATGGAGCCTTCGATTATTATTGAGGACAATGGAGCCAGAAAGGTTGACAACTTTACTTTTGTTCTAGATTAGTTTCTTTGGTGACCAAAACACACAGCTTTTGATAGACTCATAGTCAAATGTTGAAAAAGATCATACCCAGGGGTGGAGGCATTCGAAGGTCTGTGTCTTACAGTGGTACTATTGAATGGAGTTTTTCCTGGAGGACACACTTTAGACTGCGCCCAGTCCTGCTGGTATTTCTGTGGTGAAGGTGTGGCTGTCTATAAAACAGGCGACGCAATTTTTTAAAACAAAGTAAATGGTTGTGATTTTTACTCAGAATTGCATAAAAGGCCTAACGTACCTTAAATGAAGGCAGAAAGCGTGGTGCAGTGCGGGCTCCTAACACATATCCCCTCTTACTCTCAGGTCTGTGTTGGAGGTCATATATAAGAGTGCCCACCTGTGAGCGGAAGAACATTGTAGCCGGAACTACTTCTCGGTGTTTATGTCATGAATGGTACAAGTTAACGTAAAATTACCGATGTGATTCAGGATACAATTTCACGATGTAGTCGTTTATTACATACTTTTTGTAAATTTTGAACACAAAAAAGTTTACGGACTGCAACTGCACTGCTTCCCTGCATACCGTGTGGTTGTCGTACCATCCAGGTCCTAGACCTAGCTCCTTGGAGCCATTTGAGCAGCCCATGCGATTAGGTGCAAAGTGCGTTGGGAACATAAGACGCTTCTGGCAGCTGCCGAACGCGACCAGTGGAGCTTGAACGTTGTTAAAAAAAAAACCAATTTGTAAATTTTATTTTTGATGCCAAAAGATGTCTAGTAATGGGTAAAATTACCTGGGGACCGTGTCGCCATAGCGTCCTGATGTTTACTGGTAACCATGAGAACGAACCAGGTGCTTTTTTTTTTACAGGTTTTCAGAATGTGCAAAATGTTAGTAATTTTAGCAAAATAATAAGAAATATTAAAATATAAAGTTTTAGCACCAGCACCAGTTTTACATAACAGATGTATATTTAAATAAAACAGTTTAATCAGGCTGGTTTAATCAGACTTGTGACATAAAGTGCATTTTTATATACTAGCTATATAAAACCATATATCCACAAGACAAATTTATAGCTTGAAAAGCGCTTTATTTGCCTCACAAGCTCACATTCACCTATTCATACACACACAGCAGTGGACACATTCATACACAAGGCGCCATCCAGCTCGTTGGGAGCATCTCTGGGGTTAGGTTTTTTGCTCATGGACACCTCAACACTTGGCCAGGTGGAACCAGGGATTGAACCAACCTTCCGGTTTGTAGACAACCGACATGACCCACTGAGCTACTGCCTAAAACGTCAGTAACAAACAAGGACCAGCCCATATAACATCCATGAAACAATCCAAACATCACCTCAGTTAAGTTATGATGACATTCACCACTGAAAAAAGCTTTTAAGAAATTGGAAAATCGATCAAATGTCTTTGTTGCAAGGCGGAAACACTGTGCAATAGTGGGATGACATTATTGCAATAGTTAAGCTAGCTACAAAGGTCAGCTGCAATCTGATTATCTGTAACAATAACAGCATTAATGCTAGTGATAAAATGTTGATTAGTCATATATTAAGGACTGCCAACATAGAAAGCTATTTAAACTTTTATTCATTTCCGGGATATGAATTCTTGATATCTATAATTGTATTTTCACTAGTGAAATGTCTCCATAGGCTCCCATTCAAAATCAAGTGTTGATATCAAGAATTGTTATCATACTAAATATAATTTTGATATCAATAATCTAATTTAAAAGGATTTTTTTTCTATAAAAAAAACATCCACTGTTGTAGCCTATGTATGGCAACATATCTTAAAGCCATACTGGGTGACGTCAAGGTCCTCTAATTAATTTTACTTGGTTGCAGAAGGTTGCAGTTCAAGGAGACGCAAAGGCATAAAAATCATTGCAAGTCGGACTGTTAACGTGACCAGGAAGCAAGCTGATGATCAGATGTCAAAAACATCAAAAATAGGAAGAAATAGGATTGGGAAACACTTTCCTGGACTGTCCGAGATGAGCACAGAACACGGTGACTGGAAAGCTCTGGATGTGTGAATGCACAAAAGCAGGCTATACCGTAACAAGAACAAATTTTTCAGAAATTTTATTTAATCTAAAAGGTGACTGAACTTTAAAACAAAACAAAGCAATAAAATAGGATATCATAGAATCATAAAACATTTTCAAAGTACAATCAATCAAGTTAACAATAAACGATTGACCTGTTTGTCATCATATCCTTATGTGGATCTTTTTGTGCATTTGTTTTCTACCGTAAACAGAAGATATTTGTGGGTCTGTGTTTGTTATAAGCAAGCTGATGAGTTGAATCAGATGTGTGATTCAAAATGTGCTTGATTTTTTTTTTTTTTATAAAAACATCAAAAACATGTGTCTGCAGAAAAAGGATTGGGAAACACTTTGCTGGACTGTCCGAGATGAGCACAGAAAACGTTGACGGGAAAGCTCTGGGAGAGTGAATCTACAAAAGCAGGCAATCCATTCAAAATCGCCATTGTGTTTTCAGTTTTGACATTTTGGGTGGGTCCCTTATGCAGATTGTGGAGGACTTTAAATATTTGGGCCTTTGGCTCGACTCAAACTTTACCTTTAAGATACACATTGATAATATCATTGGGAAAGTATATGGATGTTGATAAATTACGCATTCGTTGTTTAATGCATTCGGCTGATTAATTATTTGTTAATGTACTTTAATATATGTGCTATGTTAATTGTGGTGCAAGGGCAGGTGAGCGAGTTTTGTCTTTCTCACTGTGTGGCTAACCTTTGTGTCTATAGGTGCAGGACCCCCTTAAAAATGAGGTGATACATCTCAAGGGGTTATGCGGAAATAAATTCAATTCAATCAAGTTAACGATAAACGTTTGACCTGTTACTGTATCATCATGTGGTTCTTTTTCCGCATTTGTTATCTGTAAACAGATAACGGTGGGTCTGTGTTTGTTATAAATACTGTGTGCACATGTGTCTCCTTGAGAGAATTCAAGAGTTTTCCTTTTGTTCAGACATTCAAATAGTCTATACATTCAACATGCTGGTGCAAAAGCTAAGCTGGATCACTTGTAAGTACCGCTTCAAATTCAACTTGCATTATTTAAAATCAGTTTGCATTATTAAAAATAAGTTTTTAATTTGCATTATTAAAAATACGTTTTTAATTTATTTCTATTTGATTCTGATTTTCAGTGTTGCTGTTTCTATATCAACAAAGTAAGGCAGTTGACAATTATTTATAGTGTCTTCTCTTTAAAGGTGCAAAGTGTAATATTTCTGAGGATCTATTGACAGAAATGCAATACAAGATTCATAACTATGAGTACAGTGGTGAATAAAGACCTCAATGAACCGTAATATTTTTATTGCAGGTACCTTAGAATGAGACATTTATATCTACATATAACCGTGGGCACCCCCTTCTGTGAAGGTCGACAAATTATGATGTCACGTTTCTACTGTAACCGACAGCAAAAAAACAGCGCTACAGAGCGCGGTTCATATAGGTTACCTTGAAAGAAAGAGAAGCCACTTTGACAATCAGCTGATTGTAGCCTATAGGCTACAAATAATATATCATATATTATTGATATATAATATATTACTGACCGTAAAACAGTAACATTACAGGAATCACCAACCCGTCGATCGCGGTCGACATGTCGATCTTGAACGCATTTTAAGTCGATCGCAAAGAGTTTTTTTATACCAGAAAAAAACAACAATATTTTTATTCATTATTATTTATTAATTTGTGTGTAGTAAATAGTGTTTAGCTGCACGCGCTGTTACAATCAGGTTTTGGGAAAAGTTTAATTTATCAACTATTACCGATCGTCAGCGAGAAACTGGGCAGGCCAAAGGCCGGCAAGGCGATAGTTCACTCCGGTATTTCGCTCGATGGTTTCGTTTTTGCATCATACATGTGTTTAGTGGAAGTTCGATGCGGCTGAGCTGGCGAATAACACACGTCATAACCATCCGTTACCGTTTGTGATTGGCTTAAAGGTAACCAATGATTTGAATGATCCGAACCACTAGATGCCGCTAAATTCTACACACTGCACCTTTAAATAAAAAATACATTATTACATGCAATTTATTCATGTCATTTTATATCATCTCTCCTAAACAAAAGGTTTCCTCTCTGCAGGTGCGGAAGCAAAAAGAACACTGATCTGTGGAGGAGGATCTGCGTACCTCAGCTGTGGCGAGTAATTCAATCGTTCGAGTAATTCAAACGTTTTTGAGTTTTAGCCTTTTGTGTCTAAATAGAGATAGACAAGAAGCAAGACAGTAGAACAGGATGAGGAGGGGATCTTGAGCCTGGAGTTTAACCATATACAGTGTGCTTAAACTTTTACCACATTTCTTATGTTCATTTTTTTCTTTTCTTTTTTCTTTAAATGTGTCAGAGTTGGGATATATAAAGATCCTTAAAGCCAACTATGGGCGAACTGATCACACAACATGCGCTAGCGGGAAACCAACAAATCAGATCTCAAATACACACTGCTTCCAAGAAACATCCCTCTATACAATGTCCAAACGGTAGGATTAACAGATTGAAAAAAAAAAGTGACACTTCACTTGAAGGGGTGTGCATAAGACTAACATGACACCTTCAAGTTTTATGCATGTTTGTGACAACTGTCATTGTCAAGTTGTCAGGTTATGATGTATTGGTTTATGTCAAGGTGTCAAACAATGTCATATTTTCATTAAAAATGTCCTAACTGAGCAAATGACGACAACACAACCTGTCATAAACATGACATAGCGGTTAATTATCAAACTTAAGAAACCACTTAGCTTTATTTGTTAACATTTACATTAAACTATCAGGTGGTTGGTTTTGATATTGGATGTCATGAAGCCATTATAATTTTTTAATGACAAATTCAATTAGCAGTATAGTTGAGGTCACAAAAAATATTCATGACACAGATATTTGTTATAATGGCCTCATGTCAAAGCCAACCACATGACAGTTTAACTTCATTTTATGTCAAGTTGTCATGACAAAGACACTGACAGGTTATGATGTTATAGTTTATGTCAAGATTTCAACAAAAACATCTTAAACAATGCCATATTTGCATTCAAAATGTCATTATTGAGCGAAAGACTTAATATTCAAGACATGCCATGTCTTGTTATGAAGGTGTCATGTACTGGAAGTCTTATGCACACCCCTTCAAGTAAAGTGTTACCAAAAAAAGTTTTTATTTTATGCATTTTAGTAATTATTTTGTCTATAAAGCTGTTCTGACATTGTCTGTCCATGAATCAGATGTGATGGAAGAAGGAGCTGTTCTGTTCTTGTAGAGAACTCTGTTTTCTCTGATCCTTGTCACGGGACTTATAAATATCTGGATGTAACTTATGACTGTATCTCAGCAAGTAAGCCAGTGGTTTTATACATCTAATTTTATCCTAGATTTTGAAATTGATAATATTTATCAAACATTTCTTTAATGTTTTCTTTTCTATGCATATTTTTTTTAGAAAGAAGTATAATATGCGATCACACCCAAAGCATCATTATCTGTGGTAAGATCTATCTAAGTTTTTTTTCTATGCTGAGACATACTGTAGCTTAACATTTTGTTTAGCCCCTAAGGTCCTCAGTCCAGCTACAGTGTATGAAGCCACAAATTATTGTTTTAAAACGTGCTGTTTTTGTTTAAAAGGCACGGGCAATATTTTTGTTCATCATGCCAATTATGGACGTCGGGATCTTGACACCTGCCCTCATAAATTAGCAACCTCATCAGACTGTTACTCTCCTCAGACCAGCAGCCTGCGTTCCAGGTACATCAGCTACACTTCATCTAGAGTTACTTAAGACATCAGAACATGCACACGGACATAAAATTCAATCTTCAACATTATGCATTCAACATTCTAACATTATGCAAAATATACATAAGGGACAATTAGGCGTGGATGAAATACTGGTAGGAATTTGTCAACCACTAGAGATTTTTATTATTGTTACGCTCATCTGATTATAGTGCTGCACGCCGCTACAACAAAAGTGGATCATTTGGATTCGTTTTTTAAGAGATAAAAAGCTTAAAATAAGTGAATTTAAATCATTCAAGTGCAATGAGTCGCGAAAAGAAATTTCTGAGAGATTTTTTTGTGCACACCAGAAGCATGCGCACATAAAGCCGCTGGTCACACAGCAAGTGCGTACTAAATGAATTTCTTTTTGGCAGCTTATTGAACAGTCAAATGTGAACAGTCAAATACACACACTTATGTGTTAAAATGCAAATCTCTGCAAGTATTCATTTAAACACAGTTAGTTATGTCTTATGTGAAAGTGGTGCAACTTAACGACATGGTATTCGAATGTTACAACTACACTCTCACAAAAAAAGGTACAAAAGCTGTCACTGGGGCTGTACCTTTTCAAAAGGAACACTTTTGTACCCAAAGGCTGCATATTGGTACCTTAGTGGTACATATTAGCACCTAAAATGTACATATTAAGACCTAAAATGGACATATTAGCTCCCGAAATGTACATATTAACACTTAAAATGTACTTATTAGCACCTAAAATGTACATATTAACACCTAAAATGTACTTATTAGCACCTAAAATGTACATATTAACACCTAAAATGTACTTATTTGCACCTAAAATGTACACATTAACACCTAAAATGTACACATTAGCACCTAAAATGGACAAAAGTTTACATTTCGAAAAGGTACAGCCCAGCTTTTGTACCTTTTTTTCTGAGAGTGAATGCTTATATTATTATTTCATTTCAGCGTTTGAGGGGAAATGTCAAATGGTGATGGGAAACACGTGAATTAGAGTGTGAAACGTTAGCGTGCGAATACAAGGATTAACTGGCAACCTTATTTAAAGCAAAAATAACTATATAATAATTATTATAATAGTAAAATAACTAGTATTGGGATATAAGATTCTATTCATATCACCCACCCTTATACTGTGCATTTTGTCAGTCATTATTATACTGTATATTAAATTACCAAAAAATTATTTCAGTTTAAATTTGATTATATGAGAGAAACAAATAGACCTCAGACTGATACACAAGGCAAGCAATGTTAATAATAATAAATAATATTTTTGTTTGCTGTTTTTTAAGGTGCGATGGGAGGACGTCTTGTCAACTACATGCTTCAAGTTCTGAATTCTCTGATCAATGCTGGGGTGTCTATAAGTATTTGGAATTGACGTACAGCTGTAAATAATATTGTGATTATCCCCGGCTATAGATGTTAAATGCACGCTAATATAGTTTTTGGTCTATTCATTCATTCCTCAGCAAGACCAAACAAAACAATACGTTGAAATATGAGTCAATATTAAAATAAATAAATGATTATAGTGAATGTGTGATAATTATTATTGATCATGTGTCAACAAACAAGAATAATGAAAAGGTAAGATGTTTCCAAAAAGTGAAAAAAATGGCTTCATGTTGTAAATACATAGAATACTTTTTCATGATTTTTACTTCTTTTAACTTTTTGGTATTCTAAATCTGTTTTATTTTCATAATTTATGTTAAACTGTAAGGCTGGAAGATTACAATGTTATTTTGAACCAATAATTGTAACAAAGGGCAGTTGAAGGGTGGCATGTATAATTCAAATATTCATCTGACTCCAATATTATTAATCTCACTCCGTTAAAGTTGTTGTTATTCTTTAACCTCTAACCTCTTTAAAGGTAAATGTCTTTCTTAGCACAAATAGGAAAATGTAAGATTTAACCTGAACGTTTAGAACGTTTCAATTTCACTCTAAAGACTTCCTAATCCCATAATATGCATGCTGAAATGTTTCCTGTTGTGTTAGACTTATGTTGTAGTCTTCCTTTTGTAATTTTCTTACTGTTTGGCACCTCTTGACTGTTTCCCCAGCTGTGCCTTGTTAAATAACCCTTGTCCATGTGTATGCATCCTGAAGCAATGCTAGGGGAGTACTGTATTAGCAGCAGTAGCTGTGTAACTTGAGGACTAGTTCTTCTCCCACAGCTTCACACAACTGAGACGCCTGACCTTGTGCTGCCCAGAGCAGAAATTCTACACAGCAAAATAAACCAGTGTTTATGGGAAATTTAGCCAGTTGAACACCACCTAACTAAGAGCCAAGCTCTTAACACTATTCCAACATGGCAGTGTGTGTGCTCATGTAGCACAGTGGTCATCCATAGTTGGATTAACCGAGTGGTAATTATAGGTTACATAAAAGTGCATAAATATTCAACTATTATATGTATTTACAGATTTGATGAAATGAGGAAAACTAAAGGGAAATCCATACATACAATACATACAAAGGTGATTTTTTTAGTTGTTGAAATCGTTAAATGGAAATAGATGTTTCGAGTCGAGTTTCTCTCTCTCTCTCTCTCTCTCTCTCTCTCTCTCTCTCTCTCTCTCTCGATGTAATTTGGTTTCACCCAGTAGGACATTTTCAGGCGCTAGAAAACTATAAGGTTTCAAAAAGGGCACACCGGGGTCTAATATGGTTATGAATTCACACCAACGCTGCTAAACCATGTGCTAAATGTCCACACGAATCGAGTGTCAAAGGCTTTGGAAAGACATCCTTCTCATTTGAGAGCTGTGTGTGAGAATTTAGTTTGTGCATCCATGAGTTGCGAGCTATCCTTTACATGTTGACAGACCAGATATCACAGTACTACAATCGACATAATTTTGCCTAATCCAAACAATGTTTTTTTTTTTGGTAAGAATTTACCTGCACAAGTCACCAGCAGAGGGCGTGTAAGATCTATGGCTCTAACGTCCTGTAGAAGTGGCTTAATTTGAAATGATAAATTAACGGCCAATAAGTGCAAAAGAAAACATATTTCATGCTAAACCTTCCAACAGATACAACTGGTACACTAAAAGGAAAATATACACAAAACTGAGTTTTTTTCATTATGACTTTAATAGAATATTTTATATAAAACATTATTTTTCAGAATTTTTGATATCCCAAATTAACCTAAAAATGTTTAAAGTCAGTGTCTATTCTGCGCCACCTTCCCCCTACCCAAATGATACTGTTTATGTCATCTTGGTGCCTCACGGGAAATCATCGTATCTTCAGCCGAAGCCGGAATTCACAGTGGACAACAGAGCTGAGACTCAGTATCTTGTGGTCCCCTTACAAACTCACAGGAGTAATTTATGTGATGTGGTCTATATTTAAATATGGCCTCCTATCTATTTTCTGGAGTGCCAGGAGTGGAACTGGATAAGGTGAATGGTGAATTAAGACTGCTGGAGGAATATCTGAACTCTAGGAAGCACCAGGCCAGTGGCATAGGTTTAAGTTTTGAACTGAATATTGTTTGTACAAAACTTGAATTGAACAATAATGCAAGAGCAGCACATGTCCTCATTATAAGGTTGAAATAGAAACACAGTGATCAAGTTGGAGGTTCACATTTGATAGCTTTAGCTTTGAGGTATAAGGCAGCTGTCTGGCTTCGGCTAAGCCTTTTGGGACTTGTGCTCACAGTCAATATCCTGACAAGGGCAAGTTGAAAATCCAGCCAAGTCAAGAGACCTTATCTCAGCACATTTGCATATCATTACATAATCAGTGTGCTAAGCAACAAAGTAACTTGAGACAACTATTCAGGGGATGATATGCACTTGATTTGATTCAAAAGCCAGGCTGCGTTCAAGGCTCTCCAAGCATCCTGGATTGTGGAGAGCCACATGATTCTGTTACTGGCATACAGACAAGGAGAGCTCGCTCTGCCCTGCAAGCTAACAGCTGTACGTAAATCACTTTGATTCAACAACAGGTGCCCGAATGAATGCAGAAATGTATGTACGTGCTATATGTTTCAATGACCAGTGCGCGATGTTCCATAGTGCATAATGTGACTCGATTGAAACGAAATGTGCTGCATGACCAGAAACATCCAAGAAGACCTTTAAAAAAATGAATAGTGCACTGGCACAATTCTCTCAAACTCTGTTATTATAATAATAACTAACAATGTGGTACATTTAAAAATCTAATTTATTCCTGTAATGGCAAAGTTGAATTGTCAGCATTTCTCCAGTTTTCAGTGTCACTTCGTCCGTCAGAAATCATTCTAGTCTGCTGATTTGCTGCTCAAGAAACATCTATTAATGTTGAAAGACGTTTCGCTTCTTAATAAAATTTTTCAGCATTATATTTTTGACAGTATGTGTGTGTATATGGGCCTATTAGTACATTACATTGCATTAGTACCCAAATCTAATAGTTACTGTACATGAATAATCTCCTTAGACAAACTTTTTCAGTAATGAAAAATGCTCAGACTTTCAACGTGGGACAATCATGTTGCTGTGCAGAAGAGCTTCCACAAAGGCCAAACCTGAAAGCTACTGAACACCTTTGGGATAAATTGGAACGCAAACTGCAAGCCAGATCCATTACCCAACATCAGCGCCTGACTACACTGATGTCTTCTTGTGTCTCAATGCGTGCAAATTCCCATAGCCATGTTCCAACATCTAATGGAAAGTCTTGCCAGAACAGTGGAAATGGAAAGGGAGGACCAAACCCCTATTATGGTTTTGAAAAATCGAATGTTCACGGTGATGTTTAATAAATCCATTCGCATTGCAGCTTTTTTGGTGGCCTAGAAAAGGCTGTTTAATTTTACAGGTCCCCCCTCAAGGTGACTGCCATGTTAAGATCACATGACCAGTAGCTAGTGTCATTTTTGGACATGGTATAGTGGAGGAGTGTGTATCTATCTTTTTTATTTTCTTTATTCTAAAGTGTGTTTATTAGTGTAAAACTACTTTTGTGTAAAAGTTTTATTTATATAGAACCTTTCCAGGGCTCAAGGACGCTTTACATTGAACAAGCAATGGCAATGGACAATGTTAACATAGAAAAGGTGTGAGAAGGTCTAAGGAGAGTTACGTAGACTGCATACAGCAATGAGTGCACCCTTAAAACAGAATGGTCTTGAATGTTTACGACGTTGCCAAACTACGTGGAGTAGGCTAAATAGCCTATATTGACTTGCCTGCCCTGTTGAGTTGTGAAATATATGCCTACTCTTTTCTTCCTTTAAAATAGGTAACTTTAGGTTGTATTTTTTCTCGTAACATCTCTTCCGATTCGATCGCTTACTGCGTGTCAGCAGCACAATGTTTTTCTCATGGTCTTGTGACCACTTCCTCGTCGTCTTTTTCCTATCCCGCCCCTCGTGACAAGTTCAGCTCAACCTATGTGCCAACAGCTCAGCAGCTGTAAGATAATTGAACAGTAACTGTCCCTCGGTACTCGTTTACCTTATCATCAGTTCATAAAAGGTTTATTTTAAAAGTAATTAAACTCGTGATCCGGCTTACGATGTAAATGGACGCAGTAATGGAAAACTGTCGCGTCATTTAGCAACAAGCTCTTCGGCTGTATTCGGCTGGGCTTCCCCATATGGCAGCGCGCGCGGAAGGGATTCCTTGTACGTCAGCCAAAGCGCTTCATTGCGTCATTGGCGGAGCTTCCTCTTTTTGGTCTCAGTGACAGAGACAAACACATCCTTTCTTTCCTCCAACCGCGTGGTCAAAAGAGGAAAAGCGAATCTCCACAAACACCGATGCGCGCGCGGCTCCCGATCCTGTCTGCGCATCACAGGTGGAAGAAAGAAGGAGATTCCGCGGCTGCCTTAATAAGAAATAACAATCTCGTGAGCAAAAGTCTCTGATCAGGAAAAAGATGCTATCTCGTGATAACGGGGGAAAGAAGTGGTAAAGCCAATTCTCAGTATTCAGACCGCGTGAGGGAAATAGGCGAAAACACCAAGTATTATCAGGAAAGACCGATTAAAGAAAGACTTCACTTCGATAAAGTGTGTTTTAAAGCTGAAACCCTCCAAGAGCACGACATATTTAACCCCCAAATCACAAGGAAATAATATATGGTTACACTTTATTTTAAGATGTCATTGTTACAGTGTAATTAGGCTATATGAGTAGGCTAATTATGCATTTTAATGTTATTATATGGTAAGTACATTTAACATAGCCTTATGTAACAAGGACATGTAAAATAAAGTGTTATACTAAAATTTGATTATAGAATAACTTATAAATAGACTATATTATAATGTGTATATATTGCATTTGCATAATAAATGTAGCTCATGCATGTGAATAGGTACAGCCAGCCATCATGATTTGTTGTAATGCCTATATTTTTCCTATAGGCTTCATTTTATGGATATTTCTTATTTAGTTTGGTTTGAAATTTTACTTGGCCAATAGAAACAACGTTGAAGAAGAATAAAGGTCACCGAATAGTTCCATGCTGTATATAAATGAGAATAAAGTCTATGTGTTCCACCACTAGTCAACTTGGCATCCTGCTACCATGTTGACCTGCTCTGAATTCCTCTGAAGACTTGCTATCCTTGTTTTTAAATATTGTGCTAGCACTCAGCAGCCTGTATTTCATGTTACTTGGCCTACACTTGAATCAACCTATTTAGCAAGAATGGGTCACTCGTGTTCAACTGAAAGGTTATTGGCAGAGAAAAAATGATTATTACATGGAAACTGTCTTATGTGTGATAGTAAGGTGAGAAACAACTGATATGGCCATGGCGTCTATATATCACACTCAGAAAGCACAGAATGCAATTCTGGATCAGGGCATGTTGTTTAAAATGGCAGCACAAGCATCTCGCCTTCAGAAACGCGTGGCTGGCTGTTGATTTATTGTAGCCCAGTTGCCAACAAGACTCGTATTGTTTACTAATATGAAAATGTACACCTGCCCTACTACATGCAGAATCAGGATATTTTTAGACTTGTCAATGTCTTTCATCTTATGAGTTATATCTGCAAGTTAAAGTGAAATGGAGTGAGGCCGATGGCACACATAAGGTCTGTAGATATGGCAGACAGGCCCATATTCAATTTTTTTCAATGTCAGATTCTTAAAATTTCACATTTGGTTCCCCCTCAGATTGAATATTTTGTTACAATCTTTTTATTTGTGCTCAAGAGTGCAATTTTAATGTCTTCCGAAAAAAGATGTTTTGTCTTTTTAAACTTTCAAGAGTTCAAGAGTAGTGGTTGCAGGGCGCAAGACTCACTAAAATGATATTTGTGACTTGAAGTTATGCTTGCTTTTTTATTCTTACTTAATAGGAAAACGTTTAAGCTTGAGAGTCACCCGCATGGCACACGAAACGTAGCGTTTACTGGCACTGTCAATCCCAACCTCACACACCCTGCATTGTAGTACTTCAGCATCACTGACTTCCGAGTTCATTTTTTTCTCGACACACTTTCATGTTTTGACACGTTCCTCTTGTGCAGTGCAGGTGTAGCCCTACCCTCTCCTCGTGGGCTCTTTGTGGTTTTCTTGGGGAGGAAAGTGTCTTATTCAGAAGCAGTAATAATAACTGAGAAATTAAGAGGAAAATTTAACAAAGAAATGTAAAAGTAACCTAAATAGATTGTATTAACACACACATAGGCCTATATAAATATATATAGGGTACTTCAAATTTTATTACAAAAAATAAGAAAACTTTAAATTTTCCTCAATCAGTAAATCCTGTTTAAAAGATTAAACGTTGTTTATGTGTTTCTTTTTACTCTTTCTGTTGCTCATCTTTGCTTATCTGCTAGTTATTTGTGTCTTCTCCTCACTATTTTTAACTAAATTCAGGCAGTTGCACATCAGTACGCTGCTATAATTAGAACAATAAACGTGCGGATTGCTTGCGTCAATGGAATCCCGTGTGTGCGTCATGTCTCTTGACAGCGAGCGCTCTGATTGGTCGGCAGCCGGAAAGATTTGCCGAGGATCTCCGCCCCTGCATGGCCATATTTGCCAGTGGAACGCCTCGAGAGGATGCACCTCTGACGTAACGGCACAATAAAGCAGTGGCTTATATATCTGCTCGCTCACAGAAAAATGAGAAAACCGTCTTGTCGTTGCCGGGGACGTTATACATGATTATCCATCAGTTGGAATACGGACGCTGACAGGTCCCTCCACCACAGTACATTTTTAGGTACGTAAGTATTTTTGCTTTTAAAATTCGGAAGTCAGTTGTAGCCTACTCTTTCTGTTTTATGCTTCTTTTAAATCATACACGAAAAGCAAATGTGTTTTATTACCCCAAATTATGTGTGTTGAAGAATTGAAATAATTAAGGCTGAGGTCTAATAATGAATGGTTTACTACATGGTGCGCACGAGTTATTCCGAAACTACAAGCACAGTGCGTATCCGCCAGTTAAATGCGCAAACTCAGTTGGCTTCTGGCATTTCAAATGTAAAACAATTCGGATATTGAGAAACCGTACGAAATGAAAGACTCGACTAAGAGGGGTGTGTGTGTGGGGTACAGTGGTGCGCTTCTGCACGCGCAGTGTCACGATGCATCAGGTGCTCGCGCAACTTAACTGCGCGCATTCTCCTTTTAAACCTGACTGTACTTTGGCTATTTAAATCATACACATATATATTACACGGTTCACATCACACACCTTCATTTGCTGTGCACACAATAATAATGAAAAGAAACGTGTCAAGCTAATCTTATTTTACCAATATCATTTTGAGTCATGAACGTTAAGAAGTTCTCTTAGAATTTATCTCACCTGAACAAAACTAGTTATTTTATAAAGAGGTCAAAATAAGTGACCTTTATAATAATTAATAACAATGACATTGACACCGAGGGTCTTAAGGAGTCCTGTCTGTTTATTTGTTTACTTAAAAAAACTTTATTTATTGTCAGCAAAATGACTTGGCTTTTGGCTTGATATTATTTTTTTAACAATTTCCAGACAGTCACTCCACCTATACAGTTTGACTTTAAGAAACACATATCTATTGCAAATGCATTTACATGTTTATTCAAAATATGACATGTTTATGATTATTAGGTGTCATGTTCTCACCTTGCTCTGTGTGCAAGGTCATGAACGTCTGTCAAACTGCTAAGCCATAATAATCTTTCACATTTGCATAGTGCTTTAAAAATACTTTCTGCAGAATGACTCTTTTAAAATACGTTTTTATAATTGGCGCATTTTAGAAATGTTTTAATTTCCAGTCTAAAGATTTAACCCAGTACTGTTAGAAATGTAATATGTTTGTAAATAAGCATTTCTTCATGGCAAACAGTTATTTGAGCAAACCCTTATTTTATCTTATCATGTACGATATGGAACAGCTATGTCTGATTTAACTGGGGAAATTTGAGTCTATCTAAAAAAGTTCCATATTACACCACCCACTCACATGCGCCCTCACAAACACACACGCCCTCTCGGTGAGGCAACACATGTCATGTTCGTCTGACGTTCTTAATGTGGTAACACAATAAGCATGGCTGCTCTTTCCAGCCAGACGGCTGTCTAAGTTTTCTCAGAAATCTCAAGGGACTTCAGAGAACTGTGTCTATGCACCTTTTGGCCGGCAAGTTAGTCTGTCTAGGTATAGGTTAGAAAGCGGAGTGTTCAGCTCTCGAGGCATTAGACTTTTCCACGGCAATATCTACGGTATTGAAAAGTAGATGTTGTGGTTCTGTTCTACAGAAATGACCTGTGTTCAAAGTCAACATGGAGTCCAGACCTATGAGAGCTCCCTCTTCAGCTCAGAGTTTTTGAATCCTGACTTCACCTCCAGGTTGGCCATGGATGTGACTGACCAGCTGGACCAGCTCTCCGCACCCTCCCTGCCCAGCATCACCTCTCTGGTCGGAGGCTACGTTGGCGAGTTTGACACCTACTCATGCCAGATCGCAACGGGCGCCCCTTCTACCTTTGCTGGTGGCACCTCTGGGCAAGACTCGTTCAAGTTGGACGACCTCCAGGTGTACGGCTGTTACCCAGGCACATTCGCTTTGAGTTACCTCGACGAGACGTTGTCTTCCTCAGGTGGGTCAAACTGCTTTGGAAGTCCGGCGTCTGCACCGTCACCCTCTACCCCGGGGTTCCAGCACTTGTCTGCCTGGGATAGCACATTCAGTCCCTGCTCCCCCGATGAGGGATGCTGGGGTTCAGAGAAGCCTATGAACCAGACCGGCTCTTTCTTCACATTCGGGCACGTCACAGTCGACGAGCTTTCTCACCGCAGCTCGCTGCAGCCACAACTTCCAGATCAGGATCTCTATTCTCAGACCCAGCAACACGGTTCTCCGCTTCCCTACAGCCCGCTCGGCCTGGAGCAGGGCAGTCGGGATGGCTCGGGACTGATGGACGGACAACTGTCTCCAAAAATAAGGAGCCCCACAGGAAACGAGGGACGCTGCGCAGTGTGTGGAGATAACGCATCCTGTCAGCATTACGGAGTGCGAACTTGCGAAGGATGCAAAGGCTTTTTTAAGGTGAGAGAGAGTGATGCAATTATTATTGCTATTCACGTCATGTTAATTCACCTCAGCATTTTGTATTTGGCATTGAGCTCATTGTGATGACGAGCTTTAAGGTTTTCCTTCTGTTTTTTTAGCGCACAGTACAGAAAAACGCTAAATATGTTTGCCTCGCCAACAAGGACTGCCCAGTGGACAAAAGGCGGCGAAACAGGTGCCAGTTCTGTCGCTTCCAAAAGTGCCTAGGTGTCGGGATGGTGAAAGAAGGTGAGAATATGTACATATATTTTTTTTTTAATTGAAGTACCCACTTGCCATCAAAGCAATTTTAATAAGTGTACATATTTTCCCTCAAGTTGTGAGAACAGACAGTCTGAAAGGCAGAAGAGGTCGTCTTCCGTCCAAGCCAAAAGCCATTCAGGACTCATTGTCTGTCTCTTCACCTGTGAACATCATTGCCTCTCTCGTAACTGCCCATATGGACTCAAACCCTGTCAGCGGAACTCTAGACTATTCAAAGGTGAGGACAGAACAAGCTTGCTTAGTGTTTTAACCTAAGTGTTTCTCATTTTTCTGTACACTTGCAATGTTAATTCATATATTGTATTTTTGGTCATTGTCTAGTATCAGGAATCAGTATCTGGATTGTCTGAGAAGGAGGATGCCAATGACATACAACAATTTTATGACCTGCTAACAGGGTCAATGGATGTGATCAGGAAGTGGGCTGAAAAAATCCCCGGATTTAATGCCTTCTGTAAGGAGGACCAAGAGCTTCTTCTTGAGTCAGCATTTGTCGAGCTCTTCATACTTCGCCTAGCCTACAGGTACAAGTCAATTCATACGACAATAAATTCGGTATTTTAATATTACTATGTGAGGTGACTAAGAATTCATTCTCATTTAGGTCAACCCCTGAGACAGATAAGCTTATTTTCTGCAACGGTGTGGTCTTGCACCGGACGCAGTGCGTACGAAGCTTTGGTGACTGGATCGACTCCATTATGGACTTCTCTCAGAGTTTACATCGCTTGAACTTGGATTTGTCGTCTTTCTCCTGTCTTGCCACACTGGTCATAATCACAGGTAAATTACTGTCTTTTAGTCATATTGAAATATGTTTCATCCCAAACAAATCTCTAACCCTGATTGTGACCAACAGATCGGCACGGCCTGAAAGAGCCCAGACGGATCGAAGACCTCCAAAACCGCCTGGTCACGTGTCTCAGAGACCACGTCTCCACAAGTGCCCCCGAGGCCACCCGGCCCAACTACCTGTCCCGACTCCTGGGCAAGCTTCCGGAGCTGAGAACACTGTGCACCCAGGGCCTCCAGCGAATCTTCTATCTTAAACTGGAAGACTTGGTGCCACCTCCACCCATTGTGGATAAAATCTTCATGGACACATTGCCATTCTGAATGCGCCAACGAGATTTTATAAATGGACAAACTGATGAAAGAAATGGATATGAGATGTTTGGGGAATTCTTGCTGGTTTGACTAGTCAAAGGACTGTATCGCTTACTGTTCTCTGCTTTCTTGGAATGGAATCCGAGAAAGATTACATTCTATTTGAGCCTGCATTTGGGAATCTTCATTACATAGTCTTCAACATTGAACTCTCTAACTACACATAACGAGAAATTTGCATTTGTCGGAACAATTTGGTAACTCTAAAGAGACAAGGAGTTTCAAATCCTCAGATAAATTGGTGGCTTGAGTTGGTGCTAATCAAATGCTCTAGATGTGACCTCTGAATAAAAAAGAAATGATATTCCCATCAGTATTACAGCAATGTTCAGAGGGCCTATTCCAAATAGAAAGCATCCAAGAATCCAGTAAAACATCAAGTTAGAAAGGCCATGGACCAAAAAAGGGAGCAGAAATAGCATTTACTTGGATGTTTAAATGATCATACAAAGCCTTAAATATTCTCAAGTGCCCAAGCATTATCTCCCTTGAACATGTTCATAAACATGCACCTACACTGAAAACAGAGATACACTGATACACTTGAGTGTATTCTGCATTCAAGGACTGTGTTACACACTTTTGTAATATTTCTAAAAAGTGTATTTTAAGAGTCAGTAGTTTATATAAATACAATATATACAGCTCATGAATATTTTCCAAAAGGTCACAAGAGATCCAGTGCAGCTACTGTACCACGTACAGCCTCTTTCATGCAAATACTTTTGAGTATTATTACAGATGCCTGACTTAGTTTAGTGTGCCAGTCAAACCTTAGAGAAAATATATTTGTATGTATGTATTTTAAGGATGTATAGGGATGTGTTGAGCTCCTACAGACTGTAACTCTTTTTTCCCAATGACAAAATCAGGATAGGGCATTCTGAATTTTTTACATACAAATGAGAGGTATTGCTTATCTTTCATTGATTTTGTGCAGCTCTCTACATAAAATAAAATTTGAACGAAAATCCTTTTGCGTGCTTCAGAACATTTCTTTACATTATTTAGTAGCTTTTGAAGCAAAAATGGTTTATCGATGAAAAAGTTAAGGTGTCATAATTTACTCACCCTTATGCCAGTCCAAACCATGCTTTCTTCTATGAAATATAAAACAAGCCTTTACTATATTTATAACTTTTACATTGAATTCTAATTATTAAGTAAACATACCGATAGAAGTTTATGTTGTTAAGTTTATGTTGAGTGAGTCTGATTTGTGAACAAATCATGTTTTGTGAAACTATCTGATTCAAAAGAATAATTCATTAATCATTTTAATGAACATGCTAAAGAAACTTAGTAGAAGACAAAATGAATTATAACTTAAAATTCAGTGTGTTTTGCACACTAAGTTATTTCATGGAAAGAAGACTTCAAAAAGAACGGTCATGACTTTTATTTATTTATATTTTTTCGTAATTTTGGGAGTGGCCAAACTATACCACTGCAGTTCTAGGGAAGAAAGAAAGTCAGAGAACAACTTTTGAGCAACATGAGAGTAAATGATTTTTATTTTGTTATTAATTATTTCATAAATAGCCCAAATGTCTAACGCCTAATTTGAGCTTATAAAACCTAATGCCTATGGTGACCATTTAAGCTTATAAAACTTAAACTCTGTTATTTTTTATAAAATGGGCGATTGTTTCACTTGATAAGACCCTTATTCATCGTCTGAAATCGTTTAAAGCCCTTTGAACAGTTTGCAGTTTGCACTGAAACTGTCTTTTGGACCAAGAACCGTTTGATTCCCATTGAAGTCCATTATATAGAGAAAAATCCTGGAATGTTTTTATCAAAAAAATAATTTCTTTTTTGACTGAAGAAAGAATAACATGGATATCTTGGATGACATGGGAGTGAGTAAATTATCAGCAAAAGTTTTTTTAAAAAAAGTGAACTACTCCTTTAAGAGTCAGAATGTAAACTATTCAATTGGATTTAGAAGATTGCTGAGAAAAATGTATGCACTCAAACATTTTGGGGATTTTAAGATTGATGTATTGGAAATGCATATAAAATTTTCCATCAATTAGATGACAGTTTTAACACAAATACTAATAGACTAATAAACTTCATGTGATGCATATTTGACTTACATAAATAAAACAGGTATGATGTTAACTCTTTGCATATATTTTATTTCATTTTAAAAAATCATATTTTTAAAAACATAAAGTGCCTAGAATCAGAAAACAATTAAATTTGTTCAGTTAAAAGGTAAGTGCATGGTTAAAATATGGCTACCTGTGGTAATATATAAACTTGACAATTGTGCATTTAAAACACATTCAGTTATTACAGAAATATTACCCTTTTCTTACCTTTTTCATTTGTATGTCTCACAAAATTGAATCACATTAAGTTTATTAATCTTAAAACTGTTTAATCCAAATGGGTGGTCATATTATATGCATTTTAAATACATAAATCTTATATTTAGGCACTTTTTTAGAGTGGTGGATGATAAAACAAGCAAAAAAATTCATAGACTTGCACTGAATGAGGGACCTGGACGATATCTAATGACCAGACATTGTTAGCAACCATCGCAAAAACCCCTAGCAACCACCTATAACAGACTATACCGCATAGCAACACAGTAAGAAGCACTATGAAAACATTCAAATGATGATGATGATAGACTGGAACACAGAGTCTGTCTTTAAAAGGTCTTTTTAAATATTTTTGTGCGGTAGCTTCAAAACACTGAGCCTGTCTGTCACGTTACACACCATAAGGCTTGCAGGGTATCACATATCCCCAGCAGAGAACACAGAATTCTGTGGCCTAATTTTGGGCCACTGTAATTTATTCTGACACATGCTTGCCAAGGTATGTGGCCGTTGGTACCACCAAGGAAAGTACAACTGAGACGGAGCAAGTGCCAGGGACTTTGTGTGACACATTCCTTTAGCAGCCCAGACCAGCAGATGCATTCTGGGGCTTAAATTGAAAAGGACCCTCAACAGTAGAGACCCAAGGCAGAAATGTTATGTAATATCCCAGGCCATTCTAAATGTAACTAATACATACAATCTGGGCGTTGGCAATGAAATTACCTTACAGAATGCCTCATGAAGTGAGTCATTACAGAAAAGGGATATCCCAAGAAACAATGAGTTTTCTGACACCTGGCCATTGAAACACATTATATTATATAATTATTTGCACAGTTTGTTGATAAAAATCTCTTCTTCAGTGAACTATATGTCTGTATAAAGCACTTGTCTGGAGTGTTGTTTATATTTTATATTATATTAAAATGTTTATATTTTCGTAAAGAATTCACACAGCTCCTTTTGAGCACCTTGCACAGACAGTGAGGGGAGAGAGGGAACCCTGTGGTAAATACATTTAGCTCATTATTGTGGCATGTAACTCAATCTGCTCTATTGTCAGTTTGACAATGATGAATGAGAGGGGAAGAGACACATTTTTCTGGTTTATGAAATTACTGAATTAAAACTGAAGACAGACAGTCAGAGAGACAGTCAGAGAGACAGTCAGAGAGACAGTCAGACAGACAGACAGACAGACAGACAGACAGACAGACAGACAGACAGACAGACAGACAGACAGACAGACAGACAGACAGACAGACAGACAGACAGACAGACAGACAGACAGACAGACAGACAGACAGACAGACAGACAGACAGACCGACCGACCGACCGACCGACCGACCGACCGACCGACCGACCGACCGACCGACCGACCGACAGACAGACAGATAGATAGAGAAACAGACAGACGGACAGACAGACAGACAGACAGACAGACAGACGGACAGATAGATGGACAGACGGACAGACGGATAGATAGATAGATAGATAGACAGACAGACAGATGGAAAGAAAGATAGATAAACAGATAGATAGACAGACAGACAGACAGACAGACAGACAGATGGAAAGAAAGATAGATAAACAGATAGATAGATAGACAGACAGACAGACAGACAGACAGACAGACAGACAGACAGAACTATATAACTGTTATGAAAATGTCTGGCAAACTTATAGGAACATCTGAAGGACATGGCAGCACCGTAATAAAGAATACCAGAGCTCATCCACAAGATGTAACTGGATAAAGTCACTATCACTCCGATTACAACAGCTATGTGGGCAGGGCCATGGACAACATACAAAAATATCCACAGTTTCCATGTTTGTCTTACTCTGTTAAAGTTTTTGGGTGCAACATTAAAACAAGGTGTTGAAAAGCACATTTCCATGGTGACAATTTAACAACACTGCTTACAAAGAATACAGTTAGTATATATATATATATATATATATATATATATATATATATATATATATATATATATGTGTGTGTGTGTATATATATAGAACTTCACCAATCTCCTGTGGTCACAGATAGCCTTGAGAACATGAGAATACTGGAATATAAAACAAGACCGACAGGGGCGGCTCAAGTTTCGATGGAGAGTTGCAAGTTTTGGAAAAGATCCCAAAGGTTGTTCTAAGTTCTTTCACAGCCCAAGAACAAGGAGGCACAGAATGCACATGCAAGACCCTGATAAACACACAACAGGTGTGAATATATAAGATTTAGCCTAAAATGTGCATTAGCAATAGCAACTGTATTATTTGTAAATGATTCTTTTCCGATTCATTCCCAATGTCTGCAGCCTTTCTCACTTGGGGACAGACAGCAAGGCTATTTTTATCAACTGTGAGCCCATGAAGATTCAGTGAAAGAGTTGACAGTGTTGTTGATGACTTGTCATGCACTAAACAGGTGCTGTGGAACGAAGCATAAAGCAGAGGGAACATTTACTGTACACACTGAACTCATGACTCAGTCTATACATGCTAAAGCAATCCAGATTGAGCATCATGTGGTACATCATGCAGTGTGAAAGTGTGTCATGTTTCATCTATGTTAATATGGCCTTGTTGTAAATTAGGGGTGTTGAGAGGGCGAGAGAGAGATAGAATACTTATACTGGAGTAAGATGGGATAGAAGGATACAGATACAGATAGATGAATATTGTATGACTCAAGTGTTAAAAATGAGGATGTCTAGTAATTTCCATCTAGCACTAGTTTCAATTCAACACTCAATAATTCCATTCGAATGAATGCCTGGACAGATAATAAAAGAAATCACAGAACAGCTCCCGGACATGAGCCTTCCCACTCAACAGAGAAAGCCTTATTCTCGGGAATAATCACAAGAATTCTTGATTCCAAACACCACAATGACAAGTCTACACCATCAGTTCATTCTCCTGCCTAAAATGGGAGACAATTCGCCAAATATTCCTGCAAAATATTTTCGGTGAGACTGAATGAGAACATGTTTATTAGAGCTCATATCAAATAAACTTACAAGCATGCACAGTTTGCCATGCATTAGCAAAAAAAATGTCATAATGGTGACATAAGACGAGTACAAATCAGCATTTTTGAGTTTTAACATCTACTCTCGTGTAATGGAAAGCATCTTATTAAGGAAAATGTAATTCTTTAGTAAATGACATACATGCATAACAAAAAACAAATGTAGATAACAATGCTCAGCTGGTCACGTAGGGACCCCCTCTCAGAGCAGCATGACCCACAGGGAATGCCACTATATGTACAAGTGAGGACTGTTAACCCAGCAACGGCATTGTTACAAAACCAGCTTGACCACGAGAGACAGTGAGAACAGAAAGGAATGTTGCACATTTTATGTGACGTATAGTAAAACTTTCTCTGTTTGTATTAACATGGCATTTCACATGTTTTGTCAGGCAGGGTCTTGTCTCAGGACTATGAAACTGGCTGAGCAGGTTTATTCTTTTACAAAATGCAAATTAATGAAAAGTAAAACATCTACAATATGCCACCTTAAATATATTTGACCTGAAATGCTGTTTCCACTTTTTTTGTGTGGAAAAAAAAAACAATAAATAATTTTAGTTTGCTAATTCCTAACTTTTTCCATTCATATATTTTGTCTCTTACACAATCATGTGAACACATTCTAACATGCTAATACATACACTTCTCTTCCACACACTACAGCAGGCATAGATTCCTCAAGTGTACAAATTGTTCCCCTGAGGAATAGTTTAGGGTTTCAGAAGAGTGTCACGGGTGGGGATTGCCGGTCCCTAACTTTAGCCTTGGGTTTAAAAATAACCTCTCATCACATGAAATCAATAATAGCACTTAGATAAAACGGAGTGCGTGTTTGCGAAGTCATGCCCCTCTGGGATTATCACACTACTTGGCAAGTGTAAGTGACACCATCACTCTCACCTGGACATGAGGAAAATCCTGCACCAAGGTAAAACGGAAACAAGTTGCTTACAACATGGTGACAACTACTTTACCAGCCACCAATATTCCGGGTTCTCACTTCTAATATGTTGCAGAAAATAATTGTCCATTTTTTCCACAGAATAAATCAGAATTAAATTTCCTCCAGCCTTAATCATTTCACTGTCCCCCCCCCCCCCCCCCCCCCCCCCCCCCATCTTTTTTTTCCATTATTAAAAACAAGCAATCCCAGACCGTGTGAGAAAAACTAACGCATCAGCATAGAAAGTAACTAACATAATTAAATAAGCATTTAAGGAGTAACAATGCATTCCTTTTAAAGGTAACTTTACCCAACACATTAATTAACTACTTTAGTTAACATAAACTAACAAAGCTGCAGTCCTGAGCTTTTTTGGGGTTAAAAATTATCCAAAATACATTTTTGAGAAAATACATAGCCAGCCAGTGTTCAAAACTATCTGCTTATCTTAGCTCAATTCACAGCGGTAAGCTTGTATTTTACTAATACTTTATTTAATTATTAATAGCGGTATCTATCAATATTAATTGGGCCTGAGCTAACAAGAACTAACAATGAACAGGTGCATTTTCATTAACTAACATTGACACATTAACTAGGATTGAAAGGTGCTGCTTTCAGAACTGTTGGCACGACGCTCTCCCAATCTTTTTGAAGGATATGAGCAAAGTGTTGTATAATATTATTTAGACTATAGCCTAATGTCAAAAGGCTGTGTCACGTATCAGCGAAGATCATTACCCTCTTCTCAGAGAGTAACTGAACACCAGCAAGTAGATGTTCTAGAAAGCAAAAGGCTGAAGGAGCATTTCTCGGCACTGCTGGCATGAGGATGTGTACCATCAGATTCATGGCTGATGAAAGCAATGTAGTCATCAGTGCAATTAAAGTATAACAATAACATGATTGTTGTTTAAACATTCAAATAGTTCAAATGACATAACTTTCTTTAAAAATAAGCATTCTATATATATATATATATATATATATATATATATATATATATATATATGCTTGCTTGCTATGAACTTCAGATTGTACAGAGGGAGACACAATCAAATAAACATTGTTTGATGTTTTCCATCAAGTAGCCTATGCAGGGTAAAAGGCGTACAATTGAAAGTCACATCTGTGCAAAGCCTATATTTTCCTGATACTTTGGCATTCAAATAAGTTATGCTATTAGGGGTTTAAATGCAATAGATATAACATAAAACACACGATGAAATGTATGTGCATATAACCACAGACAGTTTAGCATATGACAGCCAATTTCACTGGTAAAGCAAGGTAATATGCTGCCATCTAGCGTTCCGATATAGATATATACCACGTTATTTGAATACACTATTAATATGTGGCTATACGAACATCTAGCGAAATGTTTCTTTAAAACGAGTAAGAGTCCCCACATTCATTAAATTATTTAACATTTTTAACAAACAATGTTCGACAGTGCATCGTCACTCACTGCAGAATTGAAACTAGACAGTATTCAACAATGTCATTTTCACCACATCTCAAAACACAATGGCAAAAATATTGGTGGTGGAAATTATATATTTTTTAAATGTTATAGCTATTAAGTTGGCCGATTCGTTTCTTGCTAATGCTAATTTTATAGCTGGCATTCTTAATACGCAAAAAATAAATAACAGCCTTAATATTTTCACACATGCAAACTGAAAGGCATACTCGAAATGACGCACGAAACAAATATTCTGTTCACAAATGATATATACCTTTATATATCTTGAATTTAGGGTCTTACATAACATATTTGTAAATTAGATGATATCATACCAATGTTTTTGACGCCGGGTACGTAGTGAAGGCCAAATGATTAAACAGTAGCTAGAGGTTGCAATGGTGGGTGTTATGAGGAATTGGTGACGAAACGGATGGCACAATGTCAATGATATACGACATTCATTTTCCAAAGGAGAGAATTTGAAGCGGTTCTATAAATATCACCGAAGTCAATAATTGGAAGGATATCTCAGGTAGGCTGCGTCCTTAACGACACTTCAGTAGAAAATGTGGTCATTACGAATTCAGATCCATATAGTGCAGCTTCCGAGGATACTGAATATTATTTAAAAATGCTTTCAAAACATATAGTTATTTGTAGCCTATACACGTAGCCTACTTTTAAGACACCACTCCCTCCTCTATGGTCTGTGAGTTTAAAAAGAAAGTGTGTGCGCGTGGCCGCGCCTCTCAGCGCGCGCTCAAAGGCGCACTGAAATAGCGGAGCGCGCGCTCTCCCAAACATCACTAAGATTGCAGCAGAGATGCTTGGATGTGTCATTCTATCATACAACAAAAATAAATCAGACTACCTTCCACGTACCGACGCCTTAATGACTGTTTGATACTTTTAAAATATACCATCCATGGAAACGCAGTGACTTTGGCAAACCCGGTATCCTTTGGAAGTTTTAAAAAATAAATAGCAACTCGTTGGACACGCTACAAAAAAAAAACTCGACATGAATGTTTCACACGGACTACTGAATCGGACGATCTCTACAGCGAAGCATCCTTTGGAAAGCGTCCGAGGATGCTGCAACTTCTCGGTGATCACCACCAGCGACGGGTTCGGGTCACCGATTCAGGACGAGCGCGATCAGTTCATCATGCGTTTGGTGCAGATAGCAGTTCTCTGTGTGCTGTCACTGACTGTCATTTTCGGCATCTTTTTCCTAGGGTGCAATCTACTCATCAAGTCCGAGAGTATGATCAACCTGCTGGTGGAGGACAGAAGACCTTCCAAAGACGCGGAAATTATTATGATCGCTGCATGAGTGGAATAGACACTTAACTGACACAAACTGGTCATCTTTATTGAAAGACACCTGTTGGTATGATTTCCATCATGCCAGTGCTAAACTAAATGGATTTTTTAGGCCATTTCATCTTGGACCAGAACCTCTAACATGGACTTTTTTTAATGGTCAAACTTGTGTTGTGTTAATTTTTTGTCTAGATATTCATTCAAAACACATCACCTGAAACAACAAGACCAGACAAAGATAACCAAATGCATTAATCCAGGGATGACAATTTCAATGTTTTGTATCTGAATTATGTGACTCATATTTTGCATATCAATGGAAATAATTAGATATTTTTGAATGTGTTAAAAAAGATCATTGTGTGAACTTGCATGGGGAAAAAATGGATTGAAATGAAATTAAACATGAATTTCATTCTGCTTTCTAAAACATTATTTTAGCTTCTGAAGGTGGAATTTTTCAAACAGAACCTTTTATTCTGCCGAATCAAAACAATCCAGTTAACAAATTATATAACATCTGTTTATCATGTTGAGCTGTCATCACGATTCAGGTTTTTGACAAACACATGATTATTTTAATTATATAACAGATAATATATTCAGCCTTTCTGTTGGTCTGCCGAAGAGGTCCAACCATAAAGTGTCTCCAGCAGAGAAAGAATGTGAATCAAGTTCTATGAAAAAAGAAATTATGAAAATTAATTACCGGTAAAAGAAAGATGAGACGATGAGTTAACATATGATGGAGGATAACCTGTTATTCCATCTATTCCTTTTGCCGCAGCTTGTAGCTGCATTACACCACAGTTTGGTGCATTTAATACATTTCTTAGTAGCTGTGTAAAGCAATTGTGTCCTCCCAATATGTGCATGGGCCCTAAAACCTCTCAGCATTGTAAAATAGTGCAGTATACTTCAGCCTCCATGTAATTTGTTTGGAAAGTAAATTTATTTTCTTTCAAATTAACAGCTAATGTTCTTGGTTAGTGCATGATTCTATTTTAACACAGATGCTGACATTTAAAAAAATATAAAATATTGTATATTGTGCTGACTAACCAGCTGCCTTTCCACAATAACAAGAGGAACATTTTATTTTTAAGATGGTATTTTTACAGTGCACCCCAAACATTAAACGAATGATGTATAATTATGATGTTTCTATACATTATGTAACTTAACCTGGGGCTCTCAGTATGCAAATCACATTAACAAACTGGAAAACCCTTGTTTTATCTGCATGAATATATTGGTGTTTTTAAACCAAAACCTTAAAGTAGCATTACGGAAATGTTGCATAATTCTCTAAAAATCAATTCAGTAAAACCCTAACACTCACAAAAGCATGACATCATTACAACATGGCCAAAGCCATTCAATGCAATACATGGGACAGAACATGCCAAAGACGTTATAAAGTCACTGCCTTAAAACAGATGGTGCTGAAATACAGTATGCATTGGAGGACAAGGGGCCATAATCCAAATTAAAGATTAAGGCTGTGTGCTATATCACTGACCCCAATCCTAAGACATTCAGCTCATAAGTACCCAACTGGACATATGTAACCGATCGCTCCTGATTGCTTTAATCTCAGTGCTTTTAATGAAGCTTGTAATGCATCGCTGTACCATTTACATGTTGGATATAATACCATAAAGAACATTATTCAAGTTTATTCTGTTTTTCATTCATAAACAAGCCATGACAAGGCCCAGGCAGGCTCTATTTGAAAATAAATTATTACTTTTGTTCACTTTTATAAAATGTTCAAAAAAATCTGTTTCCACCCAAATATTAGGCAGAACACATTAAAAAAAACAAATTCGCTTTAAAAAAACCTAACTTTGTTACAACCAAGGTATGCAGCAAAGCATTTCTGAAGCCACAACACGCACAACCTTGAGGCGGATGGGCTACAACAGCAGAAGACCACACCGGGTACCACTCATCTACACTACAAATAGAAAAAAGAAGCTCCAATTTGCAAGAGCTCACCAAAATTGGACAGTTGAAGACTGGAAAATGTTGCCTGGTCTAATGAGTCTTGATTTCTGTTGAGACATTCAGATGGTAGAGTCAGAATTTGGCGTAAACTGAATGAGAACATGGACCCATCATGCCTCGTTAACATGGTGTGGGAGATGTGTTCTTGGCACACTTTATATATATATATATATATATATATATATATATATTCGTACAAATTTTACAAGGTGGCTAATTCGTACGAATTCATGACCTCACTCATACAAATTCGTACATATTTTACGAGTTACCAAATTCGTATGAATTCGTACGAATGACCTACCTCTGACCCCGCCCCTAAACCTACCCAGCATGGGTTTAGACAAATTGTACGAATTCGCATGAGTGCGGTCATATGAATTAGTACGAATTAGCCACTTTTTAATCACTTGTATGAATTCGTACGAATTGGTCATGAGATAGCTATTATATATAAATATAATAGCCTTAATCTCTAATTTGGATTCCAATGCAGAGTATAAGAAGAACACTAGAGAAGCATGACCTTCAATTTGTGACATCTTGCGAAATGCCACTTGACCAAGATGAACATAAAAGGTCGACATGAATATGCTCAAATTCATTTGAATATATCTGTGGTGTTATGATGAAATGTTTTTTGGAGTGATATGACCAAACAACTTTTTGGACCCATGGATCAGCGGTATGTCTGATGCAAAAAAGGCAAAGCCTATGAGCAGAATAACGCATCTATGGTCAAACAACATTGCTGTTGCAGGAAGTGGAAAACTTAACTGTATGAAGAAAATCATGAATTCTTTAAAGTATCAAGCCATTTTGGCAAAGATGATGATGCCTTCGGTGCACAGACTGAAGCTTGATGATCAACGGACTTTTCTGCAGGGCAGCCATCCCAAAGTATACATCCAAATGACTTAAGTTTGGTTCAGGAATCAGTCCTAGAATGTTCTTGAGGGGCTGTACAGTCTTCAGATTTTCATCATATTGAAAATAGCAGTGGTAACATGATAACCAAAGATTATCATGCCTTTATTTAGAATACATACAAATGTAATTTACATCTTTTATTTTGTCAAAAGATTTAAAGTACCGTCTTTGAAGAGTGCGAATGTGCGAACTCAAGTCTGGTAATAAAGCAAAATAACTGAGAACAATTAGAAATAGTCCTCAGATGACATGTCTATAATTTATATAAAACAATCTAGCGTTAATTGGACCTCAAATAGTATCATTAAAAGTAGTTATTATTCCACCACGTGCGAAACCAACGTGGTTGAACGATACTTTGCGATAATGCGTTTCAGGAAACAGTCGTAACGAGCTACTTGATTTCTCCAACGATGCATCGTACTATGATAGACAGTGAAGCAGCAAACGACGTCGTTGTACGGGAAACACACCCCAGCATCGTAAAAAGTGCTCTATACATAAAGGTGACTTAAAAGTTCTGCACAAAATGTGACTTTTGGGGGTTGAATAATTTTGATCATGTTTAGAGTCGGGTTCTCATGAATTTTCCTCAGAGAGGCACTGAATGATTGATGCTGTGATTGCTTTCTATTTCTTCAGCCCTTCTTAAAAGATAAAGGGAGAGCGAGTGCAAGCATGGATGAAAGGAATGGAAGAAAAGGTCACTCCCGGTGGAAGTGGCTGTCAGACAGTGGTAAGGTCCTGAGAAGTGACGTGGCATTACGAACTGACAGAGCTATAGAAAGGCTATGGAACAGGGGAAATGTCAGAGTATAAAAGAAGGGAAAAAACATGAGGTCTCTACAATACATGTTAGCGTTAAAAAAAGGGACTAGGTGGGTTGCAACCACCTTAACTGTTACGCAACATGGGATTATGTAAAACTTAAGGAGTTTTATAGTGATTCTGCAGTAGTACACAGAAAGTCACTGTTTGCCACCAAACCTCACAGAGAAAAACAAGTTCCCCTAAACTACTTTGGGGTGAATCCAAAACCATTCACCATCAATGAAATTTCTTCTTTTAAGATCATATCTGACAGCTTTAACTCCGAAAAGTAATCAGTATTTTCATTTTCAGTTGACAGATGTTATACAAAATCAAGGGTCTGCTGAAAAGCCACAAGGGACAAGTTCTAAAAAAAGCGTCACTGCAGACTGTGTAAAAAACTTGCTCACACCATCTCACCTCAGTTACCCTAGACTGACACCCAACATTCTCTATACAGAATCCTTCATTTAGAAGAATTCTAGTTTTTGTTTTTTTGTTTTTTGGGGGGGGGGGGTTTGTTGAGAATTTCTGATGTCATTAATGTATTCGCACATATGAATGATTGTGATTCACTGTCACAGAGCTGTTATATATTTAGGAAAAATCTTGTGTGATATAAAATAATGGGTGAGCTCATCATTGATGCCTGCATCACACACACACACACACACACAATTGAGGAAAAAGACTATTATTAATTTCATATTACATCAGTTATCTGTTGAATAAACCAAATTATTTTTTTTTATTATTCAGTGTTACACAAAAGCATTATCTCTTATTACTGAAAGCATTGGAGAAAAACAACATATTGGCCTGTAGTATTTAAAGACCTTAAAATAGACTTTAATTGAATTATGCATTAGTATGGCATTACTCATTCACCCACAGATGCTTTCATAACTGACATGAGACACCGTGATGGCCAGACAGTGAACCTGGCTGCTCTTTATCATCCTTTTTAATTTAGTTATTTTGTTAAAACATCTTTGTGGGTATTGTTCTCTCTCCCCCACTCTCAGAAAAAAAGGTACAAAAGCTGTCACTGGGGCCGTACCTTTCCGATAGGTAAACTTTTGTCCATTTTAGGTGCTATTATGTAAATTTTAGGTGTTAATATGTACATGTTAGGTGCTAATAAGTACATTTTAAGTGTTAATATGTACATTTTGGGAGCTAATATGTCCATTTTAGGTGCTAATATGTACATTTTAGGTGTTAATATGTACATTTTAGGTGTTAATATGTACATGTTAGGTGCTAATAAGTACATTATAAGTGTTAATATGTACATTCCGGGAGCTAATATGTCCATTTTAGGTCTTAATATGTACATTTTAGGTCCTTATATGTACATTTTAGGTGCTAACATGTACATTTTAGGTGTTAATATGTACATCTTAGGTTCTAATATGTACCACTAAGGTACCAATACGCAGCCTTTGGGTACAAAATTGTACCTTTTGAAAAGGTACAGCCCCAGTGACAGCTTTAATACCTTTTTTCTGAGAGTGTATGAATGCCTATCTCTGTTTTGCATGCACAAATGCAAATGCTCTAACACGATCCCCGTCGAGTCGACCCACGAGTCCCAGACTTTCGCTCAGCATTTGGGAGTAACAGCTGCAATACCTTTCCATCACAGTCAGGACAGAGCGACCCATCACTCCAGTGGTGTGTGAGGAACAGGAAGTGACAGACTGTTTTTCCCCCCATCCCTTCCTTTTTGTTCAGTCCAATGAGTCTAAATGTGATTGACAGCAAAAGGCATTTTAAGCCCAGTCACAGTTCTGCAAACCGCAAATGTTTGTACTGCACACCAAATATTGCATAACAAGATTTTAATGACAATTGACAGCTTGAGTTACTGGCTATGTATTATTATACATTTTATTTTCTGATGAAAGGCTAGCTATAGAGTTTTATGGGTGTTTATGTCAAGGTCTTTTGGATAGACATTAGCTTTGCTTTGAAATAATTCTAGGTTTTGTATTTGGGTAAAAAAAACATGCTTGCATTTCTTAATATGAATCTACCATTTAAAATCTTCCATATGTGGAAAAAAATACTTTTATTACAAAAAAAGAAAAAAAAACAATTTTTCTCTCTATTTACTGGACATCTATATCAAATGTAGGCCTAAGTAACATTAAAACAACATTACGGTAATATACTTTTTTTTTTTACTAAAATCGACAAGACGCAAGATGGTGCGAGATGTGTTAGTATGAAACAAGAGACCATGGAGTGATACTAGAGACACACACCAGTTGTAGTTACCTAGAAAAGCTGAATGCTACGATTGACCAATCAGAATCAAGTATTCCAGAAAGCTGTGCGATAAATGCTAATAAAAACAACAATCATGTTAAATAGTAAGACAACTTTTCTTAAGAGGAGTTAACTTCTCTTAGAGTCTTAAGAAACCGTGATGTAAGAAATTCTTGCTGGATTTCCACCCACTCACTCTCGCTCTGCATGACTGTGCTTCCCATGGGTTTCTGTCAAAAATGTCTTGCTGAACCTTTTCAAACATGCAGTCTCAAACTGAAGCACGTCGAGTCCTGCTGAGCGGCCCTTTCACAGTGCTTACGCAGATCGTGACCCAGACAGTGCTGAGACTTCGACCTAAGCTCTTCTTTCAGTTATCAGATTACATGCAAATAACAAACCTTTATTAAGTGTCCTTGCCCAACTGATTTTACCATCTGTGCTTCAAGAACACTTACAATTAGAGAGAGATCCATTTGAAGTAAATATTGAATGCTTTAAGTGCCTGACATCGATTTAAGTACATCACCGCTCGGCATTCACTGAGGCAACAGGAAACATAAGTTGCACTATAGCTAAAGTAAGGCTATGTTCATACTATTTGTGCAGTGTGCAGTTTGTATAATGTGGACTGATGTATCTGTACAAATAAAATATACAGATGATTTATACATTTGCCAAAATATGCCACAAAGTGTAATGTGCTAATACATGAGTTGATCAAACCACCAAATCACACAAGACTATATGAGTTTAAAAATTGCGATGGTCCACTAAAGACATTCTACAAACTATGAGTAACTTTGCAACTACTGTACATGTCATTAACTCCCAGTAGAGTATTAGTGGAATGTAAGGTTAGAATTCTGCATTAGGGATCGGGTAAGTAGCATAAGTTGACATGTAGTTGCAAAGTTACTTATAGTCAATTGAATGTCTGTTGGGGGACCATCAAAATACAGATATTAAGCAGATAGTCTATTAGGTCCCACTTTATATTAAGTGGCTTTAAGTACTATATACTTACATTGAGATTAATAATTTGATACAATGGACTTATTGTGTAAATACATGTTTTTACATTGTACACTTATATTTTACAAACACCAGCATGTAATTACACCTATAATTACTTTATGTAATTACATTTGTAATTACACAGTTGACCCTCCCCTCACACCTTAACCTACCCTTAAACCGACCCATACCCCCACACCTGTCCCTAACCTTACCCATATCACACCTCAATAGCAGCAAAAGTGTTTTACAATACAACAGGAACACAATAATACATTGTACTTATTGTTCAATGTAAGTACATAGTACGTAAAGCCACTTAATATAAAGTGGGACCCCGTCTATTAATACTCTAATTAAAGTTAGTTGACATAGTTGTATAACTATGTTATAGTTAGTAGAATGTCTGAAGTAGACCATTGAAATAAAATATCAGATTTTAATGTAAAAAGTTTTTTTTTTTTTATGAGAAGTGGATGCCACTTCCTGAATGCAACGCAGCAATTTGAGACTGCAGCATTCTATGTGTCATTGCATGTGTTCTGTTTAGGCGTTGATAAATTATAATTGTGACATTAAATGTCACAATTATTGCATAAAAGGTCAAAATGAAGACACCAAGTCATCGTTATGACATGCCAAATTGTCAGTCAAAACCATGACATTAAAAGTCTAAATTATGAGTCATACTAAGTCATAAAGAGATAAAAGGTCAGGTATGACAGTAATAATTTAGGCTTCCATAACAGGTTTCATGTTGCTACAACTATCACATTTTCTTTTTTTTTTTCTCTTTTTTTGAGTACCGGTATGTTATGTATAACGTATGAAGTGAGATAAAAGTTTCACAAATAAATTACAATGAACTAAGTTCTACTAAATAACTATTACTGGTCCAAGCATTCAAACGCTAATGTTAGGCGCTCTTGGATGTAAAACAGCAAAGCATGGGCTGGTAGAATTGCTCTTTAGGGAAAAATTAATTGAAGGACAGAATATATTTGCACCTCATGAATACTTTACAGCATTCCAGAGAAAGGGCAGTCATACAATAATAGTATCTTTGGCTTCAGAAGATGCATTCATGTCCAATTTTATCATTAAGGAATAGCCCATTAATGACCCCCATTAAAATCCAGATGAATGAGACAAAAACATTAGTTTTACATTTTTGCATTATTTTTCTTTCAGCATAGCTGACAGGTTGAAGTGACCCATTTCTAGCCAGATCCACACAGGTCCCATTCTGCAGTGTCATTGATGCAAGGCACAGGCTAATGATGAACTGACACGCTCGTGTCAAAGCACACAACGCTGAGCAAATGGAAGCGTGTGAGAGATGACGCTGGGTAATTTCAGCATCTGTTCCAGGACAGAAAACCAGATGCAAATGAGGGGTGTTTATTGTCAGTCACGTTGCAGTGTGTCTTGCGTGAAATCGGATTAGCTCCTACTTTAGTTAGGGTTTAAGATTAAAGAATTGAGGAGAGGGGCAATTTTCTTTTCCATATTAATGAGCCATGGGTGAAAAATGCTCTGGTCCCATAGCATTTCCCAAACACAATTCATGAAATTACATTATTTAGTTAAAAAAAAAAAATCATGTGAGAAATGTACTGCTCAAAACGTGATGAAATTGATGCAGAAGTAGTACACAACTGTTTTATTTATTTATTTAACCTTTATTTTACAGGATATAATCCCATTGAGTTAAAAAAATAAAATATACCAACATTTGACAGAAAAGCACATTTGTCAATTTAACGTCATCTCAACATAATCACCAGAATCACGCAGTAATGGCACATGTGCATTTAGTACTCAAATAGTCCTTTATCCTAATTTTAAAATGGTCAATTGTCGGTATTTTGTCGGTAATTTGCCAAGGTGCAAAACTGTTAAAAAGTTTGGGTCAGTGAGAACTCTAGAAAGTAATTAATATTTTTTATTCTGGGATGCATTGGATTGATTAAAAAGGTGACTATACATTTTATAATATACCAAGTTCCAAATAAATTATTTTCTTTTAAATTATCTATTTAAAGAATTCTAAAATTCTAATTCTAAAAACAATGTATGTAATATTTCATAATATTGCCGTTTTTAATCCATTTATCAAATGTTGAGAATACCAAAATTTTAAATAGTAGTCAGTGTATTTTAAATGATGAAACAAAATATTAACCAAGGTTCATCATTCTTAATTCTTGCAACCATTTACAGTTATGAGAGCGAGATAGTACTGCAGCTATACAATTTATTATGCACAAATATTCCAGGCTGTCAAAAACTTTTTTTTAAGTGCATGTATAATTATACAAGCATAAAAAAAGTAAAAAATACAATAAAACAGAAAATAAACAAAAATAGATGACGTAAAGGATATCATCTTGCAGGAAACTGTTTGAATTTCAATCAACCGAAGAAGCACAAGAAAAGTCCAGGTGCATTCTTAGTACTACATAGTATTTCATTTGCTCACACGTGCCGAAAGTGTGAAGTTTAAAAATGAAACCGAGATTGTAGACTGCTCCTTGGAGCAACAGTGCATTTAAAGAAGCGCTACACAGCTGTGTTTAACAGGCACACAGAAACGGAGACGCCAGAGGAGCAAGGCAATCAGTCCTGCCCACACAAACGCAAGCAAACACACACACACTGTCATTTGTGCAAATGTCTGTTGTCAGTGCAGCTAGCAGGGGAGAGCTGGTGTGGCCAGCTGTCTGTGCGGGTTAAACGAGGCACGGGAGATGAGGAAGAGGGGGCAGACCTGTGGCTCTGCCACACTAACTCACGCTCCATTCATATTGACAGACACAGGGTTACGCTAGCCCATCGCCTCTGTGACTCAAACCAGCCACTGTAACGGGGAAAAAGGACAGAACGTTCATGCACTAATTAAAAACGCTCAAAGCGCACAGTGTGGGAGAACATCAGGATCTCACGAGTTTAAGAGAAATTGCTATGATTACTGTAATATAGCGTGGATAATTAAAAAAAACAACATTTCAATGGCTGTTATAACACACTTCCTTTAGAAAAAGTTAATTTTATTTTAATCAATTACCTATCAAGAAGCCACATTAATTTAATCTGACAGCAAATTGCATTTTATTTGCAAAACACATTCAATGCACTGCACAATGTACTGCAAAGTGTATAAATGTATTCTATATGCCATGTGCAAAAGGTTTAAATTACATATTTTATTAACTTGCATCAACAAAGGTTCATAAAAACTGTACAAATATATTGCTCAACTAAGTCCATGTTCACTAATGCAAATGAGACCATCAAATTGTTTTTGTTTACATTATCAAAATTGCAATTTGTCAATGGTTAATTACTAAGTATTACAATCCCATTGGCATAATATGTTATTAAAATCACTCGGGTAATGATTTCAGTAAATATGGTTATTTGTGAAGCTAAATAAATAAAGTCCTCTAAAGAAATGATTTAATTTGAATCGGTTGCTTTTACTGCATGCTAAAAGAAATGCAAGACAGATGTATACACTTAAAGAAACCTTTAATGAATTATACAGGTCAATATTAAAGGTCACCACAGCTAGGAAATACAAAAGAGTCTAAACAAGTGGTCCAGAAAGATTGATACAGACGGTTTCTTCATTGAAAGATGAAATACTGAAATGCTAGGTTTAATAAGGAGCGTCTCTGCACATGGATCGTGGCCGGTTACAGCTGTGCATGAACTTTCAGAAAACAGGAAAAGGGAAATATTTGTACTATTTCACAACACTTCAAAAATTAAAAGCTTTAAAAGAGAAGTAGACTAAACAAGATTAGCTAGAAAATTCACACAGTGCTTAAAGTTTTCTAAAAGGTAAGATTTTCTGCTGAAGTCTGTCCAGGGGTGACATATCCTTGGTAAAAAGAGAAGGGAAAGGTAATGATTAATGACTATTTCCACACACAGAACTAAGACAAAAAAAACTGTTTAAATCAGGTAAGAGTGCTGCTGCCATCTACTGGTACATTTGTAGAGTTCAGTCTCAAATTATTCACCATATATACAAAACACTATGTACTCAACAATATAGTGTATAAATGATGAAAGGTTATTTTGTCATTCAGTATTGGAGCCTGATAGCCTCTTCACTACATTATTAAACCTAAAACAGTTGAGTGCATGAAGCATTCAATGCTCCCTCACTTCAAAATCACATACTATCTGAGCAGGCACCACATTTGAATTAAAAATGTTCTATTTAATATGAATGAAATTCAGACATAGGACATCTTGCCATGTAACAGTCATGTGACCTACCCTTTATCAGCGGAGTCTCTTGACAGTAGGGATGTGCAACTCCATGACTGAGGGCGATGCGATACATAGCCAACGATACATTAAAGATGTATATGAAGCAGCTACTGATGCGATACACCCCACGGCATCATGGGATAGTAAAGTGTCAAGCAAACGCGCACTGCAGAATCTTGCCGGTAGTAGCAGGTCATCCAGGGACATTTCGCCTGAAGTTTTTTGAATATTATGCATTCGGACATACTACTCTGTTGGCCTACTGTTTGTTTTTCGCATGATACTAATTGACGGGGAAGCATTCCATTTCGGACACAGTCTTGGTTTTTTTCGGTTAAGTATACCATTTGGGTATTAAAAGTACCCAGTAAGTAAAAGTGCACTTTTCTCTTTTGGGAATTTTCAGTGTGAACGTTTTACCCACACCATTTATAATACAAGAAAAGTGCATAGTATGCAAATTAGGATGCACCTCTGGTTACATTTTAGTGTGTTCAAGTGCTTACAGAGTTTCCATGGCAGAGTCCGTGGTGCCCGGAGTCCATCGGATAAACTGATGGTGGTAGATGGCTCTGGCCTAACAAAAACATGAGCACAAATTTCCATAAAGTAAATACACATTTTGCCATTAAAAACACTTATATACAGGCTTATTGTGTAGAGACAACTGTAAACAAATTATTTCTAGGTTAACAATGCTCAGAAACTGCTTGTTCACCTAAGTTTGTCCAGGATGGTCACAAAAACCCATTAGTGACGTAGCAATAACTGAACGCTTAAAATTATCAACATTTAGATGCCCCTTTTTCAATTTGTACAGTACTTGTGGTTAGTGTTATAGGAATCAAACTTAAATTCATTGAATATATCTATATACCATCTTGAATATATGTGCCATTACTAAACATTTTCAAAACTCCATATAAACAGTCTTCTGTATAAAAGTAGAAAGAAAATGAACGAACAAGGACTCACTTGTTTTGAGCAAGCTGATTGTTGGATTCACCCCAGACAAATATGGCAGCATTATCGTCAGTCTCTGCAATCACATGCCCAGAAAGTGATGATTTATTCATTGGAGTTAAACCGAAACACAGAATTCAGAAACCATATCGTAAATAAGGTAAAGTGACAATGCCAAAAAGTAGCAAGAGACCTAGTATAAGAACACAAACGCATAAAAAATAAATAAAAAAGTATGGTTACAGACCTGTTTCCCAGTCCTCATTAGGTGAAGGGTTTGTGCAGGGGTTAACGGGCACCTGGAATTTCTCCAGGACCTCTATTTTCCCTGGACAAAAAAATAAATTATATATAAATATTAATATATATAATAATATATATTAATACATACATATATATATATATATATATATATATATATGCATTTTTAATGTAAAGATCATTTAAATAAACAGCACGCACAATAAAGAGAGGTTTAGTCCATATATTCTGGAGACTCGATCGCTTTATATGATGAAGAGATTAAATTCAGGCTTTTTACATTTAAACGCTGATCAGAGAACGAACATATGCCCAAGTGAACCTACTTGAAGCACAAACCTTATTGGTTCTCGCAGAAACTCATGCATGTTCGCTTGACGTGCTTTTCCCACAACTGATGTGCGAGCTGCTGAATGTTTATATGTGAATCGAAGCGTAAATTCAATTGGTTCATCATATAAATCTGTAGTGTCTCTTCAGAATATTTGGATTAAACCACTCAATACATATGGATTAGTTTTACAATCTCTTCATGAACTTTTTGAAGCATCAAAGAAGTAGTTGTGTGGTCAGTGGAGGGACAGAAAGGTGGCAAATTTCATAAAAAAGGATCTTCATTCATGTTCCGAAGATGAACGAAGGTCTTATTGGTTTGTAACGACATGAGGGTCACATTCACACATGCGACACTAACCCTCTTCGGCATTCAGAGACCTCTTGTCCTCACAGTTTGTTATGTGATGAGACAACTCATGCCTGGGAATCAAGTGTCTGGCATTGAAGGGGCAGGTCTTTAGCTCACAGGCCAGTTTGGGGTGGTTCTGAAACAGATTAAGTAGACAAAGTTAAAACAAACCAAGGCAGCAGTATTTTCACAATTTAAATAAATGCATGAAACAATTGAAAAAAGTTTCCCCTTGCCATTACCGACCTTCCTGCACTTGAGAACATGAAAAGGGAAGCGAGAGGCTCTGATCTGGTGGTTTTTGTCATATGGGCACTGCACAATCCTGTTGGGGTCTGCGTCATCAGCGAGAACGTCTTCCAAAAAAAAAAAAAAAAAAAAAAAAAAAATCAGTATGATCACATATAATTAAAATGTGTTTATAATTATTTTTAAAAAAAGCTTTGGAAACAAGATAGGCCTACCATCAAATTAAACTACTCTTGTTTGCTTCCGAAAAGAAGCATATCAATTTTGATAAATTGATGAATGTGACTTAACAGCATTTACATGGACAGCACACGATGACTCAAACACGAATTTTAATAGTATGACGGTGTACATGTTAATAAACATGTCTTAATTCGATGTGTGTTTAACGTTACTTCGAATTTGACTTCAGCCGGATTGATACAATCAGAATTAATATCGGAAAACTGTTGTCCAGGTAAACGTAGTGATATAGCAAGTCCAAATATTAAATTACCACTTTGTTCAATCCAGCTGTTCGGTTGATTTTCAGAGTTTATTCCAGTCGGACCAACGCTACTTCCGAATCTAAAAGTGGCCATGTTTGCTGCCTCTGGAGTTGTTGGTGGTTGTGTGGCCTTGCGTCTTCCGTTAGCTCTGATGAAAATGGCACCCTAAAATGAAACACGCCAAATGTGAAATTAAAACAACAGCAAATATCAGTTAAAAAGCGGCACGTGAGCAAGACGACCGAGCCACTTAAGAAAGAGCGCGGCCAACAGTCATGGAATTTCAAACAAAATCATTCGCATTAACAAAAATGCACAACTGGAAATAGTTCGGCGGTCAAAAAGCACTTTATTTAACGTACAACTTTATTTTGAAGTCTATGGGATTGCGTGTGTACGCGTGCTCACCTGCCTATCTGCTGCCTGCAATCAACAGCGATTGTCAATCCTCTACTTATAAGCCTTAATTTGTTTCGTCATTATGGTATTATTCTCATGTATTTTAGCCAATACTGTATTTCAAAATTCAGACGTGAAACAAACAAAAAATATACCTAACGTTAAACGGCTTTATATACAATAAAATAAAATAAAACAATTCAAATATTGGCTACAAATGGGAGAATATATTTTTTGATTGTGGCGAGTTATTTTTTAAAAGTCTTAAACGTGCTAGATTTCAATCAAAAAGTATTACCCTGATTAATCTGTAATCATAAACCTCAATGGTGTGTTTTTAAATTTTGCTCATCAATTTTGTCAAGCCAAAAATAAATAAATAAATAAATAAACGTGGTGCGCATTGGTTACTGTCAGAGGCATGTGGTTAGTGCAGCAGCCAATCACAGTGCCGCGTGCGCATTCCATTCTCTGAAGACACGCCCACGTAGAACTGTCAGCTGCTCAGTTCAAGATGGCGCTGTCCTGTAGAGGGATATGCCGCGGGGCTTCTGTGATCTTACTGTATGGAAAACAACCTGTCGGGGTTAAAGCAAGTCTCTGCACACCTAGATTGGCCTCCACAAAATCCAGGTACTATTTCATATAAATTCATATAAATTAAAAATTATAGGCATCGATCATTTGTAGGCATATTCCCTTAACGAGGAGAGGTTGCATATAGATGAATCGTTATAAAATGAAACTGAATATGATAAATAGTACTAGACAACATGAAGTATTTCTTATTGTCTATTTTACATTTAGTTTTTGTAGAAATAGAAATAAGAGGCATTGTGTTTATCAGGAAATACAGTATATGCCCTGCCCTGTTGTGACAGCAACACAGCATCTTTTATTATCTATTATTTTTATTTCTGACTGACTGTCTGTTTGTTTAGTAGTTTGTGGTTTGTTAGACACTACTCACCTTCACAAGCAAGACATGGGATTGGTCGAAGCATTGTGTCCAGCCTGAAGTGGGTCAATGAGAAGTATGAGAGATTCTTGCAGCGGCGCTTTCCTCGCTTTTATGCTCTCTATCACACTTTTATGAAAGGTATATTTAAAATTAGTACTGGATTATTAAACCAGGTCTGGAAGATGTGTTATGATATAGGTTTGTGTTTTTTTGCATAAAGGGTTCCGGCTCCTGTTTCAAGATGCTCAAGAAACGAGAAGAATCATGACTCGCATGTTCAGTAACAGCGTAGAGCACCAGAATGTGCCTTACCGTGATTTGGAGAAACTCAGGCAGGTGGGTTGAAGAACTGAAGACATTTACGGGATATATTGCTGTCATAAGCTTTATTGAAATGTAATTTTTTTTTGTGTGTTGCTTTCAGGTCCGCAGGGACTTAATCAAAGCCATTCCCTTGGTCATCATATCAATACCTCCTTTTGCCAACTATCTGGTCTTTATCCTTATGTGAGTATTTATTATGCTACACTGCTGATTATTCTGTGTAGTTTGCAATCTCGCATCTAATAAATACTATTTATTGAGTATTTATTATCTCTCACTCTTTCATTCATTGATTCAACAATCCATTCATCCTAAGGGATTCAAATTTATTTGTATAGCACTTTTCACAATACATGTTGTTTCAAAGCAGCTTTACAGAAAGTGCATTTCAGAAATGTACATGGACAAAAAAACATTTAGTTAATCATGTATTAATTTAGGGCATACAATATCCCTAAAAGATGACCAAGTTACCAAGTGGCAGCATATGTATTGAGAATAGCAGAGGGCCTAACACTGATCCTTGTGGCACTCCATAGTCTACTGACGTTATCTTCTTTTTTCCCCATTTAAACAGATACAATTATAACGGTTCGATAAGTACGACCTAAGCCAGCTTAATTCCTGTCCCTGAACACCAGTGTACTTTTGTAGTTGATCCAATAGTATTTTATGATCTATAGTGTCGAACACAGCGGGATGTGAAGAGTGTAAATCCAAGGGGAAAATGGATGTGTTTTAAAATAAATGTATCATCATTACTCACAATTCTGCCCTCTAGGTACTTCTATCCTCGCCAGCTTCTGATCCGGCACTTCTGGACCCCACAGCAGCTGGTGGAGTTTCAGGGGGTGTACCACTCCCAGAGAGCACAGCACCACTGGGCTATAGTAAAGGGGCTGGAGAACATGTCCACTTCTGTCCAAGACAGCCGACTTAAAAGCCGCCTCATGGAGCTCTGCAGTAAGGTAGCCTGAGCTGATTCATGATATTACTTATGTGTATAATTATAGCCTTTTTAGTTGTTTAATTCAGATTTTGACTTTTTAATAAATATAAACGTGTCTGCAGGTGCGACATGGAGTCCATCCTGTAGTGTCTGATGTCCATGCAGTGAGAACATTGTTCTCCGGACCTCCCTTAGGTATCAAGAAAATGTATGCAGATCAGATGGTGAGCTCCAAATAATCAGCCAGCTGCACAATGAATTGCATTTTAAAAGTTTAAAATCTACTTTATGAATGGATGTTATAAATCTTACTGTGAACAATTCATCTGTGCATGTTTCATTCATCCAGTCAACTGGACCTTCAGATGAAAATGAAAGACTTCTCTCTGGTGACATTTGCAGGACCTCCCCAGACCTTTAGGGGGCGTTTAGACGACTCATTTTCAACTAAAAACGGAAAACTTTTTGGCCGTTCAATTACACGACAATGGTGTTCTTGTGGCCTGAAAACGCACTTAAAAAACAACACCATTATCGTCTCTATGTAAACTACAAAAACATGAATTTATGAAAACGGTGACGTCATGCGAATGCATATTATGTGTTCAGTCTATTGGCGCGTAGTTTACTGACAAGGCAGCATCGACAAATACTGGCATGCCATGCTTAATACAATGTTGTTTGTCGTTTTTTTGCGGATCCGCGTGAACGGGGATCCTTTTGACAACGTTGTTGTCTGTACGCAAAAAAAAATGCAAAGGAAACTTTTCCGTTTTTAGTACATCGTTGTCATGTACATGTACCCTTAGTTTGTTTAAACCCCTCCTCTGTTAGTTTACGTTCATCCGCCTTCAGTGCAACACACACACATCTCAAAATCTGATCAACAATGAGGCATAGAACCTAGTCCCTACATTTTTTCAATAATCCGTTACACTTCGATGTACGCCACATAATGGAAGAAAAGCTCTGTCACTACCTCTGTTTCATCATGACTTAAAAAATGTAAACAAAAAAACCTTTTCTAGCTTTCTTCCTAATCTAGTTGTCTAATAAACCTGACTGAATATTACATTGGCTCCTTGACTAAATGCAAACATATAAATATATATTTTCAGAGACACCTCTGTCCATTGCTTTTCCTGACGCCCCGCCTCCCAGGCTTCTGGATTGGTTACCGCTTGAACAGTCATGCCTTAGAACTCATGCAGCTTGACCGCTGCCTTGTTCAATTAGGCTTGCATCAGTTAAACGACACAGAGCTCAGAGAGGTCAGAGATCGCTCCTTATTTTGCCCATTACATTCGGTCAGCAGTCTTTGTGATTTTTTTTAAGGATAATGCATCACTTTTACGTCACGTCTCCTAGGCATGTTACGTGAGAGGGCTGAATCCAGAGCTTCTGAGTCCCGCACAGTGCCGGGAATGGCTCACACAGTGGTTGCAGTTCTCAACACACCTCAGAGGTACGTAGACTATGTTCTGAAAAGTTATACTACGCTTATATTGTATTCATTCATATATATATATATACTCACCTAAAGGATTATTAGGAACACCATACTACTCGTGTTTGACGCGCTTTCGCCTTCAGAACTGCCTTAATTTTACGTGGCATTGATTCAAAAGGTGCCTTTCAATTATTTTTAGATTAATCTTGCATTTGTAAGACATTATCAATAGTCAATTAAAGCAATTATTAAACAGACGTCTACTTAAATACATTTTTCTGCTGAAGCCACCACCGTTCGGAATGGTTTCACATGACTTTTTCAGTGGGATGAATGAATCATATTTTTAATGCATAAAAAAAATGGCATGAAAAATATTACGGAGTAAACCACTATTTTGCTTTTGAAACTACTTGCATGACAATTGTGTTGCACATTCATTGTTGCATTGCACTTACTTCCTTTTTCATCAGAGTCAGAGACCTCCCTCTATCTGCACTGTATGGTACTGCTCACTGTAAACTACCCTAAACACCAACGTCACTGACCACGAGAGGAAACAGACGACTCCACCACCACACCCAAAATGCACCATGGGAACAAAAGAATCTTGTATGCAAATTGAGGCAGTGCAACACAAGCTTTATCATACCAGTCCTTTGGCTTTATGTTACGTTTGTAATCAAGGGAATTTTATGTTTCTGAATAATTATTTTTTAAATGTTTTGCTTTAAATTTGTTTGTTTTTTTGGAGATTTTGTTTACTTGGTTGAGGAACAGACAGGAGAGACATTGTCATGGAAAGATGCCATTGAGATTCTGTAATTCATTTTTCTTCCATGGAGAGAGGGTGACAAATACACTGCAAAACTATACACAGTGAGAGAGGTTATAACCACGAGACAAAAAGCACATTGAACATGTGCCGAATGCATCCATTTGGAATTAAACCTTGTTGGTCTTGAGACATTTATTCTAAATATAGTTGTTCGTGGAGCACAATCATTTGTGAATTGTTTTGTGGGATTTTTAAAATCAGCACTGAACCAAGGACAAGTATCACCTATCTCGTTCATTTTTCTGGTGTATTAGAAAGACAAACAATCACTATCGGGATGTTTAAAATGTAAAGCAACCCGTGGTTTAAATCTGATGGCAAAACTGGAAATAGGTTTACAAAGCCTGGATACTGGAAAGTGTATTCTTTAAAATATTAAGCTAAGTTATATAATGCAGCATATACTCGTTTTAATTACATTTATGTTAATATTTATTTTTGAATCCCAAAATTACACAAAGTTTATTGCACCTTGTTATTCGTTCTATCCAATAAGTTGTTTGCTGTGTGCACTGGGCTGTTTGGTCAAAGCATTAAAGTTATGCTAAATATGTTTTGTCAGATTCTAAAATTCAGCCTTGTAACAGGTGCCTTTTTACTTAAGAACACAGCTATAAACATGGTGCAATACATGCTGTTATCTTTTTATGTTGCCAAATGTGTTGCATTATTTTGTATTTTATATATAAATAGAATGCTGTTTGGTTCGGTGTTAACATTTCACTGAAAAGTATGATAGTACATCGTCAACGCAACATGAAAATACCAGAAATTCTATTAAAAGACTTCAAAATTAATAGTCTCTGTTTGCATCCCTTAGCATTGATCCACCAACTACAGTAGTAACAAATATTACTAACTCAAATAGATTAACTTATATGGGACAAACTTGTTGAGAACATTTCATTCTTTTATTTGACAATGTTCTGTAAATGTATAAAATTTGGCATTTCAGTTATTCATTGTTGTCCTGTTACCCAAAGGAATGTCAACGTAAAGTAGTAAAGACAGAATACTTAATAAATCAGACTTAAGAATAAACCAGACTTAGCAGGAGACTAATCTACTGGATTAGTCATAGAAAAATATATCATAGATATTTCATTCTCAGTGAAAATGTGTATTGTTAATATACACAAAAAGAGGGAAATTAATTTGCATTTATATAATGGTTGAAAAAAAAAAACCTGAAAAGTCTTTAAGAACTTGAAGTGACTGTATGTGATCACATGACCTCATAGCCGCTGCGGATGGCTTGCCTCAGAATGCAGGCCAACACAATCCCCGTGATCTACAAAAAACAAAACAAATGTATTAGTGTACAAAGGGGAGTTTGCACTGACATTCTTGTAGGTAAAGCAACATTGCAGGTCTCACCTGGACAAAGGCAACGACCAGAGCTCCCACGGAAATCCACAAAATATTGTCCTTTATAAGTTTCTCAAAACTGGGAATACATCCCTGTATTAAACAAACACAAAGTCTTAGTCTGTAGTGTCTCACATGTGCTGTACAATATACATTATGAACGTGTTATTAAAAAACAAAAACTTAACACCAAGTCTAATGTTTTTAGACTTTGTGAAAATGCCACAGTACAGGTCAGGTAGCCAAAACCTAGTGCACTATTTCAATAATAAAGAACAGAGTTTCTTACATCTGTGTAGATTTTTTTGGCATCTTGAATAGCTCCAACACCACAGTTCGTGGAGACATTTCTACAGCAGGAGTCTGGGACCGATGTGTGAGAAGGGTTGAAGTTCACCCAATCTTGAGAGGAGTTTCCTCCACAGCACTTTAACTACAGTACAAGAAAGACATAAATTAATACTCAACTAAGTCAAAATACACTGTTTGTGTGTGTATAAATATATATATGTAAAAATATATGTAAAATGTACAAATATATGTATGTGCGTGTGTGAGCTGATTGTTTTAATGGCAAAACGTAATTATTTGAATCTATTTGACAGCCCTAAATTAAATTACAACCCAGAAACAAATAAACGCATGATTTTGTGAATCCATTAATACATTTCCCTTCAAAAGCAGAGATCACCTAAAGAGAGCATATGATCCAGCAGAATGGATTCACTGGACTAAAAACTATATATAAAAAAAAATATACAGAGCAAGTACATACACCACAGGGTCTGAACTGAAGTTTAGCCACATGACAGCATAAGAGGAAGCAGGATGTCAGTTTAATGTCAACAGATGGCACTAAGCAAACAAGGCGGCAGAGACTCGAGACACGCGTCATTCACATGAAAATGGAAATCAGAGCAGGATCACAGGCCTTGTTCAGACAAGCTGATTTGATAGATTTGAGTTTACCAACCTGCATCTGTACAGTATCGATGCTGTCACGGTCTACTTGGGTTTTGTTGTAATTATTGATCATAACTTTGAACCTTTCCTGCAGAACATCAGGCAACTGCAGAAAAACAGAGATTATTTGGAGCAAATGGTACTGGAAAACAGGTTGAGAGTAATAAAGTAGAAATTAGAAGAGTACTCACTTTCTCCCTCAAGACATATCCAGCAATGGCGGCTCCAATTTCAACGATGATGATGAGGGAGACAATAACAGCAAACTAGGGGAAAACAAAGAGAGGAGAGGTGAATGATAAAAGTGAGGAATGACAAGTCAAGAATTTAATGTTTTTATTCAGAGCTGGTAAGTGCTGGGTCAAACCAGTTTATTGCAATGGTTTGTTTTCCATTTCAGTCAAATATGTAGACAGATATCAAATCTTCAAATTAAGTGTTGTGTAAGAAGGAATCTGGTTTAACCTGTTGGCAATGTATGACTGTCAACAGCATTAACAGACAGACTTTAAAGCAGTCAGCATTTTAAAAAAAAGCATAAGTAGCAACTTAATTTTAGTCTAGATGTTGTTTATATGTGTACTAAATTACTTGGGCAATACTACATGTTAATGTGCTGCACCATTAAACTTAGTTAAAACATAACCCCACATATAAACTTATTATATTATGCATATATATATATATATATATATATATATATACACAATTTTAATTTTCACTACTGCAGTGCATGCCAGATTTCAATAATAAAATATACATTTGTCAGTTTTCACATTACTCGTATTTATTGCATTAGTTTCATTAGTCTATTAGTTTTATTTATTGCTCCTGATTATTTTAAAATGCACTTCCTAAATTGTTATTATCTTTACAAATTTCAATGTATAACACAATAAAATTGGGAAATAATTAAATCAGTAATATATTTAAAAAAATACTAAGAATAGACAAATTGGAAATATTTACATTAAATAAATCTTTTTGTTAATACTTCTGATAAAATCTGGAAAAACGGGGGGAGAATGCATACATATATATATATATATATATATAGAGAGAGAGAGAGAGAGAGAGAGAGAGAGTTAAAAGTTAAAATTGAAATGAATGACCAGCAATTTACATTTTTAAAAAGACTTATTGGACTATCACACGTAAATGTCATGTTATACTATGTGACTAAGCATTTGTTTATGAAGAGCTTATAAGCATTAAGCATAAGCATTATAGCATTAAGAATAAGCAGTTAAGCATTAAGAATAAATGGTACAAACGAATTAAAGGGATAGTTCACTTTGAAATTAAATTTTTGGTGTTTTAGCTTACCTCAAGGGCATCCAAGATGTAGGTGTCTTTGCTTCCGTAATAGTTTAAATTTTTATTTTTTAGGTCAAACTGCTCCTGTCTATCACTCGAGGTCTATGGTCACCACCTCAATGAGCATGTTTTTAACTGTGGTTACAAGTTTTTACCTCTTGTAAACACAGCCCCGTCCTAGTGATCTGAGGATGCAGGCACTTTGTGGCTGTGGTAACAAGAGGTAAAAACGATATAAATACTGTTCGTTTTCTCACCTAAACTGCTCGTTTCATGTCTTAGGCCATCAGTATGTACTTACATTTACGAGTCATTAAATCATATTTAATTTGGACTTCTCTGTGCATTCTCTTTGAGGTGGTGACCATAGACCTCCATTATATGACTGACAGACAAAAACAGTTTGACCTAAAAATATCAAAATTGAAACTACTGCGGAAAAAAACACCTACATCTCGGATGCCCTTGAGGTAAGCTAAAACATCCCAACAATTCATTTGCAAGTGACCTATCCCTTTAAGTATCCCCTAGTATGAAGACCTGACAACTTGCTGAAGCAACCCTACCCAGTAGACCATTTCCTTTATCTTAGCGAAATAGTCTGAACAATGATCCTTACCGATGTGATCATGCACTGATTCTCCTTCCAGGCACCACAGCAGCCAAAGAATGCGATGAAGAAGATGACGACTCCCACTATTATCACCACTATAGGAGAGCCAGAGTATTGTTTGATGATGGCCGTGTTGAGGAATGAAACCTGGACCATCGTCCCCAGAACTACTAAGGCCAGGCCACACAGCTGGGGATGAGAGACAGGGAGAGAATGGAAAAGTCAGAGTGAAAAACTGTGAACAGACGCCATATCATGTATTTGCATTCTCATTCTTATCCAATTATTAAAATGACCAATTCAATGGTTCCATTCCCTGGAGTACATTTATGTCTCCCTTATCTTTAACACCATTTAAGGGGAGTTGGAGCAAGCCTCAAAAGTTAGCAAAAACAGCTTATTTAATGAATCGACAAGCCTATCAGCTAATCTTCAACATGTTTGCCATTAAACATTAGTTTTCGCTAGATCTATATTTAAAGTGTACAGTACAGATGAACAAAAAAATGGTATTTTATAAGAGGAGTCACTTCTCTTCAATTCGTATCCAAAAACAGTGATTGACTGTCGCACAAGTCTGAAATAAATTCAATGACGTCAGGGCTGTTGTGATGTGATTGGTTATTAAGTTGGCCGTTACGTTTTCGCCAATGGTAGAGCCATAGACCCTTGTATCTCCCAATAATAAGACCATCGCTGCGTTCAAAATCGAATAGGCTACTTAATAGGATAGTATCAAAAAGTACCCGGATTATCTGCTTATTTCCTCGAGATTCTGAAGTGTGCATTCGATTGATGCTTTACTATCCCATGATGCAATGGAAGAGGATTTACGTATGAAGGAACCGGATCTCTGCTTTGAGTCTTTCCTAACGAGGCATCAAAAACATGAAGTGCTAGCGATACTTTTTGCTATCTTTCCCTTTAGAATAAGCACTAATTCATAGTTTATCAACCTGGTACCTTGTGTAAAATTGCATTATTCTGTTCCCCAACCCTAAATTTCACTTCAGGATGTTGGTTAGCATTAAAGAGAGAAATTAAATTAAAAAATGAGTTGTAACTAGGTGTAGGAAAGTTGTTAGAACTATAAAAATTCTTTGAAACCTTCGATACACTCCTTTGCTGATGATGTTGACTCGCAATATCTAATCATCATGCTATGTAAAGTTTGTCAGCAATCAGAAAATTAGTCATCATCACACAGAAAACGTACTGTGTAAAGTAAATTAGTACTGAACTTCACCGCTAAGAAAGTGTAAAGGATGTTTAGTAATATGTATCTGTCAGCTGTACAAATGTAGAATATATGGGTGTCACAGCTAGTCAACAACCCAGAACAACTTTTATGACTCTGTGGTCCGGCTAACATACAAAGCAACGCCAGAGTAAATATTTGAGGGTAATAAGTGGCAGCAGGTAGGCACCGGTATGGAATAGACAGAGGAAACAATAGCAGCAAGAATCCTGTTTCATTTGCTGACTGAAATAAGGATATGCATTTAAATTGCCAGGAGTGTCTATTATTACAAAGAAACACATGACAATGTCCTAAATAAGGAGTGGTGGTTAATTGTCTATTATCAGACCATTTTCAAGCTGGCCTTTGGCATTACTTGACAAAATGGGTCACAGATGAACGTTGATACTCGTATGGAGAAGTGAAGTCACGTCACATGACGCCATCGTAAATAGGAAGATCTATCACATGACTGAGGCTGAACTTTACAATCTCTCACTGAGAAATAGATATGAGAGACATTAGAATACCAAATTCCCAATTTTGTGGCACACAATTCATTTACATTTTTCATTTGAAATTCCCTAATGAAGATGCAAAATGTTTAATGTCGCGTCTTCATTAGTGATTTTCACCTGTTTAACAACTTGAAATCTAAAACTTAAAAAGGAGAGCTGAATCCCAGACACTGCTAAGAACATCAACATCCCTAAATAATTCCTTCCCTTAATAATATACATAATGTTGTAATATATAATAAAATAGAATCATATGCATCCAACTAACAAAACAAATACCCTAACCCTTAAAGGAGTAGTTCACTTTTAAAAAAAAAAAAAAATTTACTCACCCCCATGTCATCCAAGATGTCCATGTCTTTCTTTCTTCAGTAGAAAAGAAATAAAGGTTTTTGATGAAAACATTCCAGGATTTCCTCCATATAATGCACTTCAATGGGAACCAAACGGTTCAAGGTCCAAATGAGAGTTTCAGTGCAGCTTCAAAGTGCTTTAAACGACACCAGATGATGAATAAGGGTCTTATCAAGCGAAACGATCGGCCATTTCAAAAATAAATAAAAAAGTTTAAGTTTTATAAGCACAAATGCTGCCTTCCTCTGTTCTGTTCGTGACTCTCCTGTTCAAACTCGTTCATCAAAATGAACAAATCTTTTTTGAGTCATGACTCGAAGGGTCCTAGATCAGTACCTTATTCATCGTCTGGTGTCGTTTAAAGCCCTTTGAAGCTGAACTGAAACTCTCATTTGGACCTTGAACCATTTGGTTCCCAATGAAGTCCATTATATGGAGAAAATCCTGGAATGTTTTCATCAAAAACCTTTATTTCTTTTCGACTGAAGAAAGAAATACTTGGACATCTTGGATGACATGGGGGTCATGTGATCATGCCCAAACACGCCAAGTCAGAGTCAGTTGCGTTCAGTCGGTGTTCACAACAGTGTTTAGTTCAGTCTTAGAATGTTTCAGCTATTTGTTAAGTGTGTCCCCATTAACAACAACTACAGATATTCTAACACATGAAAGACGACCATCTTAAAAAGCTTAAATGTTGTTTAGAAAATTAAATCGGTCCAAATTACAACAAAGTATCAGAATGATTGTGTGTGATCACAGGAAGCATAGGTTGTGTGAGTGTGAAAACTGAGCTATATATGAAGAACAAGCTGTCAACTCAAACAAGTAAGGGCCATTAGCAGCCCAGCTATGCTGTCAATTTGAAGGACAGAGCGCATTGCACATGCAAGAAAGTGTTTTTTTTTTCAAGAAACATACCACTAAATGCTCAGGTTACACTGTAAACAGTGTGTGCTGTGCACGCTTGCACCAGGGAGACACCAAACAATGTCAACACCAACCGCACAAGAGGAATATGTGCAGAGAGAGAAAGCAGTGCTTTGTGTGATCAAACAAACTAGCTTGGATGAAGTGCTATGTTTCCGTGACCTAAAAGGAAGCCTACATCATCAACTAACAATGACGGATTAGCGACAAAAACAAACACTTTAGCATTGCGCTCATTTTAATTTCACACCTTTAAACGGCTGCTTTGTGTCTGTCTTTGCACAAGTTGGGACACATTCATTTGATGAAATTATAAACAATGTGCATCAGTGTAGTTTGTTTTGAGTTCACCACAATATTTCCATTCCCTTTAAGCATGCAATGTGCCAACAAGAAGGTTTACACACTCATTAGTAAATCAATCTTCATGAGCAACAGGTCTACATCCATATTTGATCTGTATGTCAACACAAAATGACTGTATTCCAGTCATCTGACATGTTTTCCTGAATGTTTGGAAATTTCATCATAAGAGGAAACTGAACTCCCCCCTAAACTCCTTGACTGGAAAAATTGAGTCATAGTTACTGGAACCTCTTAAAAAAAGTGAATTTTACAATATTTTATAAGACTTACTGTCAAAGCCTCTCACAGTAGCTAAACTAAAGTGAAGATGAAGCAGAACAAATTGTAAAAAAAAAAAAAAAAAAAAAAAAAAAGGAAGTGTTATGAAAGAAGAGTTTGGTCTAAATCTTTCACAATAAAGTCAACGACAAATCAGGGAAATGGTCAGCAGTTATGGCACATGCCCAGGCTAATGCAAAATATGACATTAATAATACAGACATTAGTTGTTACTCACCCAGAAGATGAAATTAAAGAAAAACAGCAGGTATTTGACACATTTTGCTCCCCCTTCTACAGCCATGGCGCTTTTCATACAAGTTCTGAAAATAAAATGAAGGTAAAAACACATAAACGAAAAAGTACCTACGACCACACCAACTGACCTTAATAGCTGCAAGGTTAAAACATGCTGGAACAATACAGGTCCGTTTTCTGACACAAGCTAATAATTAACTGTATATCATTTTTGAGCAATTGAAACAAACCACCGAAGTGAAAAACTAAAATAGTGTCAAAAGGCAAGAATATGTAATGACGACATAAAAAAAGTATAAACAATATAAGGGTCATTTTGATAATTTAGTGTTTTTGGCCATCGAAACTTGACAAACTTTAAGTTTGCATATGTCATACAGGTCAAGTTTATCTTATATTCTTACATTTTTAACAACTGAGTGATACAATCTCTAAAAAATTATAAAAGATAAAAATATATTTTTTCCATAAAAAACAAAAACAAATTCTCATTAAAAAAAAAATCATTTCAAAATAAAAATACCCATGTAGAACTTAATCATTCTATACCATTTAATTGAAATGTCCATATTTATTGTTAGAATTATTAAGTTGTGATTGAAAAAGAAAACAGTAGGCTACTACTGTTAGCAGGGGTTAAACTTTACCACACTCACAGTGGTTGAAAGCGATAAATTTAGTTTTAGTTTTAATATTCGGCTGACATTTAATTCCATACCTTCAATACCATACATTTTGTTTTTCTGTATTTGAAGAAATTGGACATTTCAAAGCTTCGTCAGTAAAAGATGCTAAATGTTTCCTTTTGGAGACTACATAACTTAGTTTAGTTTTACCTTTATTGTCATTGCATGGTACTGTAGGCTATAGGCTAAAACGAAATTTGATAGAACGAAAAATACCCGCAATCGAAATGTAGGTAAAATATGGGGTTTGGAGTCAAAGCATTGTGTAATGTAATAGTAGCATTCAGCCAAGCGAACAGAATATTAATTAGGTAAAATTGAAAATGAGAAATGTTATTGACAATGTCTTCTGTAACAAGGAACAAATAAAAACCGTGAGAAAGAGAAACGTCATCTGAGTGCGGTCACGAGATAAACAGTCAGAGTTTAGTTCCATGTTTCACACGCAGTTTAGTTTTTGATATTTTTTTTTAGCTTCCAAAGGCCTACATTACCGGTATATTTAACTGCGTCAGTAAACCAGTTGTAAGTAAATAAATGTTTATGATAATGATGTCGACACTTATTGACAAAATACTTCGGTATTTCTTGTTCTTGGCCTCACCGTGCGTTAGACGTCTTACTTTTCAACACTTTAAATATCAACTTAAAAAACAATTACATCAGGTGTTTTAAATCTGATAAAATACGGGTTTCGCATGTTAACAAAGAAACCCACCAATATGTTTGAAGTTTTGAAGACATGGGCCTCGCTCAGAAAAGATTTGCATGTTGAAATTCACGTTACGACATAAGAAGCTCGGCCGCGAAGGACAGGAAACAATGTGGCCATTCACTAGGTTAACTAAATTACACCCCGCGAGTAATTTCGATGATTACCAGTCAAAACTAATTAAGGAAACAAAAACCCAAACGAATAAAAAAAATGTGTCTATCGCTTCAGTTTCGAGTCTAGGCTAAGTTACTTGAAAATTTTCCGTTAATTTGAAAATCAGAGTTAATCGATATTAGGTAAGAAATCGCTTACCTCAGGTTAAAATGTTCAGTCTAGCGTACAGGAAACCTGTTGAGTGAAAATTGGATGCTCTCTATCCAAACAAGAAGCAACAGTACACGGATATGAGAGAAGTCGATGTGTGTGTACTGTGTAAATGTGATCCCTCCCTCTCTTTGTTTGCACCCCACCCCTTTCTGCATGAGTCTGAACCTAGTAGAGAAAGTCCTGTAAATATAATCAGTCGGATTAAAAAAACTACAACACTTAAAATGGTTAACAGTGTTATCAACAGCAATACATGCACACAAGTTAAAAGGTGCACTTAGTTGTTGTTGTTTTCACAAAATTAAAAGTTTTAATCATAAAGACGAGACTGCACTTTTGTAGCAGTAAAAACATAAGAAATGTTTCTCTACATAAGAAATTATGTAGCCTATAATAACAAATATGATAATGAAAATAGCCTCTCATGAGCACCACTATGTGACATCCCATGAACAGCCAATGCCAGAAATGGATCAAGTATAAAAAAGTAAACATAGCCTACTATGTTTATAAGAATGTATAACCTAACATATGGATGCAAGTATTATTAGTAAATAGCCTAAAATTAATGTATCTTCACCAACAGGTAAAGTTCAAAACTGAAAAACAAGCTATAACAAATTAAAGATTTCTAAAAAAGTTTGACATATGATTTTGACATCAAAACCCTAACAAGAGTTACAATAGAGTCGTTGACGATAACTAAAGTCAATCTACCTTTTTTATTACAGTTTTGTAAATATCATTTGACATATTGAAGACACTGGCTGAGATTAGAAGCCATTTAGCTTCATCTTTCTCGTTACACATTCACACCTAGTGTGATATCATTTTATTGCGACATTGCCATGGCCAGATAAAGTCATTTTAACAGACCATTGGAATGGATGAAATGTATCACAATCATTTGAAAGAGGGCAACCTTATCTAGAGGCGTGTGCTGTCATGGAAAGGGAATTATTCAGTAAATTTAATCAGAGCCATTCTTTTTAAGAGTTTTATACTCTAACAAATGTAGAAGGCTTTCAGGTTTAATTAGATTAGTTTTTTTCTCTCAGTAAAGTCAAATCAAGTCACCTTTGGGTCCTTCCTGGGATTCAGTAATCATTTCAGTCCCCCAGACTTTTTTTAATCGATGGTTCACCAAAAAGAAAAGCTGGTATGTCTATTATAAGGAATGAAAACAATTTTTTGCAATAATTAAATAATTTGCATCATAAAGTTAATGTGTTTTGTCATGAAATAATTTGTCATGAAATCACACACTTTTGTCATGTCTCCGAGGCACCTCAGTGAACGTGTGCTTTGCAATTTTTTGGCATTATTGTAAGTATTTTATTTGTGTTACTTTCTTGTGTATCAAGCCTCAACTCAACTCAACTCAACCCCATCATATAAAATTAGGATAGAAAATCATTTTTCAACATTTTATTTTATTTCAGTGCTGAGTTCATTGCTAAGTTGAGATCACATCAAATAGTGTCAGTGCAGTCAAATCAGTAATATTGCAGAAAAATAAGTGTCAAAAGCAAGCCAGAGATAGCAGTGGCAAAGAACCCAAACTCCATCAGGGACAGAAATGGATGGGAAAAAAAACTTGGGAGAAATCAGACTCCATCAGTGTGGCCAGTTCTCTTCTGGACAATGAACGAACAAGGTGTGATTATGATGATTCAGGCTGCATTACAAGTCAGAACCAGATTGAAGGCTGCGTCCTCCGGAAGTCGCATTTGTCAATGTCAACGAGGCTGCTTCATTTCAGTAAACTCACCACTGCATTCCAAAGTCATTAAGAAATTACAATATTTCAGTAAACTCAACACTGCATTCCAAAGTCATTAAGAATTTACAACAATCTACGCTTCATCTGGAATAAAGGTCAATTTTATTTTGGTTCCTGTTCTGAAATGAGACATCCTTAATGACGTAAACGTTTGAGTCAGTTAAGATCAGCGTACTTTACTCTGAATTATGATGCAACATGTGGATAACATCAATGGTGCAATTTTAATTCCAGGGAAAGTCTGCACAAGTTCTCTTTTTTTACATTTTTATTCATTTAGCTGACGCTTTTATCCAAAGCGACTTACAATTGCCATGTCAGAGGTCGCACGCCTCTGAAGCAAATAGGGGTTAAGTGTCTCGCAGTGGATTCAAACCATTTGTGACTTCTATTTTCCTTTTTTTTTACAACACACTCCCCAATGTGCAATTGGAATGGGCATGACTGTTTATTTAACCCATAATATTCCTTTATTTAGATGGTAAGGAAAAGAAAAGAGCATTTTATCGGTTTAATCAGACAAGCATTAACAAATGTTCTGCCATATTTCAAAAAAAAGGTTCTTCTGCATTCTATTAATGTGGTGGTGATTGCAGTGTTTAAAACTTCCTGTTTATATTTCCTGTTCATGAGCTTCCACGTCCTCTTAAAAACTTCTTTAAATATGACTGCGGCCATCAGCAGACCCTCATACTTTTGGACGAACCTAGTTTAACGATCGCCCCACTGGTATTCCTGAACTATACCTTTGAAAATATGAAAATCGTTCCGTATGCTTAATTAATCAGAATGACATTTTTTGAAGAGACAAAAGCGATAAATTATTGAATCCTTGATAAAGTGTTAAATATGATGCAGAAAGGAAATACAAGAAAAAAATGTATTTTGTTTACACATTTTAATGCATGTTACAGATTGGTATGTTTTATTAAAGCACTTAAATGATTATATTGGCAACCAGTGAGTGTATGAATGGTGGGTGGGAATGCAGAGCACAGCCATACAAATACTGTACATGATCTGCATATTATAAAAGCACACATAGTGAGCACAGGATACTCTCAGAAATCAAGTGCTGTCAGGGAGCCTGAACTTCCGATCTTCTTAAACCTATTGGCTGCAGCAATGGCTATGTAGTTTTTCTGTACAAAAGAGGGGTGAGGTGGAAGAGGAAGGAGGAGAAACGGAGAAAGTATTTAGTATCTTAAAACAGTGTTAAGAAAGTGGTAAATCATAGCTTTTCACCTTCCACATCCGCCTGGCCATATACTTCTTGAGGAGAACCTGTGACTTGAGCACGATGTTGCTGCTCTTGGCTTTCTCGGTGATGTTGTTGAGCCATGGGTGTTTGAGACTCTGTGTAGCACTCATACGACCACTGTAAAAAAGAAAGACATCTTCCGAAGACTTGGAATATATAACAGTTGAATGAAATTGTACTATTGTGTGTGATTTTTTTCCTTTTGAATGCAATTAGTCACTGTACACGTTCAATGTATGGAAAAGAGCAGCTTGGAAATTCTGTAAATCATTCCAAGTCACCCAGAAGTTGCTGGAATACAATTACAAGTTTTTGGACTAAGTGTACTTGTAAGTGTATTTAAAATTTCACCTTCTTTCTCTGATAAGCAGGTTGGAGACGAAGTCCCGAGCCTCGGCAGACACGTGCTCAAAAGCATCCTCATCGAAGTACCTACACACATCCAACAGGGGGTGTTGTTTTACAACAATTCGTATTTATTTCCGAGCGTATTACTTACATTTTTGTTCTGGCCTCCATAGAATTTAGGCCTGGTTTAACAGACAGGGTTTAGATTAAGTAGTTCATGTAGGGCATTTAAGTAGCTTTCATAAACATGCCTTAGAAAAAAAATAATACTGGTGTGCATTTTGAGACAAAACAATGACACTAATGATATCAGTGCAAGTTGCTTTCAGCTAAAACAGCTCAAACATTATTATTTTAGTTTGGGACTAGGCGAAAGCCTTGTCTGTGCAACCGGTGAAATGACTTGTAAATATGTTTTTCTTTGTGGGTAGCTAATGTTGTGTTTTGTATAGAATTAATATAATAGTGGCCTACCAGTTGCCCAAAAGCACATTGTTGAGGGTCTGTCCATCATCATCCCCCAGAAAAGGAGAGAGGCCACTTAACCTACAACAACAGAAATGTGATTTTTATTGTTTCTCCAGTTCAACAGATCAGAGCTAACAGGGTTGTACAAGTTTCTGTTTTGGAGACTACCCAGAATACACTTAACACCGGTATTGCTTTAATTAGAAGTTGTTGACTGGGTGACCCTGGATGCTTTTGGACTCACTCCCAGTCCCGTTACTGTATGTCCCCCATTATTAGCCAATTTATGAAACTAATTTTTAATGTTTGTAATCAAGGCCCCATTTGAGTGTTTTGCAGTGTTATGGTGATTTTAAATTCAAATGAAGTAGATTGTTCAAAATGATATTTAACTGCAATCTATATGTTCTGGTGTATGTTAATGCACACAGCTTATTGTGATTTACAGCATATACGTGACGACTCCCACCGTCCACATATCTGTAGGGAAGGAGACAAAATCGAAGTTCACCACCTCCGGAGCTAAAAATTCAGGCGTTCCGAATGAAACTTTGAGCTTCTCTCGTGGTTTATATCTGAAGGGGAATAAGGAGAAGTCACTTTAACCATAAAAGTAAGCCTTGGTTGTAACATTTGAACTCAGAGGATCAACACATTCAGAAATACACAGTGGTCATTGGAAAAGTATGTAAGGCAAATGTCATATGCCAAAATGGCTGACGACAACACTAATCTTGATTTGGACAATGGACAAGCACAATACAATAGGAGTGTAAAAGTATAAATCATACCTTCTTGCGAGTCCAAAGTCAATAATTTTCACCTGATGGCTAGAGTGATTGACAAGAAGGATGTTCTCCGGCTGAGAAAAAAAGAAATGATAAACTGTTTTCAGGATGTCAAAGAAAAAAAACTATGAATGAATGCTGTAAATATGAGGCCACCCTCAGTTATCATATGAAATATTGATACATCAGAAATCCATAAATATTTGAATACATGAAAGCAAATAAAAGAGGCTGCAGTTTGATAATAATAATAATAAAAACTTTATAAAATAACTAAATAAAGGACTTAGTTCGAAAATTGTCATTTTAGAAATTATGCTAAAATTTTAACTTGTTATTTTTAATATGCTTTTTAATTCTACTTTAAATTCACTTTAATTTGACCCCTCCTGTTCACTTTAATTCTAATTTAAAGTCTGTTATTTGTTTACGTATCCATTGGATTTTCAATTAAACAATAGCTCTTCCTGGTAAATATTGCTATATATTACCAATTTCTCAATTTCCAGTCAAGCCAGGAGATGGTACCCAATCTGTTAGAAAAGTTGTCATTGGTCATGGCTGTTTGCAGTTTAAGAAACTTAAATGACTGTACCAATGATCAAATTGTTATTTTTAAACATTTCATAATTATAATTTCTCAATTACATTTATTTAGTTATGAAACTACATTTAGCATCACAAATAATCCTATTGAACCCTCTCAGAAAACAAAACAAAATCAATAATCTTAACCTGACAATCAACATGACTACTTTTTGCGTCATCTCTTACCTTGAGGTCCAGGTGAAGTACGTACATTTGGTGCATGTACTGGACACCCTCACAGATCTGTTTTACAAACACCATGGCATCCACCTCAGTCAGCGGACAGCTCTCATCCACAATTCTCTCGAACAATTCGCCTCCCTCTACACTGAATAAAAAAAGAAGAGACAAGACCATCTCTATGGTTTAATCCTTCACAGTGCGCTTTAGCTCCTTGTATTTTGTTGCTTAATAAGTTGAGATGTGGGTCTACTTACAACTCCAAAATCAGCACAACTTGATTCTTGACCTCAAAGGCATCATAAAGTTGGAGGATGTTGGGGTGACTAAGCTGGTTCATAACCTGCATCTCATTCAGGGCCATATCCTGCAAAACAACCAAAAGCAACCTTTAAATATTTGATGTTTTATGAGTTTTTTCTTGTGTTATTATCTGCGTTAGCTGTTATTTGTGCTAACTAAGGTATCTAGTGTCAGGTAAATAAAGCATAATTAATAATACAAATCCAGAAAAGGAACATTTCAGGACTCAGCTAGACTAGAAAAGACATTTTCAAGTGGAAGAATATGTTTGCTAATTTGGAAGAGCTGAAAATGTGCTTTTGCTGTGTAATTCAGTGTATACAAATGGAAATCTGTTGATATATCTATAGACGACACATTATTTACACTATACCACTCAAAAGTTGAAGTTCAGCACGATTTTTAAAAATAATTTAATATTTATGAAGGATTCATTAAATTGATCAAAATTAACAGTAAAGTCTTTCTGAAATGTTTTAACTTCACATTTATCATCAGAGAATCCTGAAAAAATCTATCACACTTTCCACAAAAATATTAAGTAATAATTTTCAACATTGATAATAATAAGAAATGTTTCTTAAGCAGCAAATCAGCATATTGAACGATTTATGAAGTATCATCTGACACTGAAGACTCGAGTAATGATGCCGAAAATCCATCACAGGAATCAATTATGTTGGCAAAATACTAGTTTCACAGCAACATAGTTTATGATGGCACTTTTTAATGCACAAATTAATGTGCAAATGCTGTCAGTAATATTGTGAAGTTTTAAAACAAGCACGGCACAGATCTGGTCTACTCACCCTTTCTCGGGCATTTCTTATGTTGATGATTTTAGCAGCAAGCCTCATCCCCGTCTTAGTCTCAGTACATTTGTGAACCTTGCCAAAACGGCCGCTGACAATTTAATATGATGGTTAAAAATGTCAAAGATTAGGATGACAGCTTACTACGACAATATTTTGCCTATATAATAACTCCATAGCAGTTACTGTAGCAGAAATGCTAGCTTTCAGCTCACCCTCCCAGCACTTCTCGGGTGTGGATAGTGAAGGTGTCACAGGGTGGAGGGTTCGACTTCAGCGACACAAACCGGTGAGCAAAAGGGGCAGGCTGAGGTGAAACATCATCTGAAAAGAGCCAGAATGACACTATTAGATGTGTTCTTTCAGACAACAATCTTTTAATCAGTCTACTTCATTGGGAATCTTGGGTCAGAGATCACTATGAGATGTTAATGGTGTTGATATCTGATCTATAATGCTCTGCATGTTGGGTTGGAGTGGGAACAGCTGCAGGAGAGTATAGGGCAATAACACGCCAGGGACAAAGGATTATCATATTCCAGACACTTCAGATGTCTAAGGTCAGGCTATATTAGAGGCCTTGCTGTCTGCTTAACCTTTGAAAATAAATTAACACAACTGGAAATTGCTATTATGTGGTTATGATGTTCTCTTCTGGAAAGCGTTTACTGACATTGTCAATACTGAATAACCTTTAACTTAAATGTATTTGATTTTTAAAAAGAACAGAACAAATGTTAAAAAAAAAAATTAAATGTCACTTACCTATAAGTTTAAAACAAGTTTTATAAAGATTATTGCTCTTCATCTGTACTGGATTCTTGTCTGTAGCTGGACTTATTTTAATCTGTATTCCTCCAGATATGTGGTTTTCTGCTCCAACTGCCTCAGTCACTTTCTTAACCAGCGGTGCCGTCACCTTGTGGACCAAATCTGCCTTTCCTCCAGTGACCTGTAATCTGTATAAGAAAAACATTGCAATATATATATATATATATATATATATATATAACAGTTAGAAATTGCTGTAAAAACAGATTTCTATTTTAATATATTTGAAAATGTTCCTGTTGTTGGCAAAGCTACATTTTCAGCATCCTTACTTCAGTGTCACATGATCCTTTAAATATTCTAATACGCCGATTTGGGGCACAAGAAACATTTTTTTTACTATCTATATTGAAAACTGTTAATTTTTGTGGAAACCATGATTCACTTTTCAGGATTCTTTGACTAGAAAGTGTAAAAGAACAACTGAAATAGAAACCCTTGGTAACGTTATAAATGTCTATACTGTTTTTTTTTTTAATCAATTTCTTAAATTAAAACTAACTCATCCCAAACTTTTTAAAGGTATTGTGTGTGTAAAACCTACTTTGTGAGGACAAAATGTCTCCAAGTATCACAATACAGAAATCTTTGACCTTGTGGGGACATTTTTGGTCCGAGGAAAACACCTCATAAATCATAACTAACCAACTAACCGATTTCTTCTTTTTTTTATTGAAAATAAAAGAGAAAAAAATACACGTTTCCTGAGAGGTTTGTTTAGGTTTAGGAGATAGAATATACGGTTTGCACAACATAAAAATTGTCAAAGGAAAGTCTCCATAAAACATTGAAACCAATCATGTGTGTGAGTTTACCATTTAAAACTTAACAAATGTCTTATGAAATATTGGTTACACTTTATTTGAAGCTGTCTTTGTTACAGTGTAACTATACATTTAATTACCGAGTAATATTAAGTAACTACATGTACATACATTAGGGTTAAGACTTAGTTGCATGTGATTATGCACCATTTATAGTCATTACTATAGTAACTACATGTCACGTTAATCAGCTGCTGCTAAAGTGATAAATTGCATTTGAAATTTTCAGGTGATGCATGTGGTTTTACCTCTGTAAAGAGTTCGGGCAGCTGTGCACTTGTCTAAGGGAGAAAGCCTCTTTTGTTGCCGTGGTAACATTCAAACCCACTGTTTTTGGTGGTTTGTGGCTCGGCGGAAACAATGTCGCATCTTGTGACCTTGTCATTTTTGTGGTGGGTGCATTTACTGATGATTTTCCCGAACTCTGCTCGGTTGCTGCAGGAAGAACCAGACTAGTTTGGGGAACTTTTTGGATTGTTGTTGAATCTGTAGGGACTTCCATTAAAGTCATCTTGGGAGGGTTGTTGTTGGGTACCGATGAAGCCGTACATGGAGGCATTGCTGGAGCACACAGTCCGGTCATCTTTGGTATGGTATGATTCGGTAAGGTTACACTCACTGTTTCAGTGTGCTTCGGTCCGATTGTGTTGGGCAAGACAGCTGTTGTCACAGGAACAGATGCTGATGTCATCTTTGGTGCTTTAGTTTTTAATAGTGACACTTTCCTGTCATCTTGGGGATCTGATTTTGGTGGAGCAATAGCAGAAGTCCTCTGGATCACCGTTGAAGCAGCAATGACAGGTCTAGGGACGTCATTCTGGTTCTTATTTTCAAGCCTAGTCATTTTATGTGTTTGCTCATGACATTGAGATAGATTCGATCTTGGAGGCACAGGGGGTATTTCTCTTTCTCCTTTACTTTGCAATTTAGGTTCATGTTGAACTTTGACATCTGTTGAATCTTTTCTAGCTTGATGGTTCTCTCTTCTCGTCCCATTGTTTTCATTGACTTCCAGCAAAACACCTGCACAAACACAGAATAAACAATAGAAAAGGCATGTTTGCATCAAGGATGATAACAATACATTATAAAAGATAAGAGAACTACTGTATTTTTTTAAAAACGGGTTGCATTGCGTCCGGTTCAGGTCTTTTGTGTGTGCTTTGTTTGAATAGAGCCATTTCACTCAAGATACTCACTAACTTTTAAAGAGGCAAGTAAAGGTGAGCATAACCAATGTCCACACGATATTTTTTTTTTCTACATCACGAACATCAAATAAAATGACAATGAAAAACTAGCGAGTCAGTTAATTGCCTTAATTCCACAGATATCACCATCAGTTTCTGTCCAGTTTTCCTTTGTTTATGTGACAATCAGCATACAGCCTATTACTGTTTGTGTCCTTAGTCAGGTGATTTGTGGGTTCTCTGTCATTCTGTAGTTCATAAATAGTGAACAAGCCCGTCATTCAGATTTAGGTCCATCAAAACTGACCATGACCTATGGCATGGTCACACTCCACCTTTTATTACTAATGCCGAGCATATATAGTGTAACATCGTAGTACCTTTCTCCGAGGGTTTATTAAAGGAATGGGGCACCATTTTATGGTCTCTGTCAAAGCGAATATAGACTTCCTCCTGTCAATAGAGAGAAAAAAAAATATTAAGCACATGGTAAATGTCATTTATGCCATGTTGATTAATCTGTACGAGTTATGCAGTTCAGGTTCTAGTCCTTTCCACTGACCGCAGAGGTTCGAACAGGCAAGGATTTCCGTCTCTGTAGAGCCACTAAAGGCACAGACACTCGCTCACACTGCTTGTCCTCCAGACCTTTAATATTTAAGAGATGGAACAGAAAAGTAAAAGAAAAATTTTGAATGTTGAACCTGAATGTCATTGAATTCTGATTCCCATACCACGAGCCAGGTCCTCCAAGGCTGTTCTCATCTCCGAGACTTTCCTTTCAAGAGAATCCAGGAGTCTGGTCTGAGCCGACAGCTGGCTGGCCACAGTCTCCTGGAGTGTGTTGTGCTGGACGCAGGTCGCACACATGGGACAACTTTTCCCTGGGCTCAAGAGGAGCTGCTCCACTTTAAGCCGCAGGTCATCCACCTTGGCCTCCAGGGTTGTGGGATTCGACGGAGGCACAGGGCATTTCATAGTGTCCTTGAAAGACATGGAATTAAAGCTGAGCTAGAGGGAGAGACAAATATAAAGCTATTAGACAAAATGTGCTTTTGAGGTTGCAATTAGGGCAACAGATTTTACTCCAAACTTTCATTGTAAACTCTATTGAAATATATCCATTTAAATCAGACTATTTTGTTTGCTGGTTCTAGACGGTCTCTCAGCATGGCAAGCTGAAGAGAACAAAAGCCTTTAAAACCATCCAAAAGACCAGGTTAGTAAAATAAACAGGGAATTAAAGTCTACATGGACTACTATCATGTATAAAAATTGACTTGAGCTTTTATTTACTAAACATTTTTATACATTTAAATGGTAAATGGACCACCAATGCGCTATACATTTGCCTCACATTCACCCATTCATACGCATTAAATGTTTTAATATAACACATTTAATTATATTAACTAATTAAGTTAACTAAAAAACAAGTTCATATTAATTTATTTGACCAATTTTACTTGAACAGCTTTACTTCTTTACTTCTCCTCCCATAAATATTTCTGTTAAGCTAAAACATAAATGCATAATAGAAACTAATTTTAGGTGCCCTAACTAGCCACTAATTATTCCGTCCTCCGGTATGATATTAACTATTTTAATGTAGAAATAGTCCATTGAGTTACAAAACTACACAATGATTAAAAAAAATTAAAAGATTGCACAAAAAAGTATAGCTTTTCGACCTTCAGAAGTCAGTTACAATCATCACAACATTGTTACAACTCCAAAGACATTTTACACCCACCTGTAAAGATTTTTATCCAGAATGAGAAGCCCAGCATAAAACACATATGCTTTTCGCAAAGTGTGTGGACAGATTGATCTGTGGCGTTTTATGGAAGCTCACAGAGTGCCAGTCTGTCGGATTCCTCTTTTATCTCCGCTCCATGGCCACCTCACCCGAAATAGGCAGACCAGAGAAGGGGGGCTCGCAAACAGTAAACTGATAATAGAGGCACGCAGAGCTGGCCCAGGGGAGGGGGCACAGTCTTTCCAAGACAAAAAGAGAAGACCGCAACGCAAGAGTTGAACGAATGCGAGACATGTACCTCTAGCGTTCAACCCATTTTTTTACAGTCTATGGGTTCAACCATGCAATGCAGACAGTTTTGTTTTTAAAGGGATAGTTCACTTTGAAATGAATTTTTGATATGTTTTAGCTTACCTCAAGGGCATCCAAGATGTAGGTGTCTTTGTTTCCACAGCATTTTCAATTTTGACATTTTTTTGGTCAAACCGCTGTTGTCTGTCAGTCATATAATGGAGTTTTTAGGGGGTCCACCTCAAAGAGAATGCACAGAGAAGTCAAAATTAAACATGATTTAATGACTTGTAAATGTAAGTACACATTGATGGCCTAGGACACGAAACGAGCTGTTTGTGTGAGAAAACGAACAGTTTTTATATAGTTTTTATTTCTTGTTAACAGCCGTCGAACTGATCTGAATCAGATTTCCAACTGAACCGACTCCAACGTGGCGAAGGAAGTGAACGCGTGCGTATGTACGTCACACATTGTTTACACGGAGATTTCACCTTTCACTAAACATATTTAGATATATCAAAATAGTCTTCCATTGCGATTTCCCGTATATCTAAATTTGTTTAGTGAAAGGTAAATAAATATAAAAACATAAATCATGTTTAATTTTCACTTCTCTGTGGACGCTCTTTGAGGTGGGCTACATAGACCTGCATTATATGACTAACAGACAACGGTTTGACCAAAAAATGTCAAAATTGAAAATGCTGTGGAAACAGAGACACCTACATCTTGGATGCCCTTGAGGTAAAATAAAACATATCAAATTTTAATTTCAAAGTGAACTATTCCTTCAATCCAATAAAATCTGTGCCCTTTTCTGCATTAATGTACATATCATTTCAAACCGGAATAAAACTATTTCTTCTGCTAAACACAAAGGAAGATATTGTAAAGACTGTCATTAACCAGACAGTTGATGGACCTCATCATGACTTCCATAGTACTTTTTTTTCAATAGGGTCCATCAACTGTCTGGTTTCTGACAATTTTCATTAATTCCTTATTCCATAATGTTCAGCAGAAGAAATTCATTCAGGTTTGGAACCATTAAAATGAGTAAATACATTTCATTTTGTGAACTTTTCCTTTAAGCAAAATCTGCTTCTATAGAATTCTCATCTGTGGTCATTTTTGGGACCAAATATCAACTATTTTATTTGAGTCGAGCCACTAATCATTAACCACACACACAGCATTTATATACTAAAATCTCTTTATTGAGAGATACAGAAGAAAAGCTAAAAAAAGGACAGAAAAATGAATCTGCATATACAGGAAAAGTTAAGAAATTCAGCTGGGGCAGGCATCACACCCAACAGTAAAATTGTTTTACTAGACCACAAAGGATTAATGCATCAGCCACACAGATAAAACTACACTAAATATTCATAAAGACATCAAAGAGTGATATAAAACAGGAAACATCAAAACAAAGAGTACTACATATGTACAATTAAGTCAATATAACCATGTTCCGCATTTACATGCGGAAGCGATCAGAAAAGTTTGGAGATTGCGGCACTGTGAGGGACACTTCACTCTTTTTCAGCTCTATCGGCTTGTAGCGTCTTATTGGCTGGGCCTTTCGCACCTTTTGGAGAAAAAAAAAAAATAGGATTAAATTAAAAATAAAGTAACTTTCAATGTCAAACATTTTTACATCAAAAGAAAACACTAAGATGACTTAAATGGATAGTTCACCAAAAAACAAACGTTATCACCACTTACGCACCCTCAAGTTGTTCCAAACCTGTACGAGTTGAACACAAATGATATTTTAAGAATTATTTGTAACGGTAGCCAATGAGTTCCATAGTATTTTGTTTTCCAACTACGGAAGTTAATGTCTACTATCAACTATTTGATTACCAACATTCTTTACAATATCTTTTATGTTCAACAGAAGAAAGCAACTAATTCATGTTTGGAACAAATCTGATGGAGAGTAGGTGGTGACAATTTTCATCTTTGGGTGAACTGTCCCTTTAAGATCTTAATTTCCAGTCCTATAGGGAATAAATAAATATATATATATATTTATATTTATTAACCCTGTGCTTCTGATTTAGCACATTTAATTCTAGAATCTCTTACCTGCTCCTGACGTAGCCTTGCAATCTCCTCCTTTTCCTGCTCCTCTCGTTCTCTAGCCCGCTCCTCCTCAATGCGAGCCTTCAGGGCCTCCTTCTCGCTCATCTCCTTTTCGTACTCAAGGCGTTCCATGGCTCTCCGCTCCGTCGCCAAATGGAAGCCCTCCGGAACTGCAGAATTAGTAGTATTGGCTTAAGAAAGTGCCAAACGTGAACAAGGAGGACCAGGTGAAGCGGTGAGGTAGAGGTGAGAGCAGTGAAAGTTGGAAGGAAGCAAGAGTTGTTTTTAGAGTTAACTGTGCACTTCAATATCCAAAAATCACAAAGCCAGCAAGCCCAAGGGAAGGTCAGACTGGAGACAGTACAACACTAAGTGGTCAGATCACGAAACACAGCATACCTAGGATTGAACGCATCTCCTTCCTCGGAACAAATGGCTCTTTGTGCGTTACATTGTTTGGCCGCGCTTTAAAACACGCCGCTTCAGCCTGACGTTTCAACTCCTCTTTCATCTGGGGAAACATTTTAAAGTTAAAGTGATTTTCCACTGGCTAACTAGCTGCAAGTATGCAAACAAGTGCTAAGTCAACACATTAGATGTTTCTGGTCCAGTAGAACAACATTCAGCAAAGGAAGATGAAGAGAAATGCCAAAAGAAGATCTAACCATCTGCTCCCAGCGTTCTCCCTTTGCAGCTCCTCGTTCGTCAACCATCAGCTTGAAAGGAGCAGGTTTGGTGGGCTCTGCTACCTTTTTCTCAGGGAGGTGCACTTCATGGAAGTCAGGAAGGGGTTGGGCCTTGAACTTTGGCAACTGTAAGATTTGGCGAGGCAGTGCATTTAGGTACACAGTACAATTTATGAAGGACTTTGGTGTCAAACACTTTCAGGACCAGAAATAAAATACCTCTTCATTTCTCAGTTCCTCCAGTTTCTTCTCCTTCATGACCCTTCGTTCACGCTCGCGTTCCTCAAATGAGAAAGGGCACATTTCTACCTGGCTCTTGACTGGTGGTTTGGGCTGGAAGGGCAGGAAGTGGGGCACAGCAAGTGCTTTAATAGGAGCAGGAGGCTTTTCCTGGAAGTGCAAAGAAATTAGTTGACTCAGTTTTGTTATATTATATATAAAGCAAACACGATTAAAACGTACCTCTTCTTTTTTCTTTTCAATTCGCACACGGTTTTTAAGAGCAAACGCAGGTGATTCTGGAACGGTTGGATTTAGAACTTTCTTCTCTGGGACACCCTTTAAGAATTAAAACAGAATTATAAAAGTGATATCAATTTAGCAAATCAAGCTCAAAAGAGGGTTGAAGGAACTGTTACCAACCACAACTTCCTCTAGAATTCGTGTTGGTAGAGGTCTGGGATGGAACGTGTGGTCCTCTTTTTCCTCAGGCTTCCTACTGGCCTGCCTCTCCTGAAGTCGCTTCTCAATCTCCAGCTGGAAGCCTTCAGGCTTGGTGACTTCTTTAATAGTAGGCTTTTTGGGAACCAGAGCTCCTTCCAAAATCTTTCTGTTGAGTTCTAAAGCTTTGAACTTAAACCTGAGGGGACAGAAGGACAGTTTGAACAGGTTAACTTGAGCCACATTAAAATGAAGGATTATTGAAGCACGAGCAAAACATCTGAGCAAAGCTTACTGCTGCAGTTTTTCTGTTTCCTCAGCCTCAATCTCTGCAGAGCTTTTCACCGTAGTGGGGCGATGTCGCTGGCGAGTCATTAGCTGTGGCGTTTTGGGGTGTGTGATTTTTGGCTTTTCGGTCTTCACTGGGGATGGTCCTGCAAAATTAGTCAAATGGGGAAATTAAGGATCATATTTTAGAGGAAATAAATCGAATTCAATGCTAACAATATTCCAAGCCACCAAAACAGGGTCTCACCTCTCTCCTGGCTCTGGCGACTGCGCAGGTGATAGCGGGCGGGTGTGCGTTTCTGGAACTGCTCAATCTGCTGGGCCATTGGCACGTAGGCTCCTGCCTCCTCATGCTTCCGCTTGCCTCTGGAGAGGTTGAAGGGTTTGGGAACGGTTGTTCCTTTTGGAGCCTTCAACTACAGATTGACGACAGCATTCAAATCAAGCAACTTAAAATCCAACATATCATACAGACCCATCCTAGTGATGGCACTCACAGGGGAAGCAGGGTGCTTGCGGAGTTGAGAGGTGAAGTCTATCTCCCTGTACGAGTGGTCATCTGCAGAGCCTCCATCAGTGTGGTTCTTCAGCCTGCCATCAGAGCGGAAGTTGAACTCTTTGGGAATAGTGGTGGACAGCACTTGCTTCTTTACAGTCTGACCTTTAAGAAGATACCAGAACAAGTTTAAAAAAAAAAAAAACATGCAAAATGAAAAAGGCCATATTTCGTTACAAATAGCAGATGTATTAAGTTTAGCCAATGACTCACTTCCTGCCAGTGCAGCCCTGTAGCTGGCCTCGTTCTTACGACGCTGTTCTGCCACCTCTTTCTGCAGGGCCTCGATGCGCTCCAGCTCCTGCTGTTCTGTGCTTTTCGGTCTGAAGTTCAAAGACAACATAAATAGTTTTAACTATTTACATATCCACAGTCAAATGATCCTAATGAGTTTGCCAATGTAACGTTAACATGGTTTGTTGTGGGAAGGAGGCGAAATGTAAAATTCTTTTACATTTCAACTACATTTATGATCCACTTTCAATAAAGATTATGTTGAAATGGGTGAAAAGCTCCTTCAACAGACATTTACATCGACTGCCTGCCATTATATATAATTTATTTGCTTTGAGCACTGTGTAATGGGTAGAACGGTTTTAAATGGCAGGCAGTTACAGCAGCAACTGGAAAGACTGAATGAAATTTTTTGAAAACCGTCTCCACTGATAAATAACACTAAGGCAAACTTAGAAATGAGGACCGATGTCCAAAACCCTGAACCACCCCTTTAACTGACTGGAAAAAAAACAGGATTTTAGATTATTTTGAAATAGGAATCTTTTATAAACAATTGTAGAAATCAATAAACGCATCCTTGCTAAATAAAAAGAAACCAAAAAAATATATATTTTTAACTGCAGCATAGTTTGACTTTGCTAACTGAATGCAATCTACAGGGATGTGATTTTTCCGGATTAATCCGGAATTCCGGATTTTCCGACCTGAAAATGTGACCTACGTGAATCATGCAGATCTGTAAAAAAATTAAAAAGGGGAGGGGTACGGGTGTCGGTTGGGTCGGCTGCCGGTCTGGAGTGAAAAAGAGAGGTAATGAGGACATAACTGGCTGACATGCATACAGATTCTTCCTTCCTTTCCAAGTATCAACAAGGACGTACTTGCGTTCAGCTCGTTCACCTGCTCAATTTCGTACCTCAGTCGCTCTCGCGCTACTGTGTTATCGTTGTCAGTTTACAAGAACATCACCGTAAGGTCCCCAGTAGGGCTGGGCGATATATCGATAAAGTTCAAATTTGCGCTATGATCCTTGCTCCAAGCAAGCTACTGACTGCTTTTGAAAAATATGAATATCGTGCATTCTATCAGTTTTAGTTCTGACGCCTCCGTCTCAACAGCATTAGTGTACAACGCGACAAATACTAACATAAAGTATTAACGCAGAGGAACGGCCAAATCAGTTCAGTGAGTTCACAAAAGTTCATTATTTGCATGTGCTTTAAAGCCTTGCCGGTTAAATGTCATTCACTGCTGATGCGCTGTTCTGAGCACTAACACCCGACGCGCACATGCACTAAAAGCTTGTCTAACAGTCCCTGGTTGCTGGACTAAGTTATCTTTCGAGTCTTAGTTCGCTAATACTCTCAAATACACACACGGTTTACAGAAGAAAATTTGGTTATGTCTAAACTGAAAGCAAAACGAGAAAATTGAGAGAAATCTGCTTGTCAAATGCGCGTGTTTAAGACGAGTCACCTACAGGTCTTAAAGTGACAGTAGCCCTAATAATAAACACGCAACCGCTTGTCCTTAAAGGGATAGTCGACCCAAAAATAAAAAATTCTGCCATTATTTATTCACTAAAATGTTGTCCCAAACCTGTATTAATTTATTTCTTGTGCTGAACACAAAAGAAGATATTTTGAAGAATGTGGGTAACCAGACAGTTGCTGGTCCCCATTGACTTCCATTGGGAAAAATGTACAATGGAAATCAGTGGGGTACATCAACTGTTTGGTTACCCACATTCTTCCAAATAACTTCAACAGAAGAAAGAAACGTATTCAGGTTTAAAACAAGTTGAGAGAGTAATTAATGACAATTACAATTTTTGAGAGAACTATATGTAATGTTAATAAAACAACAAAACAGAAAAAAATCACTCACTGCTCTTGACTGAGAACTTTAACAGTAGCTTTAATATTAATTAATTAATAGGCTAATGTATACAGCGAAGACTCATTGGGGGGGGGGGGGGGGGGGGGGGGGGTGCGGCTCGATATATTTTCCAGCTTTTTTGTCCTTAGCCAATCACATGCCTGAATCTAATAAGATTCTCACTCACTGTTTAGTGTTGGAGGCAGAAGCAGTATCTGAAGACTTGGAGGCAATGGCTGGTTTGCTCCTCAGCCGGACACTGCTCCTTGCACCAGCACCACTGCGTCGCACAGTTCTGGATATTGAGCTTCTAATGATGAGAATAAACAACAACGGTGAAATGACAAAATATTGTTACTTTCAAGTAACAACCCACATTACTACCCAGTTCACCAGTGAAGTCTAGTAAATCCCCACTAGATGCCCTCTACTTTTACCTTCGCCGCTGAATAAAAACTCTCCTCGCAGTGGCAGTCGGTACAACTCTATGCAGTAAGACAAAGGGGCTAATTGAGCACTAATATACAACAATGGATCCAAATATCAGGAACACATACCTTCTTTTCTTTTCAACCGGGGGTGTGGAAATGGCTGTTGGATTTTGATTTCTAGCCACTGGCCGTTTAGACACTCTGCAGGAAGGAGGAGGAAAAATAAACTGATATTAGCCATGTTTCCACTCACATTTGTGAATTTAACTTGTGCAAATTTGTAATGTCACATAAAACATTTGAATTATTATTATGATTTGATTATCCTGAAATGATCGCATTGCAGTTCGTGAACAAGTCAGGAAGAGATCGGCCAAAAGAAAATCAAATCATGCGTTTGGAGCAAAAACCAGCCAGTTCCGATTTCTGACAGGTCGATCTCTAATAAGCAGATATCTGTTTACCTGCGTGGTTGAGCAGGAACAGTATTCTGGCCCCGGCCAGGAGCTGTTGTAGGTCTGCTGTTCCCCCATGATGTGACTATGTTAGATGGGACTTCTGTAGCGGAGCTTTCTTTGACATCTGAAGCAGAGCAGATGTTAAGAATAGACATGCAAAAACACATTTTCAGATTGTTTCTAAAGGCCTGTACACAACTACAATAACTAAAGTTTTATACCTCCAATTCTGAGAATAGGGAAGTGCATAACTACTACAAACATAGATTAAATCACTTTATGAAAATTTGGACAGCCAATCAGAATCAACCTGATTTTAAAGATCTTGAACATTTAAAAAAGGCAACAAAAACTTAAGTTCTCATTTATAATAAACAGAACGCCATCATGCATTTATGTGTATAACATTATAATCATTTGTTATTCTTTGCGGAAACAGACCTCAAGTATCTAAGCTTGTTTCCCCATGGAATAAAAAAGTCAGTGCAACCATCTCACAATTTCAGAATTATGGGATAATAAGTCACTACTATATTTATTCCAAAAAAGAAACAAGCTTCCATACACAAGAGATTTCTAAGTGAACAATGTAGTTTTTTTCCAACCTGAGCTTGTCATCTCAACTTGTTTGACCATAGGAGAAACCAAAGCTTTGGGCCTGTTAGAATCACGGCTTTCATCAAAAGGATTTACAATCCTTAACGGGGTTGTGAGTTGTTCCACTGCACCGCTTTTAGGAGCTGCCTTCAATTCTAGAATTAAAACAGAACAAATACATTTTTACCAATTTAATCAACCTTTTGATTTCATGAGGTCATTTCAGTTGACCAGTTGTATAACAAATTCTTTCAAGTGCAATTATTTTGTAATATTGATGAGTTACCAAGCCTGCACATACAATACAGTGAAAAATAATGCTGAAGGTGTTCACCAAGTAACACTACAGGGTAATATTGTTTGTGTGCTCATTTCTAAAATTTTAACACTATTTTTTTGTACATCCCCATTCATGGTGGGAACAAAAACATGTAAATTATATACACGAAAAGCCTTACCAAACCACTGGTCAGCATTATCCTGAGGGTCCAGGATAAAATCATCTATAGACTCTATAACATGAGAAGGGGCATCCCATGTGTATGCATCTGTAGAGCCCCCTTCCATCTTCACACCAGCGAATCTCCTGCAAAACCACGTATTTACACAGTCAAACTGCACCTATAACAATATTTTATATCAAACAAATCATAAAGGGACATGAAGAACAACACTGGAACTGCATTTCCTGCACAAGGTGGCGCAAAATGGCAGTTAAAGGCAAATCTCTGACTAAAGGCCTAACTTAGCATGTAAAAGCAGCAGTATAGAACAGTTGCGGAAATAGTTTTATATTTACATAGTTTATCAATATTATAAGTAATGTTAAAGTGACAGACTAGCATTTTACACTATCATTTGAAAATCAGTTCTTATGAAAGACAAGTCTGTCTTGCATTACGTTAACGTTACGCATAAACACGAAAAAAGTGTAAAATTAAAACGAACGCAGTCGAAATAATATAATCATATGGCTTAAGATCGAAGTAATAAAACGATGAGACAAATTTCTATTAACTTAACACCAAACGATAAAAAGCTTGGCCTTCTACGATAACGTTACGACCCAAAACGACCGCACCAATTTAACGTGAATTTTTAGCTAAACGCAGCTGTCGTGTCAAATAAAATATCACAATTCATCAAAATGTATAAACACTTACAGATAAAATCAATGCCTCTGTCTCCTATCGGAACCTGAAACGCTGAAAAAATATATAGCACAATGTTTAAACAGCAGGCAGCTCGTATCCTCTGGTCACAAACAACCCGAAGTGAACGCTCAGTTTGAATGTTGGTGCCGTTAGTACTGAGTTTACAAACCAGCCAATCAGAGCGCTTAACAAGGCGCGTCTCATTTCCTATTAGCTCCGCGCTTGTGACGTATTAGAACGCAATAACCACGTGACTTGCTGAGAAGCGTAATCGAAGGACATTTAAAAAAATGTCTAATGTTTTTAAATATATCAATAATTGTTTTAAATACGGATTATAGTCTTTTACTGTTTTACAAAGTGATCTTTGTGTGATGACTTGCTATTAAAAACATTAGTAACACTTTACAATAAGGTATAATCTGTTGACAGTAGCTAAAGCATTAATTTTTACACAATGTTAGAGTGTATTAACTAATGTAACATTTGACCTCATGAATATTTTAGTATATGTTGAGATTAACAAGAACTAAGATTAACAAATGCTGGGATTGTTCATTTTTAGTTCATATGAACTAATATAGATAATTAATGCTATCAAATGAATCCTTACTGTTAACATCAAACATTTTAATCATTTAATTTCCAAAAATGAACCACAAACTTATACCAGGATTCCAGCTTTAATGTTATCAGTGCAAATTAATTTTCAATACAACGTGAAAATGGGCAGATAATAATGAATATCAAAACACTACCAAAATACAGTACAATAAGGCTTGACGATGCATGCCAAAACACTTTTAATGCCAGTAGTTGTCAAGATACTGCAAATAAAAAAAATAATCATAGTGACATTAGCAATAAAATGGACAAGGCGATAAAAAATGACAAGGCAGTAAAACAGATGCACATGTTATTAGCAATACACTCCTTTGTAGTGAATCAAATCTTCTGGATCATCACCTGGAATTTACCTAAGAACAAGCAAGGTGCAGAGAAAGAGGGATGGAGGGAGACAAGTAAGAAACAATTAATTGGAGCTTGATGAGAACAGGAACTCTGGAAAAATTAACTTCAACTTCATTGCTGATCAGTTACAGATTAAGTAATATCATAAAAAGAAAAAGTACAATAAATCTAGTAGTTATTTATTATATTTTTGCATATAATTTGTTTCTTACAGGCAGGCATGACTGACACTTCAGCCGTGACTATACTTTTCACACCAAGGTTTGAAAGTGCTCCTCGGACCAGTCCACAGGTGAAGGCTAAAAACTGTCGAAATAAATAAATGAGAATCACCAAACACAGAATATATACAGTACCGGTCAAATGTTTTACTATTTTTAATGTTTTTTAAAAAGTCTCTTATGCTCATCAACCCTGCAATTATTTTATTGCAAATTGTAATAATATTTTTTCTATATATTATATATATATTTTCTGTATTTTTGATCAAAAGAGAATTAGATAGATAGATAGATAGATAGATAATGTTAAAGATATTGATTCTGGAGTTTCGCTTTAAAATATGTTGTTTATGTTCATACCTTCGGCGCATGTTCCAGATATTGTTTGCCAGCAGACAGTTGGGTCAGCAGACGGAACTTGTTATCTTGTAGCACATAAATACCCTACAGACAATTTTGTCATGTTATTCAATAAAGACATTCGCTAAGCTATATGAAATTGACATAATGATGTTTTTGTTATAAAAAAAAAATAATTTATAAAAACAGCTGGACTTCCATGATATTGTACACACCTGGTGGTTTGTTCTCAGGTTATCAATCTGCTTCTTAAAAACACTGGTCCAAAAATCTTTGCAGATGAACTTCATGACATCAAGCTCATCTTTGAAACGTGGCGTGTCTTTAGTAAACCTGCAAACAGAAATTCACATCTTCTCAAGATTTTTTTTCTACTACTAATTAAACTGACTATTACATTTCTGCAAACTGATTTAAAACAACCCATTTACTTGTTCAGAGTTAAAGTCTAAATAACTGCACAATAACATCTGATTTTAGGATGTCATCAGATGATCTGATTGAATTATGAATAGGATGTCAATATCTGTTATGATACCTTTCAATAAGTCCTTGTCCCACGCGAAACCCCATGTTCTCAAGTTTAGAAACACACCGTCCATTCTCCTGTGCACAGAAGTACACTACATTAATTCAACATGCAACATTCCCACAATTGTAGCTTTATTATTTGTGCTTGGCTTACACAGTTCTAATACTCTATTCTACGTTTCTATGAAAGTGTTTTCATGTATATCTCCAGCTCTTACCGATTCCCCCGTTTCTGCACTGTTGACATACTGAATAATTTCACTGTGCAGGAACTGAAAGAGAGCCTCGTCTGCCATCTCAAGCCAGTCCAGCCAAAGCCAGACTGAAACTGACAGGCGACAAATAACGGCCGTACGACACAAACTGACAACAGGTATAAATCAACTGCTACTTTAGTAAACAGGCGCCATTCAATGTGCGAATATATCAATTAAATTCAAATATTTTGCCAGTGTATTTGACTGCTTGTTATTAACAGGGTCCTTATTCGCATCTGTTCCACTTCCTGTTTGCCTGAGAATGAGGTGCCCTTGTATTTGCCTGAATGTGAACATGGTTTCCTCGAGTCGTTTTAATTGGAAACTGATTTCTCTCTCGATTTATGACTGAGAGCAGGAACTAAGTATGAAAAAGTGAAGTAACGAGCAACCAATTGAGCTTTACAATCAACACTTTGCTTGTTTTTACTCACAACTATCATCAATGATACTATTGCATAATTGGGTATTGAACACACTGTAGTACCAGCGGTTTTCCTTTTGCAGTTCTAATATACATTACAGCGTTATACGATTGTGTATTTTATAAAATAGTGGTTCATTTATAACAAATAGACACGCTAGATGTATACAACTGTAAATTAATGTATACAATCATTGTCATTTTATGTATTTATCTTTTATATATCATCAAGCCTTTAAAATGTTTATGTAGCCTGTTGCAATGCATGTAATCATGATATTAGTTTACATTTCAAATTAAAATTAATTTTAAAAGCCATCTAAGTATAACTTAAATATGTCATAAACACTGAAGTGGGCTTGCTAAAAAAAAATGTTTTACCAAGAGTAAATAATGAATGAAACACACACCAGAAACTCAAGTTCTACAAGATGCTTTATTTTTTTTAATTCATCCTTAACATTGTTTCTGCGTGCACCTTCATCTCTCACTCATTCACTTTTGCTCTCAGAATGTTTATGGAAACAAACAGTCCTTGAAACACAAAAATGCCAATACTTGAAATTTTAAAGATGTAAAACAACTGTTTACTCCAGCTAAACAGCCATGGAAACTTTACATTTCTCACTAAAGGTACAGTACAGCTGTGCACAGTGTGCATCTCACTGAGGTAGATCCGTCTGAGTCTAAACATCACAGTTGAGTAGAGGCCAATTCCATTTCAGTTCAGCCAAAGAAGGAAATGCTATTGGCATGATTTCTATTGATTGTGGTGATGATGTCCTAACAAAACGGGAGGAACAGAAGGATCTCGTGAAATGAATTCACCCCTTCAAATGGCATAAACAAAATGGAGTTGACAACATATACCAACAGTTACCTTATAGGTCACTGGTGCATATAACACTGAGCCAGAAGAATAGAAAGTGAAGCAATGCTAAAATGCCATTCAAAATTACATGAAAAACAAAACAATAAAAAATAATTTTCTCCTCACAGTGCTCCTGGTTTTGCATGGAGATACATGAAGTGCTTCAGCAATAACAGGGTTTGTGCTAAGCTTAGTCTGTCTGAAAATACAGAATCCAGGGAAAGCATTCGGGAAAACTTGGTAGTGTGAGAATCAGTTGTGTAATAACCAATTATTTGCCCAAGATACTTTTTACCGCGATATGCAGGGAGTATATATGATCAATTCTTTGTTTATTACTAAACAACAACAAAAAAGTTTAGTTCCCATATTGGGAATTTGTCAGGAAGGGCTAATTTTAAACAAATGTTCACTTATCATTATGATTTTCAATTCCAATAAACAATACGTTTTATTTATTTTTTTGCATTTCACTAACAAAATACTCTGGAATGAACAGAGAGAGATGGGGATATAATGGAAACGAGTCTCCACACATAAGTGTGATTCCTTTCATAAGCATTAAGGATGTGAACACCATAGCACCTATCTTTTATCTAAAGTCTAAAATCAACACAAGCTAATTAATTAAATGCTAATTAATCACCTGACTCTAAAGCTTTCATAACTAAAATCATTGAGCTTTCTAAAAAAAAAAAAAAAAAAAAAAAGAGATAATGTTATTCACGCCATGTGGCGTGAGGATTTGCTTCATTTCTTGTCAAATGGTTGAATCCTTTTCATGACAAGAGTTCAGCTTAGAGAGGTAGGTTTTTTGTGTTGTGTGACCGTGAGCTGAGAGGTACATCTACGGCCACAGACTCTTATGGTGCGATCACATTAGTGAATTTACGGTGAAATTTCACAGGAAAAACTATTTTATTTGTCAATAGTGCAGATGTATGAAGCACCACTTTCACAGAAGTCAGTGTCACACCAAGCAGCTTTCTGTTGGTCCATGCGGCAAATTTGCGCGACCAACTGAAATTTGCATGGAAAAATTGTTAACCCCCCACATGGATTTCTATTTAAAGGGATACTCCAATTTTTTTCTTTGGGAAATAGGCTCATTTTACAACTCCCTCCGAGTTAAACAGTAGAGTTTTACCGTTTTCGAATCCATTCAGACAATTTTCTGATATTTAGAAGAATATCAGTAACCAGACAGCTTCTGGTCTCATTGACTACCATAGTATATATTGTTTCCTACTATGGTAGTCAATGAGACCAGAAACTGTCTGGTTACTGATATTCTTCTAAATATCAGAAAATCGTCTGAATGGATTCGAAAACGGTAAAACCCAACTGTTTAACTCTGGGGGAGTTGTAAAATGAGCCTATTTCCAAAAAAAGTGGAGTATCCCTTTAAATGACAGTACTTTGTTGGGAAAAAAATTCACAGAGAAACACAAAATGTGACCACACCTTCAGTCAGAAGTGCCGTTGATAAAAAAAGTGCTTCATTTTACAACGGAGAACACTGTAATACCATTATTTTCCTTCCGTGACTAAAATATTGAGGTATTTTTTTGCTAACTTTTCAGTTTCATTAATTTTTTGAGTTCATTTAACACTACAAAACAGTTACTCAGAAGACCCTCTGGGAAAAACCACAAAGTTAAAACTATCCTAAAAGCAAAACTCCATCTATCCTAGTGATCATCTCGTCTATTTCTTTCTACAGGATTCATTTGAAGAACTCGCACCCACTCAATGTATCCAGTTCATTACATTTAAGCTACTTGGCAATGACGCAACAGATTTGTTGCGTTTGACTGGCAGGTCATAGTGGACACAGGCGACATCATTGCTGGAAGGCCTGATGGAATCGAGGTAGAGTTGGTGAGAAACCAGAGAGCTGGTTTAAGTGCCCTGAAGCCTGAGGCTCATGCAGTGACTGTGGCTGAAATGAGGTAAGTGGCCCAGAGAACTGAGAGGTAGGGCTTTGGGACACGGCGCTGGTGGTGGTGGAGTATCCCAAAGGAGTGCTGTAGGGAGGCAGGCCGAACGGCAGGAAGCCCAGCAGGTGCGAAAGGTCCATGTTGGCGGAGGTGGTGGGCGGCTCGGCGGAGGTGAACGCCGAGTTTCTGAGGGTGAAATGGGCACTCTGAGCTCCCAGACCCTCGGGAAGGAGGTCGCCTGGCCGGGAGACAGCAGTTGCCACGGCGGCCTGCGGCGGCATAGGCCCGCACTGGAGTTCGGTCAAGAAGTTCTCCATCTCTGTTTTTAGATATGAGGTAGTGCAGCTCGGCTGATATCTGGGAGCCTGCTGGTACTGCTGCGGCGGAGGCTTGTTTGGCTCGAGGTAGCAGCCCACACCCATGGGGCTGGACAGGGGGCCAGACACCATCGTGTGATGATGATGATGATTGACCCCTGAGGTAGATGTGCTCGGAAAGCCTTGCGGGTTGAACATGGCCATGGAAAACGCTTCGGTGGCATCTTTCGGAGATCCGACGGAGCACATGGTGGGACTAGGCTCCTCCTTAATGGGCATCGGCGGCAGGGTCTCCAACTCTTGCGCGTGGCTTTTCTTCAGGTGCCGGGTGAGGTGGTCACGGCGGCCGAATCGCTGGGCGCAACGCGGGCACAGGAAGTCCCGGCGGCCGGTGTGCACGACCGCATGTCGCCTTACATCTTTGCGAGTGAAGAAGCGCCGGCCGCACCGCTCGCATTGATGCTTCCTTTCCCGAACCACAGTCCCTGGGGGCGGCCGGCCAGTGTGTGTACTCAGGTGCTCGAGTAACGCCGGCATGCTCTCGAACACCTGGCGACAGACCTTACAGGTGAGGTCACCGCCGGCAGAGGTGGCATGTGTGGCCACGTGGCGTCTTAGACCCAGGCGAGTGTTGTAACACTTTCCACATTCCTCACACCGCAGCTCCTGCTTGTTGGGATCGTGGTTCTGCAGGTGGCCGTTCAGCTGGTCTTTGCCATGGAACATTTTCTCATTTATACGTGTAGTTTTTAGGGCATATGTCACTCTGGGAAAAGCCAAAGAAGGTTTAAGAGAGAATACAATCATAGTCAATCATACATTGTTTTAAAGACAAAAGCATTTCACAAGTACCTGAGAAGAAGCTCCAACAGGTGATTTTTCTTGGTGGTTTTTTTGCATGTTCAAAATTCTGCACACAGACACAAAAAAACACATTTCAACGCTGCTGTTGAGGATTTTTTTTTTTTACCATAAGGTTCTACAATGCATATGTGCATCTAAAAAAATGAAGCTATAATGGATTTATGTGCTTCATTAAAGGGAGTTTGTAAAAAAATAATAATAATAAATTTTAAAAAAATGAAAATTCGTTCAAAATTTACTCACCGTTATGTTGTTCCAAACCTGTATACATTTTTTCTGTGGAACATGAAATAAGTAATTTTGAAAAAAAAAAAAAATGTCCACAAAATGTAAGTTAATGGTAACCAAAAAGGTATGATTACCAACAAAAATTAAAAATATTCCTTATTCTTAAAAATATTCTTATTTCAAAAATTCCTTCAAAATAACTTTTTGTGTTCCACAGAACGATGAGTAAATTATCGAATTTTCATTTTTGGGTAAACTAACAAACAAAAACGATTATTTAAAAATATATATGTAATGTACAGCCATAATGTTCTTAGATTATACAAACAAAAAAATATTTAAAAAAAAAACCATGCAATATAATTGTAAAACATTTATACAGAAGCTTCTATACACAATTTGTTTTAAAACTCCTTGAGCACATATGCATCAATTTCTATTGTCTCCTTTCAACAAATATTATTTAGAGAACACAATTTTTCTGAAAAGTAAAAAGGTCCACTTGAAAATTTCTGATTTGGATTTTTTTTTTCATTTGATTAAAAAAAAACCATACAATTATTCAAATCCTGAAGATAATTTGTTTCATTTAATAGCGGTTTCATTTTACATAAATTAAACAAAACCTTGAAGTGCTTGATGGCAATGCAGTGCACACTTTGAACCTGATTCTAAATGGTTGCAGATTTCAACACAAGAAACTTAAAAACACCCTGAAGGGACTTGGTTAGTGACATTTATAAAGGGTTTGTTTACCTGTTTCAAGTCTCACAAAAGCACATTCATTATCTTGACAGAACTCTGGAAATTGCATGTCCATTATACTCCCTCCCTTTTAGAGAATGGATGGACATCATTCAAGCAATCATTTCAAGTATTTTAACGTGCATATAAATCCACACTATTAAATGTCAATATTCAGATTTCATTTTAATGTTATAAATGTAGGAGCTTGAGAGTTCAGTTGGGACAAACTGTGCTTTTCTAACTTTAAAACAACTCTGTTAATGTTGTAGAAAATAAAAAAATGATGTTTGCTCATTATCAGATTTGAATATTTAAAATTACAGTAACACTTTAGAATAAGGTTTCATTTGTTTACCACATTATTTAACATAAACTGAGAATACTACAGCATTTATGCTTATTAATCTCGACATTTACATTTTTAAGATCAAAAGTTGTATCTGTTAACATTAGTTAATGCACTGTAGACTAACATGATTTTTTAATTAAAGGTAAAGAAATAATGTAAAAATGTATTGCTCATTGTTAATTCATATTAGGTAATGTATAACAAATGAGACCTTATTGTAATGTTACCAAAATCACAAATGGCTTACAATCAAGTAGCTATGCTAATTACATAGTAACAGCATTTTTCCCCCATTTCATTTCAGTTTCACGCAAATAGGCCTGACATATTTTCAAATGACATGTTTGTGGTAAATATAATTAATTTAAAATAATATCAATCAAACTGCACTGAATGTATTATAATCGAATATAAAGTTGTATCTTGTTTTATAATAACTTTCTGGCCTAAAAAAACTTTTGATTTCACTGTATACATCTTTAAAATATACATCTTTTTGTATATTTACTCCTGGCACGTTTCGGGGTCAGAAACCCGTGGCACGTTTCGCTCAGCAAACTCTCTCAAGAACCGCGGAACATTGTGATTAAATGGTCAAATCGAAATGATCCGTAATAAAAGACCAACACTAATCAGAATATCCATTCACGTTTTCCTTCATGTTAAAACATTTAAAAAAAATAATACATTAAATACACTAACAGTGTCGCGTAGCTAATGTTGTTTGCTCATGCACGCAACATTTGAACCACTTAAATGGTTAAATGACATACATTTATCTTCTCAAAAGTCTAAAAATACTAGCAACCAAACTCTGAGGGTTTTAAACATTCGAACATCAATGCAAACAGTCCACGGGGTCCTAAATTCACACATAACATTTGCATAAAAACAGTATTGTGCTCACCAGAAACTTTAGATCCCCGCAAAAGTTGCATTTCACATGCATTCTCCTTCTACACCTCACATGGGTGCTATTACAAAAAATAGTTTCTCAGCCATATCTCGATGAATTCTCAAGACTTGTTCGCAGTGGACACTTTATTTTTTGTTCAATAATGTGTGTATTTTTCGGGCCTGCTGTTTCTTTCCCTCTAAACACACCGCAGCAGCGAGCGAGCGAGCGCTCGAGCTCGAGTTGATGGGCGCGTGCATTGTGGGAACGTGACGTCAGCCGCTTTGGCCAACTTTCAGGGTTGGATTTCACTCTTATTTTTCAGCATTTAAAATATTCCAAACACTCAGATGGCATTACCTTGAGTTCTATAAATAAACTAATAAACAAATCTAGATTTCGTAGAATAATTTTCAAAAAGAGTAGGCTAAGCAAGCCTATTTGTTCAACTTACTAGATAAAGAACAGTTAAAGTTTCTTAAAATTATCTTAAAGCTATCATATCTTATTATTATCATTAACAATACTTTATTTGACAAGATATAATTAATAAATCCTAATTCGACTACTTTACAACGTCCAAAGGTTTGTTTTTACTTTTACATGCGGGAACGAATGACAAACTTACCACAATGTTTTCCTCCATTTTAAATTCATTATGAATTGTTTTGAGGTAACGTTTAGCACAATTTCGTTTTTATTTTGAATATAGGTTATGTATGATACTTTTCTAACATAGTTTCCATTTCACAATGGAGCGTTTTAGTTTCAGCAAGAACTAATTTTCCACGAGCAACAATTGCACCCGGAAAAGTCTTATAAAACACTAAATGTAGCCTAAGAAAAAGCAGTCAGGACAAGAAACATTATTTGTTTAAAGTTCTTTAAATCGTTACATTACTATTATCGTCGGTAATTGAAGAAGCTTAGCCAGTGTAAACAATTTATTAGGATGATGTATTGATAAGAATTATGAAAGAGTCTAAAATGTATTACAGTAGTCATTTGAAATGGATCAAGAACTTTCATCAAAGTTATACATTTTGACTAGTTATACATGTCTTAGGACTTAAAAAAACCCCTTTTGATCCACTTCAAATGTTGACTATTGTAGAGAACTAGCCACTATATTCATATTTTTCAATGATAAAACTAATTTAAAATAGACAATCACATTTAGAATACTTATAAAAATACTATTAAATCAGTGTAATAGCATTTATTTTACTTTAACAAAATAAAACAAAGCTATCACACTTGAAGTGTGAAAGACTGCTTTTAAAAATAATATATTTCTTAAAAGTTTCAATTATTTTTACTTGCATTAATGCAAGAGAATTTTAAAGCAAGGATGCAATATTTGCACAATGTTGTCTTGTAAAAATCAAATATATGCACACCTTACATCTAGTTTTTACTATTATGTAATTACTAACCATCACAATACCCGTGAGCACTCAATGACCCTTAATAGGAGAATATTAAAACAGAATTTTGTTATATTTTGTTTCTTTATCAATCTTTTTTTCAGTGAATAGTATAATGTTTTTAAACACAGAAAAAAAAAGATAATCAAGCAAATAATGTATAATAAAGCATACGACTAAAAAATCATAATAAATATTGTGCAGTAATATGGATTGTTTGTTGGAATAGTGAACATTATATGGATAGACTAGGAAAGATTTCTAGTGTTGACTATACTGAGACCGCAGAGTTACTTGCCGGTGAGGACTACAGATTATGCATGCATTTTTCAGTCAATAATATATCATCGTTACACTCGAGTTAAGAGCAAGAGTGCAGAACATACGGTCAAGGGCTAAAAAAATACTCACATCCTTTACATCTCCCCAGCAGCAAAGCAAATTGCAGTTAAATTCTGGGTAACAACATTAAACATGAGCTAAACTTTAAATGGTACTTGAAGAGATTTTCATTTGGTTTTTACTTTGGACTAGGAGATTTATCCACAAGTCTTTATTCAGCTGCCACTTTATGGAAATGTACATCATAGATACAAAGTAGAAAATAACAGTAAATCCACTGAGAGCTTAATCCATAGCATGTGTGCAGTAATTCATATTAGTGAAGTTTCTGACTCAATATAAATACCTTGGTGCAAAAGGCCACCGTGGAGTCAACACTTGGTTTATACATTTTAAATTCACAATTTAAAGTCTCAGTCCAGAAAAAAAAATATCTGCCCCCCTTATTCATATTCTTCCTGACAGACACATACAGGATAGACAATTCTGTGGAGAAATGATTTTTCTTTTTTACATTTCTCTTGATTACCCACTTTTTAAAGGGCAAAACAGACTTTTTATATCACAGGATAGCATGCCTTATTGCAGATTTGCTACCTAATGAAATTCAGTGGCAATTTTGGCTCAAGACATGTTGATGATGAACACTGAAAGGCTGTACAAGAAATGACGTGAGCTGGCATCTGTTTGGCAGGAATATAACCAACACGAGAGTCGAATCATAAACCCATAACCGAGGGAAACACGGCTGTTCCTACAAAGGGAAAAGAGCATCAGAAGTCCATTTAACAACATTTGTTAAACTTATTCACACATAAAAATGACAAACAGGACAAAAGAAAGAGTTTTTAAAATGACAGGGTCATTTTTTTGTTATATGGTTAAATGGAAACATTTCAGTTTTTTTAAATTACACTGCAGCGATAGGACAAAAATATTTCCCAAAATATTTTTAAAATAAAATGGCCAAATATTGGCCATAATTAAATGGCCAATATTTGGTCAATATTCTGCCTTTTTGGGCGGTTTACAGAAGATTTACCTCCTCATTGTGTCAGTTATAAAAATCTACCGAAATATAAATCTATCCATCACACTACTAATGCAACTCAACCAGGCTTCACCCATTTTTGCCATGTATGCCTTAGGCTGAAATGATTTAAATGAGGAATAATGTGACGCTCAAGAAAATATGATATGAAATTAGTGTGCATTTCATTGTATTATTTCAATGTATTTCATTATATTATGTACACAGTAGCCTATATAAGCAAATTAGCTCACAAGGCATCAGTATTAGCATTTGATAAACCCATACTGGTCAACTGTGAATGTATTGCAAAAATATTTACTTCTACAGTTTGCCACCCTTTCAAAATATTATACTATTATGTATGTAACTATTATCGTATATAGACATCAGCAATGATGTATATTATGTGAAATAATGTCACTGCCGTGTCAGTGATTCGTACTTTTTGGGCTACCTTGACCGTCTGCAGAGTCAATGTCTGGGACTTTCCAGTCTTGCTTGCGTCCTTTCTCATAAAGAGCCTTGAGAACCTTCCGGAACTCTTCCTTTCCTCCGTTATGACTCAGCTCCAGGTACTTCCTGTACAACTGTAGGGCAGTCCGTGCATCTTCAATACTATCATGAGTTTCACCCTGGATGTTCAGATCTAAACAAATATTCGAAAAGCCATAAAATGCTGATACACGGAAAATGACATATGAGGTCAGGAGATAAGGAAAGGTTATTCGAGAAACCTACCTAGGAAGTACCATGCCAGGAAACGCAGAGAAATCATTCGTTTCCTAGGCATGTGGAAGAGGTAGACGGTGTCAATCACCTGGTCTTTTGGAACCTGCAAAATGTGAGGGGCTTAATATTGGTCTACTTCCCACATACTAAATAAAATATAAACTCACACAAATTCAACTCACCATCAAGTTAATGACCCGAAAATCCTTCTGCAAGCCGTGGCCTACAAAGCGAACGCCAGTGTCGATGAGGAACCGCAATTTAAGATACGTAGACTTCAGAGTAGTCAAGTGTTTGGATGAAATCTTTGCATCCAGATCTCCAGGTTTGATACCAGAGTACTGAGTCAGGTAGTCCACCACCTGTACATGCAAAGAGGTTAAACTAGTAAGAAGTAGAAAGTGTTTTCCCAACATTTTTAACATGATTTCATGGTTTTGACAAAAATACCGAAAGCACACGTACAGTAATATGGAAAATCACTAGTACAGTGATTCACCTTACGATTAAATCATGCAAAAATAATGACCGTTATAATGACTGATAAGGCACAAAACTGAGGTTCTCGCTTTATGAGGTCATTAAAAAGCCCTTATCATTTCCAAAGGTAATTTCCCTATTATGCGAGTTACATTTTGGCCACATACACACAGCCGCTAAATTCGGTTGTTAATTCAGCTTTTATTATTGCTAATATTATTATTTTTCGCAAAAATAATACACTGTAAAAAATATTGTTGGTTTAACTTAAAAAATTAAGTAACCTGGTTGCCTTGAAAATGTTAAGTTGATTGAACTGGAAAAAGTGAGTTAATACAATGAAGGAGATGGATTTAATCATCAGAAACTTAAAATAATAAATTATCTGAACTAAATAAATTAAGAAGTTGATTTGACAAAAGAAAAAATGTTGTAATAACAAATCTTGAAAATATTTTTTTTACAGCAGTATGTTGCTGTGATTCCCACCGCGTCATCGCAGATTTTAGAAGTTGTGTTCAGTACACACAAACACAATGATAATTTAGGGGATTCACTCCCATATTAAAATTTGGTTGTCACTCCTGAAACTTTACAGTGTGAACATGTCCTTGAAATGTTTTGACAGAGTCTTGACCTGTTCCTGTGTCGATATGTAGTCGTCAATGAACGGCACACCCTCATTGGGACCCTGGCCTCTCACGCATGTGATCCGAGCGACAGACATCTGGCTAGGCTTAATGGTGGACTTGGTCCCGTCACTGCGCAGTTCTGCCTCTTCCTGTTCAAGCACACAAAAACATTAAATATTTAGGGTGGGAAACAGTATTTATTCTAAAATTACAGAATATTCGTGTTTCCAACTGACCTGGTTGAGTGTGACAAACTCTGCGTCTAATCCAACAAGTTCTCCAGCCTGCGGCATCTCGCTCATCATTAGGGGGATGAAGGTGGCGTGACTCTTCCTCTGTTTCCGTGCCAACGAGGCCTCCGTCAGCAGAACGCTGGCCTCAATGGGGTTCTTAACTATGAGGAAATGGAGTAGATATACAGGAGTAATTAAAATGATACAAAAACAAAACAGCTGCAAAACAAATGCCACCAAAACAACAACAATAAAAAAAATTTGAATTGTTGTTAACAAATGTTGTTAGAGTTGAATTATTGTGTGATATTGTGAAATATTATAAAAAATGTTTTCTATTTAAATACATTTTAAATTGTAATTTATTCCTGTGATGCAAAGCTGTATTTTCAGCATCATTACTCCAGTCTTCAGTGTCACATGATCCTTCCGAATTAATTCTAATATACTGATTTGCTGATCAATTTTGAAATCAGTTGAGCGGTTTAATCTTTTTGAGGCTTCTTGTTTTTATCTTTCAGGATTCTTTGATTACTAGAAAGTTCAAAAGAACAGCATTTATTTAAAACAGAAATATTTGTAAGTCTTTCCTGTCACTTTTGATTGATTTAATGCATCCTTGCTATGGATATTATACAAAGTATATTACAAATATTACATAATTATAATAAAATGCAAGCAAAAATGTGTTATTTGTGTGTGTGTGTGTGTGTGTGATAACTGATACATTTTTAAAGAGATGATGTATTTAAAGTCAGATTAAATATCACATACTCCGCAAATCATACTTGGCGTTATAGTTCCTCCTGGTGTAGTAAAGTACAGCCGGAACCTTCCAGTTCGCATCAAACTGTGCTGATTCAGCCTATTGAAGATATATGTCATGAAACAATTCAGTGTCATAAAAAAAGGTTTTACTGAGGTTATACATTACAGTGCATATGGGGTGTGTAAAGTGGAAATGACTAATGTTTGGTATTTTTACCTTGTCAATTGGCTCAATCAGAAAATCGTTGAACAGATACCACTGCTGGTGTGTTACTCCCTGAAAGCAAGACACAGAAAATTCAGTTAATGTCCAGCATATCATGTCAAATATCTATAAGTGCTTTGCTCACTTCTTTCCTCTGATGGTAGGTCTCGCCCACTTTGATATGTGCCACCAGGTTTCCTCCGGTCCGAGCATCTTGGATGTGAGACACAGTGACGACCAAGTCATAGACAGAAGCCCCATCTGGCTCTGCACTTTCAGTCAGCTATAAGAAGAAATAAGTCACAATTTGGTTAAGCAGAGTTTACTTTTAATAACCTCCAATGTCATCTGTCTGAGGTTTGACAATCCTTGATACGGTTAATGAAGTTCATCTGTTGGAAAGAGTGAAAAGGTGTTCCTCACCTCCTCTCCCTCAGACAGGCTGCTGACCTCCAGGCCCTGAGACTTACTAATGCACATCTTCAGACTAAGAGGGATCCACACGTGCCTCATGTCCTCCGCTTGAGAGTCAAATGTCAAGCCCTCCGCACTGCACAGCTCTTCCCTGTACACAACACGTGTGCACACACACACACACACATATATATAATTAGAATTTATGTGTTTTTGATGGCCTGGTTATGTAGCGGGCAGCTAGCGGATCGTTAGGAAGATTATATGAATGTGATCATTTATGTTTGGGCCTTTTTTTGGGGCCTGAAATCGCTGATACAACCTTTATTGAAATAAAGCTGAAATAAAATATTAGTCGAAAAACTTAATCTAGGCAAATGTAAATTAGAAATGTTGTAAATGTTGCAAGTTGAAGCACTAAAATTATTAACTGGAAATAATTAAACTTAAATAGTATCAATTTAATTAAACTTAAATAATATCATTTAAAAAAATATGTATATTAAAATGCACATATTGAAATGACTAAAAATGTAACCAGATATAACATGAAAAAAAAAATACTTTATTTATATATATATATATATATATATATATATATATACATTTATACTTACATATATATATATATATATATATATATATATATATCACACTTACTCTAAACACCATTCTGTCGGTAGAGGCTCTTTGGGTTTGTGAGGTTCAGCAGCCTCTTTCTTCAGGGCTTTGTTGAACGCATACTGTAAACAAAAATAATATTCATTGCTGAATGAATGGAAAATCAAGACATGTCAATGTTCCTAGAGTTTTTTACACCAAATATATACCGATCAGCTGAATGAATAGGCTGATGCATTGCTATTGAGGATTTTTAACTCGGATGTGTACAGAATTAGTGAACGTTAAAGGGCAGATTCATGGCTGTAAATACATGACTATATATTCTGCCAATAGAAAGGGATATGGGTCTGACCTCAGTCTGTGCCTTCCAGAACTCTGCCTCTTTAGCACTGTTCACCTCACAGTTGATCACCAGAACATCAGGCAGACAGCGAATGTTCCTGGTCTGCACCTAAAAATAGATATGCATTTAGTGTTTAGCCATACGCTGTATGTACACTACTGTCCGGTAAGATTTTTTAATTAATGTTTTTGAAAGGAGTGTCTTATGCACACACAGGGCTGCAATTATTTGACCAATAATACAGTAATACAGTTACATTTTATTACAATTTAAAATAAACATATATTTTATAATGTAATTTATTCCTGTGATGCCAAAGCTGATTTCTCATTTCTTCAGTCTTCAGTGTCACATGATCCTTCAGAAGTCCTTAATCAGTCATCAAATTTTGTAAGAGAAAGAGGGAATGACTTACTGTTGGCTGGTATTTCTCACAGTTCTCACACCAGGCCTGTGTGCTCTGTTCCAGACAGATACTCTTCTTCAGGATGTCTGCGAAGTCATATTCCTCGATCGTCTTATCTGTCCACATCCAATTAAAAAGCAATCCAATTATTTAATTAATTAGTTTCTAGAATAAGAAAAATCTAAATCAAACCACTCTCCACAAACACAAAAAAACTCAAGCAAAACATCTGTAATTCATGCCCATGCTGATCTATATAGATGTGCGAATGATGTGTGGGTTTGGTGGTTCTGACCCTGAGAGCTCTGCTCCGGGTAGTGCATGGTAAACAGCAGAGTCAAAGAAGAGCGAACCGTCTCCTTTCCACAGCGACACAAACTGCTGTTCTCCACTTCACAGCCAAACAACCGCCCAATCACAGACTCCCCTGTGGAACCCAGCGCACTGCCATGGACACAAAACACAAACTGTTCTTAATGCAGTTCTTGTGTAATCTGTTGCATTGAATTGATGGGGCTTGTGTTTCATGAATGATGCAGATCCACTGTGGAGTCCACACCTGCTGCTGGCTCCTCTGTACGCCTGCGGTCCTTCCTGCTCCAGTGTTTCCTGATGCAGCTGTGCAAGAATAAAACGGTTCCAGCTCTGGATGAGACGTCCCAGGCGGGCTTTCCCTGTCTGCTCATCAGAGTCAGCCAGGATCAAGCCCAAGGCCGATGCCTCGGGAATTGTCCGGAAAGCCCGGAGAAAATTACTGGCCTGTGAAGGAAACAAACAAACAAATGCTCTGTGTATGTGCACATGCTATGGTTGACTGACAGCTCATTGATGGAATAGATCTCCAACCACAGATGTGGATGACTTGGAAGATCGTATACCTGGCAGGGGTCTCCTCTACTCAAGTCCAGCATGTGAAAAAGGAACCCGAGCTCACAGGCCAGGCAGAACTCCTTCTGGCACAAGTGATTCTGTACCAGGCACCTGATTGGCTCCAGGAAGTACAGCACCTGCCACAGCACACAAAGGGTTAACTATTAATAAAATTCTAGAGAGCTAATACATTCAAAGTGAAAGTTGTGCATTCGCAAAATTCCTTAGAGAGCACAAAAAAATCCCAAGGACTTTTTAGAGTAATCGGCATGTGACGTTTTGGGATTTTTTTTTTTTTTTTTTGAGATTCATTAGACAAACTTTAAACTGTATTTCAACTAAAATATTAAACATATAGTATATATAATATGTATGCATTTACTTTACTTTAAAATATGTATGTACTTGTATATTGATAATTATTTATCTTTAATTATTAATAAATATAATAATAATATTGCTGTAAAAGAGAGTGTGTTTGTATTTTCACCTGGATCATGCAGTTACAGTAAGCATTGGGTATGTGAGGCTCCAGACCAGCAAACAGAGTCCGGTTATAGTGCTTAAAATCAAAGTCTTCCAGTCCCAGTTTGGAATATTTAATGGTTACCTGACATAAGAACAAGTCACATGATCAGAACAGCCTTATCCCAGTGTTTCAGATGTACTAAACATGACAATCACTACGGATCCCACAATAGGGCATTGTGTTTATTTATTCATATTGATCAAGTGGTATGTGAACGAAACATCAACAAGATCATTGGTTTATGCACAAGAACGGCTCATTACTACCTTCCTGTATTTCTTTGGAATCATGTAAAGATGCGGCTCCTCATCTCGACCAATAGGAGACTCCGGGACCTGATTATAGCTGTCATACTCAAGTTCTACGTCTTTTATCTTATAAGGAACCTGGGAAAAACAGAGATAAAATGTGTTAAAAAATGACTGGTTATACAGCATTACTGAACTGAAGTGATTGACACGTTGTCAAATAACATACCAAAGACACTGGATCAGCAACATTACTGTAAGATATGACTTCACCCTTATAATATATGGAAAATGTTTGTCTTGACTAATTTTAATTACTAAATAATTGTTTAGTAAGTAGTTGCTGAAACCATTGAAATATCTCAATTCAGCATTTTGCCATCTTTAGATGATTCAAGCATAAACTAGAATCAAGTTCGCAAAAAGAGCACATGCTTGCCTGGTTTCTGGGACGGGTTCTAGGATTGGGGGCATATCCAATAAAGCCCACAGTCTTCATAGTCCTAAGAATCTCTGCATCCACCGCTGGGGCTCGTCTGACACAGTGAAAAGAATCAACATCAACAAACCACCACACGTCTCATTTGTTGAGGAGGGAATTGATATTCATAAACTATATAAATAAAATTGGTGTCAATAAAACAAAATGTGTGAGATACCAGATATAATTTTGCACAAATTGAAAAATATCACATCAAATCCAGTTGTAGTATTTATGGTCATAACCTAGAATGCGACATACTGCAGGGGGCAGTATTACTCAATAACACTCGGATACAGGGGATGTGTGCTTCATATTGTGCACAGTATGCAAACTAAATGTGTGCATGCATAGATGATCTACTAAATATGGCAAAACATGCAGTATACAAATTATAAACTATTTTAAAATATTTATATATGCACTATCTTTGAAAAGTTTGGGGTCAGAAAGAAAGAAATACTTTTATTCTGTAAGGATGCATTAAATTGATTAAAAGTGACATTTACAATATTTTCAAATAAATGTTGTTCAGAATCATGACAAAATTCTGCATGTTTCCCAGAAAAATATCAACTATACAGGAATTACAGGAATAAATATACATTCTTAACTGTATTAAAATAGAAATCCATTATTTAAATTGTAATATTGAAATCAACGTTTTTAATGTATATTGATCAAATAAATGCAGCCTTGGTGAGCATAAGCATGTATAAGGCAGAATGAGGCTCAATCATACCTGGGGCTGGGCGTGATAAGGGAGGCTGGCCAATCAGAAAGCAGGGGCTCTGTGCTGGTAAGAGGCATTGGCAGAAGGCACAAAGGCATGAGCTCATGGTTCCAATCCAGCTGGGGCAAGGAATCCACCAGGCAGGGCAGAGCTAACTCCGTCTCCCTGGAGTAACTGTTGAAGGACACCTCTGGGGCGCTGGACCACAGGTGCACACCGCCACCAGAGTCCCCAAAGGAGAGCGCCTGTTTGCTGGACGACACATCAAAACTCATCAGGAGCTGCCCCACTGTGTTGACGTGGAAGATATCAGCCAGACTGGCCAGGCCGGTGGGCTCGCAGAACTGGCACTGACCTACAGCGACACACACACACCAGGATCTCAGTGGCGAATAATAAGCAATAATATTTTTGTATAATATTTGAATTTGTTTTTTTACCATTATGAGTTACCAAAACTCTGTAGTAAACATCATACATCGTCTTGTGAACAATATTAAGTAAATAGACTAATACATCACAGTAAAGGTTCCAGGTTTATTTCGAATATAATGGAAAAATGCCTTGCCGTTTAGTGGAGTCTATTGTAAACTCAGTAAGAATCTTATGATAATTGTGAGTCAAATCAGTGAGTCTAATTGGAACTTGGTTCAAAACAAAAAGAGTTTTTTGAGTAAATCTTTTTGACAAAGATGACAAAGAACCCGTTTGTAAGAGAAGAGGCATTTGGTTACTGGTTGAGATCCATCCCCATACAGTATAGAATCAATATCTTTTAAGTCACTAAAAAAACTAAACGGTTTTCAACAGCTAAATTGCTTGCCATCAGATTCTGTTCCTCCCATGTTTCTCATACAAAAAGGTTCTATTTATCAAACTGATGCTGATTAAGATTCATCAAATCATCTATATGCACAGTATGTGAGAGAGTAATAAGTACAAGACTGTTATCAATTACTATATTTTTATAAAAAAGACATTTTATTTTTTCTACACTCTTTTAATTACAAACCAATTATTTTTTGAATTAAAAACATTTTAATTGGATAAAAGTCTCTGCATATAGTTCATATAGAACTTCTCCCAAACACATTTTAATTTATCACAATTTTCTTGTGCATTCAAAATTCTCATATGTTGTCATTTGTTTAACCTCTGTGCAATCTTTAAAAACTATTTAAGAACTCTGCTTCTCTTACAACTTTTTTGCTTTTTGTTCTGATTTCAAACAAACCCCAAAGGACAAAAATCAAACTCCAGCCAACATTTTGTTCTTTTTCAAAAATATTGTTCTCTTTCTTGAAAATACAATATATTATGCTGTGTGAGAATGTCCTCAAGTGAAGGACATTGCAAAGCATGTCTGAGACACTGTTGAGCTCCTTCAGCAGGATTAGTTCATGTGACTTACCAAAAGTCCCACAGTTCTTCAACAGATCATGTACACCCAATGTTCTCTTTTTAGTGGTAATAGTTAGGTAAATACCAGGACTAGCACTTCTGAGACACACACATGCATCATACCTGTTTGTGAAATGATAGCCAGACGGGAGGTGTATGTGGGGATGAAGCGCAGAAAAACGGGGTCCACATGGACCTGCAGTGGGCTGATGGCCCTCATCATGCGTAGGTCATACACCATAAGGAACCGGTCACATGACAGTCCATTCAGGCCACGGCTTGAGAAACCACATGCCGCTAACAGGTTACCATGTACGTCGAAATCTGACAGGCTTCCGGAGAACGCGTCAAACTCATACTCCATTTTAAATGTACGTACATCACGCAGAGACACCTGTGACAAACAATTCAGAAATGACAATGGGGAGATTAATTTAACATTGATTACTATATATTTTTACCATATACTTTAGAGATTAAGGTTATGCATATTGATGAGATGAATGCATTCAACAATAATGTTGGAGTAATCGTTCATTATCAATAAATCTACGCCAGAAACAAATTAAATGTATTTGCAGTTTCTGCGCAGCTTTAATGACAGACAGACTTGAGTAATTGTCCTTTAAATGTTCTTTATTATGGCCAGAAGTCTCGAGCAGTCTCAGAGAATCTCCCAAAAAGAAGCAATAAGCATGGCCGGTGGATCTCGGACAAATCCCATTGAGAATCCCCCGAGTAAACACAAATCCAACAGTTTTATAGAATAAGTAGGTAACCAACATTACTTAATTTGATTGGTTCTTTGTTGACAAGCCATTTGGTTACTAGGTAACCAAACTGTGTTTTTAGTTTCGAGTTAAGACACCTGTCTAGTTTCATTTCCCAAATTATGCTATTTATACACACACACTCATGGGTTTTCACACATACATTCATCCAAAGTACCAAAGGTTTTAGTACATTGTTTCAGAGTGTTAGCATGTCTAATAAGGTCAAATGTTAAAACACGGTCAGCCCAACATTCAGCCGAAAATTTCCACGACATCACCTTTGAGTTTTTTTGCTGTATACAAATATGTATTTCATTCATAAAACTGCATGGATATAAAAAAAGAATCTTACAAGAATTTGTAGAAGAATGTTGTTTAAAATACTATATTTAAACAAATGTTGGCAAATGACATTAGCTGTAGTTACTAAGAAAATAAATATTTTCATTGAACTGCAATGTGATCATATAAACTGTTGTGGTGAGACAGATCGATCCATGCACATAAAGCTCTTCCACTTAATTTTGTAGACAAGCTGAAAATTCCAACTACCAAATAGCCTGAGCTGATCTGCATGTGAGAAATTTAGGAATGTATGAATGAACAAAAAGAAAAAGCCCTATGTATTCTACCCGTGTTTGTAGCTAAAGTGTAGGCAGCACGTTCCCACACGAGATAACAGCAAAACTTTTCACACACCACATCCCTCTATTTCTGTGGGAAAAGCAAAAGGAGGAAACTGTGTGTTCTGCATCCATTTTCGTTTAACTCCTTCACTCACCTTGCCAGATGTGTGACCGCAAAAAAAGAAGCGATTGGACTGTCTCATGATGGCGACTCCGGGCACTTCAACAGTAAACTAGAATGACAGAAGATATGAAATGAACACTTTAGAAAAAGATCTCTGAAACATCCCATTTTAAATGTTGTAAAATGAGTCTTGAAAACATCCATAGATGTATTCATCTAAAAAAAGAATTTAAACATAATATACAAAATAATATAAACTGAAAAGAATGAAATGAATGCCATTAAAATAAATATGAATTAAAAAAATGCATATATATATATATATATATATAAACACTAAAACGATAAACATTAACAAAGTTATAAACAAAGCTGAACTATAAAATGTTAAAATTTATTTTTATATATTTTTATCATTATTTATAAAAGAAACAAATGCTATCTAGAGACTTTATTTGTTTAATGATCAATAAAAAATCAGTCAAATATATAAAATAAATAAATAAATTATATATATATATATATATATATATATATGCGCATTTTTATAAAAATGAACTATACAATGTAAAAAAAAAGTTCATTTTAAACAGTTTATTAATAAATTCTTTATAAAAATAGGTAGAGCTAGAAAAGTATTACTGAAGTGGTATTGTATCACCTTACTTTTTGTGTTTCCTGTACTGTGGCGAGGTCAAGTTCTACCACGTAGTTCTGCAGACCCCCCATTAACAATGTGTTATTATCGTTCAGAAGCAAACTGTGCATGTCTGCACCCTCCTCCATTCTGAAAACAAAATGAATGAATGAATGAACACCTGTACATAGGCATAACACAAGAAAATAAAACCATTTTCTTACAGTATTCACAGTATTTTTTGTATGACCCCCTCACACCAGTGCTTGTCTGGACATGTAAATGTAGTATATATATGTAGGTGTGCAACTCACGGATAATCAAACATAATAAGACCTCCTCGCGTGAGGCATTTAAGGTTGTTTTTGGTCAGAAACAGCACCCCTGTGTCCATACTCTGGATGTGGCGAATGTCATCAGTCATGTGCACCTGGAAAGAGGAGTAGCGGCCCATTGTCGGACCAAAGAAGGAACTTGCATGTCCCTGTTATGAAAGAGAGGAAAGAACAACCACACACACACCCAAGTCAGAAATGCGGCTCAGGCTAGTGAATAAAATGACATCATCTAATTGTGGAAGTACATCAGAGATACTGCATTCGATCACTGTCCAAACCACAGCTGAATTTTTGGAGTGAGATTAAACTTTAACTTTAAATCTCCCAAATTCAATAGAAATATTCATCCATTCATGCAGAATTTTTGGTGAAAACACTTTCTATGTTGGATCAGTAAATGACATAAATGCAGTAATAATGCGTCACTTCACCCGGTGGTTCCCCATCCACAGGAGCTCCTCCTGCAGGTCGAAATGTGTGGCCGTCACGGGGATCCCGACCTCAGCGGCCACGCTGTGCAGCTCCGAGTACATGCCCTCCACTATGTGCACGGAGTCGGACACCGGCACGGCCAACGCATCGGGGTCGAGCTCCACGCCCTGCATCAGCGCGGGGTCGAGCCGCGGGTCCAGGGAAGAGTCCAGCCCGGGCTCCAGGCTGCCGTGCAGGCCAGGCGCGTATTCGCCCAAGCCCGGGTCCAGACCCTCGAAGTTCATCATGAGGATGGTGATGCTGGGTTAGAGGGACAGCAAAATGAGGTCAAGGGTGTCTTTGGTGTCCCTTATGAATAAATATGACTTTATATCTTTTTTTCTGTGTTATTAAAGGTTTTGTTCTTAATACATCAACAAAAAATCCATTAACTTTTTATTTAACTTTTCATTATCCACCTTAATTAAATGGCTTCATGGTTTCCCAGCTCTGTGTTTCCAATTTCTTTTTAAAATCAAGAATGATAAATTTTGCAATGATCATATTACATATGTATATATATATATATATATATACAGTATATATATATATATTAGGGCTGTCAACTTTAGTCGTTTAGTCGACTAATCGGTCGATGCCGTCTTGGTCGACTGACATTCTTATTGGTCGACCAGTCGCATTTTTTTTTTTTTTTTTTTTTACCAATAGAAAGAATTTTTCAATAATTTACTCCTTGATATTTATTACTTTATAAGCAGTTATTTATTGCTGTATTCTAAATATAATTAGCCTATGTTTTGTCCCCAACTTTAAAATGCTTTAATTTAGGCTATTTTTGTAACAGCGCCACAGTTTAGCGCACACACATAATACACTCGGGAACCGCATGTGGCCGGCTGCGCTGCTGCTCGCGCTCGGTAAGGGATGCTGTATTCATTCAGTTAGAACGCTGCTTGTTTTGGCTTTAGTCGACAAAATGTCCAGGAAATCTAAATCTTTTGTCTGGCTGCATTTTAAAACAAAGACGACAAGACTGTGGAGGGAGGCGACCGCGTTGCTCCATTGCGAGCGCGCAAGTCGCGCGCCTACAGAACTTGAGCGCGCAAAAGACGTGCCTTTTAACGGCTATCATGCTGACTCAATAGATTGTGTTTTTTTAATATGTTTTCGTTTTTATTTGTACACTTGACGCATTTGAAAATAGCCTAAATAATGCAACAGAACGAAAATAACCCTATACGCGGCCCTACAGCCTATTATTATGATTGTTTTTAGGCTATTTGGGTTTTTTGTGTGTTGTTTTAAAACGCCTTAATCGTCAGGACGAAAGTTAACCCATAGCTTTGAAAGTAAAGAAGAATATAAAGCCTGTATAAACGAAAGCTTTTGTTAGGATTTTTCATTATGTGGCAGATAGCAGCGTGTGGTGTGGTGAGGTGCGCAATTGTAACTGTTACTATAGACCTAGGACAGAGCTCCTCACTTTTTGCAGTTAAAAAAATCACTTATTTTCAAATAATTGTATTATTATTATAGTTTTATTTATTTGTGATCTTTTTTCGTTGTTGTTTTATAAATAGTCAATGACAATTGTTTAAAAAATGTTCAATCAAAACGTCACGTTTTTTTTTTTTTTTTTTTTTTTTTAGTCGACTAATCGTTGAGCAGGACAAGACTTTGGTCGACTAAGGATTTCTTTGGTTGACTACAGCCCTAATATATATATATATATATATATATATATACACACACACACACATTTTACTAATTTATTTAATATTTAGCTCAAATTGACGTTAAATTAATTTTTAGTTAGCGTCATGAAATTGTTCAGGCTAGTAATAGCTAAAATAAAATCTATACATATTTTAAAAATGTATAAGAAATTTACATTTGCATTTATTAATTTAGCAGACACTTTTATCCAGTGAATTACAAATGAGAACAATTAAAGCAGTTAAACAATAAGACAACAATATGCAAGTGCGATGACCCTTCCCAGTCTAATCTAACACAGTACATGGTGCTTTTTTTAAATAAATCAATCGATGTAGAATAGAAGAGAAAGTGTTAGTATTAATGGATCAAGTGTTGCTGAAAAAGATGCATCTTAAGCAGCCTTGAAATAGCTACAGATTTAGCAGTTCTGGTTGAGTTAGGCAGATCATTCCACCAGCAGCGAACAATCAAGGTAAAGGTCAGAGATAGAGATTTTGTGCCTCTTTGAGATGGCACTATAAGCCGATATTCACTTGCAGAGCGCAAGTTTCTGAATGGCACATTAGTCTGAAGTAATGAGTTTAGATAAAAGGGAGCAGAGCCAGAGGTTGTTCTGTAGGTAAACGTAAGTCACTTGAATTTGATGAGAGCAGCAACTGGCAACCAGTTCAATTTTGAAAGGAGAGGAGTGACATGTGCTCTCTTCAGCTCATTAAATACAACTCTGCTGCAGCATTTTGGATCAGTTGCAGAGGTTTGACAGTGCAAGCTGGAAGACCAGACAAGGGCAGCTCTAGCAATGTGGTCTGTGCAGTTCAATTGATGGAGTTATGGATGACGAGTTTGTGGTGTAGTGTAGGCAGGCTGACAGACATTTACATTTACAAATCACCTTTTCAGAATGGAAAGGCACCCTTTTACATAATGGACCCAGTTGTGGAGACATAACTTATGTGCTTCTTTTAAAAACCCACAGTGAGCTGCCTACCTAGACAGCATTTTGAGCACCATGAGTTCAATAAGCGCATTCCAATTCCGATTGAACGCCTATTACACCCAATACCGCTCAGTAATTAGGTTTAGAAACACAACAGTAAGTTACTGTTGGACTCTACGTAAATAAAACCGACGCTATTTTACCTTGTGCGACAGTTTTTCGGTTTCCTACCGCAGTACAAACAAGAAAAATATTATATGCAAATAATTAAAGAGCAACGTTATTTGTTTTCTTTGCGTGGAACGTCTGACATCTAACGTTACACTCACGAGTTCAAATAGCAAAAAGTCCTTTTGACAACGTAACAGGAAGGGCCTTAAAATGTGTAGTTTGAACATTTAACAGGATAAATCATACCTTTAGACTACAGTTATCCTCGGATCCATATGCACACTAGTCCCTTCATTCAAAACAAAAACAAGCACGCACTTCCGGGTGAGATTTTCTTCTTCTTCTTTGCTTCTAATGGAGGTTGGTAACCAGCTTTTGGTACATTATCGCCACCTTTTGCTCCGGAGTGTGAATCAGACAAGCGGTTTACAATCTAGTTTCCACACAAACATAGATTAAAAAAACAAACAAACAACAACAACAAAAAAACTTATAACACACACACACACATTCATTCATTTCACAACACAACACACTTTCCATATCCCTGTTTATCCTCATAATCTAATAAACAAACCAGTTTAGCTTAAGAAACAATGTTCTAACCTGTGCTGTCACCTATATTCAACACACCTTTTAATGCTAATTCCCACACCCCTAATTCCCTCAAATTATTCCTCATTATCTCTCTTATTATCTTATCTTAAAATGATGTGCTGCACTGACTCCTCTTGACACCACTCACACACGTTTCATGTTTCCTATCATTTTCAGTGATTTGTTATGAACGGAGTATACTCCTAAAGATCTTCTATTTTGATGTTCTTCTATTAATTCCTTTAGCAGGTATTCACCCCATATACTGTCACTCCTGTCTCGGGTTTCTTAGAATATACACACACACACACACACACACACACACACACATATATATATATATATATATATATATATATATATATATATATATATATATATATATGAATTCTTTGTAATCTTTATTTATGTACTTAAATACCCATAGAGCCACCATCGAATATACAACTGCCCAGCCATCTTCATATCAAATACTTCTTTTGTTCGGGTTTGTTCAACTTCATACAGGATAAAAATGGTGGCTAAAATGAAAATATTATTTTGTCTGTCTGCCAGAAATAAGTTTTAATTCTGAGAGGAAAAAAAATAGAAAATGTTCCATTATGGAACTCCATTATTATATTCTCTCTCTCTCTGTTTTTTTCCCCCCCAGTAGACTCAGTAGATTTATTTCAAGGCTTTTGTTGATAGAATTTAATATATATATATATATATATATATATATATATATATATATATATATATATATATATATATATATATATATATACATAACAGGACATCTTATAAAAAAAATTGACATCTAACATCAAATACTGTGATGTTCGTGAGAGTTGAGGTATATTCAGGACAGAAGACATTCTGTGCACGCTTTAGGCTTGGTTTGCGGACATAGTCTCACTTCCTCCGATAACCTAATAGAAAACTCTCAAATGGGGGAACTATCAGGGTTCTAAGAACAGTGAGTGGTTATAGGTTTACAGCCTGGAAGTTCTATCATTTCGATTGTCTAAACGGGAGAATTGTGTTGCTCCATCAAAATGCCGATGAAAGGGTGAAACATTTGTGAATGGGAAGATCTGCAGAAAAGATCTACCACCTCAAATTCTCACGAATGTCTTATGTGCTTGAGGTGGAAGAAAATTCCTGTAACTTTTTAATACTGACTTCTAAGTTAATGGCAATGCAATCCTGTATTTTAACAGCAATATGAAGGTGCACTCAAAAAATACCTTGGTTCAGAAGCATGTGAGAAATTCAGGAGGAGCTACTGACATGTTTGTTATTTGTTATGTTGTTATGAACCATTCAGCATTGGGTGCATTGCATTTACAAATTATTACATCATCACACTTCCCGTAATGCTTTTGTAATGGCCCTCTTTTTAGTACATCACAGGTGTGCTTATCTACCGATATGGACATTCTTTGCATTTGACATTAAAAAGGAAGCCGCTGACTAATACTATTTGTAAGAATATCAATCAGATGTCAAGTTTTTAAGAAAATTCCACAAACTCACTGCACTATGGGGAAAAGAATGTGTCAGAGAAATAAAAAAATAGTGTGTGTGTGTATATATATATATATATATATATATATATATATATATAACACACTCTAAACTGTATATATATATATATATATATATATATATATATATATACATAATATGTATATGTATATAACAGAATGCGTTAAATCAGTACTTTGATTATTTTTCTATATAGCCTAACTATTAAAATTAATGGCTATATTATATTATATATAGCCATTAATTTTAATAGTTAGGGTATATAGAAAAATAATCAAAGTACTGATTGCCCCAATGTCTAATGTATAATGTGATAAATTGATAAATAATTCCTGGATATAAATCCAATGGAATTGTGCAAACTGGACTGTGTATGTATTTCAAGCCTTAAATTGTAGGAAAGCATCAAGACACGTCCGAATTTAATGTTAGCTTCACTTCCCGTCTCCTGATACCTTCATCAATTTTTGAAGGCAGCATAGATGTATCTTTCACCTGCATTTGATATACCGCATTCTGTTAAAAATATAAATGGGACACGGTGATGGCAATGCTTTTGTAGTTTTTTACCTCACACATTTCGTATTCTCCAAGAAACTTTGACCTTGCTCGCAAAAAATGTCTGAGTTCCCCGCAAATAGATAAATAATAAAATATTAATTAAAAATAAAATAAAATAGTCTTTGCGAACTAACGCAAAGTTTCTGGGAAACGCAAAGGTTTTGCTGAGAAAATACATTTTGCGAGGGATTGCAAAAGTTGTGACAAAACTGCATCACAGCTTTGGTAGCCTAAATCGTAATGTTTTTTATTTTATTTTATTTTACTCACAACTGAAATTTAGTATAGGCGAATTATGATGCCATAGCCTACATTTTTATGTCATAGGTAACTTTTTAATATCAGAATTAGCCTACTAACAATGTCATAATTATGACTCGATATGTCAAAATATCGATTTTTGTAAAGACTTAGTATTTCATAGGCTAATTACGATTCACTAGCATTATTTATTATTATTATTTATTTTTTTTTGCCTTCCATAATAACGAAATCAGGCAATTAAGTTATTTTAATAACTTAATAATAATCATAATAAGTTTTCTCGAGCATTTTGTTGAGCATCTTGGAGACTGTTTTTTGAGGAACAATATTTTTAATGAAAGCGAAACTTGAAGACTTAATTACTAGTCCCTACCTGTGATAGCCTATGTCGCGGGGAAAATCCTGTGGCGATGACTCATGCATCATCATAAAGAGGTAGGCCATCATAAAAGGAGCACCACTGTCAATGCCACTACAATAGATTTGCTTCCAATCATTCCAGAAGAAAGGACTGCACGAGACATTTAGTATGAATCTACCATTATTCGTGGCGTGTCTAGTTTGCCTTTGCGCTGCTTACGCCAAAGGGGCCCCGGCCCGCGCAAATGAGCTGAAAATCACGGACTGTAAAGCGCTGTCAATGAAACTCAATGACATGGCGAGAGATTTATATCAAAAGGTAAGGATGCCTACTTTAAGAAAATATATATATTAGAATTTTTTCTTAATTTCTAAATTCACTCTTTATTGTTTCAGACATCCTGCTTATGTTGTTGATATATTAAAGCAATTGTATGCTCTGTGCAGGTTGAGTCTCCTAAAATTGCAAGTATCATCGATGGCGCTCCAGTGTCTATACGACCAATTGACACATGTGATCCCTGGACTCTTCAAAACAAAAAAGAGGTAACAGGATAGACGCATTCTTATTGGTCTATAAATGATTCCATAGGCTAGTAGATCATACGTTTTACACTGCACTCTCAGAAAAAAAAGTTTCAAAAGCTGTCACTGGGGCAGTACTCTTTCAAAAAGCACACATTTTGAGTAACTTAAAGGTACATATTGGTACCAAATGTGTATAATACATATTAGTACCTAAAGGGTAGGCTACTGCTTTTGTATAATTTGTCCTGGCAGTGTGTTTTATACAAATATGTTGTCAAATGTTGTAATTTGTCCCTGTCTTTTGCTTTTCAGCCTTGTCTTTCACGAATTATCATGGCTCTGAAAAACTACACCAGAATTTTCCACAAAGACGGTGTGTTTCAGAATTCAGCTTGCGAAATTTGGAGAGAGCAGGCCAACAAAATCGCTGTTGTCACCAGAGACATCCTGCGGGTGCTTAAGGTATGTGTGTTTTTATTCAAAATCTTTGCTAGTGCTCGTACACTTCCTTCTGATGTAATGCACACCTGCCACGTTTTCATAGAAGAGGCAAAACATTTTTTTCCCCACATCCTTATCTGTTATCCTCCTGGAAAGTTTTGTATGTAAATGACTTTATCAAATGCTCTTTTAATTTCATTATTGTCTTGTTTGATTACCAGGTACCAGTGGTCGATGCTCCTTTGACTCCAGTCGAGTGGAATGACATCACTCTGTGCCGAGACAGTGTGGAAAGGCTCTACTCCTTCTCCATCATATCTGCACGCGTCTTCTCTTTTCTGGCATCCCCAGTTGCTCCTACGGTGGAGATGAAACAGTGTTAGATTGAGAGAAAAGATAATATGTTAGTAGTGATCATGTTGGTCAAAATGTTCAGCTTTTTGCTGCTTCTACAAAAGTTCTCCTGTGTTATAATAACACGGATTTAATAACAACAACTCAAAGTTGCATCAACATTAAGAATTCATGTGTGACATGATTCGATATATTTATAGAACTATTTATTGTGTTCTTATTTATTTCTGTATTTATTGTACCAAGAAGGTGTGTCATTTAATAAATATATGAGCAAGTATTTCAGAACTCTGTATTCATAAGTTGTCTTCATTGTTGCGTGTTGTTCTTTTGGGGAACAAAGAAATTCATTGAAGAACTACAGTAACATATAGCTAGGCTAATTACTTTTACTAGGTAGTACTAGAACTCCAATCAACAAGGAAATGACAGAGTCGGCGCTGTCAAATTTCCCAGTCTGAAGTCAACAGCTCTCTGTAAAAGGAGAGGGAAGATGTGATTTCCATAAACATTCATGCTACTCTTTATGGTGGCATTAAGCTTCCTGCAAAATATGTCCTTACCTTAGATGCTGTCACCACTCAGCTCTCTCTGGAACGTGTGTATTGTCCCACAAAGGATGATGTCATTGTCATACAAAAGAGAACTTGGTTTACCAACAAACACACAGGGCAAGCAAAGACAGAGGTCACATTATTGACTTTTTCCAGATAATTGATGTTATTTTTTTGACAGGAAGCACAAAAGAGGCAATAAATACATCATAGTCTCCATTAAAATAATAATTACAAAAAAAAAAAATAGATTGCAAGCATCATCATCAGAATTTTTTTTGACACTACACTTTTAAATGAATTAACTGTACGGTCATATCACACTGTCTTATTATTATGCTAACGTGACAATTTCACAGAAGAGGAAGTAGGACTATTGCCAATACCAGAGAATCTAAAACTCTAGATATCTCTGATTTTTAATACAGCTTCTTTACATGATTTTTTCAAAAGTTTAATTTCGCAAATGTACCTACAACAATAATAGCAGACTTGTTGAAATTTCATAAAACACACTAGCTTTACAACAAACAATCCAATTTTAAGATAAATAATATACAAATAAAGCAATATAAACTATAATTTAGATTATTACAATTTTATTTCAACAAATGTATATGAAAAATTAGAATAACTGAAAATAAAATAATTAATTAATTACAGGACAAGCTGACGGAGACACATCTAATAAACTCAATAAAACGAAAAAGAAACTAGGCTACACACATAAAAATAAAATATTTAAATAAATAAACAAATAAAATAAAATCTCCATTATGTTAATGAGCGGAAAGAGGCTGTGTTTCAAATCTAGTGTGCTACTTAGTCATCGCACACACGCGCGTAGGATGCTGTCTACGTAGGCAGCTCGCTTGGTTTTGAAACCTAGCCGCAGACGCTCTATTTCCTGGTTACTTCGCAAGGTGGGTGGCTCTCATGTGACAACATTAGCTCTTTATTTACAAAACTTTAATGTACTTTAACTTGTATTTTGTGCTGTGTTTATTAATCTTTACTTCATACCTTACTATTGTTCATGGCGGGTTTTCTTCAGCTTTTATCAGCAGCAGCAATTGTACTACTATTGAATCCATTAGCTGGATAGCTAACAGTGTTCAGATGTTATCATCATGAATGTTGTACATGCTACGCATTAAGACCCCACAAAGTACACACTAGTCCGTGGTATATACACACATCATAAATAAACCGCAAACAGGTTATCGTCGGGGAAGTTATTGTAATGATAATCGTAATTCATTGTAAAGAGTGTGTACCCAGGGAAAGGGCATCCTTATTTGTTTTTAATGGCTTCGGATGTTTGCGTGAAGCATATCACGGCTGTTGTTTTTCTGCAGGATGAATGTGGGCGTTGCTCACAGCGAGGTGAACCCAAACACACGGGTGATGAACAGCCGGGGGATCTGGCTGGCCTACCTGCTGCTCACCACTGCCCTGCATGTAGTCTTACTCAGCATCCCTTTCCTCAGTGTGCCTGTGGTGTGGACGCTCACCAATGTCATACACAACCTGGTCTGTTTGGAATAATCAAGATTTTTAAATGTTTTTTGAAATAAAGTCTCTTATGGTCACATAACCAAGTGCATTTGCCTAATAAAAATGAAAATAAAATTTAAAAAAATGTAAAATGTAATGTATTCCTATGGTCTTCAGTATCACATTATCCCTCAGAATTTCACAATATTACAGTTTTTACTGTATTTTTGATCAAGTATGCAGCCTTCGTGAGCAATTAAAAATCAGTTAATTGGTTGAATTTATAAAGCCAATTCATGGGAATTATGTAAAAGTTGTATATTCTAAGTTTAGTGGTCCGTTGTTAACGCAATTCTCTCCTATTTAGGTGATGTATCTGTTTTTGCACACCGTCAAAGGCACACCGTTTGAGACGCCAGACCAAGGCAAAGCACGTTTGCTAACACACTGGGAACAGATGGACTATGGCATCCAGTTCACAGCATCGAGGAAATTCCTTACCATCTCACCCATTGTACTGTGAGTGATATTCATAATTCTCTTAAAACTGACTGAAACAGAAATGGTTCCTCGTGGACTGGTACACTACACTGTAAAAAAACATTTTCATGATTTGTAATCACAACATTTTTCTTTTGTTAACTCAACTTAGATAGTTCAGATAACATTATTTTGAGTTTCTGATGATTAACTCAATCTCCTTCATTGTTTTAATTAGGTACATCTTGGCCAGCTTCTACACTAAATATGACACCACCCACTTCCTAGTCAACACAGGCTCGCTACTAAGCGTCCTCCTTCCAAAGTTGCCTCAGTTTCATGGAGTTCGTCTATTTGGTATAAATAAATACTGATATGACACTGCAGCCCGCTCATGGAGGGGACGTGGCATCATGGAGATGAGATGACTGAAGTTCCTTTATTCTCCATATGATGCCTCCTTGGTCCAAAGCCGTAGGGACTTAAGGAACCAAAACTGCACTGGACTCAAGTACATTATTTAAAAAAACAAAAAAGGCCTTCCATGCTCAGGTTTACTCAATCTGTGTTTTTTTTTATCCAATCTTATGTCTACAATTACTTTTCATCATATAATACTTTTCTAGATTCGTCAAGTTTAAGGAAGTTTTGACTACATTGCAACAGACAATGTGCCAATTACTATTCGCCGATATTAATTATGTTAAGGTTACCTTTGCATAATCCCACAACAAGCTCTGCCACTGTGGAATCAAAACATGATTGTGCTGAATTATAATATTCAGATTGTTTTTTGTCAGTGTTCTAGTATAACGTGGGAACTGCAGTTATTAAGATATGTTAGAATTAATAGGAAAACACATCTGTTTTGAGGTCGATCCAAACTGTTGCTCCATTTATCATTTCATTTTTTCCAAAAATGCAAAACAAAGATCTGTGATAATGTGTGATTGTGCAAAATCTGGTTTCTCTTGAAGTGTTTTTCTTAAAGTTCATTGCTTAGTTTTTTTTTTCCTGATTATATTAGAATTTCTGTATTTATTTATTCCACCATATCACAAAACATTCCAATTTGAAGTAAAATGCCAAGGTTAACACACATTATTATATATGTACGTGTCTGCATGGATCATGTTTGTTCACAATACAAAAGTGACAGTATGCAGATTGGGGAACAAAAACCTGAGACCACATTGAAAATAAAGTCAAATTCTAATTTAAAGCTGGAAATAGTCTGAAAGTTTTAGATTTTTTTTGCCAATTTACAACAAAAAACAATAGAATATAAAATGAATTAGAAATATATTACAATTCCAAAATGTGTACAGCTGGTCAGATGCTGCAATATGCATTTTGGATCATTTTCAATTTCACACAAGCTTACAGAGTTCATGTAGCTTGAGTACTGATGTCATTTTGTTGCACTGGTATAATTAAAATGATTTGCACAAGATAACGTATCAGTCATAAAGTCATTTATGGACTAATATATACAAAGTCTCAGTGGACAGATGAGGTCAACCAGCCACATCGATCTATACTCAAGAAAATAACATTAACAGTTGCATTGGTGCCTTGTGTATTCAACATAGTCCTATGATACGAATATATTGAGCACAACATTTAAGTTTGATGCTCAGCCATGCCCATAAAGTTGCATCATTATTGTGAGGAGGATGCATGCAAATCTTCTGAAGCAGTCATACTACTATATGATCAGTAATCACATGTAGATTAACGTGGGAATCCTCTCTCCTGACCTGTTGGGTAACAACAAACCACACATGATGTGAACAGGGAAAAGATGGTGGCGCGCATCAGACGCACACGAGGAAACTCAACAAGTTCAACACTGTGGATCTGTGTCGGTCCGAGGAATAATATACGTGCATTTGGTTAGGTTGTGAAGGTTTAGCGGGGGAAATCCACGAGTTTTACATGTCACACACCTACACGCGGCACGGGGCAAGCCCGAGTGCGATGAGCCGATAGTTATTCGGGAATCCCCACCTTCAGGCTCAGGTGTCTCCCAAACGCTAGGATACTGCATTTCAGGGAAAAGGTAGTAGGAGGGAAATTGTGTCCTCGGCCCACCTGTACCACCGATTTGCCTAGCGTATGTACACGTTGTGTCTGTTTACCACGAAAGCACATGCAAATCAGCTTCTGGCTCAGTGCTCTAGAATACTGAGGAATCCTGTGCTGGTGACACGCGACACGCACGCGACACGGGGAGCACCCCTGATGATGTCGCCGCTGGAATGCAAACAGCGTGACCTGGAGAGGAAGAACAAGGAAGGGTGTATTATTTATCTCTTGCGCTCAGCTTTAGATTTTTGCCGTCTCTAAGTCGGTGGGATTCCTGTGAGGTGCTGCCTGTGACAGAAGAGACAATGCTTCTGCTGTTTACCGCAATTCTGCTTTCTTCGTGTTCCTGTTTTAAAACCTGTTCTAAGAAAGGTCTGCACTGATCGATGAAGGTCAGCCAAAACCACAGCATTTGTATATAGAAGACCCAGAGGTGATCAGCCGTAAATCTGCGGTAAACATCGGTGCTGTGGAGTGACTGTATTTTGGAGGAGTGAGTGGGGAATGTAGAAGTGAGTCAGCGATAATTAAAAACAAGTCAGAAGAAAAGTGAAAATGAGTTCGCTGAAATAAGAATGATTTTGTTGGACACCTTTTTTGAGAGGTTTGTTTGTTGCAGAGAAAACTGTTTTCAACATGCATAAAAAATAGTGTTTATGAAGCCCCTAAAGTGACATGGTGATTAAAGAGCAAAGAGATGGGAGGAAAATTATGATACATTAAAAAAAAAAAAAAAAAAAAAAAAAAAAAAAAAAATTGCAAAAGCATTAAATCATCTGGTCCTACTTTATATTAAGTATTGCTATGTAACCTAATGTACGTTTTCAATCTTAGGTTTGTTTGTTTTTTTACATTTTTTTATTTTATTTTTTTTAAATTGAATTTTAACAATAACAAAACATTTTACATAAAAGAGTACATATAACCATACATGTCAGGGGTAGAGAAAAAAAAAGAAAGAAAATAAATAAAAAATAGTTTTCAATCTTAGGTGCATGCCAGGAGACCACAAATGTCCTCATGTAAGGGACTTTTATAAACACCCAATTTTTTTTAAACACTGAAAAATTATAAAATTTCTAAAGATTTACTTTATTATATATTTTCTTATACTCACAATACTGTTTTTCATTGATTTCCTTTGACTCAATCTATTTAAGAGATTAATAACTAATATTTACATTTTGTTTTTTTCATCATGTTTATTTTAATCTCTTATTGATGTACTTACTTATACCCCCTAGCATTTACTAATTTATTGATTTAATTATTATTTATTTCTTAATCTTATTTTTCTCTAGATTTTTCCACAGGCCGTCACTACCCTTGTGGCCCCGGACCCCATTTGAAAACCCCTGCTTTAACACACTCTTAAACCTAAACATACTGCAAAACCTGTCCCTAACCTTAATCATTTCCCAACTCAATAGCAGTATTTTACAATACAAACATAAACAGAAAATAAGTACTCTGTACCAAACAATCTTTTAATGCACTTACTAATGACACCCAATTTAAAGGGTGAACAACATCATGTCTCTCTAAGGGCTCAACAGTACAGTGATGTTCAAGAGATTGAAAATAAAAAGCACCTGCTGCTGATTGTTGTGGTGTGTGTTTTTTCTTCTGGTTGCCTTTCTGCTGTTGTCTGTAGGTGGATGGAAAAAGTGGCACATCAAGTCCAAATTAGGATGTGGAGATATGGGTTCCTGTTACATGCTTAAGGGGGTGGTGGGGGCCATGGAGAAGTGACATCATCTTCTGATTGCCTGGAATGGGATTTTGTCTGCGGTCATATTGGATGGCCTCTTTCTGTTTAGTATATCCTGTAAAAACCCTAGAATTCTCTAATAATCTCATTTTATCAATTCAATTTGGGATTTCTTTTTTTTTTTTTTTGTAAACATAAGTTGATATATTTTCCAAAATATATAAGGTTCTTTGGTTTAAAAAGCACAAAACCATGTTAAAGATGTGAATATTTTTTGGCCACACCTGTAGACGTGATAGTAGCAATGATAAGCAATCAAGAAGTGATGTTAAAAGTTTAAAGTAACGTGCAGTGGTTAGAGCTCTGTTACTAGACATTTAGCAATTACATCCATTAGCTCGAAAAAAATCTGTTATATCTGCTAGATTTCCTTGCTCTAAAAAGTGTATAGATATACCGGCAGCACCTGTGCAAGCAACCCAATACACCTGTTAAACAATCAGTGGTTGGAGTCTGATGGTGGTTGTGGTTGAGTTGAATCAGGTGTGTTTGATTAGGGAGACACAATGACCAGGGATCTGAACCACTGCTCTATTGGTTTTATGCTGCCACCAAGTGGTCACAGCAAAAACGTAGTTTAACAACTTGGTTACTGTAGGTGTTGTACTGTTTTTACATTGGACTAACTCTAGCTAGTAATGAGTAAAATATATTGCATGTATTTTTTAGAATAGAGTTATGGTTGTTACTTGTAATTATGCATAATTTACTGTTATTACTTTAGTAAGTGCGTTATAACGTGCAACTAGTGTCGACTCGCCTTAAAATAAAGCGCTACCAACAATTCTGTTATCTGTGAGATTTGACCATGTTTGTGATTTTACAAAGTAAAGCAATAAGACTATGTAATTATAGTGTTTTTATTTTTCATAAAAAAATAATCCTTTGACCTTGAACAGACTTACAGCTCCAATCAATGTCCACAAAAAGCTGTATAACATTTGTGCCTCTTCTATTCAGCTGTTTTAGTATTGCATTTTTATTGATATACACATGTGCCTGGGCCTTAGTATAAACTTAAAAACAAACAAAATCATAAAATAAAGTCCATGTAACAGCACAGTGTTTACAGTTCCCTCCTCACACGGGACATCTCTGCAGAAATTAAACTCAAAGATTTAAGACAAATAAACATCGTTTTTAAGAAAATCACTGTTGGCCTCTCTCAAAAGCCACGAAAACAACATCCAGGGCATTTTCGCCATTAATCTGTTACGAATGCATCAGAGACTGAAGTCATGTGTTTGCAGTCACGAGTGAAAACCTCCTACAGAAGAACAGTAAATGCTACACTTCAGCAGATCTCAGATCAGATTAAAACATTTAAATACTTTCAAACACTGTCATTTCACCCGTGTGTTGTTCAGTCGTGGAGACACCGCCTCAGGCTTCACGCCGTCGTCTGTTTCCCACCCCTCCTCCTCTTCCTCCTCCTCCTGTTCTTCCTCATCAGTGGAGAACAGCTCATCTTCGAAGAAGGATCCGCCCAGCCCGTACTCCTGTGTGTGAACTGACACCTCATTGGACAGCAGATGTGGAGAGCCTTCGATGAAGTCTGCAAACCTGAGTGCAAGGGTGTTTATTTTAGATAACATGACATTAAAATGGACCTTTTTCTGTCTTTGTATAAACATTTTTTGGTCTTAAGCATCATTCTTCAATATTTTGAAGTCAATCATTACCGGAAAATTAAAATTTCCAAGAAAACTTTTGTGTTCTCCCTAAAATCTTTCCCTCACAAAACTTTTCAGTTGGAAGTAATATGAAGTGAGAGAAACACTGAAACTATATTTCAGTGTTTTTACGAGCGAACACAAAGTTCCTTGGCTGAATGCAAACATTTGTGTGAAACGCAAAACATTGAAATGTATTTTTTTTCTCCAATCTTATACAACAAACACTATGTAACTTTGTATTATTGAGTGAGTTGCAAAAATCCATCTTTCAAACCACTTTACCCAAATTCAGTTACTATAATATTGATTTACATTTTAGAGTTATTGGGACAGATTTTGCAGGAAATTGCCTATAAGATAAAATTAACTATTAGATAAAAATAAGTTTGTCATCACAACAAACAGCAAATCTCAGGAGAATCACCGGTTGTTAAAATTTTCAAACTTTTTTATTTGCTCTTCTGCTCTGATATGTCCTATATCCAAGTGTGCACCACTGCCCCGAAGGCTCCAACCATGCAAAAGAGCAAAGCCGAAGCACAACCAAACCAATGCTTTTTCACAAGATGCGTGCATCTTTTTAACCACTAGAGGGCCAAAAAGTTGCATAGTGTAGCTTTAACACTGCTTCTAAAATATTTTCTCGTACCGCTTAGGAGATTGGATCCTAGAGACCGTCTTCCAGGTGTTGAAATCAGGACTGCTGCAGTATTTCCTAAGTTCCTCCAGAGCTTTCTGAGTCTCCACCTCCGACTGTCTCTGATACTCCTCTTCTGTCAGCAGACGCCGTGGCTCGAGTTTCTTAGGCTTCAGCTTCCTTCAGAGCATTCATTCAGCAAGAAGACAATAACTACAGTGCTCAAAATGTATTTGAACAACTTTTACTAAAGTTATATGCTCACTGATAAAGTGTGAAGGCCTTGGTAAAAGGGTACTCCAGGTTCTTTGAGCAGAACGCAGCTATCATGATGGCCAGAGCCACTTGCTGGACCTGATTCCCAGCGTACACTAGCAGAAGGCCGAATATCTGCAGCGTCCAGGACAGGATGTTGACACTTCGCTCCTCCACCAGAGGCCCATAGCGGTAACAGACTGCAAAACTGATGAAGCCGACAACAATGACATAACCTAAATATATATAAAGCAAAGAACAGTCAGCACTCCTTAAATACTAGTATAAAAATATATGAATCAAGTATTTGCAAAATAAATTTTGTTTCATAATATTTCAATCAAATAATAGTAGTTCAAGTCGCTCACTTTTCACAATCCAGTCATATCTGGTGTACAAGTCTTATCTACAGCCATTATCTCTCACTGAATATATATTACAAAAATTAAATGTGTCCTATGTTGGACTTTATGAACATAAACAAGTTTTCATGGGGCTCTCTTACCGATAGCCAGATGCCAGTGATCTTTAAGAATTATTTGGAGATTCCTAAACACCAGTTGGATGATGTAGAGAGAAAAGGACCAGCCGCCCATCACCAGCACATAGAATGGGCTTTTCTACAGGCCAAGGAAACAAACATGCTGAAACTAAGGTAATAAGACCATAAGGGATAGTTCTGTCATCATTTAACCTCAAGTTGTTCCAAACCAGTGTGAATTTCTTGCTAAACACAAAAGAATACATTTCGAAGAATGCAAGTAACCAAACAGTCGATGGACCCCATTAACTTCCATAGTACTTTTTTCCATAATATGGAAGTCATGGGACCTGCTTGGTTACCCATATTCTCCAGCAGAAGAAATAAATTAATTTAGGAATAACTTGAGGTTGAGTAAATAACGGAATTTTTATTTTCCCCTTTCCCTTTAATAAGATCACACATAAAGACAACCAAGGTGTTTGATGGTAGAGAAAAGGATGTTTAGTACTGATTAGAGAATGCAAGGAATCCAACCTTGGGTAAAAAACGGCTGATGATGAAGATGACGATTATAAGGGACGCGATCATGCCGGTGCTCATGCCAGCAGAGTAGTAGAACACTTGACTCCTAAAAGACGGATGAAACGGGTGTGAGCAGAGACTTATAAAACACAATATCCTCAATTATGCCTCCATCCAGGAAAAGAACTAGCTAAAGAGAATAATTTAATTTTTAATTGTATTAAGTGTCAGTTACCTGCTTAGAATGTCTGCAAAAAAGAACAGCAACACTCCAGCCAGAAAAACCAAAAACAGGTAGATGTCAAAATCTACAGGAGGAAAAAACAATAACACAACCTCGATTAAATGAGAGCATGATTTCATTTAAGCAATAAAATCTGCAGGACCAACAGGAATAAGTTTCCCTATCCATATGGACTTTTGCCTTTCTAATATATTCAAGCAAGTCCTTTTCAACTCACGTCGGCTAGGTTGTACTGTATAGAATGTACGGGAGTCTGAAGGGTCCACCCTGAAACAGGTCTTGTTGTTAAAGAGACTGATGCTGACGGTGGTCTCATTGGTCTGTTCGCGAACAAAATACTGCACAAGTTTCCAGATGCTGAAATGCTCAAGCTCCTGCAGATCCTGCTCATCATTAACCACCGTCACTTTCAGCTTTGTAGTGCTCCACACTCTCACCTGTCAATCAAATAACGGGCAGGGGCTCTCAATTATGATGCAAACATTACTGATCACATTGACAAGTCATAGATAGGAGTCTTTAACCTGTATTCTGGTCCATGTTTCCCTCCATCCAGGTATGATGGAGTTATAGTAGCAAAAATGTTGTGGAGCTTGTGTCATGATTTCTTGACCATCTTTAATTTCTATGATGGGACGGGTGGCACCTGCATGACAATGACAAAGTAATAACTTTTGTGAATCATATGTGTGTTTTTGAATCATACACATATTTTAAATTACGAAATTATGAAATAAGATGATTCTATTTACAAAGAATAACACGTTTTGCTCAAATTTACCGTGAAGTGATGGTTTAACTTCACGGTAACTTCACATCTGGTTGTGACAAAAAATGATTAAAAAAAGACAACTAACTACATTATCTCATAAAGTTACTTTAAACTTTTAAAACATCTGTATCCACAGCTAATAATTACATCAACAAATATATACCAAGTAACGTTACGCTAACACGTATAGCTTTCTTATGGTTCTAAATAATTTACAAACAATATGTATCAAGATATAGTATCTCAAAGCTTGTCTAACTATTGCTTACCTAAGGTTTGATAAAAATAAAATGAAAATAGCACAGTAGTCAAGATAACTTTCAATCGGATTGTTTTGGTTCTAAAGCCACTTTCGGATTTCATTAATCCCGCCATGATGTCTTCTCGCGTTTCTTCGATGGTTAGGGCGACGTTACCAACGAGACTTCAGTGCTGAACAGCGTCATCTGCTGCACTGGAGTGACCACGCGCTTCTACCCATCACACATTACTGAAAGTGACCGGAGACAGTTACTCAATTTTTTCTATCAACTGTAAAAGTAAAAAATGTTTTTATTTTTTTACATTCAAGTGTTTTTGTGTGAAAGTGTGAAATAAATCGACAAAACTGTGCCACTGATTTTTTATTTGTTTACATTTTTAATCACATTTTGCTATTAATTTTAAGCAGGTGTTTCAAACATGAAAGACACTCACTCAGCCTCACTAACCCTATTAAACAAGTGATGACACAGCCGTTTCTCTGTACGTTGCCAGATTGTTTTTTTCCTGTTGTCTGTTCCTCATAATCCCATCCTTTGTCTTTAAAGCTCTTGCCCTAATTTACAGTTTAAAAACACTTCCTTGTCATACTTCCCTCACTACGAACATTCAATTTGCAAATCCTCTTTTTTTTCTGTCCATAAAATGGACAAAAACAAACAAACATTTAATTGTAGAGCTCATTAAACTCCCATTACAGAGCATCACCATGCCTATCTGTTCCTTTAAATAGTCTAAATCACTTTCCCTGTTAATTTGAAGTCTATACAGTGAGTTGCAAATAAAATAATCAGGTGATCCAAGCACATATGCGTAAAATAATTACAAATTCAGCCAAAATGTTAGTTGCCTACTTGTTCTATAAACAAGAATCACTTTGATACATGAATACATTCTTTCAAATATAGCAAAATATACACAAATAAAACATGAGTATACAAAAATATGTCTTCCTTACAGCTGTAGATCTCAATTGCAATGTGAACATCACTTTATCACAAATTCAAAGAGAAGATATACATAACATTAACAGCATGAGAGGTTGAGATGCATGTCCAGGGTAGATGTCGAGTTAAAAAAATCAGCATCTGGATGTGCAGCATTAACTGCTCCAAGATTTTGGGTCCTGACAGTAAAGTACATTTCTGGCCATGGATTCTCTCAACCCCAGGCTCCTCCCGGGTGGAAATCTGGAACAATTGTGGCAGCAGCAGAAAGAGGGGTGGAGTATCCCACGGTGAAGTTCTGCAGACCCAACATCAGACATTTCCAACTGTAGCGAAGAGCCTTCCCCACGTTCTGTAAGACAAACATAATGTTGAAAAAACACTCATTGAGAATTTGTAACTTAGTCAACCAACCATTATAATGATATTTAATATATTCATATTATATAATAATTCACAATTTTTTAATAATACTATTATAAATGTGTGTTTATTGTATGAACAATAAATTACATAATCAAGGGAATTAATACTAAAATTATTGCATGACAAAAAGCAACACCTAAGGTAAAAATTCCCTAAATGTATATAAAAAGATCTGGTTCCCTTTTATTACATTTTTTTTTTCCAGATTACTTTTTTATTTCCCAATTTTAATTTGTGTATTTATTTTATGTAATTGAAAATGTAGTTTTTGGATAAATAATTGACTTAAAAATGATAAAGGATTTTATTTTGTGAATTTCCAAATAAAAATATTTAAACTCAAAATAATTTGACTGCCAGAAAAACAGCACTCACAATACTTTGGTCTTTTTGTAAATCTAAGCAAAAAAAAAAAAAAAAAACATTTTAACAATTGGATTAAAATGCAATCCAATTCCTTTGAAAGTAACTATTTTCATTCACAGATCCAGGAGATTTAGCCTGTGCCAGCACAGCAATATTATAGAATTAAGACTTTGAGTGGTTTAAATACCGGAATTCCAAGTAGACAATTTAGCTGGATTAAACATAGGCTTTATCATTTTAAACTCCATGTAGCTTAGTGTCTTTACATTAGTGACTGTGACAACAGGCCAGAAACAGGATGCACTGCTTTATCCTGTGGGAGGAAACATTTGTTGCATGACAATGGATCACTGCATGTGATCTGAATGACTCCTTCCTCCCAAAATAACAAATGACTGACTATGTACTGGCCCTAGTTGTTTTTCAAATCATCCATATGGGCAAAAACAAATGCTGTACTGAGTGAATGCAATGTAGGCTAATGGTAAAAACATAATTAATTGTGTCTCCTCCTTTGCTGCATTTTTAACGAAATCTTTCATTCATCACCATTCATGTGCTTAATGTTTTGCAAATTTAAACATTTGGTTTTCTGTAATGTTTGAGTCTCATGTTAGAGTTGTCCATAATGTTGCAATAAAAAAGAGAAATCTATCCTATTTGTGGTTGCGCCCATGCAGTGAAAATGGCAGGGCCATTTTCACTGCATAAACCTTTCACTGTATAAACCTGAAACACTGGCCCAACTGGACCAGCAACAGAAAATACTTATTGTTGAGCCCTGTATTTCACTTTATGTTGTTGAGAAAGTTGGCCATTAGCACCAAGCTTTGAAGAAGAAGAAAAAAACAGGCATGATAGGCTATATTTTAAGTGGATTACAGTGAGATGCCATGTTTGCTAAAGATACTCCATTTACTCAGCTAAGTCTGATAAGGAAACCGTCTAAGATGCCAGACAGGTCAGCTGTCTTGATCTTTGATCTTGATCACTTGAACTTTGACCTAGTCTAACACAGGGTCAGCAAATTCACTATAAGTCATGTGCTCGTTTAAAAAATATAATTTTTGTGGTTATAATATTCAAAGCATTAACTGAAGTGAGAATCTTTGCAGGATTTCATAATGAAAATTCCCTATATGGAAAATAGTTTTTTTTTTTTTTTTTTACCATTACTGAATAACACATGACAACTTTTCTGTTTAAAGGACAACTCCGGAGCAAAATGAACCTTTGGTCTAATTACACATTGCTACCTTGTCAACCGTTATCTGAGATATATTTTCATGATTGCCGAATGTAAATAGTTTTATCTCTAAAAACAGTTTAGCCTATAATGCTAGTATAATGCTAGTATATTGGGCATAGAGTAATGACTAATAAAAATCGCTTGTTATTACCACTAACAAGGCTCAAAATAGCCCCATACTCACACGACAGCATAATAAAGGTCTCTACATTCAAACCGAAGCATTGAGAACATTGTCAGTATCCATACAGTTTAATAAAAAGACATTTTATACACAGAGTGAACATCGCGAATACCGGAAGAAGCCATCTTGGAAAAATAGTCTCTACCAGTCGATCCACGAACGCCGATCCATGTGCACCGGTGAAATGTGAATAAGGTGATAAGGTGAGCGCGAACAGTAGGCTGCGTGTACATATTGAAGAGAAGAAAACGGTTCGAGTTTGTGTTTCTTCCGAAAACAACGGACCATATGATATTCTGCACAGTTCAGCGCACTTGGATCGGCGTTCGTAGATTGACTGGTAGAGACTATTTTTCCAAGATGGCTTCTTCCGGTATTCGCGATGTTCACTCTGTGTATAAAATGTCTTTTTATTAAACTGTATGGATACTGACAAAGTTCTCAATGCTTCGGTTTGAATGTAGAGACCTTTATTATGCTGTCGTGTGAGTATGGGGCTATTTTGAGCCTTGTTAGTGGTAATAACAAGCGATTTTTATTAGTCATTACTCTATGCCCAATATACTAGCATTATACTAGCATTATAGGCTAAACTGTTTTTAGAGATAAAACTATTTACATTCGGCAATCATGAAAATATATCTCAGATAACGGTTGACTAGGTAGCAATGTGTAATTAGACCAAAGGTTCATTTTGCTCTGGAGTTGTCCTTTAATAATGTCACTTCTTTCACTCATGACCAAGGCAATGGTCATTTGGAAATTTGGAAACTCCAAAAACCAGATTTAAAATCAGGATAACACAGGGACAACAAACCATTGTTAACAATTTCATCCCTGATAAAAAGTAAATAAATAAATATATAATAGCCCACATAAATTAATAAAATTAACATCAACATCTGCAAATAAAATAAAATACAATACAATAACAACATTTTCTACATTGACAGTACTATTAGAATATTGTCTGTATCCCAATAGTAACAATATAAGTTAGTAGTAGTAGGAGTAGTTCCAAAAAGTAACGGCCTTAAACTTTTGAACAGTGTGCATTAAAACGCCCTTTTATGTTACCAAGTGAAATATTCATCCTACCTTTTTGTATTTTTTATACTTTTCTTTCTTTTTCGTTTTCTTTTCCTCCTTTAGTCTGTGTTGGCTGTCATCTTCCACTAAGTGCTGATATGGAGATCTCTCCGGCTGCAGTAAAGTGAAGCGCGGATCTCTGGGCCTCTCTGCCGGCTGATCAAGGCTCTGCTCCGGTGAGCCGCTGTCGACCTGCCGCCGGTATCTGACACCAGTGTCCTCAAAGAGTCCAAGCCGAGGCACACAGAGAGACTTTGGCTTCATGGTATTCACAGGAGCGTGGTGTTGGTGTACTCTGATAAAGCTCTCAGGACTACATACGCACATCCTCCAGAGCAGCTCCGCAGTGTTTGTGTGTGTTTGGCTGGACTCCAGCTCTGATTGAGTCCATCACATCAGGGGGGAAAGTCTGACAGACTGGAGTACAAACTCATGTTGATTGTCCGACTCTGGGGTCAATGAAGTATATCAAACTGAATTTCCATTCTGTTGAATTCACTAATTCACTGGCCTACACTACAAAATAATTAGTTGTGGAATGTAAATCACTCTAGTATGTTATTGTTTTGATTTTAGACAATGCTGACACAAAATAGGCCTGAAACTTTTTCAAAAAGTTAGCAAAAAGATATAGCCTAATGATATCATAAACGTAAGCCTATTTTTCCATAAATGTTCCCAAGAAATAAAGCCTATTTGATTGATCTCTTGTACTTAAGATGTTATTTGTTTTATTTTATTAAATACAATTTGTATTAAATGTATTTAAAAAAAAATCGTGGTACAAATGAGTTATAATTGAATGTGTCTGGATTTATTTAATTTTTTATTAACTTTCATTTTTTACTTCATATATATGTATGTACATCGTTTTTGTAAAAGTTTTATTGGAAAAAAACGCTATCATATGAAAGAGGAGACCAACAGTTATATTCACTAAACCAGAACCCGCCCCTTTTGAGCACGTGATTATTGACTGACAGGAGTGAAATCACAGAAGCGAAAGTAGAAGAAGCGGACATTTGGAAATTGGCAGCTTTTTCGTCAGTACACCGGCTTGTTCGTAAGTACTCATAAGTTTCTTAAAAATACGTCAATTTAATTTGACTTTAACGTTTAAAAGGTAGCCTATATTTAAATTTTACAATCGATGGTTGTTGTCAGCCAATCTAATAGCCTTATCTACTTTCATCTTTAATTTCTGGCTTTTTATCATAGATGACATTGTTTAGTAGGCTAATAGTGTTTCTGATATGGAAATGTTAAATTTATCTCTCAAAGCCTGCCTTTTACTCAGTCCAGAGTGACACCATACCATCAATAGAGTAGTAATAACCTAGCAGTAATAATGATAATAATAACTTATTAAAGTTGCTTAGAATGTTCGATATTAGAATTCAAAAGTTCTTTAATTATACTCATTTACAATTTCATAAGGAGTGACAGTCAAAAAAGAAATTACTTTAACTGGGCATGAGTCAGTCAAAAAATATGTGTTTACTGGTGTAGTCAACATTTTTTAACTTAAATTACACAGTGGCATATTTCTTAACAAAACTCGCAAAAGAAAGTTGAGAGTAATTTGAGACCAACACGATGTAACAACCTACTTTTTGCTAATGTCATTTTAGTTCAAAAGGGATGTATGATGCAATAATGCTTTTTCTAAGCACAAGTGATGATTTTTGCATGTGATCTCCTTAAAATCACATGGCATCAAGTGTACATGCATTTACTCTGAACAAAATTATAAACGCAACACTTTTTTCCCCCATTTTTCATGAGCTGAACTTAAAGATCTAAGAATTTTTATACACAAAAGGCCTATTTCTATCAAATATTGTTTACAAATCCATCTAAATCTGCTCATTAAAAATGGGGGCAAAAACAAAAATGTTACATTTATACATTTTGTTCAGTGTATATATATATATATATATATATATATATATATATATATATATATATATATATATATATATACACAGTATATATGCTCAGTATATATTCAAAATTTGCTTAAAAGAATTAATAATACAATCTCAGCAATCTTATCACACAACCTTATGTGCACACAAGGCTACTGTTGTGTGACATGATGTTACTTGTAAAAGGGTGTATACAATTTAGCTTTTTTAAATTGTATACACCCTTTTTACACCCAGAACACTTTTTTCCAAACAAAACCCCACATGAATGTACGAAACTAGTTTCTCCAAATATAATTATAGTGGTTCCTCATTTTGTAAATTGCAACATAAATGTTCACATTACGCAATTTCTACATTAGGAGAAAGTCCTCTTGTCTAAATTACTTCATATATTATTTTGAACTTACTTGATACTTAGATTTAATCATAATTTCTTAATATATGTTTAAATGGATTATTTAAAGAAGTGGTTGCGATACATAATGTAGTTTATTTCTGTTTCTTTTTTTCTTATCTTTTTCCTGACTCACTTTTTTCATATGATTCTTACATTTTGAAATTCTTGTATATATATATATATATTTTTTTTTCTTCAGATAAAAAAGTGTGGACCGGTGAATTTTTAATGAATCTGACGGATTTAAGCTTTCCATATTCTGGGACGCCATGGTGAGAAAAGTGTGGTAAAATGTCTTTTTTTATTATATATGAGATAAATGATTAAATGATTAACTTTCTTAAAAAAATCTCTCATTCAAGGATGGTTTCACGAAATCAGCCAAGCCATGTTTCTTTAAAAAGTACCAGTTCTATGCTGGATCCAATTGATTTGAAAAGGGAACCTCTCTATTTAGAACGAAGGTATAAAGGTCTTTAAAAGTATTTTATTTTTGTTGTTGTTTTTTCATCTTACCAACCTAATTTATTATCTGTGTGAGAGTCCAGTTGTCAATATATTTCCACAGGTATCACAAGAACAAGATTCCGGTCTCTACAGTACAGTCCAATTCAGCCATGGAGTGTCAACAAGACTATAAATCAAGACTGAAATTAAAATTTCAATGCATTCACAATGACATGTCCAAACAATCAGATCCCACATTCCTGAATGACATCTTCACAGAGCTTTACATCACTGAAGGGGAAAGTGAGAATGTCAACAAAGAACATGAAGTGAGAAAGATTGAGATGGCGTTGAGGAGAAAAACCACAGTAGACATTCCAGTCAAATGCAATGACATTTTTAAACACTCACCTGAAAAAAACAGTCAAGTCAGACCCATCAAATGTGTGCTGACTAAGGGAGTTGCAGGCATAGGGAAAACGGTCTCGGTGCAGAAATTCATACTGGACTGGGCCGAGAGCAACGCTAATCAGGATATCGAGTTTGTGTACCCCCTTCCGTTTCGAGAGCTGAACCTGATGAAACTTAAACAGTTTAGCTTGATTGAGCTTCTCCAACACTTCAAAATGGAAACAGGCTTTGGAGATGGTCAGAAAAAGCAAAAAGTTCTCTTCATCTTTGACGGTCTAGATGAATGCCGCTTTCCTTTGGATTTCCAGAACAACGCAAAGTTGAATAACCCAACTCTGCCAGCCTCTATTGACGTTTTGTTAACCAATCTCATCAATAACACACTGCTTCCTGATGCCCTCATCTGGATAACATCTCGACCAGCAGCAGCCAGTCAAATCCCTCTTGGGTATATCGACCTGGTGACTGAAGTTCGAGGGTTTACTGACCCGCAAAAAGAAGAATACCTCAACAAGAAAATCAATGATGAACACCTCTCCGGCCGTATCATTGCACACTTAAAGTCGTCAAGAAGTCTGTACATCATGTGTCACATACCAGTCTTCTGTTGGCTCTCCGTTACGGTGCTAGAGAGATTGTTCGATGAAGCGGAAGATGGAGAAGTTCCCAAAACTCTCACTCAAATGTACACACACTTTCTTCTCATGCAAACCAAAGCGAAAAACATGAGATACGCTAAAGGTTACAACCCAGGCCTGGAGGGTGAAGACATGATTTTAAAGCTGGGTAAACTAGCCTATCAACAGCTAAAAAGCGGCAATCTGATATTCTATGAGGAAGACCTGATGGCTTGTGGGATTGATCTGAAGGAAGCCGTAGTGTACTCCGGAGTTTGCTCACAGATCTTCAGAGAGGAGTCTGCAATAACTGAGAACAAAGTGTACTGTTTCATCCATCTGAGCATTCAGGAGTTTTTGGCTGCCATGTATGTGTATGTCATGTTTAAGCTCCACCACAACAACGTTCTTGATCATGAAGTGCATCAAGAGGCCACCTTGTTCGAGTTGCATAAGTGTGCCATTGACCAGGCCCTACAGAGCGAGAATGGACACTTGGATCTTTTCCTTCGCTTCCTTCTGGGCCTTTCATTGGAGTCCAATCTGACCCTTTTGCAAGGCGTGCTCTCTCAATCTGGTAGCAGAGCCAGTCAGAGCATCGAGGAAACAGTTGAATACATCAAGAGGATGATCGAGGAGACATCCTTGCCAGAAAAGTCCATAAATCTGTTCTACTGTCTCAATGAACTGAATGAACTCTCTCTGGTCAAGGAGGTCCAGCGCTTCCTGAACTCTGGGCATTTTTCTAAACTCTCCCCTGCACAGTGGTCGGCCTTAGTTTTTGTGTTATTGACATCAGAAGAGAAGCTGGATGTGTTTGACTTGAAGAAGTACATCAGATCAGATGAAGGCCTTACCAGATTGTTGCCGGTTGTCAAAGCGTCAGAATCAGCTCTGTGAGTTCTTGTTTTGACTTTTCATATTTAAAATGTAAAATCATATTTTTATTAATGTATTATACCTACATTATATTCCAGACTGGATAATTGTGGACTTACTATGAGATGCTGTAGAGCTCTTGGCTCCACTGTTGGTTCCAGCTCTTCAAATGTACGAGTGCTAGATCTGTGCAATAACTCCATTGGAGACAAAGGACTGGAGCTTCTGACAGCCGGACTGGAAAACACACTGTGCAATTTACAGGAACTGAGGTAAAGCTCTTGGCCATGTGTGTGTGTATGTGAGAGAGTGTGTGTAAAGATATATTGAGTATGCATACTACCATTCAAAAGTTTTAAAATGTTTTTATGAAAAGAAAATCAGTAAAAACAGTAACATTGTGAAATATTATGTAAGATTCATGATGTGATGTGTCGTTGTTACCTCAGGCTCTCATACTGCAGAATCACCACACGCGGCTGTTCGGTTCTGGAATCAGGACTGCTCCCAAATCTCCCAAACCTTAGGGTGCTGGACCTGAGTGAAAACAGTCTGAGAGAAGCAGGAATTAAGATCTTGGCCAATTACCTGAGGAATCAGCACTGTAAACTTGAGAAACTGAGGTAAACATCCCTCCTCTCCTCACTTCAGTTCATTGGAAGGCATCAATACCAAATGTAGAATTTGTTTGGTCCTTATGATCATTGCATTATTCATAGGCTCAAGGATTGCAGAGTTACACCTAAAGGCATCTTTGCGATAGCCTCCGCTCTACAGTCCAACCCATCTCACTTAAGAGAGCTCGACCTGCACTGGAACAACCCAGGAGATGATGGAGTGGAGAAGCTTTCAGCTGTAATGCAACATCCTCTTGCCCGGCTTGAAACTCTTTGGTACTTTTTGTTAATGAAATGTTTTGTCATATACATCTATACTGTTCAAAATTTGAGGTCTAAAAAGAATATAAATTAATACTTTTATTAAGAGTGGATGCATTAAATTGATTAAAAATGACAAAAAAGTCAAATAAATGCTTACTGTTCATCAAAGAATCATGAAATGTATGTATATATATATATATATATATATATATATATATATATATGATTTTTTAGCAGTAAATCAGCATATTAGAATGATTACTCAAGGGTCATGTGACTGAAGAAGACTGGAGTAATGCTGAAAATTCATCAAATAAATTACATATTAAAATATTTAAAAATAGAAAAAAATGTCATTAAAATAAAATAATATTTCACACTATTACTGTCTTTACTGTATTTTTGATCAAATAAATGCAGCCTTAGTGAGAATAAGAGACTTCTTTTAAAAATTTTATAATTCCCGACCCAAAATGTTTGAGTAGTGTGCTATTATAAATATTAATCTCTAATTAAAATGTCTATTTTTTCCCACCCATAGGTTAAGTTACGGTTTGCTCACTGTGAAATCCTGTCAGTCTTTGGCTTCAGCTCTGAGGTCCAGCTTCTCAACCCTTAAAGCTTTAGACCTGAGTGGCAATGCAATATATGATGAAGCAGTTCAAATGCTCTCAAGTGGACTTGGAAGCCCTCATTGTAAAATAGAGATTTTGAGGTAAGGGTTTCAAATCTCCATTTAAATCCAACACACAGCAAACACTTGAAGCAATTCTTGTCTTTTCAGGTTGGCATTGTGTGAGATCACAGAGGTGGGTGTTGCTGATTTGGCCTCAGCCCTCGTTTCTAACCCGGGTCCTCTGAGAGAGCTGGACTTGAGACAGAACCAAATAAAGGATTTAGGTGTATCAAGACTTGCTGAAGTAGTGAAGAACTCCAACTGTAGGCTGGAGACGTTATGGTGAGCAGAACCCAGCATTGAGACTTTCAATATAGTGCTTTCAAGGTTTTTATTATTTTTTTTTTTAACTTTCCCCAACCCTGGTCTTAGGTGTGCTTTTTGATTATGATGTCATTTGGAGTTGGTCTGCTTTGTTTTGATGCTGAATTGTGACTGTTGAATTGTAAATGTTTTAACATTAAACATTTTTCATAACAGTTTAGGAGACAATGGGATCACAAAGGAAGGTTGTGCTGTCCTCGCTGCTGCTCTAAACTCAAACCCCGCTCATCTGATGGAGCTGGACCTGAGCAATAATGAGCTCACAGATGCAGGGATGAGGCTCCTTTCTCCTGTCCTGAGGAATCACAGCGGCAACATTGTGAAATTAGAGTATGTTTTCTACAAATGCTCTCAATAACATTCTAATATATCAGAGAATAAACGAGAGAGAAGTGAGAAGAGAACTGAAGGTTTTATTTAACTAGGATGCATTGAATTGATCAAAAGTGACAACATTTAAATGAAATTTAAATAAACAGAAATAGACAGAAATTTAAATAAATCAAATATAAATGAAAAAAAATCCTGAAATAAAATATGGTTTCAAGACTGATAATAATTATCACAAAATCAGCATATTATAATGACTTCTGGAGAAAGTCACTAACTATTATTATTTTAAAATATATTTAAACAGAAAACATTCAATTGTAATAAGAAATAAACTTACCGACCCAAAACTTCTAAACAGTGAGATTGATATAATGATTTTTTTTTTTTTTAATGATAAAAAACGTCTCTATCATTGTTTTCCCTAGTTTGAGCCAGTGTGGTTTAACTGTGGACTGCTGTGATTCACTGGCTGCAACTCTTGTAGAAAAATCAAGTCTTAGAGAACTGAATTTGGGAGTAAATAATCTACAAGATCTGGGAATTACAATCCTTTGTGCTGGATTGGAAAATCCACATTGTCAGATGGACACTTTGAGGTAACTCTACATCCAAAATGTTTCTTTCATGGAAGTAAATTGTGATTTTTCTCTAAAATACAGAAAGATTGTATTTTACAATTTTCTTTGATTAATGATGTATCCCTATAATATTGTTTACACTTAACTTATACTTCTCTATAGGTTATCCAACTGTGGGATCACAGGAGAAGGTTGCACTATTTTAGCCTCTACACTGAGATCTAAGCACTCACTTTTAAGAGAGCTGGACCTGAGTGAAAACAATCTCACAGATTCAGCCGTGAGGCCGCTATCTGTTCTACTGGACGATCCAGACAGTAAGCTAGAGAAACTCATGTAAGTAGTTGATTTTTTGATTTTACGAACACCTTTAACAGCTAGCGTGTCATACAAAATACTCAAACTATACATTTGCTGAGCTTTACTTGTGTGATGTTGAATGTAATAAACTTTTTTTTTTCTGTCCAGCTTGTATTAACTTCAGACTTGCGTGTATCACGGAACAGATCAGTATTTGATGAAAGAAGCAGAATACTGCCATACCTCACCACCGATTACTGCACTTCTTATTATTAGTCAATATGACATTTTCAGATGTATTCTTTTTTAAATCCGTTATTTGTATTGTCCATATATACATACTACACTATTGTATGCTGGTACGAAATACTGAAGAGAAATTGGCATTGTTAAATAAAATGTTCTCTACACACATTATTGATGTTTATGAATTAGCAGTTTCAGAAACTAAAGAAGTTAAAACTTTTTTAAATGTTACAAGTTGACTGATGCACTGCTGTCTAACATGGTCATATCTATATTTATTTTCACAAGAGTCACCAAGTTGTGCTCAGAACTCCTTGGTTTAAGGTCATTAACACACACACACACTATTTAAACTGTACAGTTGTTAAACCTGTGTCATTATAGACCAAAGTGTGTCATTTGACTGAATATTTAACATTTATTTTTAAAATGTGTTATTCTTTATCCTGTATAACTTAATGATTGTATCAATTACAAATAAATGAAAGACTGCCTGTTATTTGATGTGTGCATCTGTATTCAGTCTCCAACTCTTCAATTTAAATCATCACAATTATCAGCACAGACTTTTTCCTTTCAAACCTTTATTTTACACAAAACAGCATTAAACATGTATTTAATCTGTTTTTCAATTGTTTCCATATTAGATGAGACTTGGGACAGATACTTTCCCCCTCATAACACACCAAAATGGAAATATTTACAAGAAATCAAGTGGACAGAAAATACAGACAAACTTGACAGCAGAAACAGAACATTTCTGATCCCTAAGCGGGAGGAAAGATATGTTTTCATTAACATATATAATGTACAACATGAACTCAACATCTACAGTTTTCCATGCCGAGTTGTGATGTGGCTGAGATCTCATACATCAGGTGGAAGCTGATGCTTTGTGTGGAAGGTTGCGCTCAAACTGAACGAAACCTTTAGTTGCTTGTAGAAGCACATTTTCAGTTCCTCAACCTTGCATAGCGCTTTAAGCTCTGACAGTGGTGCGGGTTGCTCTCCTGAGCCAATCTTAAAAATGTTGAGGTCCGAACTCAGACAGGAAAAGCCTGTGAAACTCAAGCTTTACCAGTAGAAGGTTTTAGTGAGGAAACTGGCTGCTGTGTTCAGCCAGCTGCCACCGGCGTCTTGTTTAGCACCAGTGCGAGACACTGCGCGGTCCAGCTCTTTCTCTGGACTCTCGTCCTCGGGCAGGTAATCTGGCAGGTGGGAATTTTCTTCCACCTTGGAGCCAGAGGTGCTGAGTGGAATGAGAACCTGTAACCATAGTACAGCCATGTAAATAATAAATAACATAATAATTATAATATTTTAAATATAGATATAACAACACCAACCTCTTCTCCATTTTCATTTTTCACCACCTGTTTAACTGAAAGCCCTTTAGTGGCAGCAATAGCCGTGGCCAAACTCTGAACAAAACATTTGCTTATTAGTTTTTCATACACATAATGAGAACAAAGTTGCTTTTATTAGTTGACTCTCTCCTCATATGTACCTCGGTGGGCAGGTCAGCACGGATGCGTACAGTACATCTCTTCAGCGCCATCTGGAATGTGAAGCTGATTACACCTTTGACCCTCAAAAGGGCTTCTTCACAGACACCTCTCTGATCCTGTCAACACAATACCACATGTGATTTCACCCAGTGATGTGCATAAATAAGAGAGAAATGGTTTACGATCCAGGTACAATTAACAAAGAGCATGTGTGACGGCTAGATATAGTACATACTGCCCCATCCAAGCCTTGTATGTGCAGGGTCACTGATTTTGCTTTTTTGTTTGAGCTGTTGATGAAGAACTGTGGTTTGTTGTTCCTCTTCTGTTGCTCTGGAGTCTGACAAGCCCGTCTCTGTGTTTGAGCACTCAACACTCCATACACCTCTTTTGCAAGGTCTGTAATATCCATCGTCATGTCGGTCCTTCAAACAAGGGGGAAAAAGATATAAAACATCATTAAAACTAGATTTTAAGAATAAGGAGAATTGATGGATTGTGCACAGTAATACAACGAAAAATTATAATAGACAAATTTGATATTATGGATCAAAATAGATCTTAGATCACTTAACCTACTAGTAAATAAAATAAAATAATAAAATCACCTCTCCATCAGTGTCTCCAGGCTCACCATCATGCCAAGCTCATTTCTCATGGTGTTGATGTTGTGGGGAGCTTCAGCCAGGTACCGCAAAGTCTGAGGAGACATAGAAAGAGATTAGTAATTTAAGAAAGGCGGCCATATTACACCCACTTGATTTTGCTTTTGGGCTTTACTAGAATAGAGTTTATATATATATTGTCCCAGTCTATCAGTGACACTCTGTTTTGTTCTGGTCTTTATGAAGCCCCACCTTTCAAAAAGCACAATTTGCTCTGATTGGTCAGCTTGACCAGCGTGTTGTGATTGGTTTCACACCCCTTCCCATAACTGCAAGTTTCAACCAGGCCTCATACCTTTTGCGATGTAATGTGAATTGTTTAAATGAGGGATATTGTGACGTGTACTTTCCTGGAAGAAAACTCAAGACTACAATCAAGGGTTTCGGGGAGTTCAGAAACCACAAAGATCAGTGTACCTGAAGGGTGGCAAAAAGCACTTTGGAGTCTTTATGGTCTAGAAACAGCACTAGTCCGGGAAGGCAACCCTGGTCCTGAACAATCGCCTCCCGATTCTGTGGTTCTGATGCCAAGTCCCGCAACTGTGTGACGACTGATAATGCGTCCATCATTTTTGTGGATACCTGAAACACCAAGCGATATGAAGACAAATAATTTAAAACATCTGATAACATAGATCCCCTTTTAAAAGTTCATCCTATAATTTCATTTATTCACACCGGATCTCTTTGTTTTCTCATTGATTTTAATGCATTGTGATCATAACTTTTAATTTAAATAGAACATTAATAATAGACCCTTTAAATTAGGGCTGTCAAACGATTAATCGCGATTAATCGCATCCAAAATAAAAGTTTATGTTTACATAATATATGTGGGTGTACTATGTATAATTATTTTATATATTTAAATACACACACATACTTGTATAGATTTAAGAAATATTTTCATGTATATACTGTATATAGATTTATATATAATTTATATTATATATAAATATAAATATTTTATATATAAATAATATTTTTTTCTTAAATATACATGCAAGTGTGTGTATTTATATGTATACAAAATAATTATACACAGCGCACCCACATATATTATGTAAACACAAACTTTTATTTTGGATGCGATTAATCGCGATTAATCATTTGACAGCCCTACTTTAAATAGTCCTAAATATGGTGGCTTTGGGCGCATTAAACCATATTTTTGTGTTTTATTATATTTATAGAGCTTTGACACATCTTTCAGAAAGGGCAACAGCTTAGGTCATGTGACCACTGACACAAAAATTATATTTTCAGCATTTTTAACCATGTGTAAAATAAATATTTTTTAGGCCTTCTCAAAAGTAATTTTGGTCACAAGTGGAATTAAAACAGTTAACAGAAAACATTTACAACACAAAAGCTGAAGACACTAAGAATCGAGAGACAATTAGTTCCCTATACAGTGACGTTAACGTTAGCTAGCATGGTAGCTAACGTTACATAGTTGGAATTCAGATTCAGGTTTTGCGGAACTTTACATCTCTGTAATTGAAAAAAATATATATTTGTATCCATATTAACCTTCTTAAATGTCATACTTTGTAAAATACGTTGATTACGAAACTATAAAATTACAGTGTACTCACCACTGCCGTTACTTTTAACAGCGCTCAGTCACACGCACAAAAAACAAAACTTCCCACTGCTTCTATTCAAACAAAACGATTGGCCGAAGGAGCTGATGATGTTTCTAAATCGCTCAAGCTGATTGGCTACAGGCTCACATCCGCCTCTCCCGACCAATCACAAACGCTCTCAAGCAAATAGCTTTATTTGAGTTTACCTGCAAGGAAAGCGTGATAAAGGGAAGAGGTAAATTGAATAATACGCGTATCTTTGTAAATATAAACGTCATTTTGTAGATATTACAATGCATAGGTGTATTAAATATCGACGCGCAGATTAACGTATAGGTTTTATATACGCGTGTGTTCTTACGCACTCAATGGTAGGATAGTGGCTGATGCTGATAAGTAATTAGTGCTGTAACAGTTAATTACACTTCTTTAGCATTTTATACCGTTTTTCCACCTTATTTCTACTAACGTCGAACGTTTTAACTGCGTTTTGATGGAATTAAATTGAATGCAGCTGATTTGATCCCTCAGGTCACGTGGAGAAGTTTGCTGCAGTGTGTGTTGGTTCCGTTGGTCAGCAGAAATCCAGCGTGGAAAACATCAGGTTACTGTCAATGTCTCTGCTGGAAGACATCGTTGATCTGCTGAGATGTGTCCTGGAATATTTTGGAGTGCCACCTGAAATGGTAAATATGCTCATTCATGCATGTAGTGTGACTATTTGCAGAAACAACGTGATGTTACATGCTCTTTAGATGTAAATTGTACATTCAGCTTTTTAACAGTACATCTTGAACACTGTTGTTGTAGTTGGTTCCAGTATGGGACAGTACACATTGTGGACAGTACCGCAGCATAGTCCGCATGATTGGGACAAACCTTCCTCTCTGTCCTCAACCACGACTGCGGTTCCAGGTACTGTTTTTGAGAAAATGTGTGTTATTAAAGATCCAATCAGAAATTAATTTTTTTTTAAATTTGAGAACGTTTCGAAAAAGTTAATTAAATAATCTAGTATCTACTCTCACATCAATGTTATTTTAGTATTATTTATATTGTATTTATACATATTTTGTATTGGTTTCTATTTTTTTTAGGTTTCATTCTTATTTTAGTGTTTATAATTGTATGTGCTTTTGTAATTTAATTTTTTAAACTTTAATTTTATTTAATTTTTAAATTACTAAAACCAATTTGTAATAGTTTTAATCAACAACATCAACTCACACAAGAGAATAACTAATTTGTCTAATAGGATAGAGAAGCTCTTAGACATTTGTTGAAAACACAAAAACAATAGAAATGTGTATACCGCAAGTACACCTTTAATTTATTTTTAATGTAATATTTTGTTTATTTATTTTTTTTTATCTCAAAGGTATAGCAGTTATTAAAATCAAATACACAGTTTTTGCATATCGGAGAAAATATATAACAAAAACTATATCTTTTATAACTGGCTAATTTTGTAACACAAGCATAAAGTATAGGTACAGGCCAGGATATTAGATGCATGTGTTCACTGGTATAAATTGTTAATGGTCTCTTCGCATGTTAAAGGCTTTGAAGGACTTAAGTGCAGCTTCACTAATGTTCTGATTGTATGTTTCTAGATTCCTCTGCAGACATTCAATAGACAAGGGTATATTGATGTGTCAGTGGAAACGCCAGCCATTCCTACATTAGCGGATGTGCTTTGGCTGGTGGAGGATGAAGGAGACAGCCACACTAAATTCAGGTAGTCACACATCAGCAGCTGTATAAACACAAAGTTGTTTATTAATAGTGTATGAATGCTAAATTTAGTTCTGAACATAAGTTTAGCCTGTTATGAAATTTCTTGATGGATTCTGGTCTTCACAAGAGTGTGTATTGTTTGTCATCATGCCTTTTCATGTTTACAGAACTGCCGTCCCTCTGAGGAAACACTGTGTACAACAAGGTTTTGAGATTCCGTCATTGGGGTGTGAGCGCTCCCTGTCCGTGTCTGTTCCGGCTCAGAGGAGAGGCAGGGTGCTGGAGCAGGACACCCAGCCGGAAGCCCTGCAGAAGATCTCAGCTCTGGAAGAGGAACTGCAGAAATTACGAGCACAGATCGCCATGATAGTCACAGTTCCGGCAGGTACCGTATGCTGTATGCCAATGCTGTGACTGACAGTTTGTTAAAGATTCTGTAAATGCAAAAATCCTCATAAAATACCAGGAAACTTTAGATTGATAAGATTGCAATTTTTATTTCTGTTTTATTTCTGTCTATCGATGGACTCCCGAATAGATATTGGAGGGGGGTGATCGTAATATCCAGCGTTTTTATGTGCTTTTCAGCATTTTAATTTAGCATGAAAGTTGTTTTGAAATCTATTCATAATAATTAATTTTTTTTTATTTTATTTTTGTTTTTACATCCATTGCTGATGTGTCTCCCAGGTCGTGCGGTTCCTCCAGCTGATCCTGGCACTCCATGCTCTGCTCTACCTATTCCTATCCTCTCTTCCACTCCTGTCTGTCCTCTTCCACCACCTCCACCCCCACTTCCTGCTCCGGCTCCGGCCAACAGCACGCAGGGGTCCGTGTCGGAGGTGATTCGACAAAGACAGGCAGCAAAGAGGGAAAAGCTTGCACAGTGTGATCCATCTCCGGGTACAGCGCCTGCCGCCCTGCCCTCCATGTTAGAGGTGCTGCAAGACCTGAATCAGGTCAAACTGCGTTCTGTCGAGAGGTACGAATCTATTGGCTTTAAATTTGAAGCTCGCCTAAGTTTTAAAGATCAGCACTGAATGTGGGTTTGTATTTGTAGATCTCCAGGTGGAACTCCAGTAAGGCGTCGGAGGAGTAAAGGCGTACCGTGTTTATCTGACCCTGCAGCTCTCATCGCCGAAGCACTGAAAAAGAAGTTTGCACACAGGAAGAGAGACGATTCGTTTGGGAAAGAGAACCACTCAGCTGAGCCCTCTCCTTTTAGCAGTCCAGACACTCCCCGGGTAGGTGGTCTTCCTCTTTTCCTCTAACATTTATTTCAGGTGGAGGTGTGCTATTTTGACTGTTTAAGTACTTGATAAATAAAACAGTTTATTTGGTGGTACATGGAGGATGAAGTGAGATATTTGTCAGATGGCGTCATTAGCTGTTACATCATGTAGTACAGTTTGTCAACATAATGCGCACGACTGTCAAGTTAAAATTAAATTTGACAAATCTTCTTTTTATATGTAATATTGTAGTGTTTATTATAAATGATTTATCTGTGCACTTCATTATTTTTTTAAATTCATGTACCCTTATCTTTTTTTTTATATTGCACACAAAACAGAATCCAGAGTGTAACAAACAAACAAAAACGTACAGTATAGACCATTTCACAAGATGTAAACAACACTGGTCCAGAAACACTTCCTGTTTCAGTTTGTAACTGTTTTCTTTATTTCACATGTAAAGAAAACATCTTAAAGATGTTTGTTTAACTTTTTGATTCAGTTTTAAATGTTCTGTTGGTTGTATTTTATCCCAGCTTTTATGTAGTGTTAAAAAACTGAAACAGGAAGTGCTTCTGGACCAGTGTTGTTTACATCTTATGAAATGGTCTATACAATGAATATTTGATATTGAGAGAGGATTTACATATACAAAGTGCGTATCACACATACAACATGAAACAAATGAGAATAATAATTGACAAAACAGAACAGAACCCTTATAATCTTTAATCAAATACTTTACCCTTCCCTCTCCCATCGAAATCTGCCTCCATTTTGTTTGCAACGCCCAACCTCCAACGATCCAATCAATTCCCGAAGGACGAAATCTAGCCCTACCCTACATTTTTTTCTAATTTCAGAAGCCGTTTCACTCGGATATACTCACAACAAGGAAAAAATGACAATCTCAACTTCCGCTTCACACTGACTTTAACAATATGGACTTAATATAATTATGTGTAAGCCAACCATAAAGTATCATCCAAAATGCCATTTTGCGTAATGGATACATTTACATGCACAATCTTGCACCGATTATACTTAATAACTTGACAAGATGTAAATCACTTAAATGCAGCTTTTAACAGATAAAAGTTAATGGCGGTTTAGGGTTAAAAAAAAGAAATGCAAAAGAAATGCAAAATTAACGATTTAATTAATTACATTTGGTGTGTGTTTCAGAGTGAAGCACAGCACTGCATTCCTTTACATGCAAGCATCTCATGATGCAGTGTTTTCAATGGCTCAACTGGCTCAAAAAGTCTGTTCACAGTAAATGCTGCTAGACGCTAATTCATATCTGCATCTGCTTTGAGTTTGGGTCACTTATTGTGTGCATTTGAGAAAGCAGTATGCCCCGACCATCTTCCCAAAACTATAATGAGAAGCACTTGTAAACTGGCTGGTGTCAACAAAGGTTTAAACTTGCTGTTTAAAACTGCAAACCTGCAGTTTTCTTGCATTGTCCTGCATCTGTGTTGTTTTGGATGTACACGCACTCATTGCTGTTGCTTCCGAGTATTAAACTCCTTAGATTATAGAGAAGCACTTTTATTGCAGGTTTGTGGAGGTGGGATTGGAGTTTCTGAGTGCCAAAAAACAAACATAGTTACCCAACCTGAGAAATTGATGCTAAACTAGCAGGGAGCAGGACTGATGCTGTATTTTTGAGTGCAATAATAGCAGTACATGTCTCATTTGAACCACTAGGGGAAGTGTGTCTGTCCGGAAACTTAATAGTGTTACATTTAGCCCAGCAGAGGGCAACATTTCATCACAGTGCATCAGCATTGATTGGCAGAATCTAAGTTTAATTATGAAAAAAAAAAAATTCCTATTAAAGTGATAGTTCACCCAAAAATTAAAATTCTGTCATCATTTATTCACCCTCAAGTTGTTCCAAACCTCAATGAATTTCTTTCTTCTGCTGAACACAAAAGATTTTGAAGAATGTCGGTAACCAAACAGTTGATGGACCCCATTGCATTTTTTCCATACTGTGGAAGTCAATGTATTCTGTGTTCAGCAGAAGAAATAAATCCATACGGGTTTAAAACAACTTGAGGGTGGGTAAATGATGAAATCATTTCCATTTAAAGTGAATTATCACTTTAATAGCAGTTTATTAGCACCAATGATTAAATTAAGCTCTGTAATGCTCAGATCTTAGTACGTCTTTCTGAAACACTGGTGATCTTCTGTAAATTAGATTTTCTTGACCATTTTCCAAATCTTTCCTTCACTTATGTTTGTGTAGAGCTATTACACAATACTTGGACTGAACCCTTGACGTTGAGAATCAAGTTTAATGATAATGCATTGTGTGCTGTTGTGACTGAGTGTCGTATTGGTTTACAGATTCTCCATCACACCAGACGCAGCCAGGGACGCATTCACCTTTGACCCTTGACCTTAAAGTCTTCCAGATTCAAACTTGTCATGGACTGATGTGACGGACAGATTTCTTTTCAATGTTGGTCTCTCTTTTTCCTTTTCCCATTTCTATCTCTTTCATCTGAATACACTGTGCATGTTTTTGAGATTTTTGCGCAGGCATTGTAACTTTTGCACTGCTTTTTTTTTTTTTTGTTGTAAATATTATATATAAAGGACTTCTGAATGACTAAATCAGGTATTGATACAAGATGCAGGTTATTATGTCACAAAGATGCTGAACAAAGATTTCTTTCAGCCACAAATGTGGTATGTAAATATGGTTTGATCTATGCATTGCCTCTTTTTTTACTTTTTTTATTTTATTTAAAGCTTAGTTGGACAAACCAAGTTCTCACAACAACTTGCCAGAAATATTTTAAATTTTAAAAAATGGTACCTATTTTGCTAATAATTCGTTCATCCATGTGTCTGCTGTATTTCCATCCTCTCTGACAAGCTGTTTATGCAGTATCACTATCAGAAGCAATAAACAAGTTAGATGCCTTTCAAAGTGTTGTCTTCCACCCGTTTAGTGTGTACTAATACACAAACTAGTTTATTACACAGGTCTCTGGAATATTTGAGTCTGACTGCTCAATCACACCATTCTCCTGTCTGACATTTCCTAATATTCACTGGTATCCATGGAAACATTATAAATAATAAGTACATCTCTCATCAAGGTAACTCAAATCGGTACTGTTTTCACATCGCTTGTATTAAACCTATGTTTCTGCAAGAAAACAACTTATAAAAATGGTAATTGTATACAACTATACACAAGGCTAGTTCAAATTCGCCAAATGAATGTCCTCATCATGCAAACATTTTATCGTCGCTGACAGGAAAGGAGGAGAAGACTGCAAGTTGACTTCTTATTATGTCATCATACCATACTTCAATTAAAAACCTCGTCTCCTCATCAGAACTTCCTGTAAAAGGTCAGAAAGTCCGAACCGTACAGAAATGCTTTCACACTAGAAACGAACCAAACCTTTTTTCAGTTTGATTCGGACTAAGGCTACCTCTTTTCGTTGTACCAAATTTCATCAGTTTGGTTCGTACCGTGGTCCAGGGGAGGTTTCACACCTGTAATTTTGATTCGGACCAAACTGAAGTCAGCTGAAGAAACAAAATCATTTGGGGATCAAATAATTATTTTCTCTCTATATAATATAAATCTGTTATGAAAGTACTATCATATTCAAGACAAAGGCATAACACTCTTAAAAAGGGCATTAAGTGAAAAAGTGCATTAAACCCTCTGACAGTCACATGCAAATTAATTTTCTTTTGGTATAAAACCACTGAATGTGCACATTGTGTACCTTTGACCCTGACCTAGCAACTTTCTCAAAGCAGTATGTGTTTACACTATTGTTTTCAGGCCTTTTGTGTGTGGGTGGATGCTTGTTTGATGGAATAAAACATCAAATCGTGTTGTGTCTGTAAACCACATCCTTCCAATCACTAAAGGTTATCATGGGAGAGGATATGATGGTCTACCGAGACAGGAAATGGTTACACGCTGAAAATCTGATTGATCCTTTGCTTCCGTCAGACGCGTTTTGATGTTAGCCTGACAGGAGGGTGTTCAGAGTGGAATATTGTAGTGTGAAGTCTCACCACCACTGCTATATCTGGCATATGCTTTCTATTTTTGTTTATCTTCAGAAATGCACCTGGTCTAATGAGAAACTTGTGGACTAAATGTAATGCCCCCGCATTTCCGTAACACATGTTTGTCTGTTGTTAAGTTCGACAGAATTTAGCAGGAGGATGATGATGGTGATGATAATGAACCATCATCAACAAATTGTTGTTAATACTACAAATAAAAAGTGTCAATGCTGCCAGAAAGGAAATAGTTTTTTCCTTGGCCCTGTGATTTTTAAACGATAACTATGGCCTGTTGGATCTGTTAGCTGCATCTTGTTGGTGGCTCTTTGCTTGCTTTCCTTCTAAGGATTTGAGCAATGTAAGATGGCTTAAGCATTTGGGGACATTATTTTATTATTTTTAAAAATGTGAGATTTGGGCTACACTTTAGTTTATGGTCCAATGCTAACTATTAGCTGCTTATTATCATGCTTAGTACTAGGCTTTTGGTTGTTTTATTAGTCCTTATAAAGCACATTTAATGTCTTTTAGTCTGCATGACCTTTTTCTACACTCCTAATCCTACCCAATACCTAAACTTAACAATTAACTTACTATTGAATGACTATTAATAAGCAGTAATTAGGAGTATAAGGCAAAAGTCATAGTTAATAGTGAGATTTGGACCCTAATCTATGTGACCGAGTTTTGTCAGAATGGTACAAGATTACATTGTTACCTTTTAATCATGATTTTGAGGTCATAAATGTGTTAGTGTACTACTAGGCCTAAAACTTAAATTAGTACTATTAAATTAGACAAAATTAATAAAAACCTGATTTTTACACTCACAAAATTTTTAGTCTTTCTCTTCCATGTAGCTACTCATCTGCAGTTTTGTGTTAGCAATAGCATGTAGCATTTTTTAGATATGTTTTTGGATGGATCATAATTTGTGTTACAATTTAATGTACAAATAATGTGACTCCTTTTTAATATGAACACTTAACTCCATGTACAATAATAAAACGTATAGAGTAAATAATACAGATTGTTTCATGGAGGTCCTGTCGTCGAGGACAACCTTCATGAACAAAAATGATTTAAAGAACCACACGGGGGCGCTTAGGGATTGCTGTCATCGTGTAATAAGATATAACCTTACAGAAACGGATCTCTGATTAACTGATGAACAGGGCCAGTTTACAGAGAAAGACAGTGCAGAGATGTGATAAGACTGGGGAAAAATAGGGCGAGAGTGCGAGGCTACGAAAGTTCACGAGTCTGTCAATTTGAATTTGCATACTTGTATGAACTCATTTGCAATGCAAAGTTTTAAAGGAACACTGAAATGTGATTGGCTGCTTGATTGGTCACCTGACACACTCTTTGTTCATTATTTTGAACATTTACCTATGTACCTGGGAGAATAATTCCTTGTGGAGGGCTTCTACACATCAGTTTGCAGATTGTTGTGTTTGTGTCTCCAAAGGTGTTTCTGTTTGAAAAGCTTGTGGAGGCCATGTTACTGAAAAGAAGCTAGACAACCAAAGGTCAGGGGTCACATTAAGGTATTTACAACACTGCAAGGCACTTGAACCTCAGACCTTGATGAAAGCCTTTTCATTATTAATATTTGCATCACTATATTTGTGGACCTACAGTAATTTTGCGGTTACAAAGTTACACTCTAAAAATGGCTGAGCTAAAAATGACTCAATTGGCAACCCAGCTCTGGATAAATATGGGACAAAACGCAGTACGGCTGTGGTTGCCAGGTTTAAACCTAGTCTGTAGGTGCGTTCCATTCGACCGTTAGTGAACTGCGAAGTGGACTTCACAGGGTATTTCGCCATCTTAAGTGAGATTCCAATCCGAAGGGAACGAACTTGTTCAGTTGGAAGGGCACTGCAAACGGCGTAGGGAATAAGTGAACATCGATACATCACTTCACAGGAAGTGGAGAGCGGAATCACCCAACTGTCATTGCGCGTCACGTCATCACCAGTCAGAGCGGTCGTAAATAACGATGGAGGAGTTTGTGTATAAGTATGCATACATTTTGTCATTATTATACTAACTAAGTATTTTTTAACGATTATTGGGGTGAATATTACATTTACATATGCTATTTTTTGTATGTCCTTGGGACTTTATAAACGATTACCACAACCATTTACCTCAGAATTTACCTTCTCATATTTTTATTTATTATTGTATATTATATATATATATATTTTAAATGTGATATTAAATTCAATTGAAATATTAATGTAAGCCTATATCTATTTGTTTTATTATCATAATCTGCGGAACCCCGTACGTTAACTTAACTTAACTGATGACGTTTGCAGGGCATTCCAAATGAGCGGTATTGTCAGCGAAGTCCACTTCAACTGATGTACCGTGTTCAGGGAGTAGGGAGCAGTGAACACTGCGTAGGGACCCTGTCGAATGGAACGCAGCAAAGGTCTACTCTCAGGAGATGATAGTTCAAAATGGCCACCTCTCGTCTGCAGTTCATCCGAACCTAAGAAACGGTAAACTTACTAAAAACGCTTAAACTACACATTATTTTCTGCCTGTACAGTAATTTTATAAATACAAGTCAATTCAAACCATTCCCAAAGTTCATCTCAGGACTTTTTCTCTCAGGACAGGAGACAAAATGACCTTTGACAAACCAATTTTAACATTTCAAACCAGCAGTGAGTTACTATGACCCAGCATGCTGTGTAGTTTGTGAGGAAGTGCATCATTTCTACTGTCAATGAAATATAACGTAACCCAGCACTGGGTTAAACACAAAACTAACCCAACACTTTGAAAATAACCCAACATGCAGAACCCAGTAACCCAGCTGACTGGGTTAAAAAAAATAACCCAGCCATTTTAAGTGCGTAACTTTTGACTTGCATTGTTAAAGAGCTCAGACTTCATGTAAGTTTTAACAGGAGGTGTAAATGACATGTTTAAAGTCATTAGACATAATCTGTTTATGTGTGCATGTTACACAAGCACTATTTACACCCAACACAAAGCCACATGAGGCCCATTGTGACTGGTATGACCACATTTGCACTTGCACCTTTGTCAGGACTACATTTGACAGATAGTGATTTCTCTAGAATTAAATTCATTTTAACGTGAACTATAAGCATCATGTGTGTGTGTGTGTGTGTGTGTGTGTGTGTGTGTGTGTGTGTGTGTGTGTAACCTCCTCTCTGGTACTTTCCCAGTGAGAGTCATTTGAGTTTTTAAATGAGTAAGCCAATGATTCTGAGAACGAAAGGGTTAATTTTTCACTCCCCCATTTCTTTTTTCTCTCCTTTTCTCTTCCCTCTCTCTTTCTTTCTTCCTGTCACCCTGTCTCTTCCTGCTCTTCTTTTCTTTCTGTTTCGTTCCGCCACTTTGTACTTTTAGACTTTTATACTCACTATACACACATACGCAAGTTTTATTTGTGGATAGTAGTTGTGTGTGTGTATGTTTAAATACTACTTTGTGCTTTTCACAGTCTCATGTATTTTTTATTAGCCCGTATAAACAGATGAAAGCACACCTGTCTCTATCACCTGCTCTTATAGCAATCATAAACATAATAGGTGTGTGTAAGAAAGAGAAAGGGCTTTTTCTTAGCAGGCCGCTAAGTGTCATGGGTCAGCTGTTGTGTGTGTGTGTGATTTCCACACAAGAGATGATAAATAGAAAAAAGGTGTTTCAATAAGATGAACCTGTAGGTTGAGTTGAGCTAGTTTGTCTGCTTTTCAGCTGTCTGCTTTAATTATTGTATTATTTTGGGTTTAATTAAAGTCACATATTAGGTCACAAGCTCCTTCTGTGAGTATACACTGACTCACAGTGATGAGTAAAATGTTATGAATATGATTATGAAAACATTTCTTCTTTCTGTACGATTGTTTCTCATGGGTTCATGAGCATTACATTGAACTATGTGCAGATAACAGCTTAAAGGTGAGGTGTAATTTGTCGATGATAAAGTACTAGTTAAACTATTACAAATGTAAGACGTTTGATTGAGAATTCCTACCTGCAACATGCTATGAGTGCAACAGTCCATTTCCGGACGTAAAAATCCCATTCGTTTTATCCATTGGAGAATTGATTTTTAATAAGTTATAAACCTTGAAAGAAGACGTGAGGCAGGCCTCCAGGTTGTTAGTCAGTGGTATATTCTTTTGTTGAAGCCATCAACCTGCATTACTTTAACTTGTTTTTAAAATAATTGCATTTAACAGTGGAAATCCAGGTGAGAAAATAACTATATTACCCAGGATTTTGCAAAGAAATCCACCAACCCGAGAATCGAAAGTTTCGAAACAAGCAAAGCACACCAAATACTCTTTAACACCCACTCATTCCCATGGAACAGTGCAAATGATGTAATGGACTTGTGTGTGTGTTATGAAATAAACAGGTAAGCTCAAAGTCATACTCAATAATCAATGACAAAGCCTTTTTTTATCACAGCTGTCAAACTGATTTTATAATTGCTGACATGTTTTTTAAACATTTCCACTGGGATTCTGGCCCAGGCCTCTTTTGCATCAATCACCAGGTCCTTGAGTTTGGAAGGCTTCCCTGTCATCTCTCTGGTCTTCAGTTCTCTCCACAGCATTATGCCTGACTTTTAGGGGCATGACTTTTAGGGGCTAAGACCAAGACAAGACCAAGACCAGAGTGTATCGAGACCTAGACAAGACCAAGACTTTTAGGGGCCCAGACCAAGACTTTTAGGGGCCCAGACCAAGACTTTTAGGGCCCAAGACCAAGACCAGAGTGTATCGAGACCGAGATAAGACCAAGACTTTTTTGGTCCAAGACAAGTCCAAGACCAGAGTGTATAGAGACCGAGACAAGACCAAGAGTTTTAGGGGCAAAGACCAAGACTTTTAGGGGCTAAGACCAAGACAAGACCAAGACCAGAGTGTATCCAGACCTAGACAAGACCAAGACTTTTAGGGGCCCAGACCAAGACTTTTAGGAGCCAAGACCAAGACAAGTCCAAGACCGAGGGAGGGCGAGACCGACGAGTCAAGACCAAGACCAGCGCCCCACACTACATGACACAATAAAATGTGAAACATGATCAAAAGAGATTCATCTGAAATCTTCTCAGATTGATCTGAAAGATCCACATTCCCATAATATTTAACACTCTGAAATAAACCATCTTTATTCAATATTCCTGGGTGACTTCCATCGTTTAGTACAGAATGTAAAACAAGTCTTCACTTTTCTCCGCCTTTTATTAACAATACATGCACATGAATACATGGGTGACAGGCAGCGGTAACAAAAATACATAATTAGCATTGACCAATGAGTCATGTTATTGCTTGGATTTGAATAAGTATGTTTTACATACAATAAAAGCAAGGATGTTAACCAAAAAATAGTCAATATACTGGCAAATTAGTAATATTTTAAATTTTAAATAAATTCAAATTAGTAATACAAGAGACCGAGACAAGAGCGAGACCAAAAGCGGTCGAGTTCGAGACGAGACCGAGACCATTAAAAAGTGGTCTTGAGTACTACAACACTAACTACTAGTACTTGAAAACATTTGGTAATACTTTTGTAGCCTTTCCCTTTCTTGTGGGCATCCACAGTGCGCAACCAGAAGGTCCTCACTAAGCTCCTTGGTTTTAACCATGACTTACAATTGACCAGAAACTGACTAGCAAACAGCTGTATCCGCTGTTCTGTATTTATAGTTGATTAGAATGCTCTAGAACATGCTAGATGATACCAGGAGCATTTAGAATGGAGCAGAAAATTGCATCTCCTCAGAATTTTGCAATAAGATCTGGGATATGAATAATTTAGGACTTGTACCATTTTGTCAAAATGGAAAAAAAAAACAGTCTTACAGTCTTTGCCCACATTTTTCTGTTATATCCAGTCAGAAGATACCCATTCACCAAATAAAAATACACTAACTCAAAATTTGACCTGGAATAACTTTGGAATAAGCTGCCCCAGAAAAATGGAGAAAATGCTTATGGAGCCAAGGTCGGTGAAAACAATGGACGGGCACTGTTGCATTCTGTGGTTTGAGTTTGTGGTGAAACTATCTATTTTTTGGTACCGGTGTCTAGTTAGATCATCAATCATTTGTTCAAAATTTCTGTTTTACAGTTTTCATGTCTGGAAATATGAGAGTGTTTTTTTGCTCATGTTTCAGTAATTTGTGAGACTGAATGGTTTTGAATGGAAAGTTTGTGTGTGTGTTGGTAAAATAAACTTGGAGATGTCTAACCCTGGACTGACACAGGGAATATGCTATCTCATTTGACTTGCAAATCTCTATGAAAATGAGGACCCTGGGTAAGGGTGTGTCAAGGAGGTGGTCATATGTCTGCCAGTTGTGTATGTGTGTGTGGGGTTACGCTGAGAGAGAGGGAGGATATGCATACGTTGTGAACGATGAGACATGGGACACACAATTACGTTGACTCTCATGTTGGTGCTGCGGTCCACAGCATTATTGCGACATTATGTTCTCAGTTCCTTCCTAGGAACCCATATTGAGAGATTGCTTGGAGGAACATTCCTGCCGCCTTTCTTTGCAAATGTGAAAATCCAACACATAGGGGTGTCACTGTTCATTATGTTGTTTTCTATATTTTTATCTTTCTTAAACTTTTTTAAACCTTTTTCAAATTTTTTAAACTTTTTCTACTTCAGGCATCTTCAAATATCGTTTACTTGTACTTTGTTTGAACTCTCTCTAGAATTTTCTTTAAAACATGTTACATTTTGAAGTTTTATTTAAAAACCCTTTTCTACATTTACATTACATTTACATTTATCTATATAGCTGACGCTTTTATCCAAAGCGACTTACAATTGCTATATATGTCAGAGGTCACACGCCTCTGGAGCAACTAGTCTTGCTGAGGGAAACATTGGTGTCTCGCAGTGGATTTGAACCCTGTGCCAATATTTTTTATCTTTTTTTTTTTCAGAACAACCTTTCAGTTATTAATCTTATATTAATCTTATATCTATGTGGGGTCGAATTCAGACTAGGTGTTTAAACTACATAATTTATAAGTATATCAAGAAAAACCCAAACACACGTTCGATCGTGTCTGTTTGAAACAACCAACTGTTCTCAAATGGCCTAGTAGTTAATAATTTCATTGTTCATTAACTAGTGCGTAGTGTTTTCTGGAGATCCGCGTGATACAAATTGTTAAGTATTTTGCTTAGTAGATCTGCTGTGTGTTTTTGTGCTTGAGGCTATGTTTTATGGGTAGTTGTGTCTGGCAGGTTGAGGGGACAGACAGAGAATATGGAAAACTGGCTGCTGAGACCCCTGGCCTGATATCATCCAGAGAATTTAATTTGACTTGCAAATGTTATGCAAATAAGGAGACCTGTGACAAGGTGTGTCTAGAAGGCCATCAAGACATTGCCAGGTGTTTTTCAGAGTGGTAAAGAGAGTGTTACATTAAAGGGTGCTAAGGAAAATAAGGCCTTCACGTTAATTCAGGAGTTGAACTAGTTCATTTAGGACATTTAAGTAGCTTTTATAAACGTACCTTAGAAAAAAATACTGAATTTCTGAAGAAGTGTCAGTGCAAGCTACTTTCAGTTAAAACAGCTCAAACATGCAAGCTTAAAGGGATACTCCACTTTTTTTTTTTTTTGGAAATAGGCTCATTTTACAACTCCCCCAGAGTTAAACAGTTTAATTTTACCGCTTTCGAATCCACTTAGCCGATTTTCTGATATTTAGAAGAATATCAGTAACCAGACAGTTTCTGGTCTCATTGACTTACATAGGAAAAAAAATATACTTTGGAAGTCAATGAGACCAGAAACTGTTTGGTTTTTGATATTCTTCTAAATTTCAGAAAATCGGCTGGATTCGAAAACGGTAAAACTCAACTGTTTAACTCTGGGGGAGTTGTAAAATGAGCCTATTTCCAAAAAAGTGGAGTATCCCTTTAAGCCTATGAAAGTGGGGAATAAAGTCTTATTTGTATTTGCATTAGCTTACATGAACTAACAATGAGCAGTAGATTTATAAATAGATATAGATTTATATAAAAAATACAATTATGCCGTTAATTACTCTCACATGTCGTTCCAAACCTGTAAGACTTTCGTTCATCTTCAGAACACCAGTGAAGATCTTATGAATGATATCTGAGAGCTTTCCGTCTCTCCATTGATAGCCTCAACCACTTTCAAGGCCCAGAAAGGTGGTAAAGACATCATTAAAGTTATCCATGGTTTAACCTCAAATTTATGAAGTATAAAATCATAATTTACCACGTTACTTACAAAATGTGAATCTCCAACGCCCATGAACGAGAGCACCGCAAAGCATGTGTTGTGGCGTTTACAACTGATTTTAACTAAAATTAGGATGAATCCACGTTGTATAAATATTGTTCATTGTTAGTTTGTATTAACAAATGTAGTTAAATAACGTTAACAAATGAAACCTTAAAGTGTTACCACGGCATTCTAACGGTGTACAATTTTATGAGGCATTTCAGCACCTTGACTCAAGTTAATACTTTCTAGTAAATAAATATGATATGAAATTTGGATCTAACTGCTCATATAAAATACATGCTGAGGACCCAAGACGCTTAAAAATTATGAATGCCATTGCATTATACAACAAAAACAAATGGCTTTTATATTATATGTGTATAGAATTGAGAAAGTAAGCAGCAAAACCTGTCTATATGGCACACTGACAATTTTTGGGGAAATGACTTCATTCTTTTCAGGCGAAACCCTGCTTGCCAGGGCTTCAGGCAGGTGATTATCCTCTCACGTTATGATGGAGAATCCTCGTCTCAGTCCTCTGGCTGAACTATACATCAGTAGGATCCGGTCTGTCCTGTTTGCCGCCACTTTCCTCTATCTCTGGAATTTATAGGAAAGAAGAAGTGGTGAAAGAGGTGGAGGGGAAGAGGTCAGGCATCCGTGTAGATCAGGATGTATATTTTCTGTGCTTTAGGAGAAGTTGACCCTTTGTGGAACCTGTGGTTGATTCAGAAGTGTGACCCCAATAAAACAAAATTGGATTCTGCTATATTCGAATGATGTTTAGCTTCTTAAAATCCTCTAGGGCTTCCTAATTCCAGCCATTTAATGGCCTAAAAAGCTATTAGACGAACAAGCACACTGTTCTGACAAATAAACCCTAAATAAGATCCCCAAGTCAAATGGGTCACATTTTTTTCCCGTTCGGCAAGTCTTTACCAAGGCGGGTTTGGACTTGCTGGGAATAGGGAGAAGGTGGAAACAGGTCTGACAGGATTCCAGCTCTGTGTCCCGACTGAGGGAGTATCGGTCCAGCATTTTCCCACGAGAACAGCCGTGACCTTCCAAGCGGCTCTGGGGGTCCCACTTGGATTTAGTGGAAGACTCTGTAAACGAGGGCGTCCGTGTGTTATCAGATATTTATCCAGCACGTGTCTCAGTTCCCTTGTTAAACCACACTACTTTTGTTTCTTTAAATGAGCTGAAAACATTAAAATGTAAGATTCTCTCTCAAATGTATAGTTCGAATATTTGACCGCCGTACTGTGCCGTTTAGTCAATATAAATCATTAAATAACAATTTTATCAATCACTAACCAAAGTCTAATTTGCAAGCAGTTTGTCCTAAAGGAATTCATTTATCTTGGCTAAAACAGATATTATCTGTACTGGTGTTAAACATTGAAACTTAACAGTACATAAACCATTTATCCAAGTTTCATGTTGCTGTTTTTTGATACTGCAGTAATGGAAAAACATTTGTGTATATAGGCCATTTCAACCTAATAAGATGATGTACACTCCTGTCTAGAAGTTTGGAGTCAGCAATATATATTTTTGGTTGAAAGAAATACTTTTATATTCAGCAAGACAGTAAATTTGTCAAATATGACAGTATAAAGACATTACCAATAATACAGAAGATTTTTGTTTCAAATAAATGTGTGAGCTTTCTTGTCCTGTAAATAATCCTGAAAAAAATGGATTACGGTTTATATTAAGCACAACTGTTTTTTTTACCATTGATAATAATAAGAAATTATTCTTAATATACATAAATAATGTTATTTTAAAATGTTAAAATACAAAACAGTTATTTCAAATGCAGCCTTGGTGAGCATAAGAGACTTCTTACTGACACCAAACTTTTGAATGTTTTACAGTCAGTAATATGTTCAAAAATATGTTTTTTAATGGTAAATTTACATAATTTAAGCTTGAAAGCCACAGTCCCAATTTATTGTAATTCAATGGATAAGACTGATTTGGAAAATCTTCGAAATATACAGAATTTTAATTTTTGAGTGAACTGTTCCTTTAATACGTTCCCTTCTAGTTGTCTAGATATCATAGAAACCGGATCCAAGATGTCGTTTTTTCCTATGAATCTGACAAAGTATTACATGGATGCTTATCAGGTTGCTAAAGTGTTTGCTAAACTGTTGCGTAAAGAGTAATTTCTGAATATCAGCATGAATAGGTCTCTGTGTTTACGCCGTCTGAATAAGTGCCATGTGGGCATAATGTTAGATATCTGTATTTGTTCACTTCAGTATCATGGCACTGTTTGTTAATAGTCACCAAGAATAAAATAAGTCAGTAATTTGAATTTACGGGTATAGCAATTGGATTTTAGCTCTGTCTATGTACTATTAACATCTGTACGTAGTTATTAAACTTGTTTACCTTATATATTTTAATAATTGTTTTACCCATAATTATTGGCTCTTTGCCACGTTTGTGTTATATATGCAGAACACTGACAGCGGTTCTGGGGTGGGCAGAAATACAGTCATGCCTCCTCTTGTATCTCTCGTGGATCAGTACAGCCTTCATGATGAACTTGTTTGGACTGGAGGCAAAGATATCTCTGAGGTAAACCAGCTGGTTAGGTTCCCAGGACACGGGGGACTGACGTATAGCTTTTATAAGTCGGATTGCCATGGCCTGTGGCTCTTCCATGTGTCAGGCAGGGTGAAGGCTCTGTTGACAATTTGCCATCCAACTTTCTTGCTAACCATATGTCTTTTTCTCCTATTCTTTTCTTGCTACACTCCCTCTGGACCATAATAGCTGTGGTTTTCCCAATATTAAAGGCCTGGCGCTCCCATCTGTATACCTGGTTTACACTATAAACGTCCTGTTGTTTTTAATGGCAAAAATTGGTAGCTGTGGCTGCCAGAAATTCTCCAAACAGATCATAAAAATACCGCTTTCTGGTCACTATAGGGTTTCCGGTATTACTGGATTCCTGTATATTTTAAAAAATTGTTTGGGTAGTTCAATAGACATTTATAAATATATATATATATTTGGTGAGCTATCCCGTTAAATCATTTACATTTGTTTTTTCGCTGTAAAACGCAATGTTACTTACAATTAACCATTTAAAAGGTTTTTACTGTAGCATTTTTACAGTATTTTCAAGACCTTTCCACTGAACATTACTGATGTGTTACTGATGCTCATTTTGCACAGACAAGACAAGTTTCCACTGAGTTAATGAAATCAAAATTATTAAATCTTAATTTGTTGGGAAAATAGCATCTCTGTGACTCCGCTTTCTGTAAACAACTTTTATCGACTTGTCACACAACGTTCACACATAATTCTTTCACTCTCATATGATTAAAGTGAACGAGGAGCAGGGTGACAGTACAGGTTAGTCGTGCGTGTCCGGGTTGTGTTGTGTGTGTTAGCGTGTCTGGACTGATCCCGGATCCCAGGGGAGAGGTCCAGGGCGTGATGGGAGGGTGAGGGGGCAGAGACAAGCCGAGCCTGTGCTGATTCACACTTATCCCAATCTGGTTCTGCCAGAAGGATCACATAGCACTTCTTTTCACATCCTCCTTTTCTCTCCTGTCCTTTCTTTCTTGTTTTTGTACTCCTTCCTCTTCATTGCCTGTGCTTGTATGCACAATTGTGTATGTTTGTATTTGCATGGGTTGCATATTTGTGACTGAAATATGCCTTTTGTCTTCTCTGCTCATTTTCTCAGATTTGTCATCTTTAGCTTTGTTCTAAAACATAGGGAGCTACCTATTACATAGACGGAGTAGCATAATTTGGGCTGCTGGGTTCATCTTTGGTATCACTGCTGGATCTTGCTGTGGCGAAGTCTTCTGTAATGATTCAGCAGACACAAGGGGATCCATATACAGCTTTTAAGAGTAGTCAGACTGGCAGGGATCAACACCAGTAAACAGGCCAGTGGAGAAAAGGCAGAGACAAACCAGATGACAAGCAATGGTCAGGGCAGGCGGCGAGAAGCAAGGTCCATTAAAGCTACACTGTGTGATTTTTACCCCCATCTAGTGGTGAAAATGTATATGACCATCCCGTGAATATTAGTTTCTGTTCCTCTCAATTCCGATTTCATTTTAACTCCTACGGTGGCCAATGTAGTCCAAGATTAACATGGCTTCCAGTTCGACCTCGTCCATGAGTGTTAACTCGAACATAAACGCGAAAGGCGAAGCTTGAATTAACGGGTATGTCCCTTTTTGGCTAATGTACTTTCAAGATGGAGGGGCAACATGGCGACCGACATTAGAACCCCTTACCCGACCCGTATGTATTTTCAATGGCAAATTATACACTCACGAGAATACTTTATTACTTGAACAGAGTAAATATACATTAATGAGCACATATATTTTTGAAAGAACTAAGTGTTTTTAGCGAAGAATAAACTAAAAGAGTTACACAGTGTAGCTTTAACAATCCAAATTAAGGCAGGCAGAGAATGATTAGAAACGGGGTATACAATCCAAGGTCAAGGCAATAAATTAACCACAGTGAAAAAAGAATGACAGCCAGGAAAGTCAAGACTTCACACTGGTGTGGTGTGTGGAACTGGTGTAGATGAGATGCAGGTGTGTGTAATCAGCACTGTGCAGGTGTATGGTGTTTGGTATAATCAGTCCAGGGAGGTGCATGATGGGAAATGTAGTCCGTGATAATTCATTGAGTGCGTGGCTAATCATGACACTTGCAAAGAAAATTTCGGAAAGAGGGGCTTCATCGAAACCGGAACTAAACTGGACAGACTGGGGAGAGAAACGCTGTAATAATGTAAAATATGTGAAAAAAAAAATGTTTTTTGAACAATCAAGCATCAAAAACAATTCTACTTCCCCCCCTAAAGACAAAATCAAAACTTCGTAAAAGGGCATAATAGGACCCCTTTAAGGTGTCATTAATGAAAACAACACTGTTTTTAACTCCTTTGGATATTTAAAGTGAGTGTGTGAGCAATTTTAGTTGGTGTAAGTTGGAAATAGCATGTGTTTATGGGATGCATGCCCTTTTCCATCACCCTTTCTTTATCAAAATCTGGCATCTTGTTGTGTAAGCACCCCAAGCGTTCAGGCATCCATTGTTTGTATCACCACAACTGCACGTTTACATGAGTGTGTGTGTGTGTGTTCATGGGGGGATGGAAGGGCTGACAAGCTCTTATCTAGTCTCAAGGCTCTGCACCTGTTCTTTATGACTCACCTGTCAGTAAACATCAAAGCCACTATACATACCTGTATTTTAATGCAAACGTGCTGATATTATATAATGAAAAGCTAATAGGCTCAAGGATTTCCCCTTCCACTTGTGTTAAATATTTGCTCTGCTAAATATCCATTCCATAGAAGAGTGTTTTTGTTGGTATGAGATCTTCATCAATGAGTGGAATAAAATAGAGCAAATAAAGGTTTTAGTTTTTTTTATGTGGCTGTGTGGGTGTGCAGATTAAGGCGTGGTTAGAAAAGTTTGTGTGTTTGTGTTTGTTTGTGTATGTGTGAAAGGCGTGTCTGTGGTTCAGGGAGTGTTTGGGTCTGTCAGCACGTGTGGACTGATGTGTCCTGGCAGAACCGCTGTGTTCATTACTGTCCTGCTGGAGTTCAGAAATGCTGAATAGTTAAAGTTAGTATGAAATTTTAGTTGTTTCCTAGAATGGCTTGTCTTGTTTCAGTTTAAGAATTTCAGTTCATAAATTATCATTTGAATTGGCCAGGAAGTTGAATTGGAATGGCAGGAAGTGCACTGTTAAAAAAAATATTGTTGGTTTAATGAAGTAACCTGCTTGCCTTAAAAATTTAAGTTGATTGAACTGGAAAAAGTGAGTTAATACAATGAAGGAGATTGATTTAATCATCAGAAACTCAAAATAATAAGTTATCTGAACTAAATAAATTATTTAAGTTGATTTGACAAAAGAAAAAATGTTTCGATAACAAATCTTTAAAATATTTTTTTTACAGTGAATTCAACAGATGAACTGGATTAGTTTAGTTTACGTTTTGTACCACCAACACATAAAAACAATGACTTCATTTTGAGAAGTTATGCCTGTTTGTTCCCTGATGGACTGATCATTTTATTTATAGCACAAAATGTCCAGAAAACTAAAAAATAAATACTGACATTTGAATTGAAAGATTTTTAAAAGATGTCGCGTGTACTCTTCAAGGCTGCATATATTTGATCAAATAATACTGTGAAATATCATTATATGTTAAAATAACTGTTTTCTATTTTAATATATTAAAAATATTTATACAACCTCAAGTTTATTGGTATTGGCTCCACAGTTTAAGGTTGTTTTCCATTGGCTTTACCGCCATCCTAACTATCCTAACCTCACAAGGTTGATGCATTCTGGGACTTAATTTTTCAGGATCACATATTATCTTACCAATGGGTGGTAGGGGAAAAACTATGTTAATGATTCACCTTAGAAGTTTAGTGAATTGCCTTGGGGCACCGGCCAGACTTCCTCTCCAAATGTTTTTAGACGACCTATCCACTGTAGACAGCATCAACAATGGAGATGATTTTAGGGTACAGGAACTGGTGGGGAAATTTGTGTTGCGTGCAAGGAAAACTACAGCTGAATCAGCAAGACAAAGCAGCTTGTGGTGGATTTCTGCTGTGCAGGGAACCCCTGAAACCAGGCTGTACTTTCTGACCACTTCTTTCAAGATGTGTCACAAAAAATACATTTGCAAAATGGTGAAAAACACAGCTGACTGTGTTGTGTATTATGTTTGATGTACCTGCAATTTGCCCTCAGGTATATCTACTCTGTTTTAGAAATGTTTTTGTAAAGCTTTAAATTCACTTCCTTATATCTTTCTCAAGTCTGACAGTCTCACCATCCACTTTTATTTATGTTGAATAGGAACAGTCTACGTTTTTATGGTCTGCCCACATAGATCACATCCACTTTTTTACTTTCTTTAAGCTGTGAAATATGGGAGACTGTGGGTAATTGTCATTTTTTACTTGTGTAAATATTACTCACAATCCTGACTATATAGCAGTGCATGTTGTTACATCATATGGGTTAAGTTGTCACAGTTTGGAACTTGCAATTAATACGTTATTGTTCTGAACAACATGTGATCAATTTTAAAATTATAATCCGTATAAAATTACAACAAAAGCACCAATAAAAATGTGACAACATGTTTTGTTTTAATACAAACTTTTAAGTTAATGTCTTCATTATAGTTGACTTTTGCGTGCAGATTCAAGAGTGATTTTGTGGTCCCTTGTTTACACAACAACTACAGCAATTATACTGTATGTGATTTTGGCAGAAAAATATTCTGATTTGCTTTACGTGCTTTAGAGTAAACCATTTGTGCAGCTGAAATTCTGAAATTACATTATATACACTCAGAAAAAAGGTACAAAAGCTGTCACTGGGGCTGTACCCTATTTTTGGTGCTATAAGTACATTTCAGGTGCTAATATGTACATTTTAAGTGTTTATATGTACATTTTAGGCCCTAATATGTACATTTTAGGTGGTATTATGTACATTTTAGGTACTAACATGTACATTTTAAGTGTTAATATGTACATTTTAGGTGCTAATATATATATTTTAGGTGCTAATATGTCCATTTCATGAGCTAACATGTCCATTTTAGGTGCTAATATGTCCATTTCATGAGCTAATATGTCCATTTTAGGTGCTAATATGTCCATTTCATGAGCTAATATGTCCATTTTAGGTGCTAATATGTACATTTTAGGTGCAAATATGTCCATTTCATGAGCTAATATATCCATTTTAAGTTGTAATATGTCCATTTTAGGTGCTAATATGTCCATTTCATGAGCTAATATGTCCATTTTAGGTGCTAATATGTACATTTTAGGTGCTAATATGTCCATTTCATGAGCTAATATATCCATTTTAAGTTGTAATATGTCCATTTTAGGTGCTAATATGTCCATTTCATGAGCTAATATGCCCATTTTAGGTGGTAATATGTACATTTCATGTGCTAATATGTACATTTTAGGTGCTAATATGCCCATTTTAGGTGCTAATATGTACATTTCATGTGCTAATATGTACATTTTAGGTGCTAATATGTACCAAGGCACCAATATGCATCCTTTGGGTACAAAAGTGTACCTTTTGAAAAGGTACAGTCCCAGTGACAGCTTTTGTACCTTTTTTTCTGAGAGTGTAACAACATTAGAATTAACATCGCACTGCACTAAAACACCATGTCATAGGTCACACTTTGCAATGACTTACAATGTTTTAGTATTGGCCTCATGGGCTTTTAATGCACCTTTAATATAAAAAAAATGTCTTCTGTTCAGAATGCAAAAGTTTACAAGCTCATGATTAGCACTTATGATGAGTATTTAATAGGTTGGTTTAGCTGTTTTATGAAGCACATTGTGAGTCTTTCCATTAGTCCTTTAATGAAATGTAGGCTAGGGGAGAATTTAGGAAGTAGATTAGTATGTTGTGGGATTCGCGGTGGATTCCCAATACTGTGACTTGACTTTGAAAAGCAGGCGACTGTATTGGTTTACGTGTTCATACGAAGGATTGTTGTGCTTTTTAAAATTGTTTTGCCCTCAAACATGATAACTGTAACCTTTGCACCAAACGTGTGTCCGAAAGCAGTGTAATGAGTCAGCTGTGCAAAGTGGCAGTGAATCTATGTGTGTTTTGCATAACTCCTAGCTCCCTCTTCCCCATTCCGATCAAACGATCACACGGTGAGTCGGCTCAATCTACACAGTCTTACTTAGCTTTAATTGCGTGTGCATTGTGTTTAGTCAATTTGTTGAAATTTCAAAGGAAAAGTGAGTATGAAGCAAATATCATTTGAGCACTTGTATGTGATTTAATGTGTGTTGGTGTGGTTTTTCAGATGGATTACTGACTTTGTATGAGAGGATGTTGAAGGATAAAACGTGAAGGTAAATCGCCCCAGTAATGGACTCGGCTAAAGATGGCATGAGCCATTTTCTCTAAATTCTTCGTTCTCTACTGCTTTATTTTCGGCTTGGTATTTTAGTAATGAATCAGTTTTAGAAGACAATTCTTTCAATATGCTCATCATAACTGTTTCAGCTTTCATTTGATCTTCGGTTGATCTCTTTTATTTGTGAAAGTGTAAAAGGAAAGTGAAAAGCCATTGTGACATTTGATTCGTTTAAGGTTAGTGTTTTTTTACTTTTATTGTGACATTTTTTCAGTTCTGGTATCAAACATCCTAATAAAACAATGGCATAAAGCAGAACTTAACATTACAGATACACTGAATTTAAGCTTTTTGGATTAGTCGATGGTACTGATTCAATAAAAGGATTATGAAGTTAGCCGCATAGTATTTACAACAAAATTTGGTAACACTTTATTTTACAGTGTCTTTTGTTTCACACGTTACATGTAGTTACTGTAGTAATAGCTATACGTGCATAATCACATGCTAATCCTAACCCTATCCATATAGTACATATGATTAATTATTATTACTCAGTACCTAAATGTATAATTACACTGTAACACACACACCTTAAAATAAAAGGGTAACGCTTCCTTTTACAGTACAGTACTCACGTGTATTTACAGTGTACTTAACTAGAAAGTACTGGCTTATATAAGGTAAGTACATGGGTTAGGGGTAGGTTTGGGGTTAGGTTCAGGGTTAGTACCTAGATATTACCCAGTAATTATAATTATATAATAAGTACATAGTAAGTACATGGGTAACAGGACACCACAATAAAAATCAGTTTAGATCGGTTCGTTCACCCAAAAATGATCTATTTATCAATTTATGCCAAAAATCGTATGACTTTCTGTCTTCTGTGGATCACAAAAGGGATAATCTTGGAATCTTCTGGTATTTGCAAGGACTCTGAAGCATTTTAAGCATAAAATAGGACACAAAAACAAAAAAAGTAGCTAAATGACAGCTCTTCTTGGCAAATTCATGAAAGAAAAAACAATGTCCAACTTGTGAGAAAATTGTTAAGTTGGATCTTTTCACTGAAAATGTTGATTTCTGAAGTTAAACTCTATGATCGGTCACAACAGTTAATAGTTAGTTTAATAGCAAGGGATTTACAATAAAATAAAATTGCCAAACATTCAGGCTAAACTATTTTATTATTTGGAATATAGCATGAGACATATAGGCCACATTTGTTAAACCTTATTGAAGTTTTAAAATTCATTGTATCTGTATTCATACTCAATTTTCATGATTTGTTATTACAACTTTTTACTTTTGTTGAATCAGTTTAGATTATTAATGTGTTTCAGACAACATAATATTTTGAGTTTTTATTAATTAAACCAATCTCCATTGAATTACCTTATTTTTTATTTCAATGAACTAAACATCTTAAGGCAACCAGGTAACTTACTTTAATATTGTTCTGCAGGAGAAAGTCAAATAGGTTATCATTTTTAATTACCCATATGATATTTTGGGTTTCTAAATGTTGAGTTAAGTATTCCTTAAAGATAATAAAGTCTAATTTACACTCTAAAAAATGCTGGGTTGTTTTAACCCAATTTTGGGTCAAATATGGACAAACCCAGCTGTTGGGTTAAATTTATTAATTGCATTTTTTAATCCAACATTTGGGTTTGTCCAAATTTGACCCAAAATTGGGTTAAAACAACCCAGCATTTTTAGAGTTTATGATACAAGGATAGTATGTCACCAAGTTTGAGAAGTCCTCAATGATGTTTTGCACTTTCTATTCATCAAACAACAAACAAAAACATTTCTTATCTTTCTGCCCTTCTGTGCTTCTACTTTTTTTCCAATCCTATCCACTTTCTCTCTCTTTCTCTGCGTGTGTGTCTGTGGTTTCTGTCACTGTTATCTTTGCTTAGGTCTGTCTGAAACCCAAGTGCTTCTGATGACACATTACCCAAGTGCTGTGTTCTGATAATGCTCTCTCTCTCTCTCTCTCTCTCTCTCTCTCTCTCTCTCTACTCTGTATGTGAGTGTGTGTGTGCATACATTTGTGTGTGAAGGGGAACACAAAGTGGTGGCTTCCCAGTTTAATAGCGATGTGGTTTTGGGTGGATATGAGAGAACTCGGAACGTATTTTCCACCTTTTGTCTTGCAGAGTAGCGTGTGTTTGCATAAACGTGTTATGTGAGAGTGTTGCGCTGTTCTGTTTCATGTACGAAAGTTTATTTGCTGTAATTTAGAATAACTGATCAAATGTGTGTGTATGCAATTCTCACTAGTTAAGTTGCTTGCATGCTTATGATTGGCTGTTTATAATGTGTATATATACTGTCTATATATGATACTGGCTATATCTCAGTAAAAAAGGTACGAAAGCTGTCACTGGGGGTATACCTTTTCAAAAGGTAAACTTTTGTCCATTTTAGGTTATATGTACATTTTAGGTGTTAATATGGACATTTCAGGTGCTAATATGTACATTTTAAGTGTTGATATGTCCATTTCAGGTACTAATATGTACATTTCAGGTGCTTATATGTACATTTTAAGTGTTGATATGTACATATTAGGTGCTAATATGTACGTTTTAGGTACTAATATGTACATTTTAAGTGTTGATATGTACATTTTAGGTGCTAATATGTACATTTCAGGTGCTAATATGTACATTTTAAGTGTTGATATGTACATTTTAGGTGCTAATATGTACATTTTAAGTGTTGATATGTACATTTTTGGTGCTAATATGTACATTTCAGGTGTTAATATGTACATTTTAAGTGTTGATATGTACATATTAGGTGCTAATATGTACCTTTTGGGTGCTAATATGTACATTTTAAGTGTTGATATGTACATTTTTTGTGCTAATATGTACATTTTAGGTGCTAATATGTACATTTTAAGTGTTGATATGTACATTTCAGGTGCTAATATGTACATTTTAGGTGCTATTATGTACATTTTAAGTGTTGATATGTACATTTTAGGTGCTAATATGTACATTTTAGGTGTTAATGCGAACATTTGGTGCTAATATGTACATTTTAAGTGTTGATATGTACATTTTAGGTGCTAATATGTACTATTAAGGTACCAATATGCACCCTTTAGGTACAAAAGTGTACCTTTTGAAAAGGTACAGCCCCAGTGACAGCTTTTGTACCTTTTTTCTGAGAGTGATACTGTTTGTGTGTGTATATCTTCTGCAGATGCATCTATTTTCTGAGAAAAAAGTATACAATACATATTTTATTTGTTTAATATCTTTTTATATGAACCCTATAATATAACGAATATTTAATTTCTGACTATATTTCATATTCTGATAGTATAAATATATATAATGTATTAACCTTTACAAGATAACTCCTCTTGAATTGATGTGCTAAATAAAAAGAAACTTATTTAAACTGTCTGCTTGTTTTTTAGTAACCTCTAATTTTTACAGTTAGCATAATTTCTCTCTCTCATGCTTCTCTTTTCCATTTCTTCTAAACATCATCAGCATTATTTTTTTAACACTTTCCCTTGTATCATCTTCTGTCGCTCTTTTTCACACATCCACGCATCTTCGTGCACTGTCCATCACTGACTTTCTCTCGTTCACAGTATTTGTGATTGACCCAATCACAAAAACACCAAATGAAAAAAACCTCCAAATCCCTCCCCTAACTGTCCTAAGAGGATATTTCTGACATTAATGAGGTATTGTGGAAGGTGTGTGTGTGTGTAGCTATAGGGAAGTGACTTGTCGAGTTGTTTTCATTTCGTACTCCAGCTCTCTTACGCTAACCACTAACAAATCGCACACATACGCTACTTCTCCTTTTTTTTCTTTTCTTTTGTATTACTCGTGTTTGTGTATGTGCATGCAACAAGCTATTCCGTATTTAACACATTCACAGTACAACATGTACTAAAAATACACTCATATTTCTAATATATACTTTGCAGAACTTAGTTATGAGTTCAAAGTATATATAAATACACACATAACCTGGAAACCCCCTCATGAAGGGCTATTGTGTCTAATATCATCAATATTCCCTGATAGCATGCATATGAATGTGTGTGAGTTGACTGTTTGTTTTTGTATGTGTGTGTGTATATAATTGAAGCAGTGCTGTCATTTAATGTACCACTATAAAATAAGTGATAACACTTGAACAGGTGTTGTGGAATCCCCGACTGCATTGCCCTACACAATAACACACACACACACACACTTCTGGTTTGCTATCTTTGTGGGGACTCTCCATAGACGTGATGATTTTTATACTGTACAAACTGTACATCCTATACCCTTACTCCAACCCTAAACTTTCCCATCACAAAAAACTTTCTGCATTTTTACAATTTCAAAAAAAAAAAACAAAAAAAACTTTGGGTTAAAACAACCCATCTTTTTTTAGAGTGTGACATTTACGAAAGCGTGTTTTTAGGAATGATTCACAGAAATTCATTTTGCTTTCATGAATGACTGCCATCGTGTTTACGACACATTCGTGCCAGGCCTGAGTCTACTTGCATGTTGAAATGTTCCTATATTAAAATATCAACGTGACTGTGTTTGAAATGACTCGCAAAATGACATTTCTGTGGAAAATTCAGTGTTCATGAAGTGAAGAGGAGAAACCGGAAAGACTTGTGACCAACCCGCACTGTCATTTACAGACCAACTTTCGCTTTCATTTCACAGAATTCTGTTGCATCACTGCAAAGAGACTGAATCAATATAATATAGTGTAACTGAGTGACATGTTTAGAGATTTACGAGCTGGTGATGTCCAGTGACCAATGACAAGTGGCCCTAATTGTGTGTGTGCTGCTTCATTTGCTGTCAGGATCATTTAGGGAGTAACAAAAGAGTGGACAGCAGCCTGGTGTTGGGGGTTCAGGGCAGGGGGTTTGCATGCGTGTGTGTGGCGGGAGTGTGTATCGGGATGAATAATGAGCTCCATTTAGTCTTTTCATTCTGCTCTATTTCACCAGGTGAATGGAGCACAACACACACATACAAAAACTGACTTAGCGCGGGAAGCAGAAGGCTTTTTGCTACTTTTTAGCAACAAAACTACCCCGACCCCCAAGCATACGCGTGCACACATGTGTCTGCATTCATGTTCACGATTACTGTACTGTTTTGCCTATAAGTATTCTTTATTATGTGTTTGAATCATTTGGCTTAAAAGAGCAATTATGGATTTTTATTATTTCCCATAAGGAAATGTACTCTATAGTCACAGAACAGGCCCCTCTGGGCTTTCAGCTTTTACCACAAGAGTGGTAGTTCTTGTTTTGCCCCCTGTGTAAAAGTGTGTGCATGTGTGGATGATCTGTTCGCCAGGGTTTCAGTTTGTATGCATGTTGTATGTATTATAAATGTAAATAATTGACTGATTTTGTATATTTAGATTTTTGTAAAGATTTGGTAAAAGGATGGTCTAGCCAAAAATGAAACCTCTATTCAAACTTGCGTAAAGCAAAAGAAGATAGCAAATAATATTGGACCCCATTGACTTCCATTGTGTGAAAAGAAAACACATTTCCTCAAAATGTAAAGCTTTGAAGCAATCTGTATAGATAAGGGTGACTTGACTTGGCTTGAACTTCCCTTTAACAAATAATCAACCTTTGCACTGCAATTATGCATTTACGTGCAAAATTATTTTTTGTTTGAATTCATAATTTGACTATTTGGAACCTGGGATTTACAAAAGCAGAGTGACATCATTTTAAAACAACCCGAAATGGAATCAAACTAAATGCTTAAGTGTTTTAGCAGATGCTTGATATGTTTGATATTACATTATATGTTGGTGCTCTTTCTCAAAAGAATTTTTGAAGAGAATAAATGTGGAATTGTAGTGATTTGCTGTTGGTATTTTTAAACATTCAATCTGGTTAGAATTTTTTTTTTAGTAGGAGACCATGCAATATAAACATAAATGTAACTAGGCCTATATGATGAAATGTACTAGATTTATCCAATGGCTGATTATGCATTTCAAGTTTTAATAAACTACAATGTGTCTTCACTGTAAAAAAAAAATATTTTCATGATTTGTAATCACAACATTTTTTCTTTTGTCAAATCAACTTATATAATTTATGTAGTTCAGATAACATAATATTTTGAGTTTCTGGTGATTAAATCAATCTCCTTCATTGTATTAACTCAATTTTTCCAGTTCAAATGAACTTCAATTTTTTTTAACAATATTTTTTACAGTGGCAAATTAATACACTCTTATATGTTGAGATTTAATTATGCCTTCAGAAAGGTAATAGAATTGACAGTTTTATCTTTTATTTGCAGATTTGATGCCTTAAGATTCTTCACTTCTGACAAACAACCACAAAAAAAAACAAGATTTTTACTTGTCATTGTTGAAAAGCTGCTGATTATGGAATAGTAGCTTTTACTGAAGTCATAATCTCAACATATATTAAAGTGTATTCATTGGCAAACAGCAACCATTAAACAAAAATCCTCTAACTTTATTATGAGTATATCCTCATGAAGTAAGTTAGAGGATTTTGTTTATGTGTTTAGAACATTAAAATCTGAAATCAGCTCTTTATTAATTCATTCATTTTTATACATTATTTTTGAGGGACACAAGGCACCCATTTTGCAGAATGACCTGAATAATGAATTTAAAGCGTTGCTGTCTCAAATTTCAGAACTTCTGACAGAATATCTAACCCTGTCACTGATTTGCTAAAAGTGAACAATGAAATACAATGACTATTTGATTGTGATTCCAGTGAGATTTTATTTAGTCTTTTATTATCTTTGTTTCCTTGTTGTTCTTGCATCGCTTTTACCTTTTCTCTTTGACCTACTTCTCATCCGAACTGTTGTTTTGTCTGTGTGTTTACAGTTAAAATTGTTTTTTCTGTGATTATCAGCCACTGGCACGCCGCTCTATATATGTTTCTGCTCTCTCACAAACAAACCGTCAAACGTACGGATGCCAACACTGGGCCAAATCTGGGGACAGAGACAGTTTCTTGGGCTAATCACCCTCAGTGCAGCTCTCCCTCGCTCGGCCCTCCTCCCTTTCTCCCCTGTCTTTTGCCTTTTCTCTCTCGCTTTCTCTTTATCTGATCAATCTGTGTAAGCTTCTCAGTGTGAGAGTGTTGACAGCGGATCGTTTTGGGCAGGGGTCTGGTCCTGCGTTCTCTCCTCTATCGCTAATAAACCATCTGTCATCTCAATCCCTCGCTGTGTGTGTGTTTTGTGACTTGGTTTTGGTTTGCTTTTGTTTACACTCATCAGCACATGCTTTTGTCTTTATCTCAAGGTGTTGCCTCATCATTTCAACCCTTAACAGTCAGATATTCACAGCACCTTCTTCATCTTCCTCATGTTTCCGCTCTTCTCGTAATTCTGTCAAAGAGATCAAATGATCAAAGAGATCTTTATAATTTCAATTCAATTTAAAATGTGTTTAGAGTTTGAGGCTGTACTTATGTTTTGAGCTGCATGACGTGCACTTGAAGAACCTTTCCAAAGTTTGGCGTCAGTACGATTTTTTATTTTATTTTATAGACAGATGATTTGAAAACATGTATTAAAGGGATAGTTCACTTTGAAATTAATTTTTGATATGTTTTAGCTTACCTCAAGGGCTTTGTTTCAACAGTATTTTCAATTTTGATATTTTTAGGTCAAACCGTTCAGTCATATAATGGAGGTCTATGGGCTTGACCTCAATGAGCATGCACAGAGAAGTCCAAATTAAACTTGATTTAATGGCTCGTGAATGTAATAGATGGCCTAAGACACGAAACGAGCGGTTTGTGTGAGAAAACGAACAGTATATATATCGTTTTGTTTTTGTTTTGTTTTTTCGATAAAAATTTGCGACATCTGTGGCATTGCGCTGTGTGATAAAACTGCACATTTTAGAGTGGCCTTTTATTGTGGCCAGCCTAAGGCACACCTGTGCAATAATCATGCTTTCTAATCAGCATCTAGACAGATTTGTGAACAAAATTTGAGAGAAATAGGCCTTTTGTGTGCATAGAAAAACGCTTAATGTAAACATTAATGAATGTAAACAGTTGCGTTGCTTATTAACAGTATTTAAATGGAGTGGTTTGGATACACTGAGATTAAGTTATGGTAGTGAAATGTTGAAGTACTGTAAAAAAAACATTGTTGGTTTAACTTAAAAAAATAAGTAACCTGGTTGCCTTAAAATTTTAAGTCATTGAAATGGAAAGTTTGAGTTAATACAATGAAGGAGATTTATTTAATCACAATAAACTCAAAATATTATGTTATGTTTTGCGTGCATAGAAAAACGCTTAGATCTTTGAGTTCAGCTCATGAAAGATGGGGGCAAAAACAAAAGTGTTGCGTTTATAATTTTGTTCAGAGTACAAAAAAATGTGTTGCTTAAATGTGTTGGCGGTATGTAGATGAAGTCATTGTGTATGTGTGTGTGTGTGTGTGTGTGTGTGTGTGTGTGCACTGTATACACTGCCCAGCCTCTCAAAAAAGTCTCTGTTCGGATTTAAATAGGTAAATAATTAAGTCTATGACTGTATTATTGCAGTGTGATTATTATGTTTCTAGCATGTTATATGTTTGGCAACCGTTCTTCTAACCCCAATTGATGGAGTGTGTAGCTTTTCATTTCTTAAACAATGTAGGACGATGGGAATATTCCAGGATGACAATGTCAAGATTTATCAGGCTCAAATTGTTAAATGTTGAAAATATCACCATGATCTACACTGTAAAAATGAATATGCTTTATCTAATCAATAGAATTGTGGCAACAGATTACAAGGAATATTATTAATTACGTTTATCAAGTTAGAATTGAGTAATAATTAATCAAATTATTCCTTAAAAGTTAACCATTTAAAATGAGTAAAGTTTACACCATAAAATTTAACAAAAATTTCTCACTAACAGACAGACGTCAAAGATTAATTAAGAACTCTTTATTTTATATTGCTAACATTGAAGACACCTGATGTTAACCTGGTTGCCTTAAAATTTTAAGTCACTTGGAAAAATTGAGTTAATACAATGAAGGAGATTTATTTAATCACCAGAAACTCAAAATATTATGTTACCTGAACTACATAAATTATCTAAGTTGATGTGACAAAAGAAAAAATGTTGTCATTACAAATCATGAAAATATTTTTTACAGTGAAGTTAAAACCATCTGGCACTACAGTAATACTTCGAAAATATGCATACAGTATATTCATAATATTTACTTAATATAATTATTTAACATTCAGTAAATGTTGTGAATATCTCCATGACCTATCTTAAGTTTCCCCCCCCCCCCCCCACACATTAAACAGCTGTGTGTGCGTCAAATGTCGTTTATACATATTGTGGTTTGGATGATGTTATTGGAAAGTTTAAATAACAGACACACATGTTTTATCTAACCATCTCCTCCCCCTGTTTTTTTTTATTTGTGTTTGAAAATTAATAATTATTTGTCATTACAGTGGCATCATAAACAGAGGAATCATTAGCCAATATTGTTTGTTTTCATCTTGTTTTTAATTCATATTCGCGTTACAAACTTTGAGACAGCCTTCTAGATCTTACACACACACACACACACACTTTGACTTATCATGGCAGCTCAGAAGCATTGTACCTGCCAGTGGAATGGGGAGTGGCTACTAGGCTTGACCACAGAGGAAATCAGCCTATTGTAATCTTCCCAGTGTGTGTGTGTGTGTGTGTGTGTGTATGGGTGGGTAAGTCAGAGAAGAGTGAACCAGAGAACGAGAGAGAGAGAGAGCGTGAGTGAAAAAATAAGGAAAAATGGTTCTACTGCAACATCCGGCTAATAATTTATTGTGACAGGTCGAACGAACTGAATTTATGTGCCAATCTACTTGCGACACAGAGATCCCCTGTTGAACACAGAAAGGAAAAGGAGCTGTGACTCAACCAAGAGATATGAAAGAAGTTATTGTTGCCAGCTCATGTCAACTTGTTTTCATTCATATAGAATATCCTATAGACGCTATGCAAATCAATTCAAATTGGAGACATTAATGAATACAAGTTTCTAATCGCTTTGCGCAAGGTCTGTGGCGTTGTAAAGTGGAGTTTGCATCGAGGTGCACTGCGTATGTTTATGTCAGCTTTGATTGTGTCATCATGTAAACTAACCATTGACAGGTAAATTGGTCAGAGCTGACTTTAACCGCACTGACCGTCCTGCAACATAATCTTGCAGGTGATACCGAGCTCTCACCCTTGGTTAGACAAGAACACTGGGGGCGTTAGACAACTTCATGATCATTGAGTTAGATTTGGGATGGATTTTACTAAAGATCTCATTGTTGTTGTAGAATATCAGTTCTGACTGTATGCAAATTATTCCACGACAGTCAAAGTGGTCAACCTGTTTAAAGCACTTTAATTTACAGCACACATTATGTTGAGGTTAATCTCACACAACATTTTAGGCCCTTTGCACACAATTAGCAAGAAGTTAAACAGTTTAGGCACTTTATTTTAAGGTGACGTAGTTGCATTGTTGAGTAAAATTAATTAACCATATCTACTTAACTACTTATTAACGGGTTGCAGTTAGGGTTAGTAGGCTAATTATGCATGATTGATTTATATTATCACTTACTATTATCACTATAAGTAACTATAGTAATGTATAAATATGCCATCTTAAAATAAAGTGTCACCAAATTTTTAACTACGTTTTTTTGTCATTTACTTTGTAAATATATATTAAAGTAAATAAATAATTGTTTATGGCCAGTTAATGTCAATGCAATTGTTATGTCCTCAGGTTCACATGACTTTTGTTTGCAAGTGTTTATTTGGTGCCAGTGGGAAATATACTTTATATATATATATATATATATATATATATATATATATATATATATGTATGTATGTATGAAATATGCATCTATTTATAATTTGAAATAAATCTTAATTTTCAGAAGGGGCTGGTAATATTTTTTTTAATGTTAAAAAAAATATATATATATATCCAGCATCATTATTTCAGTCTTCAGTATCACATTGTCCTCCTTCGGACATCATTCAAATATGCTGATTTGGTCTAATATGCTCAAAAAACATTTCTTATAAGTATCAATGTTGAAAACGGTTGTGCGTGGGTTAATATTTTTGTGGAAAACATATTTTTTTCACGATTCGTAGATTGTTCTTGTGTTTTCATTCTCACTTCTGATCAATTTAATGCATCCTTGAAGAATAAAAGTTTTAATTAAAAAAAACCTATTTTGAATGGTATACATTAAATACTTCAATACATAATAATATAATATAGTAATACATAATATAATGTAATGCTTACTAACATTTGCATTTAGTAAAGTTAATAAAAAGGGAGTTGAAGCATTACATAACAAAACTCTAATATATATATATATATATATATATATATATATATATATATACTATTCCCTTCCAACCCACCCTGTAAATTGAACTCTTAGTTGTGATTGGAGGTCGATCAGAGACACATATGTGATGTCATTATTGAGTTCGGAAACGTTCCATGCACCATGTTTCCAATACAAAGGTCACGTTCAGAGGGTGTGTGTATGAGTGGAAGGAACTCTTTGCACCTGTGTTTTTGTTTTTTGGTGTCACTTTGGGGTGGTGATTCAACCCCCCCACCACCACCACCACTGCCACCATCTTTCTTTCTTTCTTTCTTTCTTTCTTTCTTTCTTTCTTTCTTTCTTTCTTTCTTTCTTTCTTTCTTTCTTTCTTTCTTTCTTTCTTTCTTTCTTTCTTTCTTTCTTTCTTTCTCTCTCTCTCTCTCTCTCTCTCTCTCTCTCTCTCTCTCTCTCTCTCTCTCTCTCTCTCACTCTCTCTCTCTCAGACAGCGAGCAGGTGTGTGGGGTTTTGGGGGGCTGTGCTCCTGTTCTGAAAGTCTGCTCGTGTCTCTTCATTGACAGGCCTTTCCGTTCCTGTAACCCACAGCGTTCACACACACAAACACACACATCTAGTGAACAGATGCTTGCACAAAAGAGCATCAGCTGACACAGTAGCAAAACTCTTTTTAGACAATAATTCTCTGTTTCTCCTCTCATCTCTCCCTTTTTTTTTAACTCCCTCTCCCCTTTCAGGCGTCCTCTTTAACTATGTGTAGATTTATCTACAGTACTTTTAGCCGGACAGAATCATTAGATTTGGTTGTCATAATCATCATCTCTTTTTATCTGAAAACCACCCCGTTTTGAACACATATCTAGATCTTTCTTACAGTAAATCAACGTTTTGTGTGGTTGAGGGTTGTGATATTATTCTAATGTACTGAACCATGAATAGCCTTCCAGCTCGTCACAAGCACTGTGTGCGTGTATATTTGGCATCTATGGTGTGTTTTTGGGGCTGAATGTGGGTGTGAGGAGGCCAGTGAGCAGGTGGTCAGGATGAGGGATGTGAGAGCTGGGCAGCTGTAAATTTAGGCCCTGGTCTGAGCCGGGCCTCCGCCTTAAACAGCCACACAGGAAAAGCTATACCCTCAAGAGACTCAAGCAGAGTTTCTGCACCTCAAACACACACATATAGATGTTCAAATCCAAGAATAAACCCATAATGTTCTTTTTTTTTAAACTTCATTTTCTCACCCACACAGACACGCACAGGGGGAGCATCTGTTATGGCTAGAGTTGGAAAGTTTTTCCATTAGTGTGAAGCCCTGGGGGACTGACAGCTCTCTACAAAACACCTCGCTTAAAGATCTCAAATTCACCCTCAAAAACAGTCAACACACTCGTATGAACAAATAGATGTTGTGTCTAATTTGGCAACTTGTTCGTGTGATGGTGTATAGGCCTTCAGGGAAAGCATTCTTAAGATAGCCTGAGAGAATACAGTTGGTGCCATTTGCATACCCCTTACTCCAAACCCTGATAAAAAGTTAATAGGTCATTCTAGATTTTCTCCATTCATATTGAGCCTTTATCATTTTTTACGAGTTATAAAGAACCATTTGAATACTATTGTAGTTATCTCACTGCCCACAAGTGTTTGAGTGAATACTAGTTGAGATGGCTCAGTGGTCTATGGAAAATGGCTGCCTTCATTTATGTGGGTGTGTGATGTTGTTTCTTCACAATTATCCATCATAGGGCAGGGCTATAAGTCTGCAAAACCATTCAGTCGCTCTTTGGGCAAGAATTTTAAGCCACATATCTTTGGATTTTATTATAAAGAAAACCAAACTTTACCATTGTGTCTACCATGTGTTGCATTTTATTATAATAGAATATAAAACAAAGTTGCATTATTGAAAAAATAATTTTAACCAAACCTTTTTAACATTAAATATTTCTATACTTCTATTTGTTGTTATAAAACAAAAGATATTGCTTATAATTCAAACAAATTATATTTGTATACCGACTAAACCACTCATTCATTGCAGATATGACTTATTTAAGAGTAACTAAGTCTTTAAATACTTTAGGGCCACTGTATAGTATTTCATTAACTTAAAATTATTCAATAATAAAAATCAATTACTATTTTGTTTTTTATGTAACTTGACATAAAATACAGAAAGTAGTTTCATTTAGGTCTGTGCAAGTGAATAGATTTTATGAAACATTGAGGAACACGCTATTCAAACCCAATTAGCAATTAAGTGGAAAAGAAACTATTAAGCCAGACTTATATTTTCAAAAACACACTTTATTTACAAGGCAGTTATAAAAGTTTGTATAAAAAAATGTATGAAAAGTTCATAATCAGTGTAAAAAAGTGTTTGTACTTGAAGCTAATACAAAAAGGCAGCGAATAACAAAAACGTTATTGCTAAATGCTTTTGATTGGGCACTGCAATCTTAGTATCAAATGCTGATTGAAATATCAAAACAAGCTGACTAGGTATAAAAGCAACAATCATTTCAGTGTTTCAAAAAGTAAAAAATACCAAATGTAAATCGGATCACAAATTGACATTAAAAAAAGTGTTTAAGAAAACACGATCAAGAAATGGTTCGTCATCGCAAAGGCAAATTGGTTACAATTTTAAACCCTTGACTTGAAAATGCTTGGTAAACCTTGTACAAAAACTGTAAAAAAAAACAAACAAAAACACTTTTTGTTCAGTTGAAATCTTTGCATAGTTGATCTAAAACCTGAAATAGTGCTAATACAATGAAAGCTCAACATTGTGGTTTTGCTTTTGAAATGGCAACACTACTAAACTGACAGAGTACCTTTTTACACTAGATATATCACCAAAGATCTACATCAGGCAAACTTGAATTTTCAAACTTGGCAAAGTCATTTTTTAGGCATTGGACATGGTTTGTTTTGGCTAGGAATACATAGCAGTGCTTTTAGGCATTTGGCTGAAATACATACGATCTCTGCAAGGGCAGTTCTGTTGTTCACCCACTGAAATGGAGTACAAATCTTGTGTAGTTTTAGGTGTATGATTCTGATAATGCTAGGAGGACACAAGCTCCTTACAATTAACACACATTTAGCGATTAAGAAGTGAGCAATACTGGGGTCAAACACTGGCGAAGGCGGCCACCGTAGTTAATTATTATTCTTAATATAAAATAATAATAAATTACTGCAAATTGTTCCTTATATTAAAATCCATAAAATTAGAACCCACATAGAGAATTCATTTCCCATATATAATACAAAATATATAATACAATATTATTCAAATGAAATCGAAAAAGGTAGAAAAACACAACACGAATAATGTCTTTGGTTGCTCAAATCAACTAAGCGACGGCACAGCTTAAACATTGGCGACTAACATCAACTGTGCAGTCTACAAAATGGCTTGAAGCCTCTCCCAAATAATGTACCAGAAGTGTTGAAGTGTTCCTCTTTTACTTCTTTTCAGAACGATTGTCTTCTTTCACTCTCCCTCCTTCTTCTTCTTCCCTTTCTAGGTTTGTCTCTGTCTCATTCTATCTGTCTCTTTACATGACCAGTGCTCGTGAAGAATAATTGCTGAGGTATTTGTGCGTGGCTTCAGAGGGCATCGTCTGCTCTTCCGTCTTCCCACAAAGCACCTGTTCCCATGTGCTTAACTGCTGCGAGAGAGAAAAGGATACAGAGAGAGAGGAAGTAAAGAAGGAGAGAAGTAGAAAAAGGCAAAAGTGAAGGTGATTGCTCTGGTTTTGCATAGCGTACGCTTCAGTGTCTAATAAATCACACATTTACAAGTTTATGGCACAATTCAACACCTGCAGTCATAAAGTCTGCTACAACAAAACGAGCTATACAGTTTTTTTACATGTGCGTAATATATATGTATATATCAAAACTGTATCTGATGGTCAAATATTTTAAATGTGTGTGTATATAAGGGTATTATGGTAGATTTTGTACCTGCAGAGGACTTCCCATGGCTCTGCGGGGCAGCTGGGCGGCTTTGTGTCCGTCCTCAGTTTTTTCTGCATTTGGAAGCATCAGCACAGAGCTAGTCAAAAGATCCTAAAGAGAATGGAGTCGTCAAATATCAAAATAATACTGATTAATGAAAATGATTTACGAACAAAATCAAGATACTCACAGGCATGTCATGGGCGGAGCCACTGGATGGGAACAGCTGGGTGTGGAGATCTTGCTCCTCCCACTGCAGACAAGCCGACTCCACCTATAGATCCCAATCAATTATTGACTTTGTCATTTATTCCTGGCAGATTTGTGTAGTGTATTACTTTCACTATCCAATATCAAATATCCAATTCACACCCCCGCCCTTACACAGACGGATCAGACGAGTTTGACTGAATACTGATTATAACTAACAAATTCAAATAGCAACCTACAGACAAGACGTTTTTACATTTCTGCTATTTGAATATCACATTGAGATGTATTCAAATGAAGGGGCGCACATTAGCCCAAACTGACCTCCTGTTTGATCTTCTTCAGGGGGGGCTGGTCCAGATGCACCCCCCCGACGCCGATCTCACACTCCTGAGGCTCCTGCTTAATTGTACCAACCACTCCAGAGTCCAATGAAGGGCTGTGGGCCTAAAACCAGAATAGAGTCTTGAGTAAAATATAGTGGTGCTGTAGTATAAAGTAGTGATGCATCATGTATTCGGTTGGTTGTTGGAAAATATTAAATGCTTTTTGGATAATTTTGCATATTTAATTGTGCATGTTCATTTCCCCCCTTATTTACATTCAGATTACCTTGGCATCTTCTAAATCTCACTTAAAGTATTATATATATATATATATATATTAGGCAATATTCATTCTTTGGCAAATCTTAAAATGTGCATTAAAAATTTAACATTTCATTTAAAAAAAAATGTGTTTTATATTCAATTATACACAAAATAGCATTCGATTTGAATATCAGAGAGCATGAAATGCACACACACAGGCAATTTTACATCTACTTTTGTGAGGATATTCATTGAAACAATGTAATCTCTAGCTCCTTACCCTAACCCTACACATCTCAACTTAGTGCCGGACCCTTACCCTTAACCTAATTATAACATTATCCCAAAAACCAGGCCTTGACCCTCAAACAGGCCTTTAAAGGGCTCTCATAAAGTGAGGACAGTCCAAAATGTGTCCCTTTACTCTTTTTATCCTCACTCTGGTGGTCTAAAACTCAAACCAGTCCTCACAAAGATAGTTGAACGAGTACACACACACACTCAGAGTCTATAAAATATATATTTTTTATAGTCTCACCCTTTTCAAAGGTCCGTATTTGGCGTCCTGCATTGTCAGTGTGGATTTGAATGGAGTGGGTGTGCGAGGAGAGCACTCCATGATCGAACGCCTCAGGTTAGGGGTCCGGAACCTGAAACAGAACGCCCATATATACATTATGAATTGTTCAGTGTTTTATTAGGATCACATAAATCTCATTAAGCCTCATTGATTTAATTCACCCTGCGATTATGCTTTATATCTGTATGGGAAACTTCTTTAAGAATCGCATATAGATCCATTGCAAATTAAAAAAGTATTGAAATGGGCCCTTACAGCTCGTTTTCCTTCTGAGGCCGAAGAGCAAGGTCTTGCTGCAGTGCTTTCTGGGAGCAGACAGGTGAGGTCGTGACCGGTACATTTTGGCTGTCTGAGTCTGGGCTCACTGATGCATTAAAGAACTACAAAAGAGAGGAAGAAAGGAAGGCAACAATCAGATACTAAACTAAAAACCACATATTTAACATTCAGAGGTGTAGGAGGACCTCTAAAAGGGGTCAAAATCAGCATACACCTCAAAATTGAGGATTACATATGATTAATCATGCACCGTAAACTACTTTCACTAAGTTAAAAGGGCAACACTAGCATGTAATGAAGTATAAAATTGTCAAGTGCAACATAAATATCTGTCAGAGCAAATTAAACGTGATTGCATTCAGTGTTCACTAGACATTTGCCTCGAGCAATCAAGAAAACAATGAAGCATTCCTTTACGTACAAATTGATTTCTGGGTAGCACTTTATTTGAATGTGTCCCTGTTACACGTTACATGTATTTACTATAGTAATATCTATAGATTAGGCAGGATTACATTAAACTAACCCTAATCCTACCCTTAGGATTAATGAATATAACTCAGAACTTAAAATGTATAATTAAACTGTAACAGGGACACATTCAAAGTCTAAGAGCTGATGTAATACAATGTAATATCTTTTCCTCAGCACACACATCATGACACCCAAAAAACACTCATGGGTGTTATGTTATGCATGGTGACATGACCTTTAGATGAATCCTACGCATGTAGACTAATGCAGACTGATTGGTGTTAGTGTAAAGAGACTGATTCGTGATGCTAATAAGTGATACTCATGATTGAGTTATTGGGTGACTGATTGATTCATGCGGAGAATTTTCAGGCTACCTGAGAGGGAGAAAAGGGCAGGTGTCTGACGGCTGAATGTTTGGGCGTAGAGCAAAGAAATTTGACGGCACTGCTGTCATCGCTCTGGGTGGGCGAACCCAGATTGGACTTAGCTTCAGTTTTAGACAAGTTGGCCCAGATAGATGGGGCCTGAGAAGACGAGATCAAGTGAGGACACCGAGGTTGACAGGAGGCTGACCTTTACTTTTAGGGTCACTATTCCTTTTAGATCTAATAATGCTTTTTTTGGTCTCTTACCGAATCAATAGCATCAATAAACTCTGGTAAACTGGAGCTGGAGTCATTGTTTGGGCTGTTTGTGTTGCCATGAGCGCTTTCTTCCGGAAGGCACCCCTGGTCTACGGATGGAGCCGGGACTGACACAAACACGCCGACCGAGCTGTCCGTCAAAGAGCCTCTGTTCCACCCACTGTAGCCGTTCATGGAAATCTGCGAGGGGAAAAAAAAAGTCGTGTTTGTGAGTGAGCGGCAGAAATGAAGCAAAATAAAGAGAGGGATGCATGCAGGAAGAACAGTCAGAGAGAAAGGGAACTTGTTGAGTTGAATGATGTGAAGTGTTGGGAGGGGGTTCGGAGTTGCACAAGGAGTTAAACAGAGCTTGTGGTGTGATAAGGCGCAATTGCATAATTTAGCCAAGCAGTTAGAATGTGAAATAGACCCCCAGATGCTTCCTCCAATTAATCACACACACACACACACACACACACACTTACTGGTAGTGCCTGCTGTCCCTTCAGCTCGTTTTCTGTTGACATCAAGAGCATCTCAATCTCCTTCACCCTCTTTTCTTTCTCGGGGTCCTCTTCGCTGTAGTGTCTCTATGGAATCAAAATGGAGTGTTTTATTTTGAACTGAATGTGATCATATAAAAAACTAGGAAATAATATGAAAACGATAGAGAGAAAGCAGTTTAATTGAGTCATTGGTTACCTGGATAGGAGCAGTGCCGTGTTGAGGAATGTTCAAGATGTTCAGTTGAAGAGCAAGTGGAAATGGCACCTGAACACAAGGGGAATAAAAGATCAATTACCAACTCTATGGCCATTATTGAAACTGGTAAACATAGAGAGAAGATTTCTCGTACCCGTTGTGAGTCAGGCATGTAGTACGGATACTGATTGCTCATGGAAGAGGCAGGCATGGATGTGTTGGTCGGTGTGTGGTTGTAGTTCAGGAGATGAGGTTTAGCGTAGCCGTTGCTTAGTGGAGTGGGGCTGACTTTAGCGGCGTGCTGAAGGTAGCCCTCTTGCTCGACCTTCCGCCGCATAGTGGAGTTCCAGTGGTTCTTTATGGCATTATCGGTTCTGATGACAAGAAAATAACATAAGTTCGTCCTTATCGCATCCAAATACGAAGAATATAAGCATTTAATTCGCATTTTCTTACCTTCCTGGGAGCAGCTTGGCGATCTCCGCCCATCGGTTTCCGAGTTTCTCGTGCGCCTGATAGATGATCTGATCTTCTTCCTCGGTCCAGGAAGTCTTCTTCACCTCAGGGTTCAGGTGGTTGTGCCAGCGTTCTCTACATTGTTTGCCGATCCGCCCCTTTAAGTGCTTCGCGATCACAGACCAACGTTTGGGGCCGTACTTCTGAACCAACTCAATCACCTAGGACCACAGAAAATTGTGGTGAGCAAGTGATTGAGGAAAAGGAGGTGTATGCCGAAAGAGGGGGTGTACTGGAGGCCCGGAGAGAAAGGGAACTAACATTGCATAAGTGTTTTAAGATTGCACACAGATACAGATAGTGGCATTACGGTGAATATCTGCGAAATACACCTGCTAATGACTTCTGCTGGGTCATAAAAATGACGATAAATGGAGAAACACCTGGTCTCGCCAGTTAATCATTACAACACATTACCCGCTCGATGGATCTTTACTTTCCCCCCTCAACTGCATGTGGATTGTTTGGTTGTGTCATTGCAATCCTGTGGCTGTATTTTGGCTATCTGAGGTGACATATTGGTTGTGGTATGGTTATTTTGTGTCTTACCCGTTGGTCTTCTTCTTTCGTCCACGGCCCTTTGATAAGTTCAGGGTTGAGAACTTTCTGCCAACGATGCTGACACTGAACATCTGTTCGATTCTGTGAAACACACACACACAAGGACAGTGAGAATGGAAGCTAATTTTGGATTGTCAGTGTGGTGTGTAACTTGAATTAAAGTCATTTTTTGTGTTTAATACGAGTTTAGTGGGTATGAGATCCCAGGTGTTTTGGAAACCCCACAGAGTGAATCAGAAATGAAACAGCTTTAGTTTCTAATTCTTGTTCATGTGTTGAGATTGATATCTCTATCTAGATATAGATCTGATGATTTTTTTTACTGCATTAAGTTTATCATCTGTATGTGTGTGCACTGTATGTCTTTGTGCCTGAGAAGTGTTGTACATTTGTATGTGAACATATGCTTCTACCTGAGTGCACATTTGTGTGTGTGTGTGTGTTTGTACATCCGTGTGTGCTTGCAGGTGCACAGTGGATTCTGAAACCTTGCCATATCCCCCCCCATTTGACTCTGTTCCAAACTAGGCCAACCAATGAGGAATACCCAATTATGCAAAATCCTCCAAAACGTGCACACACTTCTACAGTACCTGATCCTTTGGCTATTCACATGCAAATGCACATATATAAAACACCACACCTAACATAACCTAACCTAACCCTCTAAAGCCTAAATACATAAGCCAGATACATACACACACACACGTTTAAACAATCGTAGACACAAAAACACACACACTCACAGGTAGAAAGCTGGCAATGACTTTCCAGTCTTCTGAACCATGATGCTCTACCAGCCTCTTCAACTTCTCATCCTGTAAAAAACGGTCAACATTATAGCATTAAATACATAATCAAATAATACATTGTTAAACAAACAGTAAATAAATTGTATTCCATTAAATAAACACCTCGAAAAATCTGCTTGAAGAATAAAGTTATCAGTTAAACTAAGTTAACAAATATATAGGATACAATATAAAACAAAGAAGCCAAAAACACTACTCTAAAACATTTGAATGTCAAAATAGTATGTGCAAAAATTGAATACTTAGTTTGTGCAAGACTATAAAACAATGAAAACTTTTTTGCTTTGAATTATATATCAGAAAAATAGCTGTTAAAACTACATAATTAAAAATACAATACACACACACTATATATATATATATATATATATATATATATATATATATATATATATATATATATTATATAGAATTTGATAATACACAAATTTGTATGTGAATATATATATATATATGTAAAATATTTAAAATATTAATTTGCCATTATTTGTAATGAAAAAAAATCTAAACAAGAAATATTTTAATAAAGTTTATTTCTATTTTTAGCATATTTTATTAAAGTTTATTTCTATTTTTAGCATGTTTTTTAAAGGTTTTTTTTAAGATATTATTATTTTTTTAAATATTAATTTACCATTATTTGTAATGAAAAAAAAATCTAAAAAAGAAATATTTTATTAAAGTTTATTTCTATTTTTTTAGCATATTTTATTAAAGTGTATTTCTATTTTTAGCATGTTTTTAAAGGGTTTTTTAAGATATTATTATTTTTTTAAAATATTAATTTACCATTATTTGTAATGAAAAAAAAAATCTAAAAAAGAAATATTTTATTAAAGTTTATTTCTATTTTTTTAGCATGTTTTATTAAAGTTTATTTCTATTTTTAGCATGTTTTTTAAAGGTTATATTAAAAAATAACACTCAGACAAAGCCAGATAACAGTTTTGCATACCTCCTCTCGGGTCCAGCGTGTCTTGCCGAGGTGGCGTTTTCCTGTCTTGGCATGAGGACCATCGTAGTCATGATCATAAATCTCCACATCATCATCATCTTCGTCGCTACTATAAACACTGGAGGGGAGGGTAAATGAAAGATTGTGAGATAAGGTGAGTAGGGTAATAACCAGAGGGGTGGGGTGGGGGGTATAGTGAAACAGCAGAAGAGCATGCATGAAGGATGAGGAAAAATGAGCAGATCCTCATTAAAATGTAAGATGTGGTTGTTGACATACGTAAAAAAAAACACCCTTTCACCCCCATAACTCTATCACGTATTATAGTAAATTTAAGCGATAACACAGTCAACACAAAACCAGAGTGGATGAACCAGTACAGCCGGCAGGTTAGGGTGCAGGGGGACACGCTCAGAGAAACCTGTTCTGATGTTTTTGGTTTCCACAGAAACAGTGAGCGTGTGCATGGACTGGCACTGTTTCATGATGGAAGCGTGTTCAGACCTGCACAGGTACTGTCAAAACCATCTCACCTGGCCAGCTCTTGGCCAATCACGATAGAGCACAAGCAGACGTGGAGAACAATGTTCTGCTGCTCTTTGTGCCACAGGTGTCTGTGTATACGTACTTTTAAATCCCACGTTTATCCTTACTCCCAGTGCTTAAAGCGAAAGATGAAGATGATAGCTCACTTCTTTGACTCCAAGCACTTAGAAACTCTTAGAAACTTGGAACTGGAAATGTAAAACTATATATGTATATATATTTAAAAAGATATGGTTTCATCTTAGTGTGCAATGAGGGTTGTTGACTAATTGTACATGATGTAAGTTGAAGTATTTGTCAAAATAGACTCACTGTGGCTGAAACCTTATTATTCAAAGGAATTTTTTTTAAAAAACATCAGTCTGAGTCTTAAGTAGTTTATCATGACCTTATGTGACCAATACAACATCAAATGCCTGTCGTCTGAGCTTTTAAAATGTATCTAATGCAAAAGTACATGTGCCTGGTGGCTTTGAAATTTGAAACACAAACTTAAGGGACAGTGCATGCAAAAATGAAAATTCTGTCATCAATTATTCACCCTCATGCTAAAACTGCATTACTTATTTTCTTCTAAAATTCTTGATATTTTTCAAAAGGAAATATTAGGCAGGATAACAGCCACAGTCACCATTCACTTTCGTAGGATGTAAAAAAAGATGCAGTCAAAGGGGCAGCCCCTCACATTCTGCCTAATATATATATATATATATATATATATATATATATATATATATATATATATATATATATATATAAATTCATGCATAAGGGTGAGTAAATGATGACAATTTCATTTTGTGGGTGAACTATCCCGTTAAGTCTATAATACTAGTTGTTCCAAATCCCGACAATTGTAAGGCGGATTTAGAAAATTTAGTGGACATAATCCATCCGGCTCACATATAATCTCAAAATTAATCCAAACGTTATAATAAAACGTTAGAAAAAAATCCCCACACGAACATGCCGAGAGGTTTCTGCATTGCAATCGCCCGCTATTTTTCTACCACACTACGTTGCCGCTGAAATTGTGCCTCTCGTCAATTGTTTCTGAATCAAAATGATTGTGTGATTTTTGGGGAAGTACCGAATCTCACCGTAACCTGTCCAGCGGATTCGCACGCTCCACCTGCGCACGGTGGATGAATGAAAATTTAAATGAGCACGAGCGCGAGACCACCGCGCGGGCGCGAGCTGGAGCGCACATGCCATCCACCTGTTCAGCGCGGCGCAGCCCAACCAGAAGAAATACACATTCCGCGGAGAGATGCGTGCGTTTGGAAACTTGCAACCATATAGAAGTGCTACATTTCTAAGCACGCATTTAATAAATGTAACGATCTCAGCACGAACTAGCCTTACGTCTAAATGCCCGCATGTGACTATGCGCAGTCTCATAATATAAGGAAATACATGCGCGAAAGTTCATCAAAATGCATAAAACTTAAATCTCACCTGTGTCTGTGCCGCCTCGCCATCCCGCTGTTTAAAAGGAGGGTAGAGAGGTGATGATGAGTGCGCTCGGCTCAAGTGTGCTGAAGTTGAGTGCTGTCAGCTCCTCTTCGAGGAGGAAGTACTGATATTAAGCTCTCTAGCGGAGTGTGCGATATTGTAAACAGATCCATCAGACAAAGCTAGGGCTGTCTCTCTCCCTCCCGCTAAATTTGGCGCCTCGGGTCCTGCGCATGCGCACAACTTCACTACCATTCACTCATCAGAGCGCCTTTTGAGCAGGAGGTCCGCGCTAATCGTACACTGTTGTTTTTTCAGAACAATTAGATTGTGTTTTTCGAGGTAAAAAGGCAGGGAGGGGTGGCAGTGCGTTTCTTAGAGGACAATGTGGACTCTGAGTGGGAGTGAAAGTTTGGGAAACAGGGGGAAACAGAGCGTGAGGGGTCCGGGCATCTTGTCTCTAGCTTAGCGCTGTTTCTGCGGTACTGAGGCTGTACTGTAGCAAGTGACGGAATCGTAAAGGATGGTTCCGATCGCGATTCCTCTGAACGAGTCCGGTTCGAGATGATTAGTATATATTTTAAATGATAATTGTTTTAAAAAGTGTTACTATTTCATTTGCCACGTGACGATCGTTTCATATTTTAACAGAACATATAACATTATTACAAATCAGAAATAATTATAATACTTAAATCGTGTTTTCTCACAAAACCCAGATTTGTGTGCCTTTTAAAAGATCCTTTAAAGACAGCATAAATGCAAATCAGTAATTAATTACCTGTAGCCCATTTTAAATACAAATACTAAACAAACATGTGGTAACATTTTATTCATTTGTATTAAACAACATTGAATACAACAAAGCTCACAATGTGTTTCTTTAATAAGCTATGTTATATGAACAACCATATGAAGAGCCTTACAATTCGGACATGGGGAGATTCGGTGTAAAGAACTAGTTCATAAGAGTCATTCGTTCTGGAATCGGACTACATGGTGGCGCTGTGTGTTTGATTCACTTAAAAAAGAACCGGCTCTTAAGAGTCACTTGTTCGAGAATTGAACTGCACTGGTCTCCGTATCATTACTCTAACGTGGATTCAACAGCAAGTTGTTGCGCTTAAATTCAGAGCACAGAACACACACTCAGAGTAGACTACTTTAATAACGTCACGATGAATAGCCTACACGTTTCAGAACCGCTGACATCATTCGATACTTTTTTCGAATTCGTACAAAGTTCAGGTGTTCAGTTGGAACCAACTACCCTGAAATCTACTGAGAATTATATTCGTTCGAAATCTGCTGTTTTGTTATTTCCTTGGAATTATTTTAATCAACTACTTTATTTCACTTCTCTCACTATACTAGGTTGCATCAGTTTCGCTTTTCCTTTTCCAGAAATGTAGCCTATACCACCTCGGTTGCTGATATTTTCACTTTGCTCCAGTACCAAAGTTACACAATCCATACATTTTGTTACTGGAAGTCACGATCAGGTTATTGTCTGGAACTGAAAAGTAGTGCAGCTTGTTTAAGTTCTCCGACATGTCCAACCTGTTGCCATGTGATATTCTACGTAATTGCATAATCATCAAGGATAACCAGCAAGCTCGCTCTCTTTTTCACACACCCTTTAGGGTTGTGGTCTATATGTTTTGTTTTATAGGTTGCCTTTGCGCTTACTTGGTAGGCACATTGTGACCGTCACTTATCATATCGGTCAGCGCGAGCCATTGTTTCTGACCACTGACGCTCACGTGCTCAGCAGAGCTCGTGAACGCGCCTCTGTTGTGTCTGCGCGCCGATGACTGGGAGCGCTCATCCATCCACTGCAGAACAAGGAGGGGTTATTACTGGGGCACTTCATTAAAAGATAAAGGAAAAAACACTTAGTCGCCATTTTATTTCAGTAGTCTACTTCCCTATAATGAGGGCATGCGATTTACGACCTACTCCTAGATTACACAACATCGCAACTAATTAATATTGGTGGTGTCATGCAACAACTCAAAAAGTCTTTGAATTTCATTCCATAAATAACAGAATATCAAACCAAGTACAATCTAAAGACACGTTTTACTTAAGTAACTTCACAATGTTTTGATTCATATTGGTCAAATTATAGGTCCAATTATTTAAATGAAGAATAACACTGACCAATCAAAATAAGGTTGGCCTATTCCGGAAAGTGGTGTAATAAATTACAACAATTAAAGAATATTAATAATTATATTGCAGTTAGTTATGAAATGCAACATTATAGAGCATTGCTCAACTGATATCACATATGTTCATGAGTAAAATACAGTAGGCCTAACTAATTTGATGATAAATCGGACTGGACAACACTCTCCAACCCTGTTGCCCCTCAAACAGCAAGCTTTTAAAATGTGTCTAACATCAAATGTAGGCTACAAGGAGAATCACTTCATGTGAGCACATGTGTGATGATATTAAAGTGCAGAGTTTTCCATTGACCTCAAAATATTTGTGAGTCATTCTGGAAACAGACGCCACAAACAGACAGACTTGGTGATGTGAGAGACTAAGACTGAGACTGACCCCTGTTTAATACCTAATTAAAATGTTGAATTTGATCTCTACTCTATCCCCCCAACCATGATACCCAGGCCCAGCCACCGAGACAACCTGTGGGTAACACTTTTTAGAAAGTTACAGTGAATGAAACATCCCCCACCGCACACACATACCACACCTAAGGTGAATCCAGGGTCAGTCAAATGTTCATCTCCTGTCTCCTTCGTCCCACCTCTCCTCCTTACTGTTTGCCACCTTCATTTAAAGTCACCATGACATCAAAAGTGACAAATCTTATTTTGAATGGGATATTGCAGTATTTATTATAAATTGTTCTGTGCACATCATAACTTTTATTTTAAATGCATGTGCCCTCGTAATCTTTCATCAAAATAACTTCCCCTCCCTCTTGCATCATCTTTTCTCTTCTCTGATGACAAGGGCAACCTGTCACTCACATCACATAAAATCACAGCAATAGCAAACCACAAAAATTCTGTCAATTCTCAATGAGCAAAATCAAGTCCCGCACTACATTTTTCCTTGTTCGAGAATCCGTTTCATTCGGATATACGTCACAATAAAGAAAAGACTATTGCAACTTTCATTTCATGATGACTATAAAGAAATTTTAATTATGCATATTTGTGCCATCAATTCAAACTCCTTCTCCACACTCTCATGGCAATTCAACTATATTATGTTTGTACAAATTGGTGGTTAATTCATATGAATTCACACATATTTGATGGTTAGGATTTAGGCATGAATTCTTCTTTAAAAATGTTACATTTCCGTACAAATAACATCATACAAATTCATACAAAATTGCTTCAGGATGCTTTCTCTGTATGGAAAGAACCCCTCCCACCTGTGTCTTTGCAACCTACTCTGTAGACTTGACATAACAACTGGGTCACTCTAAGAAAGCATGAAGCAATGAAGCATCTGTATATCTGCCGTGCTGAGTGTGTTTTAAGTTAAATTTAGACATGTTCTCAATGTTTAAATGTCATGCAGATGTGAATGAAACATATTTAGCACAAAAAGTATCAGATTAGTGACTGTGGTAAATCTCTCTCCTTATCAGCCTGCTGTACAGAACAACTTCACCTATACTTTATTCCTGACTTATTAGACATTACAATGTAAATGGCAATCAAATTGATTCAAAATTCACCCAAAACCCCCTATCTCTCCTTTATGTTTTTGTTAATTCTCCCTATGTTTCCTCCAGCCCAGACTGAAAGGCGCATTTAGGGAACTAAGCAATCAACTTAGTTCTCTGTTTATATATCATAAGCGATTCCTCCGTTTAGGCCCATCGATTTATTGAAAGTATTGAAAACGAAAGATCAAGATCCTAAAAAACTGATATAGCAGAGAGGAGGAGAGAGATTGAAGGTGGTTTCCAGGAGTAGGTTTCACAGCTGCAGTCTTGTGTTCCAAGGAGAGATAAACCTTACAGGGGATTTTTTTTCTCCACTTGGGCTACTATATAGATGTCAAAAGATCAATTAAACACATGACAATGAGTGAAAAATATACACATTATAGATAAGCTAGTTGGAAAACCCATTGTCAGCGGTTCCCCAACTGTCACGCAACTGTATTAATCTAATTAATCTCATCATTAATAATTTAGTTTGACATTAGCTACACGTTGTCAAGTGTCAGTTAATTTATATTTGATGTATATATACACGTTGCATTAATACAAAGTCTCTTGTTAACTGTTTTACTGTAACACAGACATATTATAATTTAAGTAAATATTTTCAGAAAGTGTACATTTATCCTTTACAAAATTTACCGTGTTAATCATAATCTCCGCATAGATTCCAGTTTTGACAACAAACATCATTGTTGAATCTTTTTAGTTTTAGAGGCTTTCAGAAAGAAGACTGTGTATTTTCTCACTGCGCATGCGCGTCCTTTTTGATTCTGATGGCCGTCAACATGGCGGCTGTGGAGTGAGACGCATGTCTAAACTTTGTTCCGACAATTGATATTTTGCCTCGCGTATATTGTTTACGTGAAAGAAAGCCGTCGAACAAAAAAATGTCACGCCACAGGAATGTCCGAGGTTATAACTACGATGAAGGTATATACGGGAAATATGATATTTAGCCGCTTTTATTTAAAGAGGCCTATATGATTGCTAGTTAGCTGGTTTATTTATACAGAGTCCAGTGCTAGAGATTATGACAGTCTGCTGTCGTGTCACTGTTTCAGATTGTAACAGCTGGACTGTGCACCTGGTAATCAGTTCTGTGCTGTTAAACTCAAATATTTGTATTTAATTCAAATCAAATCACAACTAACAGTTACTGTACATATTGCCTTTATATTTCTGTCTATTTGGCTGATCACAGATCAGCCGTCTAGTATGTAAGACAATAGTAACAGCTGGGTTCTTAAAATTCACTCTATTTATTTCCACTCAGTTTTAATGACTTTTGACGTTCACTATTGTTAAAAAGCTGTTGTTGCATTGCCTCAGGTGGTGTTGCTGACTAAACAAAGCTTTTTTGGCCTCATCAATGCTTTTCTGTTTGTTGATGCAGTGAAATTGCTTTAACTATAACTAGCTTTTGTAGTAAAACAGGATTGTCTCAATTTCTTCCTTTTTTATAGACTTTGAGGATGATGACTTGTACGGGCAGTCAGTGGAGGATGACTACTGCATCTCTCCTGCCACTGGTTTGTGTTTTCATTTAAAGTTACATGTGATTTAAATAGTGTAAATTCCTTATTTTGTATTCCGGTCATTTTAATCTTCAAAACCAAGTGGAGGTATTATTAATGAAATCTGTGATATTTAGATCTGTTCCTCCATTGAAAGTCATTTCACCCAAAACTCTGGAGGTTCAAAACATTAATGAAAAGATTGTAAAACAAATCTGATGGATCCACGCCATGAAGAGACACGGTTGCTTTAAATGATGAACAGATTTAATTTAGGATTTTATTCACATATAAACACCGACCATATAAAGAAAACTCAATTGTGGTAAATGGAAGCTCAAACTAGTTGTTTGACGCATGAGAAAAAATTTCATTTGTTTTTGTGGAAGCTCAAACTCAAAGGTGCTGCGTGATGCACGAGAATGAACGTATAGATGCGTCACAGTTTTGGGTGAATAGACCTGTAACGGAGGAAATCTCTCAGATTTCATAAAAGATATATTCTGTTGTCTTCTAAAAGATTTACAAAGGTGTTATGGGTTTGGAACGACATGAGGGTGAGGAATTGATGACCCTTTAACTGTTAAAGATTGATGTTCATTTTTGTCTGTTATGGAGATATTTGTGAACTCATGTTTCCATAGCCGCACAGTTTATCTACTCACGCCAAGACTCAAGGCAGGCTCGACATGTAGAGACCGTGGAGGAGGCAGAATATGAGGAGGAGGAAGAGGAGATGCCAACCTCTCCAACCATCTCAAGCACACTAGACCCACTAAAGCAAGGTACACACTGACTTTATGGAATAAGGAATATGTATTGTATTAGATTTTATTAATATTAATATGTTTGTGTTTGGACAGGTCAGTTGTTTTCCTGTTTGGATCACATGAGAGCAGTACTAGGAGACTCAGTTCCAGACTCCACACTGACTCAGGCAGCTCTTAAATACGACTGCGACCCTCACCGGGCCCTTGATTTCATTCTTACTGAGGAGAACGCCAATACACACGCCCCTCCTGTCAGAACCAACGCACAGCCCGAGCCTACCACCACAGCTGCACCACAGAAAGGTACACACACACACCCTTTCACCCAAAACCAGAACACACCAACCAAAAAAACACCCTACTCACCATTATATAATTTATAGCACATTAACTACCCAAAACACATCTGTGCCACTTCCACTTAAAAATGTGCCCTCTTGTGTATTTTAATCCAAAATGAAAATGAAAACCACTCCAGCAAGACCACAAATAGTTAAAACACAAAAAGTTGGCATGAGGTCTCAGGGGAAGATGTTAAAATCCAGGGTTTTTCCAAAACTGGGGAGAACCTAATTTATTTGTGTGTGTTTCAGTACCAGAGGCTATAAAGAAGTGCAAAAAATACATTAAAAACTATTTATAAAAGCAATACTGCTAACACTGATTTTTATTATTATTATTATTTTTATTAGGGCTGTCAAACGAATAATCGCATCCAAAATAAAAGTTTGTGTTTACATAATATACGTCGGTGCACTGTTTATAATTAATTTGTATATATATAAAATTACACACACACATGCATGTATATTTAAGAAAAAATATTATTTATATATAAAAAATGTATAATAAATTATATATAAATCTATATACATTATAACTATATAAATATTTCTTAAATATATACAAGCATGTGTGTGTATTTATATATGTAAAATAATTATGCACAGTGCACCCACATATATTATGTAAACTTTTATTTTGGATGTGATTAATTGCGATTAATCGTTTGACAGCCCTAGTTTTTATATATTTAAGACAAATAATTTTCTACTTTACCTTTACAATTAAAAAAAATCTAAGATACATTTTTCCCCCAGGCTTCAACTGCTAACTTTGTTTACATACACCAGACTGAGTTTGTATTTGTTGCTGGTGTCTTTTTTTTATCCTTAATTTTACCATGTATAACGTATTGCCTTTTTCTTGCTTTCTCTGTGGTCTCGGCTAACCATTGATCGCCTTCCTCATCCTCTCGGTTGTACTCTCTGACTACAATTGGCCCTCGTAAGGTAAGGAGCCTTATTTTCTCCATCACACGACAGTATTAAGACCGTATCAAGTGCACATTCAGGCAAACCCATGAAACGAGACGGTGGTCAGTCTTACAGCCTCAGTGATCTGTTAGCCATGCCTGAACCAAATCCTCCCCCTGGTCTGGGAAGTTTGACAAAAGGCCATTCAAAGGGGCTTTCAAGTCATAATTTGGGCAGTGATGGAACTTTAGGACAAAGTTCACTCGCCCAAGTAATAGCTCAGCATGAACAGAAGTGTACAAACATTCCTCCTTTAGTTGCTTCCACTGGTGTCTCATTGGATTACTCGGCTCCTCTTACTACCAGTCCTTTTGGTTCTTTTCTTGGTTCTACCCCCCCACTTTCTGCAGTTCTATCGCAGGGTCCTAGTGTCCCACCATTTCCCGGTTTGTCCGTTGGCTCTGGGGCATCTCTTTCTTCTGGTTTCTCTTTGGGAACCTCTGTCCCAGCTGGTCTGGGTGTGACACCCTCCTCATCTCTTCTAACCTGCTCTCTCAGTAGTCTGGCGCTCCAGGATTCCCAGCGGCCCGCCCCTCTTCCGGTTTCCTTAGGAAGTTTGAGTTCTGTCCTGCAAAGCAGTGGGCCGTTGGGAGTACCTGGGCAAGGGAAGAGCTCTGGAAGCCTTTCATTGGCTGAGCTGATTCAAGAGCACCAGGATAGCAGTCCCAAACTCTATGACAGTTTACCAGGACTCCAAAACACCCAAACTTCATATATTACTGGTACACAAAACAATACGCACATCCAAAAGCCTATCCAAACGTCTGCCACAAATGCTCCTCCGGGCTTTTCAGAGGCACCATCCCTGTCTGAACTTGTGTCCCGCCACAACCAAGTGTCACTTACATGCACTGCATCTCTCAAGAGTGAGAATATGTCTAATCATCAAGCGTTGAACAAATCTGCAACAGTATTACCTAAGCCCCGCCCACTAAGCTTAAATCAGAGCGTCGATCTTAGCGCACTTATCTCCCAAACATCTCCTGACAGTCGCTCGCCAACCCTTTTGAGTTTTACCCAAGTCTCGGCTAGTAAGAAAAAACGTGTGTTTGCTAAACCGTCGATTTTTGCGTCCGCGTTTTGCATGTCCGTGAGCAGCGAGAAGAGTCGCAGTAGAGCAACGCATAATGCTTTCTTATACAGCAGACAGATGGAGAGAGTGAAAGAACGAGTGCAGAGTCTACCTCTCCATCACATCAACCCGTTTTCCTTCGACACGCCCTCTCCGGATGACGTGGTCAAGGCAAATCAGAGAAAAGCTTTTACTCGAGAATGACTTTTTTTTTTATTTTATCGTTCAGGACCATTTAAAAAATATAACAAACAAACAGTTTTGAGACTCAGGTTCATTTTTACTCAAAATTATGATGTTACAGTTTTGCACATAATCCAAAGCAGCAGGGCTGTATCTAGAAGTTGTCTGACTGAATGCTAAATAATAGTGATTATGGAATGAATTGTATAGATTAGCATTAATAATTTTAGGAAAATAGGAAGTTTCAGATGTTAATCAATCATTGATAAGCATTCAAAGGGATGTACATTTGAGCCATGAAATTATTATTGAACGAACTGAGACTGCTATTTTATATCATTTCCCATATAATTCAGCATTTTTCAGATTTTTTATATATATTTATTTACAGCTAACCATTACACTGAAAAGGACTTTTTTGTTCAAAATATCACAACCTCAGATAGTAATATAGTATTACTTTTAAAGTCTTTTGAATTTTTCATCTTGATTTTTCATATTTTCACTTTTTAAATATTCGTCATGAGGCTAAATGTATATTTTTATACTTGATTATGTAGTTTTATGACATTTTGACAAATTATTGATTCAATTCTTGAGTCTCTCTACACAACAAAACAGAAAAAATATAGAGTAGGTGCAGATAGAGTGCAAAAGATAAAAAAAAAAACCCAGCAGATTCTCTTTCCAGCTGTTTTGCTGCCTATGAAGGTGCAGCGCTGGTTTACCACAAACACAGAAAGAGGGAAGACATTTGGGTTTGGGGGACACCTGGAGTTTATCCTATTGTGTTTTAACACCCAACACTGTAAAAGGGTGTTTTATTTATAATAATTCTTGTTTAATAGACATTTTGTTCATTGTTTTTTCCATTTTGATTGTCCTCTGCATTTTTAACTTGTTTTAAAGCACTGATGTGGCCATGGAGTTTTGTATATATTCTGAAATAAAGATTTTCCATTTTCTTTTCTGTGATTGATGTTGAAGTGTGTAAGTATATGGGGGTGGAGGGGAACTTGTTGAGGATGTGCTTGTTTTTTGCTCACCTTATGGGGTGTGTTAGCTTGTGGTGTTTATCACTTATGTGTGACTGTGTGTGTGTGTGTGCGCGCAAACATATGTACACATAAAACAGAGAGTCTTTGTGGCCACATAAAGGTGTTAACACACCCAGAGCATATTGGAAGAGATTTTACAAAGGCTTTGCTTTCGTAGTGGTAGACCATCCACCATGGGAGATGATTCACACTTGTGCACAGATCTGAAGATGGTCTGAAAACACTCACACACCTGCATGTGCATGTTTAGATTGGCTTTGTTTCCTCATTGCACACTGACCTAGTATAAAACAGCATTACCCTGATAATCACGAATAAGACTTGGTTAAGCCTATATAAACTATAAGATTTAATTTAGTGACTAAATGTTCTGGCCATTTAATCACTGACTGTTCTTGTTGGGTTAAAATGTTTACTCCATCCAAAATTACTAGTGGTGATATAAGTAGTTATTAGTACTATTGTTTATATTTGGAGTTAGATATTTGAACAAACTGCTAATCTTAAAGATTGTAAAAATGATTATGGTCATTATTTATTGCACCCCCATGTCGCTCAAAGACATTTTTTTATGTGGAATACAAAAGAAGAAAATTTGATAGTTTCAACTGTTTTTGTCCTTGTATTGAAAGTCAATGGGGTCCAAAACAACATTGGACCCCACTGACTTTAACAGACCTTACCTTTTTTCCAAATTGAAATGAAATTGAGTGAATGATGACAGAATTTTAATTTTTCTGAGAACTATACCTTTAAGTAATAAACTTACCTTCACAGTTTGTGCTACACACATTTGAGGAGAGGTGTGTTTTCGCATTTCTAAGAATTATTAGATTTAATATTTTGCATTTGGTGGAAGATAAACTGGCAAAGACTTACATTAAAGGAGTGACCTGTGCCATTATCTAGAGACCAGAATATCATGTTGTTGAGCACTTTTGGCATAGAACAGTTTGTAGCGACCTTAAAACCCATTAGAATACCCTTAGCAACAGCATAGCAATGCCTTGGCAACCCCTTGGATTACCCTAGCAACCATGATGATGAGTTTTGCATAGACAAGCATCCTCTATTTTCTTCAGAAAATGTAAAAGCTTTATTTTTACTGTTAGGATGCGTTGACTGCACACACTTTTATATCTTTCCTTCTCGCGTGTGTTCTTGTTAACTCTCTGATTGCCGAGCCAAGCGTGGGTGTAGGCCTGCTTTTGAAAAGCATGATGCAGCTCACCTTTCACACTTGCTGTCTTCAACTCCTTTTTGTAAAATCTCTTTGCCATCTGACCACCTCAAGTCATCTATCCCTTTTTCCCCCTCTCTGTTTTCTCTGCCTTCTTTTGCCACCCACACAGGAAAGAGTGACTGGTTTACAGCTGGCCCTGTTACTGCTCTTTGACGTTTTCTCCCTTTTTTGCACTTTGTGGCTTTTGCAGAAATGGTGATATGTCATTGTGTCTGCTGCGAGTCGTGCAGCACTACATAGATTGGTCAGAGAGCGAGCGAGAGAGAGGTTATTGACCCTATTTGAGTGTGAATATAGATCATTTGTCGCTTTTCTCCTTCTCCGTCAGACTGTTTCTTGTTTTCTCATTCTTTGTTCACCCCTCAATACTGTCAGTAGAACTAGATGATTTTGCTCCTGTGAAGACTTGCACAGACTTCATACACGGTAGTCTACATGCCTATATAATTTAGTTTTAAGTAAGAAATACAATTGATGTTTAAGTTTGTATTAGTGCTGTTTGTTAAGCATCATACTTGGAGATTTGATTTGATTTGAACAGATCCCTAACCCTAAGAATTCATCTTGACCTGAATTGTTTGTACTACCGAGATGAATGATGCCTCAAATCTTGTGGCTTGGTTCTGAGAACTATGCTATTACTTATCCGAAAGATTAGGCTTGTGTTTTTTTTTCCCACCTGGGGATTACAAAGTGCACAATATATATCTAGGCTACTGATTATCAAAGTCATGGCTGATTTTTATTTGGTAAATAAAAAACTGTGTAGAAATGGCATAAAACTGCTTGGATTCCGACTAGATGTGCGCATGTTGTGTCCGAGCCCGGCCCGACACATTAACTGTAATTATGAGCCAGAGCTCGTTTTTTTTTTTTTTTTTTTTTTTTTTACTACGTGGGTAGTTATGACTGATGCTCTCAACTACTTTCTATGTTACTTTCTCCCGCCCGCAACTTTATTTTGTCCCGCTCCCACCTGCAAATAGACTTTTTTTAATGTACCTCCAAATACTTTCGATTTAGCCTCCGTGTCGCCACCATACACATCAACATAAAATGATGCTCCTGATAAATGAGTTGTTATTAAAGGGTTAGTTCACCCAAAAATGAAAATGAAGTCATTAATTACTCACCCCCATGCTGTACCAACCCCATAAGACATCTTCGGAACACAAATGAAGATATTTTTGATTAAATTTGAGAGGTGGATCACTGCTACATAGGCTCCTAAGGGATTGAAACTTGACGGCCCAGAAAGTCATTGAAGAAAATATTTAAATATTCCATGTGACAACAGTGGGTCAAGAATAAGTTTATCAAGCCACGAGAATACTTTTTGCGGGAAAAAACAAACAAAAGTAACGACTTTATTTGGACTATTCCTTTTCTTCCTTGAAGGCCTGAGACGACGAGAGTTTAAGAGATTTCCACGACGCATGCGCGAGAACTGAACTGAAGTAGTTGAAGGAGAACGCAATTCTCGCGCATGCGTCGTGGTAATCTCTTGAACTCTCGTCTGAGGCCTACAAGGAAGAAAAGGAATAGTCGAATAAAGTCGTTATTTTTGTTTTTTCCGCACCAAAAGTATTCTCGTCGCTTGATAAACTTATCGTTGAGGCACTGTTGTCACATCGAATATTTAAACATTTTCTTCAATGACTTCCTGGGTCGTCAAGTTTCGATCCCTTAGGCAGCCTATGTAGCGTTGATCCACCTCTCTGTTCTAAAAATCCGTTCAAAAATGTGATGACGTCACACATTAGCAGAATGCCAGCGTGTTCCGGCCAACAACAACCTAACCTGTAAGAAATCGAAAGGACATAAGTACTCGTTCATTCGACTTTTGGCCTCGAACTTGCAGAATCATGTTGATTCAACGACAAGCAGGAGAAAGAGACCGTTTAGCTCCATAGACTCCCATTCATTCTGCACTTGTCCGTGATCACCTCCAGTGGAATTCTAATGGAACTGCAACCAAGATGATACACAATGGGGCTAGTAGGAAGTGCCAAGGCTCTCCGTTAGATGGGCTCTGGTATCACTCACATTGACTTGAAATTAGTTTAAAAACTAATGTAACTAGTTGGCCACTAGAGGAGTTCTGAATCTGATTGGGAGTTCTGAGGGTTTACAAGGGAGTTGCTAGGTGGTTGCTAAGGTGTTCTAAATCGGAGGGAATTCAGAATGTTGCTATACAGTTGTTGGGGTGTTCTAAAAGTTTCTTAAAATAGTGCTGCTAGGATGTTGCAAGGTGTTCTTAAAATCTAGTTTTAATTTCTATTGTAAAGATGGAGGTGTTGAAAAGATTGCTCCATTCATTTGCATGTGGGCCATTGTCAACATTTGCCCTTCCCTGTTTATGAAAGAGATTAAATGAGTGCAGTGTGGGATGCATCTGAGTTGCATCTGTCTTGTTCATGTATTGTTTTCGGCAGGTGTGTACTGTAAGGGCAAGGCCGCATGTGAAAAACTTTAATAGTGCGTGAGATGTCATCGTGAACTGAGCCAATGTGAACGAGAGTGTACGGGGATTCCCCTTAGTTATTATGGGACGTCCGTGCTACACTCAACCCAATAAAAAATAACTGATATGGAAAAGAAGGGGATGGATGATAAGCTGGAGAGAAGATAATGTAGATTGTAAGTGTTTTGGAAAGTAGACCGTTCCTCCTTGGTTTTTTTGTATGGGTTTATTTTGTTTCCTTCCAGGATTTGTAACACTAGTGCCCCCTACTGGAGCAAAAATATGTCCCTGACTCTCCAGACTTGTTTAGTTAGACAACGTTTTAAGATGGGATTAACTTTTATCTTAGCCATTTTTATTTTATTTTTTGAGTTTTATTTCATTGCTCTCTGTTAGTGTGATTCTTTCACTGTTGCACTATTGAATTTGACTCACTCTGTATAGCAAACAAGGGCTAGCGGGTAATACACAGATGTGTGTACACTCACTGACTGCAAGTAGAGGAGATGCTAGCTAGATAATCAGGTAGGATCATGTCTCACTGGTGTTTGTATAGGCCTGGATCCGTTTTGCTAGGAAGAGCACATTTACATATCCTGAAGGGTGTGTGTCTCAGACTTATTTTGTGCTACATGTGGACTATTTTTCGACCTGTTTTTCATTGTCATCAAAGTTGAGTCATACTTTTGAACAACAGCCGACACCAAGTCAGAGTCAACAATGCTTTATTGCATTATAGCTGACACTTTACAATTTTTTTTTTGTAAATAAAATGGAGAGTGAATTTAAATAGTGGTGAAATATAAATAATAAATGTAGTGTATATAAATAATAAATGCAAATAAATAATATGATAACATATAATATAATATATTATAATATTATATTATAATAAAATATAAATATATAAAATAATATAATAAATACAATTAAATATAATAAAATAATAATAATAATATAATAAATATAGATAATAAATGCAGTGTGGTGATGCATGATTAACATGTTGACATGCTGTCACTCTCTGTCCCTCGTTTCCTTGATCCATAAACTTCTTTTTTAGTGCCTGGCAACCATTTTTGGAAAATATTTCGGTATTTTATAGTTGTACCAGTTTTTCTTTTTGCTATTGTAACTTTGCAAATACATAGCATTGGAGCTCTCTGTCAGAAACAAGTTGAATTTGCCAGCGCAGTGAGTTCTGGCGGCTTTGTGTGTAGAGATATGTTGTGTGGGTGTGGTTTTGTGTGTAAAGTGTGTGTGTGTGTGTGTGTGTGTTCAGATGGGAGATATTTGTGGGTGTGGCCGAGTATGTGTGTGTGTGAGCAGGTGAACTGCTATCTACATTCCCCAGCACTTCCTGTCCCTGTAACAGGTGTGTGTGTGAGTTGTCGTCTTGAGCTCTTTGTGTGTAAAGGGTCCTTGTAATGTGGCCGTAACACATCTGGGGGGTCATACTGTTTGTCTTTATATAATTATTAACACTGGTTTTATAACAATGCAATTCTCATGATATGATACTTTAAAATTGATCAAGAGCAAGTTGAGTCAGACATCTCACAAATTCTCCCGAAGATCATAGTGTTTTTTTCCCGTTATGTTTTTTCCCTTGGATTTTTTTAAATATATATATATAAAGATCTCCCTTAGTGCCTCGTCTTCTCATCCTTTTTGCGCTTGGAGGTTAGAGGTTTCATTATTTTTACACATTAACCCTCTGTGTGCTGGAAGTGCACAGTCAGTGTGGGAGTGCGAGTGACGTGCCGGAGTTAACCCTTTTCTTGCCAGAGCGTTCGCTACTCAGAGCGAGATGACTGGCTGTGGCCGTTGCCACCGAAACGGCTCTACTGCTATGACGAGACAGGGACAGAAACGATGCTCTCTCTCATCCTCGTTTTCTTACATCCCTTCCCCCTCTTTGGCTCTGAGAGCCTGTTTTGGTGCAGCACGGAGGAGTTGACTCATGAATTTCTGTAAGATAGCGAGAAAACGAGGCTCTTCGCATGTTGAGTGCACTGACACACACATCTGCACATCTGAAAATGAGTAACCCTTTATACTGTACCAAACAGGAAACTTGACTTTCATAAAAGGTACACTGTCATACATTTCTGAGCGCAAGGCATGTCGGATTAGTATTGTACAAAAAAAAGCTTGCTTCATGCTAAGAACGATGGTTTCCAAAATGCAAACTATTTTAACCTTTGATAAACATTAAAGTTAATTATTAAATATCAATACAATGAATATTATTGTAATATCGGGAATTCAGTGTGTGCGCATTGTTTTCTACGTCCTAGCAAAAGCACGGGACGCTCCAGAGAGTCGTGTCGAAGCAGAGGTTGTCCCTAAGGTTGCCCGGATGACTGTGTCAGGCAAGAAGCAGACCATGGGCTTTGATGTGCGAAGGTAAGTCAGTCGAGGTAACGTGGAAGTGGTGCACTGGTAACCCAAACACTGTAGGTTCAAACCTTATAAGGGACGCTTTATGAACTGTGATCTTTCACCCTTAAGCAAAGCATGTAACCACAGCTCACTCCACTGGGACTGTCCCTGTAATAGGTGCGCTGCAACACACATGACCTAATCTGACACGATTGTCTTGTTTTCATTTATTTATTTTATTTTTTTCTTCGGACCAGACTCAACGCTAGTGAGACGCAATTAATTAACAACGATTGAAGGTGATCTTTACAACAAAACTGAACTGACTTCAGCTGAAATACATCATTGACCTGTTATCACAGGATGTAGTGTTAGCTCAATAATATACATTTCATTTCACAATGGAACCTTTTGATATACGTGCATTTCGTGAAGGATACCTTTGTTGATTTTTATTTTAAATGTACAGAAATTTGACCCTCTGCTGTCCACTCATTGCCGAACTGCTGTAGTCGAGCTTTCCTCTCTTATCGGTTCTTGCAGTCACAGTCCCTAATATTACAGAATTAATTCTCTGAACCAGGCCAAGTCTTGTCTACCTGCATTGCATTGTGGGATAGCTGAAAACCACAGAGATGGCTGGTGCCTGTAGATTAATCTCACACTCACTAACATGAACCCGCAGCCTATCACTCCCTCTCCTTCAGCCACAGACCACACCCGTCGAACTCAAGAACAAGCGTGTAGGGGTTTCTGCAGGTGGAGCAGACAATGTACTTTCATTTAATAGGTTAAGTTTGTTCAGAACAGTCTTTAAGTGACTTTTCCCAACAAATTTTTTTTAATCAAAAGATATCTATAGGTTTCCACAAACAATATGTTGGTATTTTGAGTTTAAAACGTTGTATATAGATTGTACAGTCTACTGTGCGAAGGGTCTGAAATTTTTTTTTGTTCCGAAAGAAATAGTTACAGTAAAGACATTTTATGATGTTACAAAAGATTAGATGATGTTCTTTTGAACATTCGATTCATCAAAGATTCCTGAAAATAATTCCACAAAAATATTAAGCACCACAACTGTTTTAAATTGTGATGATAAGAAAGCACAGAAAAATCAGCATGGTAGAATGATTTCTGAAGGATCATGTGACCCTGAAAACTGGAGTAAATACACACAAAATGAATGTAAATGCAATGAAAATAATCAGCTTTGATATCACAAATAAGTTGCACATCCAAATATTTGCAAATTGATTTTTTTAATTGTTATATTTCATAACATTAGTTATTATTTTACCGTTTACCAAATTTAAAAATTTGTAAAAACCCTGACCCCAAACTTTTCGACAGCGTTGTACCTTTTTTTTCCCCAAAAACATGGGTTGTGAAAATTAGACACAGTGGGAAAATACTGATTTGATTAAATGTCTATCTTCATCACATAAACTGAATGAGGTTTGATTGACTTTAAGATCATGAAAAATGTTCAACAAACCATCCTAGAAATTCTGAGGTGACGTTTGCTTTTGTTTCCCTTTTCAGTCCGGAAGAAAATGGCGTTGTTGCCTCATCGGTTCGCAGAGGGCAGAGTCCAGAGGTCACTTCTGCACCAACCATAGAAACCCCATCCAAAACGGGGGTTATGACTGAAGAATTTACCGCTACGACCCCATCTCGGCCAGCTGGAAAGAGCAAACAGCAGCTCAACATCCGTGCCGAACTGGAGAAAAGACAAGGAGGAAAACCGTTACTCAATCTGGTGGTCATAGGTACGATATCCTCTCTACTATCCATCCAGTCACATTATCATCCAGTTCATTTTATGGTCACATTTGAATTAATTTTATTCTTTTGATTCATCCAATTAATACCTTGTGAGAAATGAATAAACTCTATGAGGTGGCCCTCAAACACTTGTATGAATGTAATTGGATAAACCATTGTATATGTTGTGAATATGGATCTTGAACTTTGTTTGTGTGTGTAGGTCATGTAGATGCTGGTAAGAGCACTCTCATGGGTCATCTGTTGTATCTGCTGGGGAACGTTAATAAGAGAACCATGCATAAATATGAGCAGGAGGCCAAGAAAGCTGGCAAGGCCTCGTTTGCCTATGCGTGGGTACTGGATGAGACCGGAGAGGAAAGAGACAGGTTGGTTTAATGCAAACACTCAGGTGTCATTTCTGTCTTGAGATATGTTACCCAAACGAAGCTTCGTTTGTTCATCATCTGCTCTCTTTCACAGAGGAGTGACCATGGATGTGGGCATGACAAAGTTTGAGACGGACTCGAAGGTTGTTACTCTGATGGACGCACCAGGACACAAAGACTTCATTCCCAACATGATCACAGGGGCGGCACAGGTACTTCCATTTGCTCAAAATAAAAAAATGGTCATCGTTTCCATAATTTGGCCACCATGTCGACTTCCCTGCATCACTCAAGGAGAAAGTTTGAATATTTGAAGCAGCAAATAAAGCTTTCAGACATCAAAAAGGACACAAAAAAGATCCAGACACTGTATTTCAAGTCTTCTGAAGCCTTATGATTGCTTTGTGTGTGAGTCAGGCAGATATTTCAAACTTAAAAAGTGGTTCTCTGAAAATCTTGTTAATGAGTAGCATTTATGATTTAATAATTCTGTGAAGTTGGATCTTTAATGAAACGGTTGATCTGGGTAATAAAAGTGCTAATTGAATCATTCACAGTCAGACTGATTCAGTTCCCAGGTTCAGCTCCCTGACTCAATGGTCTGGCCACAGTGGTTTACAGCTCACTATAGGGGAGAATTACCATTGAATAATGATGTCATTTAGGTCTGTTTCTTACATAAAGCTATTGTATGACTTTAGAAGATAAGTCATATGGACAACTTTATGATATTTTCATGTTTTTTGGAGCTTGAAATCTTCTGTTCCCATTATAACTGTAATTTCTCCATATGAGAAAGGTGTATAGGTTTATAGTGACAGGAAAGCGAGTTAATGTCTGAATTTGATCGTCTGTTTAATCTAGAGTCCTCTTTCAGGTTGTTCTTCTATTGCCCATTCGTTTTCGTTTTTTTTTTTTTGCATGTACACGAGTTGACAAGAGGACAACCGATGTCTGTGCATAATTTCATGTGCACAGTAAAGTTTCAATGAAACGTGTTCATTGTGGATTTGGGTGCCACCACCACTAGTACTCCGTGTATGAGTGTGTGTGTTTGGATTTGGCTGATACTTACAAATGCAGTGAATGAAATTAGTCACATTGTGCAGGTCGGATTTACTCATTTCCTCAGTTCTGTCTGCTGAGAAATGTTTTTTGGGGGCAAGTGGGTGTGTGTGTATTGCGGGTGGGTGTGTATTGGGTCTGAACTATTTCTGTATGATGACAGGAGTTGAAATTGACATGACAAAGCAATACTGATTAGGAGATCTTTAATGTTTTGTGACCTCTGAAAACTATTACTTAAACTATATATATATATATATATATATATATATATATATATATATAGTAAAAGTAATAAAAGTTTGTGTTTACATAATATATGTGGGTGCACTGTGTATAATTATTTTATATGTATAAATACACACACACATGCTTGTATATATTTAAGAAATATTTTCATGTATACACTATATAGATTTATATATAATTTATATTATATGTAAATATTTTACATATACATATTTACATATAGATAATATTTTTCTTAAATATACATGCATTTGTGAGTATTTTTATATATATATATATATATATATATAATAATTATACACAGTGCACCCATATATTATGTAAACACAAACTTACTTCATTAGCTCACAATATTCACAATATTCTTGTGAAATATTTTATTAGCTCACTAAACACAAAGCTTCTGTGAAGAAAACAGTTGCTAGATATGTAGATGCAAGGGGTATTGATTTGAGATTTGACCTGTTTATTATCTTATAATCCATTTACGGTGTACAAAACAATCGTCCTGCCAAGGAGAACCCATAAACCCAGATTGCTATTTATCACTGTTGTTATCGGGGAATAACACACTTCGGAAAATTGTGACTGACCAATCAGAATCAAGTATTCCAGATAGCATTGTAATGATTTGAGCTGCATTTCAATTTCACTTTAAATATAAGAAGTGTTTGTGTGCATTTCTGTAATGTTTGGGTGTCTTAGCAGGTGTTATTAGTGATGGATGCTGGCCGCAGAGTGTTTGAGGAGGAGTATGTGTGTGTGTTTTGCAGGCAGATGTGGCTGTGTTAGTCGTAGATGCCAGCCGTGGGGAGTTTGAGGCCGGGTTTGAGGCAGGGGGGCAGACCCGCGAGCACGGCCTGCTGGTTCGATCCCTCGGAGTCACACAGCTTGCTGTTGCTGTCAACAAGATGGACCAGGTGGGTAACCATGGGGACCACAACAGCGTACTGTAACCACGGCAATGTCAATCATGATTTTATTCATGTCTGAGAACTAGGCTTCAATCCCACTCCCACCACTTGTGCCCATCACGTCATGTGGTGTGTGTGTGTGTGTCTGCAGGTTAACTGGCAGCAGGAGAGGTTCCAGGAAATCATATCTAAGCTCGGTCACTTTCTAAAGCAGGCTGGTTTTAAGGTAATGCAGTCTGTGCACATGGAGGATGTTTATATATATTTTCCCCTGTGCTTTTCGTACTTTGGTAATTCCCCCCCAATTGTTTTGTGTTACTTTCATTTAAGTGTATGAGATTTCTGTTGGTGCTTCAGGATAAAGTGAACGTTCATCTGATCAATGACACATCAAGAAACTGCAATTCAAACATGAAAAAGATGTCTTGCGTGTTCTGATTGAGTCTCACACAATATCAGCTTGCATTCTGATACTTGTCGGACTTTTATGTCTGATTTTTCATTTTTATGTGCTGCAAATTAATAATGTCCAGTGTTTTAGCTTGTGATATGATATGGCTTTGTGTGTGAAGCAGATTTAAACTGTCATTTGTTAAAAATCTGCAAATATTTGTTTGAAGTATATTGTGACATGTCATTTCAAGCACACATACAGTATATATTCATATATAATCGATAATAACATATACTTGAGTACAAATGAGCACTAAGGTGGCTGAGAACAGCAAATAATTATTTTAATTTTGATTCGTTCCTTACACAACACTATCAAATAACTTTTGTGCAAGTCATGTAAATGACAAACTACTATGTTAAAATACTTTTGTCATATTCCATATATATATATATATATATATATATATTTTTTTTTTTTTACTTAACCTCGTTCCAAGGCCACCCACGTTTAATATACACATTTTATATGTAAGAATGAGTGAAAAATGACAGAATTTTCCATTTTGTATAAACTACTCTTCAAAAAAAATAAGAGAAAATAAGATTCTTTCATTGTAATAATGAAATACGGGCTACGGAAGAGAAACTTTTTTACTAGTTTCAGCTTTGCTCAACTTATTTCTACTATGTCTAGTTTCTAAAATAATATGAGTGCGATTTTTTTTTTTTTTTTTTTTTTTTTTTGCAGACATGAGTTTCCTGAAGAAATTTTTTCATGTAAATTCATCTCTCAGTAGCGGTTCTGGTGCACTAGGCCAAATACGACATGTCACCCACACCCTTTTATTGTAAACTATAATAGCTAATAAATAATCAAATGAATAACTAGAGAACAGGCTGACTAAACTTGCATATGGAATTATTCGATATGCAAAGATGGATCTTAAATTTCTTTTCAATTTAAAGATACACTGTGTTATTTTATCAGTCAATCGTGGAAGTCTGATGGTTGATAGCCAGGGCAAAGTGCAAAAGAGAAAAGTTTGAGCACATGCAATATCTGAGCGACAGCAGAGCCACGAGACCACTGTATATTTGAGATTGCACTTCCAGTTTTGTGAGCCGTGAAGGAAATCCGCCTGCGAGCGGAGAGATTTGTGCTCGTGCATGACATGGATACACTCTCACCTTTCAATAATGCACTCCTGACATTAGTCTTTAAATTAATGGCAGCTCTGCCATCACAACAATCGTGACAGTTGTGCACATCTGTTGTTTTTTTGCCATTTTCTAGTATTTTAGCTGACACATTATCTTTCTTACATTTTATGGATCAACAGTACAATAGATTAGTTCTTGTAGTGAACTGTACTGTACATGTGACCTCTGATGTGTTAGCAAGAGGTGTATTTGTGGCCTGTAGTGCATTCTGTGTGTGTTTGGGAATGTAAAGCAACATTTCATGGCCCATTTTCACCTGCAAGTTGATTTGATCAGTCAACAGCACACGCCGCTATGGAAATGATCTATACTGGCCATGTGTTACAAATGTGCTTGTCTTTGCAGGATTCTGATGTGTATTACATCCCTACCAGTGGCCTATCAGGAGAGAATCTGACCACTAGGAGCAAAGTAGCAGACCTCACAGCCTGGTACACTGGACCATGTCTGCTGGAACAGATAGGTGGGTGTGTTTGTTTATGTGGACACATTTGCATGCACATACACTATGTATACAGTATAATATATTACAATATAATGCATAATTTTACAAAAATAAAATATAATGTAATAGGTGCTTTATTATTTTTGATATTTTGATCATTTTCTCTTTTTTGCGGGAAAAAAATGTTTTGTGTATTTATTATTAGGGTGACTAGATAATGATAAAACGGTCTGTAGAAGGTGCAACCGCATCTAAATTGACCAAATCATTTCTGCACCAGTGTTTTTCCCCCTTCAATAGTCATGCAAATGAATTATCAAAGATAAAAAAAAATTGGAAGTTCAAAAATGGTTAATCTTCTGCATCTTGTTAAGTTTGAATGGGCACTTCTATGTTCATGCACATGGATGAGTGTGTAGTGTAAAATGTTTTCGCACAAGCTCTTGTGTCATGATTCTGATCTGATTGGTGGCTGAGCTGTGAGAATCCTCAGCAGTTTTACTTTGACTCACTTAAACTTGATGAGGCAAACGGAAAACTGCATGCAGGCCACTGCATCTTTCCTCATCTCTCTCCTTCTGTCGGTTTGCAGATGCCTTTAAACCTCCCCAGAGGTCAGTGGAGAAGCCGTTCAGGCTTTGTGTCTCAGACGTCTTCAAAGGTCAGCATGGGAACCCACATAAAAGCAAAGTGTACTAAATCTAAATGCACAAATATTGGATTTTGTTAGATTCTGGGCAAATACTCCTGTGTTTTCAAAAAAATGAAATGAACCCATATTCTGTTAGGGGCAGTTCAGTTCAGAGATCTTTGATTTCATGATCATCTAAACAATTTCACTGTTTTCAGACCAGGGCTCTGGATTCTGTGTGACGGGGAAGGTTGAGGCTGGCTTCATTCAAACAGGAGATAAAGCGCTGGTCATGCCTCCTAATGAGACTTGTACTGTTAAAGGTAAACACACAGCATCTTCATCAACTTATAGAGACATGGATGTGCAACAGCACCCTCTTCTGGTGTTTTCATAAAGCACCGTGATTACTGGTTAATACTGCTTTAGACTTGTTTTAGAGCTTCTTTCCAGTCCTGTGACTAAGAAATGGATGCTGAATGTAGAAGACATGCACAATTTTGGCATTTGCCAGTGTGTTTTTATATATATATATATATAGACCATTTCAAAAGATGTAAACAACACTGGCCCAGAAGCACTTCCTGTTTCATTTTTTTAACACTACATAAAAGCTGGGATAAAATACAACCAATAGAACATTTAAAACTGAATCAAAAAGTTAAACAAACATCTTTAAGAAGTTTTCTTTACATTTGAAATAAAGAAAACAGTTACAAACTGAAACAGGAAGTGCTTCTGGGCCAGTGTTGTTTACATCTTTTGAAATGGTCTATATATATATATATATATATATATATATATAGGTAATACTTCCTTTTACAGTCCAGTTACACATGTAAATACTATGTACTTATTTTAGTAACCACAATTACTTGGTAATAACCCTAAACCAAACCCTTTTCCATGTACTTACCTTATATTAGCCAGTACTTTCTAGGTAAGTAAACTGTAAGTACACTGTAAGTACTGTACTGTAAAAGGAACCGTTACCATATGAAGCGTTCAGATGCAAAAGCCTCTAAATGCCATTTGAAATTTTCTTCTAAAATGACCATTTTTATCAAACTTGTATATTTAAGTTCAGTAATTTCATTTAAATGACAATTAATAGGTAATCTTCATTGCCATTTAAGTGAAATTACTGAACTTAAATATACAAGTTTGATAAAAATGGTCAATTTAGAAGAAAATTTCAAATGGCATTTAGAGGCTTTTGCATCTGAACTCTTCATATATATTTATATATATTGAAATCTCGAAACTCCGGGGAATCATTTAAAAAAAAAAAATAAGAGAGAGAAAACAACAGAGCTTGTAATAAAACAAGTGTCAAAATACGACGCAGAGAGTTTTTAGACCACAGTGGTAATGTATTGCCAAGCCCTAATTGCCAATTATTTCTTTCTTTCTTTCTTTTTTTTTAAAGAAAAGAAAAAAATTTAAGTGATGCATCCTTAAAATACAGCCGTCTCTCTCTACAGGGATCACTCTCCATGATGAAGCATTAGACTGGGCAGCTGCCGGTGATCATGTCAGTCTAACTGTAACAGGCATGGACATCATCAAAATAAAGTGAGTGAATCACTGCTGTTGAAAGCATTCCTTTCCTTCGAGTGTACTGTAATATTGTGGTTATATAATATTTTGATTATATTACATAATACTCGATTAGAAAACTTTCTTTGGGCGCTTATGATTCTGTATGAAGTACTATGAACATGTTTTTCTCTCTAGCATTGGATGTATATTCTGTGATCCCAAAGAGCCCATCAGAGCCTGCACAAGATTCAGAGCAAGAATTCTTCTCTTTAATATAGAACTTCCCATCACGCAAGGCTTTCCCGTGAGAAAACACTCCCTCTGCGTTCAGACTTCTAGTATATACGCATCTATGCATCTACATGTTGTGCAAGTGCATTTGTCAATAATTCCTTGTATTTTGTGTTTGATTGGCAGGTGCTGTTGCATTATCAGACTGTAAGCGAACCGGCCACTATTAGGAAGTTAGTCAGTATATTACACAAGAGCAGTGGAGAAGTTCTCAAGAAGAAACCAAAGTAAGTGAATGAATGATATGGAATCACATGTCACCAAATTAAAAATAATGTGTATTCACACTCTTGTTGTTCCAAACCTGTATGATTTTCTTCATTGAAACATAAGCTTTGAAGAATGTGCTCATTTTTTGAATTGAATTGAATTTATTGTTGAGGATAACCCCTTTAGATGAAACATCTCGTTTTCAAGGGGGTCCTCGAAACAAAACAAAAATGATACAACACGTATACATTCACTCACACCAAAGCTCTACCTCATCCCACCTCACCCCACCCACCCATTTACATATAACAATTGCATAAAGTGCAAAAAAAACATCATTGAAGTATAAAAGTAGTCCTTGTGTGGTATAGTGTGATATATAAGTCCTCTGAATCCATATGACACTATTTGTTTGAACACAAAATCGATATTAAAAACGCTAATAAAGCTATTTATTTGGTAAATGTGTTTACATCATAGTTTATGTGCATGTCTCAACTCAATTGAGCACATACATCTTTTTAGATACGAATTTTTTTAATTGATGCTCATCTTGATGTATCCATTTAGAAGTTTTTGAATGATATATCTCAAAATCTGCATAAAAATAGGTGGATCTACTGTTGTTATTAACTAAAACTTAAAAAATATATTTCAGTAATTGAAATAAGGCTAAAATAAAATTTAAATAGTAGATGTAAAACTTAAGCATGTGAAATTTTGCATTGGCAAGTAATGAAAATAAGTTAAAGTTGAAGTACTAAAATTACTAAACCTGAAATAAAAAATAATTATTTATATATATATATATATATATATATATATATATAATTATTTTGACAAAATTACTAAAGCTGAAATAAAAAAATAAGAAATATATAAATATATGTGTGTATGTATATATAACTAATAATAATGATTAAAGCACTTAAAATGACTATATTAATATTTATTCATATTTTATGTATTAAGTAAAAAGAAACCATTTTCCCAGTTGGTGATTGGCATTGACATATGCAAGGACCCCAATGGTGTTTGTTGTCATTTGCCACTTTTTAATATCATTTTTGGATGAACTATTCCTCTAATGATGGTTCAGAATGGTGTTTCCTATTAATTTCATTATCATTGTGTAATATTGATGTATTAATGTTGTGCAGGTGTTTGAGTAAAGGACAGAACGCAGTGGTGGAGATTCAAACGCAGAGGCCTGTGGCTCTAGAGCTCTATAAGGACTATAAAGAACTGGGGCGGTTCATGCTGAGATATGTGGGTTCCACCATTGCTGCTGGAGTCGTCACAGAGGTAAAACCTTTCTCACTAAACACATTCCTGTTGCAAAAAGCATACGTCTTGTATCCATCAGCATTTTTAGATGTTGCATCATAAGAATGTGACGCTTTTTAATGCTGATGGTTTACACTGTTTTAGATCAAAGAGTAAAGACCAGCTGGAACTGGAAGAGCGGAGAGAAGTGCAATTTCCCCTCAAGAGTGAACAAACACAAATTGAATTCACATAGAACCTGACAGTGATTCTAGCCACAGTTCATTTCACCTTTCACATGTCTAAAGGCAGGAGTGAGCGTGAATGTGTGTGTAAAAGAGAGAATGCCTTTTGTCCTGCTCTTCAGCTTACAAAATACAACTGAACTGTAATTCATCCCAAGTTTCAACTCGAACCCTCCTAATAACACGCAGGAACAGACAGAAAGATCACCTGCTGCCGTTCATTAATCGCGTCAACAAACTGAACTCATATTCTTTTATTTAATATTTTATTTAGATTGTTGTAAATGGCATTATTTTTGACTAAAATGGCAGCATATAATGGACATTTAGGCTTGGTTGAAATCGAATGATTTTAAGGTTGGTTCATTTGTTAAAGGGGAAATAGAAGACAATAAACAACACATCTGGCTGCTCTCATCTCCTCCATCAGTTTCTCATATGAGCGGGACAGTGTGTGAATGAAACCTGCCCTTATATTGCTGCTACTAAGTCTTTTCCTGATCTTTAATGGGTCAGTGACAAGAAAATGGGAGGATTGAGAACCAGTGGACAAAGGGATGTTTCGTGAATTGGAAGAAACTCATCCGGTGTCTGTAATCTAACAGTAATCGCTTTAAGGACGTAATGGACTTACTCATCTGTTTTCGACTTGTTTATTAAGGGGTTTTAATTTGAAGAACATCTGTTTGGGTGTATCGAAGCGGAAGTTGTTTGGTCCAGGGAAAGCTGCTTCATCAGATAAATAAAAAAATATTCATCACTGTGGGAACCCTGTCTTTGTATTTTTGGGCCAGTAAATAAATACATAGTGTAAGCTTATTGGCTTTATGACCCTGCTTAAAATTCACCAAAATATTTTCTCTGGACATTTTTTCGGCGTGCAAGCTTTGTTTTTCATCTCTGCAATTTTTAGTAAGTCTTGATTGAGCTTTTTGCACCTTTTGCCCTGATGCTGAATGACATGAATCCCAATGCAATCCTGTTTTATTAACTCTCTTTGCTATTACAGTATTATTGCGAATCAAGTAGTTTTTTCACTTATTCCAGAAAGTGCTCACTTCTACAAATGCCCATTATGTGTTCAAATGCTAATAGACATAGCTAAAAAGTTGTTTTCTTATAAGAGAATGTGGTGCCGTAATTTTCCACTTCAGTCAAAAGACTTTATGAATGCATGTTAGATTAAGACTACATATATATATATATATATATATATATATGTGTGTGTGTGTGTGCGTGTATATGTATATATATATATATATGTGTGTGTGTGTATATGAAGAGTTCAGATGCAAAAGCCTCTAAGTGCCATTTGAAATTTTCTTCTAAAATGATCATTTTTATCATTTTTATCTTGTATATTTAAGTTCAGTAATTTCACTTAAATGGCAATGATGATTACTTATTAATTGTTATTTAAGTGAAATTACTGAACTTAAATATACAAGCTTGATAAAAATCGTCATTAAAGAAGAAAATTTCAAATGGCATTTAGAGGCTTTTGCATCTGAACTCTTCATATATATATATATATATATATATATATGTATATTTATATGTATATATATATATATATATATATATGTGTGTGTGTGTGTATGTATATGTTTTAAATATAAAATGCTAAATACATTTTATTCCCCTATATATTAGTATATTCGCTTTTCATGGAAATATGAATAACATCTCTGAACCTCCAGCTAGTTAAGGTCTTTTAATGTCCAACTCGTGCTCAAACTAATTAGTGTTGAAACATGTGCTGATGAAGCGCTTTAGTTTCATATACAACCTCTCATTTACTTAAGTAAACAGATTGCAAAAGAGTCCGGTGAAAGCTCATATGTGACAGCACGCCGACTGGTGCGCAAACATCTCGGATCCTTTTGTTTGCAAAACTGACTTTTCTGCAATGTCAAAAGAAATGAAATATCTGGTGCTGGAAAACTATATCGGTGGGAAGTTTGTACCATGTTCCAAGCTAGTGGACTCTTTTGACCCATCGACGGGAGAGATTTACTGCAAAGTTCCAGACAGTGGACCTGAGGAGGTGAGGTTTTTCTCAATATTTCTCTTTTTTTGAAGATGTCACTTGCGCATGATCAATTATGCACTGCGTTACTAAAAAAACTGCCTTTACCTTTAAAAAATATTTAACTACTCGCACCATTATTTGGCTGAAGACACAAATTCTAAGAAAGTTCAGAGTAATAATTGCTTGCTGAGTCAGGGTGACGTACCTTTGGTCTCATATATTTCTTGCTGTAAACACTTTGCTCATAAACAAATTGGGCAACGCTCAAGGTCCAGTGTCTAATGATTAAGCTGGAGCTCACACCATAAGACCTTGTGTGGAGTCGTGAAAAAAGAGATTTTTTTTAATAGACAATGCACTTAATATACTTTATATAAGCCTAAAATACCAAAAAAGGAGGTCTTACATGATTTTTTTTACCCACCACATCCTATCAATGGCCAATACAAAGCAAGACCACCCCTTCTCAATTGTGAAATATATTGATTTACCCTTTTCCCATTGGTCATAGGTGGATGCTGCAGTGAGGGCAGCCAAAGAGGCCTTCCCTGATTGGTCAGCTAAGAGCCCAGCTGAGAGAGCCAAAGTGCTGAATAAATTGGCAGACCTGATAGAGGCTCGACTGGAGGAGTTTGCCCTGGCTGAGTCTAAAGACCAGGGTAAAACACTAGAAACACTGCAGCATCATAATACAGGGGTTTGCATAAACTGCTTAGACTAGTCTTAAAGAGATAGTTCACTTTGAAATTAATTTTTGGTATGTTTTAGCTTACCTCAAGGGCATACAATATGTAGGTGTCTTTGTTTCTGCAGTAGTTTCAATTTTGAGATTTTTAGGTCAAACTGTTCTTGTCTGTCAGTCATATAATGGAGGTCTATGGTCACCACCTCAAAAAGCATGCTCAGAGAAGTCCAAATTAAACATGATTTAATGACTCGTAAATGTAAGCACACATTGATGACCCGAGACACGAAATGAGCGGTTTCCGATCGCGCCCTCAGATCAGTTGGACATGGTTGTGATTTCAAGAGGTAAAAACGATATAAATACTGTTCGTTTTCAAACACAAACCGCTCGTTTCATGTCTTATGCCATCAGTGTGTACTTACATTTACGAGTCATTAAATCATATTTAATTTGGACTTCTCTGTGCATGCTCTTTGAGGATTTATCATTTTTTATTTAGGATTTATTATTTTTTTACAGCCATTTTTGATGATTTTTACCAGGGGTGCCATTAATTCCGACCACAACTGTCTGTATCTAATATATCTTGTTACCTTGAGTCACTGAACAATTTAAGTGGGCCTTAAAGGGCTCTTAAAGCATGAAATGGACTCATTTCCTCTTCTCTTTTTTCCAGGGAAGACTATAACTTTTGCCCGAAATGTGGACATTCCTCGATCAGCGTACAACTTCCGTTTCTTTGCTTCATCTGTCCTGCATCACACTAATGACTGCAGTCAGATGGATCACATGGGCTGCCTCAACTACACAGTACGCTGTCCTGTAGGAGTCGGTATGTGTCAGTCTCTACATACAGTACTATTACAGTTCAGATGGTTTATGTCTGTTAAATTCCCTCTCTAGCTGGTCTTATAAGCCCATGGAATCTGCCACTGTATCTCCTGACCTGGAAGATTGCTCCGGCTGTTGCTACAGGAAACACTGTGGTTGCGAAACCTAGTGAATTGACCTCAGTCACTGCCTGGATGATGTGTCAGCTATTGGAGGAAGCTGGTGAGGGATTTGTGTGTGTATCTGGGACAAATTTGTTAATTAAGCTCATCTCAGGGTACATTGGTAGCTTTATTTTTCTCTAATCACTCTCAGAAAAAAAGGTACAAATGCCATCACTGGGGCTGTACCTTTTCAAAAGGGAAGACTTAAGTCCATTTTATGTACTAATATGTACATTTTAGGTGTTAATATGGACATTTTAGGTGCTACTATGGACATTTAGGTGCTAATATGTACATTTTAGGTGCTATTATGTACATTTTAGGTACTAATATGGACATTTACATGCTAATATTTACATTTTAGGTGCTAATATGGAAATTTACGTGCTATTATGTACATTTTAGGTACCAATTTGCACCCTTTAGTTACTTTTGAAAAGGTACAGCCCCAGTGACAGCTTTTGTACCTTTTTTTCTAAGAGTGTACCATGCTTTTGAATTGAGTGAATGTGTCTACATAATACACGTATGTGTGTGTCTTAGGCTTTCCACCCGGTGTGGTCAACATTGTCTTTGGTACGGGCCCACGAGCCGGGGATGCATTGGTGTCTCACCCTGACGTGCCGTTGATCTCATTTACTGGGAGCACGGCTACAGCAAGACTGATTACAGAACGCAGTGCACCGTATTGTAAGAAGCTTTCGTTGGAGCTTGGCGGGAAAAACCCGGCTGTTATATTTGCTGATGCTGACATGGATCAAGCCATCAGCACTACTGTGCGATCCAGCTTCTCCAATCAGGTGAGCTCATGCACAGTTTGACCAATCAGGTTATATTTTCAGTTACACATGCTTTCTGGATGCAAAAAAATTGATGCTATTGCTGAGCTCATCCAATCAAACTCCAGGTGTCTGCATTAGCAGTAGGTTGAAACAACGTTAAGTATGGCATACTACCATACTTCTCGAAATGTTTCTATACATAATGAATACTGGGTGTAAAATGTGACTTTTAACATAACATTGTAATTTATTTCAGCTTTATTTCATTTAGCGATTTTTTTTTTTTTTTTTTTTTTTTTTTTTTTTAATATATAGATTTAGTTGATGATGATATGAAGTTGATGATGATGACCTGAATCCATTTGCTGAGATGAACATGCAACATACTGGAGTAACTAAGAAATATGTGATGTACTCGTCTCAAATCTTTTTTTTTTAGTGGGATAACACCATGTAGTTCCGTTTTCTGCCACACAGTGGTGCTCAGAATACAGTATTGTACATTGTGGTCTCTCACACTCTCTCTTTCTTTTTTCTCTCGCTCAGGCCTTCACATCGCGCGCACACAAACACATTATCACAGTGCTAATATGTAAAGTGTCCATATTAGCTTACACAGCCCAGTGATAACCCAGAATTACTGAAGAACTTATTTGCATCTTTTTCTTTTCTCTTTCAGGGAGAGATCTGCCTGTGTACCAGCAGAATCTTCGTTGAGCGGAGCATTTACCCAGAATTCCTCGCTCGTTTCGTGGAGGCAGTTCGTCGGTGGAAAACTGGAGTGCCCTCTGACCCCTCCAACGATAATGGAGCGCTCGTCAGCAAAGAGCATCTACAGAAGGTCTGAGTCTTTATCTCTCTGCTCATATAAAAATACATTTCTAGGTTTACAAACAGATACATGCTTTTAAAACATCTAAATTACTTGCCAACTCATACAGGTTAGAGGTTATGTTGCTTTGGCGCTGGCAGAAGGTGCACAGGTGCATTGTGGGGAGGGTGTGGACAACCTTTCCCTTCCACAGCATAATGCGGGTGGCTATTTCATGTTGCCCACCGTCATCTCTGGAGTGAAAGACTCCTCCGCATTGATGCAGGAAGAGATTTTCGGTCCTGTAACCTGTGTGACACCCTTCGATGAGGAAGAGGAAGTGATCTCACGGGCCAACGGCGTACGCTACGGCTTATCCGCCACAGTGTGGTCCCGAGATGTGGGGCGCGTACACAGGGTTGCTAGGAAACTGCAGGCTGGGTTGGTGTGGACCAACTGCTGGCTGGTCAGAGACTTAAATCTTCCATTCGGTGGCATGAAAAACTCTGGCATTGGTCGAGAGGGGGGGAAAGACTCATACCACTTCTTCACAGAGGTTAAAGTCGTCACCATCAAACACTGACACGGGATGAAGCAATGCATGCAGGGATAGTGAATCACTCGTGTGTCATTTCAAATCTGTGTGTAAATTATATAAAGGAAGCAATCAGAGATCAGACTTAATATGATTGGGAATAAATTTAATAAAAAAAGCACGTCATAGTATTTTTGTTAAAAGAATGTGGGTGAATCATTTTAATAGTCTTAAGGTGTCATATTCCTTAGCATAATTTTAAGACAGACCAGTGTTGAATTTTATTCCTTGAAAGTTGCTGTTTCATAGCTTAGAGACTTAAAGGAGCAGTGTGTGATTTATAATGGCATCTAGTGGTGAGGTTACGAATTGCAAACATCAAAAGTTATGGTGGCCGACAGATGTCGTCGTCTGAGACAGCTAAGAGTAGCCAGTTATGCAATGAGGTTTCTTTACGAAGATAAATTAAGAAACTATGTTTACTCTATTATTCAGTAAAACGATGTTATTGCGAATATTACTGTTACTCATCATTGTGGGAGTGGTTTTTTTATTCAATGACTTTAGCTTGCTTCTTTGCATGTAGAACAATAGTGACGAAACGTGTCCATTTCAATGTAAGGGGACCCGTGGTTTATGTAGATAGAAATTCCTCATTTTAAGGTAATAAAAACATAACGGCTCATTAAGTAAGCCAACGCAGTTATGTATACTATATTGCATTTCTATCCTTAATATTGCACAATGCACCTTTAATGGCGTTTTCAGTACTGATTTAATTGTCGGCTTTAAATGTTTTTCCTAAAATAGCCACAAAAAAGACACAAATTAAATAGATGAACCTGTGACTTGATTGAAGGCTATGCTATATTGGAGTTAAAAATCTGAGAAGCAGGAGAACTGCATTTGCTCTCCATTTCATCTCATTGTTGTCTTGGAGAAGCGATTGAGATATCAAATAGATCTCATATGAGTTTTGATATCCTGTGTGTAAAGATTGAGATTAGGTTGGTAGACTCTTGTGTGATAGTGTGGGAAGTGACTATCTGACACATAGCACAACACACACAAACACATCTGTCCGTTTCATGTGAGTCAGAGCACCAGCTAAAGTGATCTTTGAGTTTTTCATCTCTGTTCAAGCCTCTCTGGTCTTCAGGGTGAATCTCAAATGCCTTAAAAACGAACTTTAACAAGCAGAAAGCTTCCCACAGTCATGGAAAACCATTGGGGGATTTTAAAAATGTGATGTCTAGGCCAGGACAAATCATGGGAATTAATACAATCTTGAAAAGACATGGAACTTGATTTTCAATGCATATATTCGGGTGGATTTCCTTGCACATTCAGCTCTAAAGTATTTAATTGGCTATTAAAGTATATAGCCTGGACTCTGTGTTTGAAAAATACAGAGAAATGCCAGGAACGATTACGTGTCAGTGTGGTGCAGGAAAGCACAACAGAAGCAAGTGGAAAGCTCCAGCAGTGATATCTTACATCTTTATTGAAAGGCTTTCTCAGTTAATGAGGGGTGTGTGCACGTTTGAGTGAAAAAACTCAGGGAAACTTGTGAATGTGTTCAGTCACGTCTCTGCACGCTCACATAGCATCCGTGCTCAAAGGGCAGAGCCCGCACTGGCAGCTTTATTTTGACTTGACCACAGGCAATGCCCTGTACCACCCATTGTAGACACACACACACACGCACACACACACCGCACCTATCATTATGAGGACATTGTAATTGTTTTTATATTGTATAAACTGAATATTATATTTGTTTCCAACTTGGCCATACTTTTTTTTCCAAAGTTGTCATAAAAATGTAGCTTTATCTGAATAAATAACTAAACACAAATCAAGAGCTAAATCTGAAGAGGTACATAAAAAAATTAGTCACACTTTACTGTAGATTAGGGTCTGATTCTCACTATTAACTACAGCTTGCCTCAAACTGAACTCCTAATTACCGGTTATTAAAAATGAAGGTAGTTGTAATGTTTAGGTAGGATTAGGAATGTAAAATAAGGTCAAAATTTGCTTTATAAGTACTATAAATAGCCAATGCATGCATGCTAATAAGCAACTTAATACTGAGAATTGGACCCTAAACAAGTGTAAAGTGTTAGAATGTTATATTCTGTAAAAAAAAACAGACACCTGTGGCATGTTCCCATTAAATATCAAGATAAAAGTGCGTTGTGTGTGTGTAAAAGTGTTGTGTGAACAGAACAGCAGGTCATATCAGGGCAATTTTCCATTGAGGCCCTCGGTGGGTGGAGGGCATCGAATGCTTCAACGAATATTGCAGAGTTGTGAGAAATATCACAAGTTTAATCAGGTTAAATAAACTCTCCCCCTCTCCTCTCTCTCTCCCCATTCATTAATTTGTCTCTTGTGTGCGTGACCCAGGAAGAAAATGGCGGAAGATCACGTAGCTTAAAACTTCCTGCAAGAGAAAAAAGTATGGAATCCGTGTATGTGTGTGTTTGTGTCTGTACCCACCCAGTCCACCCTTCTTGCCAACCGTGGGTGTGGAGAGCGGTGCGAGAGAGAAAGACACTACTAATGATGAAAATTTGTGACTTTATATCTCACAATGTCTTCATATCCCAGTTGCGACTGTATCTCAAAATTGAGACTTGGTATCTCAAAATTAGCTTCTTCCCATAATTTTTGGCTTTTGTTTCTTGTATTTTTAAAATAATTATCTTACAAATATTTTTACTCTGAGGTGGAAACAGGCTTTCATACAGTAGAGAGGGATTGCGTTGACGTCACTTTCCCGCCAAACAACCCCCCTCAGCCTGACTGAGTGGCAAAAGATCGGCTGCGTGACTGGATTTAATAGGGGAAACTGCGAAAATGCGACTAAAACGAACAATTTTATCAATTTAAACTAAATGTTGGACTCAATATAGTGTTCCTTACAACTCACTAAAGATCCAGTGATCCATGGATATTGACATGCAGTCAGGAATCGTGTTGCCTGACGTATGTTTGCCTGGAAATAAAAGGAATATAGACCTAAACATAAGGCAAATTTGCCTGTGAACGCTTTATAATACAATATAGGTAGGTCTAAATCCGGTGATCACTTATATCAGTATTAGATATAGCCTATATATATCATCATATCGTCCAGCCCTAAAACGATCCAGTTGTTTCTGTGAATTGCAGCGATCCATTTGCTCCTCTTTCTATAGCAGTCTGTAAAAATATGTCGAAAATATCTCCCACTTTATATGTGTTGTTTGTTTTTCCAGGCATTCACACTGAAAACAAATATAGCCGCTCAGTTTTTTTGCCACTCACGGTGAGTAACTGCAGGCACTCCGGCCGATGGTGATGTCATGCGTATTCCCTCTATACATAATTGTAATCACTATATATTAATCTTTAAAGCACTCAAGTCATCAGGTATGAAGTTATGGTGCCTTTGAAGCCTGTCTAACATTAGTTTCCATATATTGATGGATATGCTGTAGATATGCACTTACTGTCCAGATTTCTGAAAGCTGTTATGAAACTCATGTCTCAATAGTTCCACTTTAGCACAATCAAATATACTTAAGGATATCTTAAGTTGAAATATTTCCAGATAATTAAAGTGCATTAATGAGCTGTTCCAATTTAGTAGGCTTTAAGTATACCAATAGGCCTACTTCAAGTACAATTGCAGAGTATCTAAGTACATAAATATGTAAATGTAGGCTAATTACAGTATGAAATAAATGTATATCAAATACTGTTTTGTCTTTATTTTTCACTATGGTGCCCACAGAATTCCACAAAAAGCTGCACATTTCAATTCTAAATATGTCCCTCGCCAAGCTTGTTATTTTGTCTAGTTTGATCACGCAAATAATAACTGGTTGTGGTGCACAGATTCATTTGTCATGTTTCACCATAATTAAATCTATCCCGCCGATATAATTAGCATAGAAATTGTGAATTAAGTGTGCTGATTCCATGCTGGCCTAAACATGACTCGGGACTTATGTAATTGTCTGCCTTGTGACACAAATTACATGCCAAAAAATAGACAGATTTGGGTCAAACAAGTCAAACATTAATAATTGAATATTTCAACATGTGTTTGTGAACATATGTGGATTTAGCCTGGGCAAACATGAGCTTTAAAATTGCGTTTTTTCATAATGCTGCATCAGGACACATTGTGTTATAAGAGGTCGACCTCTTAGTTCTGACGTCCTCCTTCATTTATCAGTCATATGGGGCCGTAGTTCCCTATCCTCCTCTGCATGATCAAATGATGTTGAGTGTTGGATCACTTTCTGCTGACTAGTGTTTCACCATTGAACCAGATGGTCTCGCTCCATGGAAACAACAACACACACACAGCAACAGAAAGGACAATACACACATAGACACATGATGATGATGAAATCACGCTAAGCGTTCTTCTGTTATGATTTGGATTTCTAAGATGAGAGATACACTGAATGTGAGGACACAAGGATTAAGTGAGGTTTAAATAAAGCTAACAGAAATACCAAAATAAGTGTTTTATTTGCCCTCATAACAGAGGATTTTTTATGCTCAAAGGTTCAGTTTAGGAGACTTAAAGGAGTGTCTCGGGTATTTCTCCTAAAAAATAAGACGCAATTACTGGTACGTTGAGAGAATAAAAAATAATGTAATGAAATAATTATAAACTGAAATTGGGAGTTTAATGTTGGGAGTTTAATATGAGTTCTCAGATATTCGAGTATTGGCAATTTTGAGCACATTTTGAGATGTTTTTGTAGATGTCCGGAGGAAGACACATGCGAGATTAGGGCCTTTTTCTAAGGAGACAAATCTGAATAGCAGATTTAACAAGTGTCCATCTAAACTCTCTATTATAGTTGAGAAATATTTGAGATCTTCACCATTTTGGTTTAATTAAACCACTTTGAGCTTTAACTGATTTTTTTTTTTTTAGAATAGTCTTAATATAATCACAATAGTGGTCAATTTCGTCATATAGTTTGATTGCATCTGTCATTCTTCGATGTTTTCTGTGATGAATTGAAAAAAAGATAATTGTTGACATACAGTAAGAGTGTAAATCTTTCAAATTAATTTGTATGTTTTAGATCATTTGGCTTTGAATTAATGACAAATGTTGAAGTTTCAACGGACTTTTGAAAAATATGTTCGTTTTGTTCTCCATTTAATTTCACTGATGTCTAGGAAAAACCTTTTAGATTTAAAAAGATATTTTTCTTCTTTAACGGTTTTTCTTTCTCAAGGCCTACTCAATCAGTTTAGTGTAAAATATGAGATGAGATTTCAGATGACAGTTCCCATTACATATTCCTGACCTCCATCTGACCCAAACCATGATGACATGATCCACGTTAGGCATGAATGGTTAGAATTATCATTTAGATGATACTTTGATTGCGATCTGTCATCAAATGTTCCAGAAACTGAATTGTCCCACGCAATTTAAGAGCAAAGATTTAGTCATGTGACATGAAGACACTCGCAAACAGTATGAAATTACATCTAAATCCATCCATCACGGTTCTGCGTCATAGTGAATCAGCACAGCGCTCTGCTTCCAAACTCACTTACACACTTGTGAAGAATGGACATTTGTCCTGGATGTGTAAACAATACAGGCCATTATGATGAAATGATAACGGCTTGTGCTTAATTCCCATTGTTGATAGAGGAAGTTATTGCGGCTAGAGTTTGTGATGCTTCAAAGAATATTCACAGAATGGGATGATGAGCTATGGAATAAATACATCATTTTCTAGGTCTCGCTAATAAATGCTCATGCAGAAATACAGGCAGATGGCTAGAACTCTCTGAATTGGTGGACAGTGACACACCTCCCTTAACATTCCCGACACAAATCCACTCACTGCAAACACAAAGGTGACTGGCTGACCTTGTTCTATATACTGAGTGCGTCATTGCTTTTATTTACATTTCACAACGGAGGGCAACCCGTTTCCCCAATATTCAGAATAATGGTCGATCAATATGGGTTTATGGGTTTTCCATTGGCGCATTCTTAAATTATTACAGTACATTTGACCTTCCCAATTTTAAATCTTTACATGTGTTCTTCTCATTACATTTTTCTGCCTCTCCAATGCAACACTAGACAATCAATTATAGTCTCCTTTCACCAGTTTGGAAACTCTTTTTCTTATTTTCACTGGTTTGTAGATTACAGATGATCATGATAAGAATATGGTTATAGGTGGCTTGAAATAAGAAGATTCAATTGTGTAAGCACACTGAATCAAGTCCAAATGTTAAATAATCAGAGATCACATTTCCTGTAAGGAAATGTGCTAAAATGGCGGATCCTTTCTTTTTTTTAATCATCCCAAAGTGAAGTTTTATTACATAAGAGTTCTAGTTACAGATTAGGCCTGTTTCATTTCATTATACAAAAATAGAAATGGACAAGATAATTGTAGACATTCAGTAAGAATATTGTGGATTGCGTGCATTATAACTGGGACCATTTGGCTTTAAATTTGATGACAAATGTTTGAGTTATATTGAATTTTAAAAACATTAAGTTAATTTTGCTTACCATTTGAGATATTAAAAAGATCTCACGTATAATATTTCTTTATTATTTTTTCTTACGGCTTTTCTTTTCAGATTAATGCCCACAGAACTGAAATCAGACATTTTTGTTCTGGATGACATTTCTAAAAATGTCTCAGAAGCATTGTGCTTGCTTTTGCATCATGTACCAATATTTAATCTGCACAGAGAAGATTAGTATGGCCCAGGGTCAGGATGACACACAAATCCATGGAGATATCAGATGTTCTGCAGCTAGATGTGTTTGTGATTTGGGCTGCCAACAACACAAAGGTTAAAAGTTCAATCTCCAGGATGTCTGTACATGCAGTTGATGTAGCCTACGGATTTTGCTTGTAAAAAACTTTTTTCTGCTCTTCTTTTGATCTGACTGATTGATTGAAAGCATGTTCGTTTTGCAGATGTGTCAGATAAAGGACCCCTGAGAGAGGCAGACATCTTGACTCCATTGCTGGAAGGGTGTGTTTAGGTGTCTTGATGCTGAAGACATCACAACTGAATTTTCCCTGTGCGTGTTTATATGTTGTGTTACTGTCTCTTTCAGTCTATTATACTCCTTCCGTTCCGCCTCAGACAGGCGTCTCTGTCAGGCATTCGGGGAGTGTATCAAGAGTGTGTGAGTCCATATGTCTGTGTATCTGTATTCAATGAGAATGCAACCGCTGATTTCCTGACCTGAACAAAGCAAGTGGAGAAAGCAGCGTTTCCTTGGATTCTACTCAGCCCACATTGTCCCTTCAACACACACAATGATAGCAGGTAAAAGAATATGACGTAGACACTTTTTAAAGCATCCTGAAACCCCACAGGCAAGGAAGAGAAAATTTACTTTTAAGTATTTTGCTAAAACATCAGTTAGACTCCTATTGTATACAACATGTTTTTTATTCTTATAGCATGATGAAAAAAGGACAAATCAAAGGATAATTTTTTTTTTACTTATTGTAAACGCTATTTTCACTAAAGTTACGTCACACTGTAAAACAGAACATTCTCACTGTATGTATACGTTTTAATAAGTCGTTGGAACTATAACTTTTTTTTCCCGTTCATGTCACGTACGGGGCTCCGTATTTTCCGCCTGTCAATCATATTGCGCTTCACAGCAGGAGGTCCATATATGGTCAGCCGGTAGCTGAGCGCGTGAGATTTCTCATCCGTCATAAACCGTAACGGCCTACACGCACGGTGAAACATCCGTAAAGGAGTAGAAAGACAGGAAAGAAAAGAAAAAATATATAATATAAAGAGACCAAATGGGGTGTGAAAACATATGCTAAACTTTGCTTTTGCTTGACAGGTAAAAAATACCATGGAACTTTCGCCAAAGCGACCGAGGCTGAGCTTGTCTGACGTAAACGTCACTAAAGTACACTGCGGAGAGGTATTAGTGAGACTGACATGAATTAATACAATGAATAATTACGAGCTGATGTGGTTAGAGTAAACATTTTATAACATATGTGTGTGTGTTCAGTCCAGTCCGCCTGTTAACTTTACTTGTCAAGTTCTTTCTAGAATTAACTTAATTTCAATGATTTTCCCTGTTCAAATTTCCGACTTCCGAGTTTCCAAGCCAATTAAGTAGGCCTATGTTAACTTTTCAATCTTTTTGCACGCTTTTAAATAAAGCAAACCAATCCCATTTGACTGTGAAAACCGAATGAAAGTTTGCCCCCGCCGGAACACTTACTCCGGAAACTACCGAGAGTACATAGTGTACCCATCACCAGTGGTCATAGCCTTTTGTCATTAGTTTCCTCTGTAAACGGAGGTGGTTCTAGTGAACAAAAGATACCAGTGAACAAAAGGCACTCTGTTCCAACCTAGTCAGCTGACCCATGAGCATGAGTGGGCATCTCAGAGCAAACGTCAATTTAGACTGGCACAAGCTCTTTAAAGCTCTCAAATGTTGCCCAACGACACCCATCTGATGTTTGCTTTGCAAGCCTGTGATGGTTTTATTCTTTATATGCATGGTCTATGTGCTTTAATGTGTTTCCTGGTCTCTAATAAGCCATATAAGCATGACACAGGAATTTTTACCTTTGTTTTGAAACCTTCTCAGTCCCCGTATCTTAGTTTATACTATTTACTTCCAAAATTCTTCATTGATCCTCTACTAATCATTAATTTAGTCTGTGCTTGTGTTGATTTTAGGTGCTTGGGTGTTTTGTGAATGCTGTGCGTCACTGGACCTCACAGAGATATCATCCCCATTCAGAAGTTGTTTTGGTTCCTGTGTTTGGATTTTACGTTATCACGTGAGCAAATGCACATACTCAACACTACACAAATTGAACAGGCAAGCACGTGCTTGTCAGGTGTTTTCAAGGTTATTAGAGGTTAGAAATATAGGGAACCAATCACATATGATAGGCAGAAACAGATGTGTTGTTGGTTAGAAGAAAACAAGATTCTGCCGGTTGCTTTATTTGCTAATGAGGTTCATTATTACCCGGTTGGAAAAACATATTTATCCCCAACATCAAAAGAAAAATGTTAAAATATGAAATTAGATTTTGTATGCCAAACAATGCCTAATTAAGATTTAAATTTTTTGCATTGTAGCACTATTTTTATGACCACCTTTCTCCCCAATATTGTCTGTACATTAAATACATCTTATTTTCTTTATGAAAATAATCAATAAAAAAGTAAATAGAATAAATACATAATTTTATTTTTTCAGGAAACTTCTTGTTTTAAGTTAATGTAAATTATGGATTATTATATTATTTGTTGTACTAAATGAGGTTAGAGATAAAAGAAATAATTAATTGTGCCTAGATAGGGTGGTTTTCATTACTGTATTATATATGTTTTCAACTTTAATGTAATGAGAATTTTAGGGGTAAGTGTGCTTAATTGTCTTGACTATAATACCATCATGCAAAATGGTCCTAAAATAGACTTCATTGTCTCTATGCAAAATATATATCTATATATTTTTTTTTTGAGGTTTTCATGACCTTTCAGGACATTTGTAAAATTCACCCCACCACTTAATGACCCATGAAGGTCTTTGACTCGAACATAGAAGCCTGACCTTGCATTTATGGGGTCATCAGAGCTCTCATAAATTTGCTAACAGACATTGAGCTGCCAGAGACTGTTTTCCGGGATAATTCCCAGCATATTCCCTATAAAAAAAGATACCAGGATAGCACATTGTACTTTCAATCTCTCTTTGCGTCAATAAATAATAACAATCTGTAAGTGAAAAAGACAGGAAAGAGAGATGGCAATGTTTGTTTTATGCTTACTATTGGATACATTCTGCTTGATGAAGTCTGCATTGAGCTTTTGTGTTTGCCATTTACATACACATTGTGTGTGTATACACTTGTGAGGGGATTGAAAATAAAATATGCAAATAAACAAAACCAAAAATTTACCAAATAAATGTTATCATATAAAATTATAATGTTATGATGTTAAACTAGTAAAAAAAATCTGCTGATTTGTAATGAAAAAAAAAGTGCTAGATTTAAAAAGTGGAAAAGAGAAGTATGTCTCTTTCCTGCAAAGCTGTGCATTGTGAATAGAGTTGTGTGTGACTCTTGACCCTGAGCTGTGCTGTGCAGACGGCCGTCTCCAGCGCTTCACAGCTACTTCCTGTCCACACACACCCCTCTTCCTGTCCATAGAGGGGAGCTATTTTAAAGCCAGTGAAGGCCTGGGATGGCCAAGAGGGGAGACACACTGACTGCTGACTGTGTGTGTGTGTAAGGAAGGATTCCATCAGCTTTATGGCTTTGATGATTGACGAAACCAGGAGAGGACAAGAACAATGATCTCACTGTTCTTCCTCAATCCTCTTCTAATAAGGAAATATCCAATTTTGTAGACATAAATAAAAATGATGAATTGTGAAAGTTCGTAACTTGCTAGTTTTTATGCTTTAATGAAGTCAAGAAAAATGCAGTGAAGCATCAGAGACAACAAACATTGTGGACACAATAAAACCACACTGGCATACATTAAGGTAACTGTCAACTACATAATTATATATATTTTGACCAAAATATGAAACTGGGTACTTAGGATAGGGCATTTTTAATGTCAGGTTGGGGTGCAGTGTGTTGTAATTTGAGCTTTACCGATTTAACTGATTAGTCAAATCAATAAAATTAGGCCAAATCACTGATTTAATATTTTTACACTTTTAAGTATTTTGTGTTTACATGCCCCAATATTGTCACAAAATCTTTTTTCCTCGGCATTAATGTTGTTGATAACTGTTTGTAGAGACTTTAAGGTCAGTTTTCATACAGTTCATGCAGATTTTCCTAGTAGTTTGAAGTCAAGTTGTGTAGAAGGCCAGAAGCATGTGGTTCACATTCGCACCATCATGCTTTGCACACTTACAGAACAAATACTTAACATCACATGATCTTTTTGGAAAGTTCAGTCAGAAAGGAATGTACAGAATGGAGAAATGATGATCTAGTTTGATAAACGCACACAGTGTCACTGGTGATTTCACAATGAAATACACAGGGAAGTGCAGTGCATTGTGTAGATCTTTCTGAACAGGAAACCATGCAAGAGTTTTGTAACTGCTCTCTTAACGTGGGAATAAGACTAATTTGTCAGGGTGTAAAGTTACATTATGTTTCAGGAGTATGACTAGGAAGTGAAATATGCAACACAATGGAAATTGTGTTTTGAAATTTTTTTGGCACCCATATTACATTTAAACAGAAGAAAATGTATTGTAATTTTTTGAGAGAAAACTACATTTAGAGCTTTTCACGTTAAAATGTCGCCAGAATATAATAGTGACCTACAAACCCTCATTGAGACAGCCAAAATACCACTTGTCCGCCGCAAAGAAAAATCTCCCTACAGTTAAAACAAACTTTTTACACAGAAGCATAGCAAAATATATATACAAATAATACCTGTAACCCTAAAGCAAATACACAGGGACAATAGACATATCATTACAATGTAAGATGAAATGTTTCATCACGTCCAACGCTTTCTACATCAATGTTGACACACACAAATATTTTGACAAGAGAGAGGCAGTGACCTTGCTGTTATGTAATATGGTTGTGAGAGAGGTTTGCTTTTCTAGTGGTCTAAGAGTTCTGTTCTGGCCAACGAAGGAACAGTGTGATTCGGATACCATTACAAAACAAATTGGATCGAAACATTAAGAAAATTGGTTCATTTCCATCTGTTTGGAAGTCTCATGTCACCCTCATGTCGTTCCAAGCCCGTAAGACCTCCGCTCATCTTCGGAACACAGTTTAAGATGTTTTAGATTTAGTCGACGAGCTTTCTGTTCCTCCATTGAAAATGTATGTACCTTATACTGTCCTTGTCCATAAAGGCAATAGAGACATCGTCAAAGTAGTCCATGTGACATGAGCGGGTTAGTTCGAATTTTTTGAAGCGTCGAAAATACTTTTTGGTCCAAACATAGCAAAAACAACGACTTTATTCAGCATTGTATTCTCTTCCGGTTCTGTTGTCATTGCTCGTTCACGATTCCAATGACCCTGCTGACTTGTTGATGTTGTAGATGTTGTTGTTGTAATTGTTCTTGATGTTGTAATGTTCTTGATGTTGTAATGTTTGTTGTCTCATTCTTCCTGTCCTGAGTTCCCTGTTCCTGTTCTGAGTGTTCTGTCATTTACCCTGGTTTACCTGTTTGTTTGTTTATTAAAGGTGCTTGCGATTGGATTCAATCTCTGCTTCATTCCTGCCTGCATCATTACAGAATGTGCATGTTCTCAATATTGATATATGTATATATACAATATATTTCCATATAATTTTACATATATTTAAAATCTATTCCACAATATATTGAACACATATCTATACATATATGCATGCATATATTTCGATATTATTATACATATATTTAAAATCTTTTCCACAATATATTGAACACATATCTATACATATATTTTATTTATATATTTCCATATAATTTCATATATATGTATTGAAATGTATTCTACCATAATGAACATACATGGGACCTTATATCTTTACATATATAACCAATACATTATCCCATACAAATTGTAATACATTATGGTGGATATTAATAAATATAAAATTGCATATATTTTCGGATATATAATTACATATATTATATATTCATTCACCATATATTTCAACATATTGAAAGCGGCAATCATTTGTATATTTTGCAATATATTACAATATATTTAATATGTTGTATAATATATGTATCATCAATATATTACTTCATGTATTTCCAAAATATAATATATTGGGAAATGGAAAGGAAAATAATATATTACAATATATTTCAAGTAATATATTGGTAAGTATATTTTTCTTTCATAAGGGCGGCATTTAAGGATGAGTCGGGATGGGTCCAGGCGCAGGTCCACCATAGAGGGTCCCTCAGGATAAACAGAGAGACTAATATTAGCATAGACGCCATCCTTCTTTTGATGTACCAAGTACATCAAGATTTACGGGACTTGTTTCTCATTCCGGCTGATCTAAACTATGCAGCCTAATTTTGAATTAAGGAAGTCTATAGTGTGTTATGTGTATGCTAGGAGCTGAAGTTTGTTTATTAAGCGTGCAGGGCAAACACCCAGGAGAGCATTACACTAATCTAGCCATGATGTCATGAGCGCATGAACTAATTGTTCCGCATTTGTCAATGACAGCATATGGTGTAATTTAGATATATATTTTAAGATGGAAAAATGCGGTTTTACAGATACTAGTGGTCAATGCAGACTAAATGCAACAAAAATCATGGGCACTACCAGAGTGCATAAAAGTGATGCTAGAATCAGAAATTTCAAGGGTAATTAGAAGGGAAAACTAAGTAAAAGAATAGCACAAAGCTTAATTTTGTAAAGATTAATTAGAGCAGAATCTCCAAGATTGAATTGAGATACTCGTACATATGCCACATTCTACTAGCATCAGATAAAGGAGATGCTGATTGTCAGTCTTACATAAGCCAGGCCGAGAGATAAAGAGGACAGCCTGTCTCCTCCTGCCTCACAGGCCTCAGGGCAGAGGGAACCGGCTGACTTACCGTCTCTTCAGCCTCCTTAACAAGCACAGTGTCCCACCCCCCCCAAACGCAGGTTATGTGAGGATCTTTACCAGCAATGATTCACAGCGCTAATTCTTCTGTTTTTAGGATCAGCCTTAAGCCCTGAATGTCTGGTACTTGATGTGATATTAGAATTGAAATGTCTTACTATAATTTTTGTTTATTTTACAATCTTAGTTTGTTTATACGGATGATATTCTGTAGATTAAAATATCAGAATGTAGAAAAAGAAAAACAGAGGAGCAAGAGAAAAATAAAATAAGGTTTAAGAGCTAGAAGTTCTAGCCTAGAACAGTCATTAGATTCACCTGTTGGTGAATTTAATTTTTTTTTGCCAGAGATGTGTTTCACAGCAGATCAAATTTATTTTTAGATTTGCTTTTTATGTGCGTGAGTCCTGAAACACACATACATACAGTTGTTGTTGAAAACCTGGGCTAAGAATTTAGAAAGTACATTGCAATGGACCATTTTTATAGATCATATGCTTTTTGGACTGAATGATGGTCAATAAAAATGTCATGTTATTTCTCTTTATCAAACATCCAAAGAGATGGCAACGAGCTCGGCTATAGTTATAGGGATGGTCCAGCAAAAAAAAAAATCATCAACCTCATTTCATTCCAAACAACAATTCGTTGTGAACATGCAGTCAAGTTTCACAAAAGTGGTCCATATAACTTGATGTTGATGATGTATTTGACAGCTTATGCTCATTTTATTGAAAAAAATCTTTAAAAAAATCTGTTTTATGTTTTCCACAGCTGAACTAACAATGTATGGCTTTGTAATGTCATGAGGTTGGGTAAATTATGACATAAATTTCAGTTTTGCCTGAACTATTCCTTCAATAATTGTTGAATGTACTTCTCCACTTTAGAAAAGTTGACTGTTTAACTGTCCCACGAGAGGTGGATGCTGTTGCTGGGATATTGTTGCCTGGATACCATTGTTTCCATGTGTGGCCTGTATCTTTCCGTGGTCAGATGAGACTTAGTTGTGATGTCAAGTTGCAGCCAATCAGCATGCAGGATGAGCTGAAGAGTGCTTATGCAAGAGGTAAGAACATACAACACGCATACAAATGAACTTGGTGTGCACACAGTCTAAATACTGATCTGCTGACACACACACACACACACAGTGCTACACTGAATTAGAAATGTTTCATTTTCTGCTGGAACAAAAGAATGAAATTAACTAATTAACGTTCATTCATACAAACCTTTACTTCTAATTATGTGTTTGTGTGTGGATGAGAGAAATTTGCCTCACATCTTCATTAGCACATGAATAACCATTCAAGCCTTTAACACACTTCAGTCACTCACCGAAAACAAACAACTCACAAGCTCAAAGCCGTGCCATCTTGGAAAACGCACAATGCACTTCCCGTCCCCCCAAACCCCTGAAAAAAACTTGGCTGACAACACTCCTAACGTCACTAACTGCTTTCATTTTAGCTGTTATAGTGAGCCAAAAGGGATTATTTACAGTATCTGGTTTGGGCGATCTGATTAGAAGTGGATTTCATGTGATGCAGATTTAAATGGGGTCCAATGTGTCTTGTGATTTATCACTCAAACCATATTTGAGAGGGTCAGGGTGTTGATTTCTCCCCTTTTTTCTCACTGCAGAATATGTCCTATACAGTGAAAGGGACCCTAGGCCTGTAAAGCCTAGTAATGATGAAGTTCTGCAGCCTAAAGCTGGAAGTCCGGATGGGATCAAGGAGTCAACTGCACCGGATCTTCACTAATGATGAAGGAAATTCATGAGTCATCCTGCTGGACCTCTTCATCAGCTGACATCCCTTTCTGATGGACTGAGTGATAAAAGAAGATGATTTTTGTCAAGTATGTATACAATGTTTTGCACACTCTGTGAAAAGAAAGTTTTTAAAAAAACTGAAAGAAATTAAAAGGCTACTTTTATTCAGCAAGGATGCATAAAATGTATTACAAGTGACGATAAGGACTTTTACATTGCTATAAACAATTTCTAATTATATTAATCAAAGGATCCTGAATTTTTTTTTTAGTAATTTCTACAAAAATATTATCATCGAAAGGATCGTGTGACATTGAAGACTAAAGTAATGGCTGCTAAGAAATGTGCTTTGAAATCACGCAAATAAATTACATTTTAATGAAATAAAAAAACTTTTTTTTAAATAGTAATATAGTAATATTTATCAAATACATGCAGAATAAGAGACATAGTTCATTAAAACATTGAAAAAATCTTTCCGACCTCAAACTTGGAAATATATTACTAAATAAATGAGTAAATCACTTTTTTTCAACTTCACTTTTAGTTCTATTATTGACACATGATGTTGGTAAGTTGTTTCTGCAAACAAAATGTTATTAGATATTTAGACTTTACCAAATCCAACTTTTCACTCTTCAAGAGCTTTTGGCTTGAAATGAAACTCTTTGGTGAGAAAGTGAATCAATTATTCTTGAGAGCAACATCATGTTTTAATTTTGCCTTTATGCTTTTATTGTGTAAAAATGCATAGAACAATGCACAGAGTATTAAATCTGTGCACGCATTAGCACATTCACACAAATTCAAACACACACATTCAGACCAAGCTCAAGCAAGAAGGAAGTAAGCTCAGAAAAGAGTAAATGTCTGAGTGTGTGTGTTTGTTGAAGGTCATTTTGAAGGGCAGTTGAATGTTATCAGTGCTGGTTCTAATGCCAGGAAGACTTTCTTGAGTTATGTAACATGTTACAATGGCATTCCACTCACTGGACAATAAATTGACCACTAAAGCTTCAGGAAACAATGAAGGGTGTATGTGTGTGTGTGTACTGTGTAATGTGTATGCATGTGTGATATCCTCTTCATTCTTAACCTGATGCCATAGAACTGCAGCAGTGAAGTGAAACTAGGTTAAGATGCCACTTCAGGCTGTCTGCAAAATCTACAGATCTGACAGGTTTGTCGTGCATGCCTGTGCTGTGCCTGTGTGTGGAAGCGAGCAAGTTGTTGAGAAGATGTTCACTTCTTTATCATTAGCGTTCTCATTAGCTTTTCTTCTTATTGAGCAGGTTAGCATTTCGGATAAAGCCGCCTTTGAAACGGCTGAATTGGGGGTGACTTTGGACCAATCATCTGTGAGAGTGAGGTGTGTTTCTCTTTTTTTTTCCAACAGTGAGAATCCAGGCCAAGTCCTTTGGGATCTCGCTGCTCATATCCAATTCACTTTAACACAAGCCTTCCTTTCTTTTCTGTCTCAAATTTATTGTTTTCATCTCTCTGACTCATCTCTCTCTCTCTCTTTCTCTCTCTCGCTCCTTCCTTCTCTTTTCCTTTCAATCATGGTTAAATATTCTCTTTGCATGGTCTTGTCTGGGTTGTGAGTGGCTCCTTGTCATTAGCTGTAAGTAAGTGGAGGCAGTTTCACAAATGAGGGATGAAACGTGCTTGTGTCCAGCTCCGCTCCTCTTCCATTCAACTGCCGCTATCTAGTTTACAAGAGTTGCACATTCACTGCATACATAGTAGCCTACTATCATTATCACATTGAAAATCATTTCTCATTTTCCAATTAAAATTCAACAGCATAAATGTATGAGAAGTCAAATTGGGTTAGATATAAAAGGGATAGGTCACCCAAAAATGTTGTCTTCCACACAATAAAAGTGGATGGAAATCTGGGAACTATTCCCTCCTGTTGATTCTTGCGTTATGCATATCTCCCCTTAAAGGTACAGTAGTTAATTGTGAACGTGTTTTCATCATATAATATATCAGGCTTATTTATGTATGTTTTTTCTTTAATATTGAAAATAGAATAATTATTTAAAATATACAGTATATATGTAAATATATATAAATGTATATATATATATATATATAAAAATGTATATATATATATATATATATATAAATGTAAAATATAATTATACAAATTATAAATTAAAATTTAATATTTGTAATATATATATATATATATATATATATATATTTAAAATCATCTTTATATTGGCTAAACCTTTATATATAAGTGAAGTTTGAATAATGACTGTGTTAACCATTGAGATTGGTAACAAGACAGTTGTGCAACTATAGAACATTTTAAATGCATTATTCTGTATTTACCAAAATACATAGAGCTAAACTGTGATAAGAGCTTAATATAGACTTACCAAAATAATCAGATTGTCCTCAAAATATTCTTTTCTTCCTTCTTTCTGTCTTATCTCACCCGTCTCATGCTTTGACCTTTTCAGAAATGCTGAGCAGTTTAGGGACACAGATGATACACACATGCCCTGAGTGCTGGGTGTGTGTGTGAGAGAGAGATTGTGAGAAGCATATAACTATAACTTAAACTCATGTCATATTTGACACGGTCACTTTCACGGTCTTAAGCATGAAATGCATTCAAACACACTAGCACACTGATGGCGTGCATCCAGTCTGTTGTTGTGTCAGTCAGGGCATAATCAATCTGTCCCTCAATCATTCTCTCCGCGTGCAGAGAATGTGAAAGCACATATACAATCCTCCCACTGCTCACTCACTGAGACAAAACAGATGTGCACACATATGCTGTCATTTGCCCCATTTAAAATGGGTTTTAATGAGTGTAAATGGAATGAGGCTGTAAATGTATGTTTGGAAGGAGCCTCTTGTCTCGCATGTAATACTAAGGCAAGTTATGTATACAGTTTTCACAAGAAATATTTAGACAATCTTAAAAATGCCTTGGAGAACAATTCTTCAAGCCAAGTGGCATGTGCAAACAAACTTTTCTAGAACTTACGACGGAAGTGAAGCAAGACCAAACGCACAGTTTTTAAATGTATGAGCTGAGGCAATAATCAAACGCATTTAATTAATTCTAGTGAATCGTTTCATTTGGACAATCCAATTTTTAATGCACTACTGTTTAGGTTAGGTATGATTTTTGGTAACACTTTATTTTGATGGTCCCTTTTGAAAATAAGTAACTTTGTAACTACATGTCAACTAACTCTCATTAGAGTATCAGTAGACTTTCTTCTTAATATCTGCTAAGTCTTTATTTTGATGCTCCTCAACACACTTTACTGACTATAACTAACTTTGCAACTACATGTCAACCTATTCTATCCCTAACCCTACCAGTCTACTAATACTCTACTAACACTCTAGTGAGAGTTACCGTTAGTAGAGATGTAGGTGCAACGTTACTTATAGTCAATTGAATGTGTTAAAGGGACCATCCAAATAAAGTGAAACCTGATTTTTAAAATGTTTTTGAAAGAAATCTGTACTATACATACCAAGGCTGCATTTATTGGATCAAAAATATAGTAAAACAGTAAAAAAAAAAAACGAAAACGTTTTTTACTTGGATCTATTTTGAAATGTAATTTATGCTTGTGATGCAAAGCTGAATTTTCAGCATCATTACTCCAGTCTTCAGAGTCACATGGTTCTTATAATATATTTATCTGGTGCTGAAAAAAATCATATTATTGTCAATGTTGAAAACAGTTTTGCTGCTTAATATTTGTGTGGTTGTTTTTTCAGGATTCTTTGATGAATTGAAGGTTCAGCATTGATTTGGAATATATATATATATATATATATGTATATATCTTTTGTAACACTATACATGTCTTTACTGTTACTTGTTGGTCAATTTAATGTGTCCTTGGTGGATACAAGTCTTTCTTTCTTTCTTTCTTTCTTTCTTTCTTTCTTTCTTTCTTTCTTTCTTTCTTTCTTTCGTTCTTTCGTTCTTTCGTTCTTTACATCACTGACAATCACTTCAATCGGTAGTGTATATAGCATTACAAAAATAATATATATATATTGTTCATTCATTCTTATACCTCATCCTTATTGTGCCTGTGTGCATACAGCTCTTATTAAATTATAAATTAGGCCTATTTAATTGGATACTTTTATGTTTATTTGTACAAACATTGCCCCATAAAGCAACTTCACCTTTACCATCCTTAAAGATTATGAGCATAAAATTTGTAAGTCGGTTCTCCGATATACACCGCTAATTCACAGACACAAACACACTGTTTTCACGGATGCCCCTGTCGAAGCATCTTGATGTCTCTGCTTTTTTCACTCCCACTCTTGTCACGTTGGAACAGAATCCTGGGAGATTCAGAATCCTTATGACTCATCATTTTTGAAAATCTGACACACATACTGACTTTTGAGCTAAAGATGACGCTGGAATCGTTTTTTAGTTGCTCTAAACCACATTTTGCAATTGTCTTCTCTAAAAAAAGTGCATATTATGGTTTGGAGATTACATTTCTTATTTACCTCCTGTCAGTGGCCTTGAATGTCACTCGCTTATCCTACACACACACACACTACACAAGCTGTAGCAATGCATCAGTCATACTCCTCCCACTTCACCTGTCAACCTTCCATGTTTGTCATCTCTCCATCTCTATTTCTCTCGGTCTGAGTGGTATATTGGCAAATGTACCTCTACCTTATAAACTTTTTAAAGGGGAGACTGAAGCAAAATTGTACATCTCTCTCTTTTGTATTCATAATTGCGTCGATCTATCTGATTTAATACACCCCCGTCTGTCTGGCCTGATTTCAAGCTATGCATACATCTCAGGTTTGGTAAAATGTGAGATTTCACGCTCTCACGTGTAACTTATTCTGTTTGGCTCTGAAGCTCTATCAGCACGTGAGGGGAAAGAAGCTATTCTGAGAGAGAAAAAAGAAAAGAGAGAGAGAGAGAGAAACTTGTTGTCCCCAAAGATATCTTGCCTTCCCTGTAGCATAGAGAGAGATGAGCAGAGAGTCATGTTTATTTTATAAGGCTCTCTCTCTCTCTCTCTTTTATGTGTGCGTGTTTGTGTGAGAGAGTGTAACTTTGAAAAAGAGCTGAGCATTTGGAAGGAGAGGAGAGAAGAGGGCAGAGGATGTTGTTGGTATCGTGGTGCCTGTGGTTTTTTGGATTGAGGTACTAATGCTCCAACAGCAATCTTGTCTTTTCCACAAAACACAACTCAAATTACACTTCACACTCACGGATACGGCAGAGGATGACTCAACAGTATTTATCTCCAGATTTATCTCTACAAAATATTAAGCAGCATAAAATTGATGATGATAATGACTGATTTCTGAAGGATCATGCACTGTAAAAAAAATATTGTTGGTTTAACAAAATGGTGTAACCAGGTTGCCTTAATTTTTAGTTGATTGAACTGGAAAAAAGTGAGTTAGGAGATTGATTTAATCATCAGAAACTCCAAATAATAAGTTATCTGGACTAAATTAATAATTTAAGTTGGTTTGACAAAAGAAAAAATGTTGTGATAACAAATCTTGAATATATTTTTTTACAGTGTGGGACACAGAAGAATGGAGTAATGGCTGATTACCTTTAAAAATTTATTAAAATAGAAAAATACATAAAAAAACTTTTTTTAATAATATTTCACAATATTACAGTTTTTTACTGTGTTTTTGATCAGCCGTGGTGAGCACAAGAGTCTTCTATCCAAAAGTTTTGACACTATAGTACATGAAACAACTCAAAACGTGAGCAATACAATGTTCTCTAAATGAATTGCAAAATTACTTTCCATTTAGACACATTCACACGACAGTTCCCTATTTACATTTTCTCTCTTCTGATGTTCTGTACAGTTTTGAACTTCAGATTTGTATCCTTTGACTAACAACTTGAGACTAGTGAGCTACAAAGTAAACAACTACAAAGGCACAAGAGAGTGAAACAGACGTTCTGTGTCAATTTATATCACAATTTTGAGTTTTAACGTCTTATCTTGCATACTTGCTGGAAGAAAAAACATTTCTTTAGCTTGGGTTGTACACTGTGTGCCTCACAGTTGGCCAGTGTGTTGATGATGAATAAACTACTCTATAAATAATAGATCCCCTCTGCTGCTCTGCGCTTTGATTACTAAATATATGCATAGAGATATTGATTTATTAAAGGTACAATCCAATCTGCATGCATTTCGATGGGTGAAGTTGACCCAGAATGTGTCCAAAGATAATAATCCAGCCTTATATGTTGGTGTCCAGTGACATACTCATTCTTATATAATGTGGATCAGTTGTCACATCAGGAACTTATATATCTGTGACGTACGGATATTTGAAATAGCTCATCTTTTGTACATTTTCATATTTCACAGAGCGGCTGATTAAATCAGACAGATTATATGAGACTCCTTTCACTGCTGATGCAACCAGTCTTACTATGAAAAACGAAGAGAGTGAGCCATGAAACGCATGTAATAATCTTATTTTCCGACAGCAGTTTATTCTTTGGTGGCTTCTTGCTCTTTGCGAGGTATTTTGGGTTTGATTGGGCCGAGCAGACAGTAAGATCAGTGATATGCATAAAATGAATACCTCTTTTGTCCAGGATGAAAGGCGTTTTTTTTTCTTTCTTTCTCAGGTTGTCTCACGAATAAAAGGATCCAGTCTATTGTGAATCAGACAGCTCTCACAGTCAAGATTGGAAATGCATTTTCTCCTTATCTGTAATTTGTGAAATTGCCTCTTCGTATATGACATTTTATCATTCTGTCGTCTCCAAAAAAGAAGAAAATATTTTTCTATTATGTTGCGTGTGTGATTCAGATATCTTTGATGTAGGTTTAGAGCTATGAGTCATACGCAAGTTTCATCCACACTAATCAAGTAAATGACCACTGAGATTTCACTAAATTATTTGGCCAGCTGTGTTTGCATGATGAATAAAAATTAGTCAGTGCACAGTGCCAGGCTACTTGAAACTGTCAATTCATAAGCAACACTCAATTAATTAATGCAGTGATAGTTTAGTCGCTGTTTTTTGCTTGTCTGTTTATTAACTCTTTTAAAATGTTTGAGTTAATTGTATTAGATTTATATGAATAATGCATTTACATTTATGCATTTGGTAGATGCTTTTATCCAAAGTGCATTCAAAATTGCAGTCAAGGTATACATTTGATCACATTCCCTTAGAATCAAACCTGTGACATATGCGTTGCAAGCATTCCTATTTAATGTACATGAATGGATTTTTTTATTCCAGTCATTTTTTAATACAATACAATAGATAAATATTTGGGCTGTCAAACGATTAATCGCGATTAATCGCATCCAAAATAAAAGTTTGTGCTTACATAATGTGTGTGGGTGCACTGTGTATAATTATTTTATATACAGTATATAAATACACACACACATGCTTGTATATATTTAAGAAATATTTTCATATATATACTGTATATAGATTTATATATAATTTATATTATATATAAATATAAATATTTTATATATAAATAATATTTTTTTCTTAAATATACAAGCATGTGTGTGTATTTATATATACAAAATAATTATACACAGTGCACCCACATATATTATGTAAACACAAACTTTTATTTTGGATGCGATTAATCGTTTGACAGCCCTAATTAATATTTATTGTATTTATTCAGATTTTTATCATCTTATTAATTGTTAATTTTACATAGATGTTTTATTATATTGTGTTAATTTATTTTATTAATAAGTATATCTGATAAGTATATCAAATTAATAAGTATCATTATATTTTATTATTTTATTAGGTCGGGTGGAACATTTTTGTCGTGTATATTTTTTGTGGACATCTATTGGGGTAAAAATTTCCATTCTGATTTCATTGTATTGTTAAAACAGATTAACATATGCACCATCTTGAAGCTTTCTTTGAAATATGTCAACCTCCTGATATACTTACGACTTACTCAAAAGGACAAGTAGCTGATGGATCTCCATCATTATATCTTTAACTCAGTTTATTGATTCTCCCCTCATTATCTTCCGTTCTCTCTTTCTGCAGATGTGTGACATCCGCTGCCTGCAGGATGACAAACCTGTTGACTCATTCACCCCTGCTCATGCTCATTCATAAATGATTCCTGACCAAGACAATTCCAGAAAAAAAAACCTGACAGGTAGGAGAGAAAGGGAGCATGAGAGATGCTCTGTGTGTGAGTCAGAAGAGGCTTGCAGCACTGCAGCGGTTCCTGTAACACCAGTGGTCAGGCTAAACACACCCATCCGATCCATCAGCCTTCATTCATCCTTCGCCCATCCTTCCATTCACACAATGAAAACAGTGGGGAGGGAGGGATGGAGAGAGAGATGCTGCGATAGAGAGAGCATCAGCCGCTGCAGAAAACTGGGGGGGGGGGGGAGCGGAGGAGGAGAGAGAGTGCATCAGTGCTGCTAGAATGAAGAGCTACAGAGAGAGAGAGAGCAGGGAAGAAGGTGCGCTTCTCTTCGATTGAAACACTCACTCTCTGTCACATTGACAAGGTGTGTGTTCGGCTTCATCTCGTTGTGTGTGTCTCTCACACACGCATACAGCGGTGGCTCTGCAGAAACATGCTGTGAAATCCAGCAGCATCACTGGGACGAGTCACGGCATCGGCGCAGCGCTGATATCATCGCTCTGAACTGACAATAATATCGAGGAGCAGGGAGGACAACTGCACAGGTATGACCGCAGACACACATGTGCTCACCAGGCAACAGATATCTCCGATTTTTTTGTTGTCGCACTTGTGTCAGGCAAGAGGCAACACAAGAGACCTCATAATCTTGTTTTCACCTTCTCGTCCCTCTCTAAGGCATCACGCTGGGGTCCGCAGAGTACGCGGGCCGGCCAGAGGCCATGAGGCTGGTCCATAATGCAGAGAAACAGTCTTTCTCCTTTAAGAAGTGCTCTGCTTTCCAGTTTGTCAAGAGGAAGGTGAGTGTGTGAGCATGTGTGTGTGTTGGTTGCAGAACTTCTTTGGCTGGGGGAGACTTAAAGGTGCCGTTCAATCGATGACTTGGCTTTGACATGTTGCACTGTGGTGCTTATGTGGTCAAACTTATCAGGCTCGAGTTGTTTCCATATTCCTTGCTTCTTTATTCGATCAGCTCTCCACTGAATATGAACAGCAGAAGCACAGAAATATAGACGTTTTAATATAGTTTTTATAAGTATTTTCCTCTGTAGATGAAGTGAGGCATAAATATTTGTGTTCATGGATATAGCTGGTGTTTATGGATTCAAAAAAGGTTATTAGCGTTAACTAAAACTATTAAAAACATTTCTGTTAAAGGGATTGTTCACCAAAAGAGCCGGTCATAATTTGAATTCCGGTCTTATGAATTTTATTGTTTTGCTGGACTGCCTGGACACAAAAGAGGATATTTTGAAGAATATGGGCAACCAAACAGTTGATGGACCCCATTGACTTCCATAGTATGAAAGAAAAAAATATATATACTATGGAAATCAATGGGGTCCATCAACTGTTTAGTTATCGACATTCTTTAAAATCACTTGTTTTGTGTTCAACTGAATAATGAAACTCATAAGACCAGATATATTTATAATAAAATATATTTATAATAAAATATAAATTTATAATATATATATATATATATATATATATATATTTATAATATTTATATTTATAATATATTTATAATAAAATATATTTTATATATTTATAATAAAATATATTTTATGTATTTATAATAAAATATATAAAACACCACAAACTAAAATCACTCGTTTTAAAATGAATACCAAATTAATTTAGGTATCATAACATTACAGTATAATGTGCATTATGATATGAAACATGGATATTCATTTTGATATTTGCTAAATATAACATTTAACACTGTCATTAAATTAATTAATTATTTAATACTGTTTTTAAAGATATAAGTGAGATTAGGTGACAACAAAGGCAATCTAAATGTAAAGATTTGGGGAAATGAGCATGCACAATTAAATATTCAATATCAAGCAATACAGTAAATTAAAAAAATCTCTAAAATCAGCCAATAACTGATATATTGCATATAGTAGTGAAATATTGTGCAACTCTTATTTTGTGAGGCGTATACAGTACACAACAGGCTGTTTGTGTCATGAGTGTGAGAGTGACGCTATTTGATACTGAGATAAGAAATATTTATGGCTTTATTGTGTTTCCATTTACATACTTTTTAAGAAAACAAAAAAATGAAACTACTATTCAGAATTGATTTGTGACTGTTGCAGAGGTCAATATGAACATGTTTTGAGTTATTTATTTAAATATAGTGTATTTGTTTTGGTTGTAGGCGAGAAAAAGTGGATAGAGTCCAGACTCTTACACACACACACAGAGAGACGCACACAGCAGATGGAGTGTCAGAGAGTGACTCAGTGAGATGATTTTGTTGGATTATTATGTATTTATGTGTACACCGAGACAGAAAAAGAAAGAATATTCTGGAGTACCAAGGTTGATGTTTGTCTTTTGTAGGTCAGCTCGCAGCGTTGTCTCGTACGTGTGTAGCATTAACACAACCGGAGTGTGTTGTGGGTTTGTTACCTTGTGCTGTGTCTTTGCACTGAGCCACACACACACACATACTCTGTGTTTCTCTAGTGACTAAAAGTTTCATGGTTGCTGAGTCATCAGTAGAGCCTGTGTTTGGAGTGGTTTATTGAGTTGCTGTTGCTTTAGCATTTGATTCCTGTAAGGAATGATTCATGTGCCTGACGGACCTGATCATAACAATAACATTCAGCAGGTCAAAGATGAGATAAGATTTTACTTGTCTAAATAAAAATAAATAAGTGACCAAATAATGTTTACATATTTGATTTAATTTGGCACTTTCTTGCCAACCGAAATATTATTTCCGCCGACTAAAATGACATGCCATTTACAATTAAAATGTTAAGAGATGACATCTGACTTAATGAATATGACATGACGAAATATTGATTAAAAAAATTGTACATTTTTATATATTATTATAAATATAATTAAATATAATGGAAGAGAAAAGAAGAAGAGAAAGGTCTTTGAAGCTTAAAGCAAAAAGACTGCCGAGGGCTAGTGTACAGCCACAGCGACAACACACGATGACATAACTTTAACAATCCGATCAAAGGAGAGAGAGAGAGGGAGAGAGAGAGGGGGGGGGGGAGGGGGAGGAGAGCAGCTAAGTGTTGGGACTCTTGACTGTACAGTGTGATTGCTTATGTATGTAGGACATTGAGAAGCATTGTTTTCATTAATTATATGATTTTTCCCATTGTTTTCCTCATTCTAAAAAATGACAAAGGTTTGATTATATAGAGCTTTGAGATTTATTTATTTTTTTTTTTCTGGTTGTTTGGAAGCTGCATGAAATGAAGTGAGAAGTGGAAAAATCTCAGCCTGTGCTCCCCATGAGCTGCAGGATTTCCTGGGGCCCAGAAAATTGCCTTTCACTCAAGGGATTGAAGTCATTAAATGCATTGTAAACTACAAAGAAGACATACGACCCTGTGCCCTGCCTCTTTTAGTCAGGCACTGCTGCTGATTCTGAGGACGCTTTTCAGATTTCATTGTTTAGCTTGTAAAGACATACACGGGTACGGCCCTGAGATCCCGTGTTCGGTTTAATCTGCTTGTACAGGAGCAAATTCACAGTTTGCCTCAATAAAATATTGTCTTCTCAGTTACTTTGAAAAACATGGTATATGATGATAACTGGGTTTCACAAGAGCCTTTTGCAGAACACTTTTCTCCATCGCACATGAAAGCACAAATCTCTTTAATATCTCAGTTGTTTCTCCTAGATTAGATGGGTTGTAGATGGAAACCTTTACTTTTTACTTTAAAATCTGTCTTTTCTACAGTATTAGAAGAGATCCTAATGTCTCAAACTGTCTGCAATCAAAAGCCAAACATTTCTCATTACCATTGTTTTATTAAATTATTTTATTTCATATTATTTTTTCACATTTTAACTCAATACTCTTAAAGATTATTTTATATTTTTATTTTTTTATTTTTTTTGTTCAATCACATTTTTTTTCTTTTTTACATTTTTCAATACTCTTAAAGGGATACTCCACTTTTTGTGGAAATAAATGAGACTTGTAACATTTATTAAGTTAAAATTTAAATTAAATAAAAAAATAATAGGAAATAAAATAATAGGAAACAATATAAACAAATAACAACAATGCTTAAAGGGATACTCCACTTTTTTTGGAAATAGGCTCATTTTACCACTCCCCCAGAGTTAAACAGTTGGGTTTTACCGTTTTCAAATCAATTTAGATGATTTTCTGATATTTAGAAGAATATCAGTAACCAGACAGTTTCTGGTCTCATTGACTTCCATAGTAGGAAAAAATATACCATGGAAGTCAATGAGACCAGAAACTGTCTGGTTACTGATATTCTTCTAAATATAAAAAAAATCTTCTGAATACATTCGAAAATGGTAAAACCCAACTGTTTAACTCTGGGGGAGTGGTAAAATGAGCCTATTTCCAAAAAAAGTGGAGTATCCCTTTAAGCATTGTTGTTATTTGTTTATATTGTTTCCTATTATTTTATTTCCTATTATTTTTTTATTTAATTTAAATTTTAACTTAATAAATGTTACAAGTCTCATTTATTTCTATTTTTAGCTGTGAGAAAAACATAAGACACAAACCTGATTCTTTATGAAACAATGCTGAGAATGCTATTAAACGTCCTGAGCTATGAAAGAGCAACATCTGATTATAACACTCTCCTCTGGGATTTTTATCTCTAAATCCAACATACTCTTCCCAGATGTTGTCAGCAGAACTCATGGTTTTATAATCATTTCATGGAAGTCAGTTGACCTTAATTTATCAACAGAATTTGCCCCCTAGGATTAGTTTGTCAGGTGGCTAGTCCAGGGTAAGTTAAACCACTAAGGAAAAGGGCTTACCTTTTGAGCCTTGAATTGTATATTGTGTGATGGTGCATGGTAATGTATTGATGCAAAACTCTGTCTTGTTTTGGCCTCAGGTGCGCAGGTGGATGAGGAATCCGAAGGTGAATGTGGAGAAGGTCCAGGCTAAGGGCTACCTGTCTCCGTGTCCGAAATGTCAGGAGGGGCAGGACCTGTGGTACACGCACATCCCAGCACCTTACGGCTGCTGCCAGAACAGTCCTGGAAGATACTACCTCCCTCACCCCCCCAGCCCTCTCTATCAGACCTGTGCCCCCTGCACACCCTGCCAGCCAGACAAGAACAAGACATGCAAGGTCAGGAAACTGTCTGTTTATTAACCTTTCAGTTATCTATTAATTGTTTATTCGGTTCTATGGATCCTTGTGGAGTGATTATTAAGATTTCAGGCATCTTGAGTCTTTCTTGACTTTTTTGGGTTGCCAGTAGACAGTGTCTTAATTGGTTGCATTTTATTTTGATGTTTAAGACCAATTAAAAATTATTATCTAGAAACATTTGTTTGAAACATTTTGATGAGAGAAAGGAAAACATGAAGAAACACCTGGAATATTCTATAATAAATTGCCATTTTTTTATTTTACCTATACAAAATCCCTACTTACACTAAAAATATTTAAAGTTCTCCTTAAATCTGATATTCAGATATTGACACAAAGTTCTGTCTGGAACTGTAGATGGCGCAGGCTGATTGGTCTTTAACTTGATCCGCTTGCAATCAGATCGTTCTCTATAGGGCACAGCTGATTGGTTCCTGCTGTATCAGTAGCCAATGAGGTCGCTGCTTAACCATCAAATACACGGTCAGCATTTACTCTAGCTGTGTTCAGAAACCTTCCACCTTCCCCAGCTCCACCTGTGTAGATCTGCTATGGGTAATTCCTTTACACTATATTAATCAGCAATAGCATGTCTTACTTGCTCACAGCAGTGTGTGTCGTGTATGTAATGGCAGTAGCAAGTCCCGTACTTCCTCTACAGCAGCACCAGGAGATCAATTCCACCAAGACCAAACATCAACATTGTCAAATCACCACAGAAATAAACTCCATGGTCCATGGAAAATTTGAGAGAAAATAAAAGGATTTTATGAATAGTCAGATTGAAATGACCTCAGATAGCTTACCACAGTTTACAGCAAACGTGATGAGAGTGACAATTATAAATGGTCTGGTAATGGCTATGCCTTTACTTTAGGACCTACAAAACTCGCTCTTGAATATTTTTTCTCTATTTTGCTTGTTTATTCTGATCCCTTGCGGTGCAAGCTTTTAATCTTAGCATGCCGTAGGGAGGCATAAGAGGCTGAGCATGTTTTCTTTCCTTTTAGCAATGCTAAACAGCTTCTTAGGGTTGGCCTATATGTTAGATGAGTTGAGCGCTCTCTCACTTTCTTCCACAGTTGCTGTTCTGACTGTTTGATTGGCTCTCAGACAGTGAATATTAGAAAGATGACACAAAGCTCAGAGGGAGTCTGTATCTCAATCTTCCCTGCAGAAAGAGAGAGAGAGAGAGAGAGAGAGAGAGAGAGAGAGAGAGAGAGAGAGAGAGAGAGAGAGAGAGAGATAGAGAGATCACATGACAGCATTTCTGCTTGCTATATGCAGTCTCAGTGCTGTTAAGGTTTATGTAACAAACAGACAGTTTGAAATACATTCTGTTGTGTTGTTATGTAAGAATGTATTTATTTAGCAAACTTTCAGAACTGTTCATTAACTGTACTAGCATATAATCTGATTATTTACAGAATTGCGTAATTGTATGGAAGCTATACTAAGATGGAAAAATGTTAGTCACCATTGCTCAGTGAGGGACTGTTAGCTTACATGAGGGTGTTGGCTTAAAATGTTGACAATGTCATACTGTACCAATTTCTGTGATTTTATTAAACGTGATGGTATGTTTTACAGAGATACAAACCAAATAACTTCACAGAACATCACAGTCCATTGCCAATACTTTAGCTAATTCCTAATTGCATCAACTTCCACAAAGTCACAGGAAGACACTGCAAAAGACTAAAAGATTGGAAAGTTATGTTGGGGACTCATAGTATGAATCTATAAATTCTTTACCAATTAAAACACTATTCCCAAGAAAACATTTGTTTGAAACATTTTAATCAAAGAATGGAAAATATGCAGAAATATTACGAATATTCTTTAATAAATTGCCAATGTTTAAATTAATCTGGGTACATGACAAAATCCATATATACACTGGAAATATTTTTAACATTTTATTTTAAACTGATTTTATGAAGCACATTTTAACAGCAACAAATAAGAAAAATGTGAAGATTTATGCAAATAAATTTGAATTGAACTTTTAATTTTTTATGTAATAACTTTGATATAACATATGATATATGATATAAATAAATATATGTAATACAAAGATTTTATACAGATTTATTATATATTTTCAAATTAAAATTGCATAGTAAATATTGTAGATAATATTTTGGATTTAATTATTTATAATAAACATTATGCTGCTTTTGAAATTACTATTACTATTATACACTGCATAAATGGTATATATACTTGAATATATATATCCATCTTTATATTTTAGGATGGGGGTCCCTTGGATAATACTTGGGTATCATTTGATATGTAAAGTTTAAAAAAAATAAACGAATTAACATATCCAAATTACATAATATGTATAATATAATATTATAAATATTATGTTGTTTCATTTGCAGCACCATTATAGATAGACAGACTTGTCAATTACATAACGATGGTGAAACCTCTGAGGTTTGTTAGATTTTGAGTACGATTGATTTAATAACCACTGCATTGCCACAAACAGTTCTCAATAAACCACAGAATAATGCCTGAGTTGTTTTATTCATGATTATAAATGTTTTTATTCATGATACATATTGTGTAGGAGTTGTGTAGGAGCTACACAACTGTATATCAAGGTTAGATTGGGTTAAAAATGTATGCGTCCTGACAGGGAGAATGGGAGAGGAGAAGAGGAAATGTTATAGGAGAAAGAAAAAGCCAGAGAGATGACACATCATTTTGTGTCCGGTCTGTCCTGAGGGTGAAGTTATGTAACGTACATCAGGGTGAGAATGACCGAATCGCAGCAGCAGCGTCTATAAATGACTGAATTCATTCAGCAACCTGAAAATAACATCTAACCCTGTTCATTCTCATAACCTGCCTTCATCATCACTGTCGGCTCGAATCTCTCGCTAATCAGTCATCGTTTTAATTGTTATTCTAAAGCTACATCTCATTTTGGTTTTGTAGATAAAGTCCTTCCATACTCTCCCCGTGCAGTAACCTGGGCATGTGATGGATCTGTATTGTGTTTCATTCATTTTGCTTTATTGACTCTGGACTGAGGAACATGATCGTGTTTTACAGTGGATGTTGCCTGGAAGGATTTTTATTTCACGCCCTGTGAAAATATGGAGAGCAGTGGGGCTCCTTCTCGCTCTGCATGAGGGTTTGTGTGCTTGTTTGTGTTTGTGGAATTAATGTGGCAGAAAGATGCAAGGGAGGTTGTGCGATGACTCATCGCTCATGTGGTGTGTGTGTGGTCAGATCACACAAACGCACACACACAGGGCGAGTTTATATAGTGCCAGGTTTCGCCGGGTTGAAATGAGCATAAAGTTTGTTTGACCACATTGCGCTGGCCTTCAGATGGAGGAGGTGTCTTCAATACTGTGAGCCTGAGATGAGGTAAACAGTACATTCTTCAGGGGTTCTTTGCGCTGGTCTTGGTCCTATACCATTTAAAGAACCTGTTAAGCCTGGTTTGGTTCTTCAGTGGTTCTTTGTGGTGGTTAATGTGCTCTATGGCACCTCTTATGGTTCTATATACTGTAGCACCATATGACAAAGATAAGTGCTAAAGTGGTTCCCCTATGATTACAAGCCAATGAACCTCTTTTACTGCTATTTAGCACCATTTTTTTAGAGTGTAGGTTTTATATATAGGTGAGTCTAATTACTGTATCAAACAGATTAGTTATGACTGATTAAATTAATCGCTGTAGAGTATTTAAAGTAACCTGACAAAATGAGACCTGTTTAATATCTCATTACACTTCTCTTTGTAACATAATTAAATGGAGACTTTTGCTTTTAGCATCACTCACTCACCCTCCTTGTCTCGTTCCACACCCATATGACTTCCTTTCTTCTGCAGAAAACAAAATAGTATATTTGTAAGAATGTTTCAATTGTTTTTCATCCATACAATAAAAGTAAATGGGGTTCAGAACAACATTGGAAAGAAGAACAAAGAGAGTCATTGGAAAGAAAAATTAGTTAGGTGATCCTGTTAATTTATCAACTGTATCTCCAACATGGAATCTTCATCCATCCAAATGTTCTATATATATATATATATTAAGAACTGTGCATTGAAAGGCCCTTTTAGTAACCCAAAATGGTATTGCAACACTGCGGGGTGGAAAACCCTTTTGCAATCTTTTTTTTAAGAGTGTAAATGGCAATGAGGTCAAATGGAGCACTTGTTCATGTCTCCTCCTTAATTTTTTCTCCTGAGAAAAAGACTCTAATAATCTTATATGTGTCTCCTCAAAAGCTCAGATTCAATCAAAAGTCGAAATGAACTCAAACATTTCTCAGTAAGTTCTCCCAGGATCAAATGATACATGCTAACCACATTAGTTTTATAGATTATGTTTGACAACATTGATACTTCGACAAACAGTCTCCTGAGCCATTAAAGAGCAACTTCTGAGCTATAAAATGTTCCTTTGTGCAAACACAGCCACAAAAACACACATTTCTGCCTTCATCTGTCCACAATCCAGAGCATGTGTCATTAGTTCCCGTAAACGCAAAGTTGTTTTGATGTGTCACTGGAAGAGCTCGGCTTTTAAACGGATCAAACCCTGCTGAGATGTTGTGGACTTTAGCTCCAGTTTTAGTATCATTGGGATAATATTATAGGCTATATAATGAGAAATGCTGCTGAACTAAAGTCGAATTTTATTTCAAGTAATAAAAATGTGTTTTTTTTTTTAAGTGGTGGGCGTACTTTTAATTAACTTTAATAACCCTGATTAGCATGTCTTATTTTTAGTCCAAAACAACATTTCTGTTGTATAAGTATTACACAATTATGGCTTCTGGAGGCCAATTAGCAAAGTGCTATTTTTATCTGTTTGTCCACGCGTCTCATCTCTGGCATTGTAACCCTTTGTCCCGTATGAATCATGGTTGGGGTTAATGAGGCTAATGGTTCCTAGGTTTCAGGGAAAACACATCACACAGAAGTGTTTTCACCAGAGCCCTTAAAGTGAGAACATCAGTGTCAGTTCCAGTTAGACCTCCTGCGCTGGTTCAGGTGATTCTTTATCTCTGTTTCGGGCTTTATGTCTTTCTCCGGCCCTTATACGCTAACTCTCTGGTGCTGTGCCAGTCGAGGGTGGCTCCGGGCCAAATTCCCTCTCACCTTCCAAGCGTGGGCTAGTTGTGTCAGCTGGATAGAAGTTCTTCTGAGGAAGTTCGTGACCTTCACCTACTTTATATATCTCCCGCTATCAAGTTGAAGGAGCTATTATATTTAGAGAGCTTTATACTGGTGCAGAAAAGGCCTGAATCATTCTGTAATCTTTCCTGAATCGTTCTGCAATCCTGCCACAAAGAGGCACAGCGGGCTAATAGATTTTAGGGGAGGGGGGGGAGTAATATTTATTCTGTGGGAATGGAATACTTTTCTATAAAGAGCGGATTTAATTATGCTTACAGGATTTAGTGTGTAGGGCTTTTCTTACCTACTTCAGGGACAAAAAAGGCCCCAGAATTGAGCTAAATCTTAGAAAACCTGCCTTTGGGGACGTCTGAAGATGTTCTCTAAGGTAAAAATGATTCATGAGTAAAGTTTTTATTTTTTTGTTTTTTAAGGACAGTGTTTGTCTGAGAGACAAGTCTTGCACGCTAAAGCGCTCATAAATTATTTTTAGCCTTTATGGAGACTGATAAATGGCAGTTTAGTTTACACATGACATGTCCATGAACTTTCTGTTAAATCAACATCAAGATGTTATGTTAAATGTTATATGAATGTATACCTGTGGGTCACTATTTTTCTATTTCTTTTTTCTTTTTTACAGTTTTTACTCACTTTTTGCCTCCAATAGTTTATTTAAATGGTTCTGTGGAATGGTTAATTAATTTAATAAAGTGTAAATCTTCCATATTTTTTGTCAAATAATATGGGCATAAAACTGCATGAATAATATGTAAAGTATATATTTTTTATTAATAGAATCACGATTTCCACATAAATTTTAAGGAGCACAACTGTTTTCAACATTGATAATGATAAGCAGCAAATAAGCTTATTGAAATGATTTTGGATGGATCATGTGACCGCTTTGCATCACATGAATAAGTTACATTTTATAAATATATTAAAAATAGAGAACAGCTATTTTAAACTGTAATTGTATTTCACAATTTTACTGTTTTTACTGTATTTGTCATCAAATAAATGCTGCCTTGGTGAGCATAAGAGACTTATTTTTAAAAAAAAAGCATTTTCAACCGTATAGCCTAGTAGTGTATAATTGAAGTATGTAATCTTGTATTATGAATTCAAAATAAATGATGAAATTAAGTGCATTTTAATGCTTAGTTATGATTCGGTTAAATTCAATGCATTTTATGCTTAAATATAAACCTATTTAAATACATGTAATTTTAACCATTTGTTTAAATAATATTTTTGCCAGGAACATTTTACACGCCACACACAGGACAACTTTCCCATAAGTATTTCATGATGTAGATGAAGGACTGGAGACATGCAGTAGCTTTTGTTCCCAGCTGGGTTCCATGATATGATGCAGAGGGAGGAAGACTTTTGGGAATTCAATAAAGGCTGATCCCATACAAGGGTTTGGGTCTAATCTCCTCAAACAGGGCTACAATGTGAGATTTACCCTCCATGGCAACATATGCACACATAAACAGACATAAACACACCCCAGGTCTTCAGAAATATAATGACATTGTATTGAGTAGAAAATCTCTGCCTTGTAAATACTGTCTGAGAGACTTTAGATAACAATAGCAGTGCATGAGAAATGCAAACTCACATGCTCTTTGGAGGAGAGGAGAGGAGCGAAGGGAGGGAAGAGTTGCTGATTAACCATTTTTTATCTTAGCATTTTCCTGTAAGTGCACTTACATAATCGGCAGCTTTTGATGTTGAAATATTTAGGCCAGGCTGAGTGAGTGTACAGTACACTAGACTAGGCCCTTAAGAAAGGTTAACTTTCCCTGGAATCTGTGCTTCATTTCTGGCATCAAAGGCTAAAGAGCAAAGTGTGTCCTTCTGATTATGGTGGATTATAGAATAAGATTGAGTCGCTGCAGTGACGTCTTTCACTGACCCTTGAGCTTTTATCAACACAATTACAGATCTATAGTCATAACTTTGACATTAGGGTTGAATGTGCTAAAAGAAATGTTTTAATTAGTATTTTATGCAGTAATGAGTTGCATGAGGTGGTGTGACATAGTGGTTAAAGTGTGAGCTGTAACTAAGCTTTTTTTTGGTGAGTTATTATCATAACTATTATCATTATGGCCTTGAACAGATTGTTTCGGAGAGAATGTTCCTCCTAAAAATGTACTGTGAGTGCCTTTTGGTAAAAACATCAGCTAATTTCAGGGAAAATTACAGAAAGGTTTGGTGTTAAGTTTTTGAAAGAAGTCCCATAGGGTTAAAAAGCCTCTTTTGATCAATTTTATGCATACTTGCTGAATAAAACTTTAAATGGTGGTAAAATATAATCATTTCTTTTGGCTTTAGTAAAATAACAATATAAAATCAATTATTTATAAGCAATTATTCTTATCTTTACAGCATCACTAGATTTCTCACACAGTACATGTTCCAACATGATCAACATCTTTGTTGATTCTTGAACAACATTCCTATCAGCCAATCAGATTTGTCAAGTTCAGGTTTACAACCAGGGTTAGGTGCTTCTAGTGTTGTTCATCTATCATTTCCCTCTGATTTTAAGGATAAATTATGGGTATGTTATAAGTTACAAGGGATATACTGTAGTTAGGACTAAATTTTCAGAGAAGAATGTTTTTCAAGGATTAACTGGTCCAGGGTCATGTCTCACTTGGCAAAATCATACATAATACATGAAAATATAGATTTTAAGAAGGGGGTTCCTTGCAAGGGTATATTTTTCATCATATTTGGGGATCATTTGCATCAAATTGTTGGGAAACCACTGGACTAAATGATTTGCTGTTTACTCGCTTTACCTCAAGGCTTACTTTGTTGTGTTTCAACAGGTGAGAAAATGGAAGATGCTCAGTCGACATCACAACGATAGTAAGGTGAGGGAGGCAGAGTCAGATGGGCATGTGATCTGTCCCTGGGTGATGTCGCCCCTGCTGGGAAGCCCCGTTCTGCTGGAATGTTGCATCTGCAATGGGCCCTTCATCACTTACGGGCACGAGGAGGCATGGCAACCACGTCAGCGCACACAGGTCAGCAAAGAAACACTCACACATGCACACAAACGAATTAAAGTGTCTCATGCAAAATGTATGAATATCAATACATTAGATGACATGTAAAAAAGAAAAATGCACTTTTCAAGCAAAATATTTCAAAATATTTTTTAAATCATAAAACAAAAGATACACTCTGGTTTGTTTCAGCTCACGTTTGGGTCAGATTTGGACAAACAGCCATTGGTTTAAATTTTTTGATGAGATTTTAAACCCAACGGATGGGTTTGTCCATATGTGACCCAAACATGGGTTGAAACAACCCAGCATTTTTTCAAGAGTGCAAAATGGAGTTTCCATTTCTCTTCATTCTTTCTGGCCTGAGCTTAATTTAGCCACTTAGTTGTTTACACAAGATAAAAGAGCAGTGAGACACATGGGCCAGGAAAGCTTAGCGTAGGTGTAGCTGCAAAGATGTTAATACTATCCCTCACATATTTCAGCATTCTGTTAGTCCCGCTCTCCAGGGAGGTTATTAAAGAAGTAGATATGGATAATTACTCTTTCTGTCGCTCTCTCTCTCTCACTGCATTTCATTTTTATCCAAACTGTAGATGTGACCGTCCATCTGAACATCATCACGTCTCTCAGTAAATCTAAGGCACTTTATTAATGAAGCAAAGTCCTATTTCTAATATTGTTAGAAATGCAGTTTTGCTTAAAAAAAAACATTTAGGGAAACTCATCACATTCCGTGTGTTACTTTCTTAAGGACAAAGGCCTCATTCTGTCATTATACTTGTGTAAATAGACATGCGATATTAACACAACAAAAGAATGTTTTCATTGAAGACATGTTGTACTGACCTACATTACTTTTTTTTCCCAGGCAATGGACCTCTACTACCATGGAGACCCTGAGTCTGATTATTGTTGCCCCTCTGACACCAGTAAGTTTTCCTCCTTCCATTGCCTTATTCCCACACTATCCCTCTCTCTTTCTTATACATTTTCTTTTATTCACTCATCATCATAATTCCCTCAGGATCTCTCTTCGATTGGTCAGTGCAGTTGAGTTCCTTCTCTTCCTTTTTGAGTTGCTTTGTTTCTTCTGTCTGTTTTCTGTTTTGCTGGTATAGCATAACCCGTAATCACCTTGATCCATGTAGGCTTAGAATTGAACCTTTAATAACTATTTTTAGGTAAGTGCTCAAAACAGCACTTCTGTGAATAAAGCACTCCTACACTATTCAACTGCAAACACTCAACGCCACCTGGGAATGGTACAAATGCATCATACATATCAAGTGCTTGTGGACATGCATTGTATTTGCTAAAACTGACACTGATAACTTACTGATAACTTTACTTTGCCCTTTTCTTTGGATGATTTTAGAGGGAAAATATATCTACAGTAGTTTCAAAGGAAAGAATATAATAGATTTGAATAGTTCTTTTAAGACATTTTTCCTTTTTTAAATTAAATTAGCCAGAATCCCACTATTTTGGGCTTGTTTAATTTTTCGTATGTAGGAAGTTGATCAAATATGCACTTTTACTTTGTACAAATAAATACATAATAAAATGTTTTTGTTTGTAATTTAGGTATAGATTTTTTTTAAACAGTAAAGAGATTTATAAAGTTACTAGTTATTTCTATTTGAAGTAAATGGTGTTCTTTTGAGCTTTTTATTCATCATAAGATTCCTGAAACACTTTTTTCACCAAAACAGCAACATTATTTTCAACATTGATAATATTTAAGAAAATTTAAGCATATTAGATTTCTGAAGGATCATGTGACAGTGAAGACTAGAGTAATGATGCTGAAAATTCAACTTTGCCAGCATAGGAATAAATGACATTTTTAAAAGTATTTAACTAGAAAATGGTTATATTCAATTCTAATAATATTTTATAATATTACTGTTTTTACTAAATAAATGCAGCCTTGGTGAGCATACAAGAGTTCTTTCAGCAACATAAAAAATATCTTAATGACCCCAAACCTTTGAACAGTAGTGTGCATTTTTTCAGCAAAAATAAAGTTTATATTGGGTTATAAATTAGAAGTGGCATAGAAGCGGTTTCCTGTTTTATTTTCCATGATATCAAGTTGTCAAAAAGGCCCTAATTAATAGCTCACCCATAAATGATCTGTTGCTGACACCGTGGATAAAAGATTTTCAAAAATTCCTTAACCATGACATGGTTGTATAATACCAGTCATTTAAAGGTTACGTGATAAGCTTATCTGGGAAAAAAGCGAATGGAAAATACAAAAATTAATTGATTTATTACCTTTATCTTATTGCTGTGGAAAGTAGATTTTTCCCTTGTTATATCACTACACTGAACCTGGGACAGATACGGAGAGGACCGTGTCCTGGGACCAGTCAGCTGGTCAGCGTTTAAACAAAACATGCCAGAGTATAAACTACTCCAGAAATGAGGGAATTTGAAATCACTGACATTTAGCAGTCTCATAAATGTGTAATTTAGAACAATCCCTATGAACTACAATACATCTTTATTACATTTGTTTGTGTCCATATTCCATTGCTCATACACTAAATCTGTCTAAATGATCTCATAAGCTCCAAAGTTTCTCCTGATGTAGTCATTGCAGGTGTGTTTGTGTACGCACATATTTGTATGCATTCATACGAATGTGTTTGTCTGAGGGAAAATTGCATAATGCTCTTGAGAGACCAGCGTATGATTTAAGTCCACATTAGTATGCATAATGTTTTTGGTCCTGCATTGAGTTCTTAGCAGCATTTAAATGCGATTTTACGTAATCCCCATCATCCTACATAAATAAACAAAGTGTTTGGACACTTAGGACTGAAGCCCCGTTGATCTCTGTGTGCTGCCTCTGTCTCTCTATCCTCTCCCAGACCTCTATTCACTCACACACTTCCTATTTACACAATGAGAGACTGAAAAAGACGAGAATCTGGATGAGATGAGCACAAGGAGACAGAAGGGGAAGAGAATCAAAATAGAGAGTATTGAACTGCAAACTTAGTTTCTAAACTTTGCAAAAAAAAATGGTGTGAAAAATAGATAACTACAATGAGAGTAATTTATGACAGTGGTGGTGATATTGGTGCCTCACAGTGGATTCGAACCCGGGTCTCTCACACCAAAGGCATGTCTTATCCACTGTCCCATCACCACCCCAGTTGTAAAACTTCTAGTAGCTGTGCCAAGACAAATCTGAATCACCTAATTCCTCAAAAACATTGTTGAAATATTTTGTTTCGTTGAAATATATTATGGACTCTCTATATAGTCTCTATATAGATATCTATGGGCTTCTCCCTAAACTTTATGCCTCCATGTCCCCCCGATTGCCCCATAGACAGTAAAAGATTACCTGCGAGCTTCTCCTTATGTCTATACGGTAATGTCTCTATTGTGCTACAGAATGACGCAATCGTTAGCCTATTTTTACAAAAAGTTATTCACGGTCAAAGTGACGCCAAAATGAATGAGAGTCAATGGAATGCTAACAGCAGGTGAAGTTCTGCTACAATGGCGGCTCCCGCTAGGCTTCCACTTCCGGCTGATGTATTACCCCCTTGGGAAGAACCCCTGCAGTACAGATAAACAACAATGCCTTGGACTACCAACCTATTGCTGCTGCACTATTGGATGTTAATATCCAATATGTATAGTTCGTCCCTGCCTCTTTTTTATGTTCTGAATTATATATATATATATATATATATATATATATATATATATATATATATATATATATAAATTAATTAATTTTATTTATAAATGAATTTCACTGTGTATAGTCTAAAGTATGAAAGAAATGTATGTACTTTTTTAGAATAACCATTTCTACATTAAACACAACAAAACGCCATCGCATTCGCGACTCTTCTTAAAGGCGACACTTCCGGTTTTCTTCCCACCGGAGCCTCGCTTTCGATTTCGATTGCTTGAGCTCGGAGCAGGTTGAGTAGGACTGGTTACATTTGCTTTGTGAATTATTTTCTTCATAATTATTGTAGTTTTTACATTTTGCAGAATAGTTGATATTATATATTATTACAATAAAGGTAGTCTATTTTTTTATTGTGACAACTTACATCATGTGACGACTAGCCCCTCTTTTAAGATTAGGCTATGTGTGTTCAGTTTTTTATGTGTGATCATTTTCGTGCTTATAAGTGTTTGACTTTGAGAGGTTCGCTTCAACATGTTTGTCTAATTTGAATTCTCTTATTCAGACAAAAAAACTAACGGTAGTACACACTCCAATCCCGAATTTGAAAGTCCATTCAGTGATCTCAGTTGTGTCGCACACGCCATTGATGCACAGAATAAGTTGAGGTAGGCAACTAACTGAGTTGGCTTTGACAGCTTCCAAGTTCTTTTAGTTCTGGCTCCTATGTGAAAATAGTGAAGCACATTGTTGGAGGGCTGGAGAAACTCCGCCCCGCAGATATCCGGTGTCAGATGCCCTGGTGGAATGCGAAGGATTGGGAAGAAAATCCTTTCACCTCCAAACTTCCTCATCAAGCGTGTCTGCGTCTCCTTACTTTTTTCACTGACCCCCTATGAAAGACAAAACTTCACCGCTCACATGTAAGTTGAATCTCGCCGAAAATATCGCGGAAAGTTTGTATAATGGAACTGTTTTAATTGAAATGACGGTCCGCTTATATTGGCTGTATAGGAGAGGAGGCATCTCTAGGTGCGTTACCTTAGGGGCAGTGACCTGGTTTTAACACCGTATTCATATCTATATTGATTTAGTCTGATATGGGTACTTGGCTCTGCCTTGCCAAATATTTAACACTAGTCAGTCTCGACTCTCGTAACAGATTTACACTGATTATCACAATGAGAACTTCGGCGGAAATAAAAGGTTTGTACATTTTTCATACATTATTCATAATACACCGGTGATGATATGTGTACGTTAGGCTATATTAACCAATTGGTCAATGTAGGCTATAGCGATTTATTCAACACTTCTGGAAGGTGGCAACGAGCGTTCAAACTTTTTATACGATATGGGTAGACTTATGTTGCATATTTTTGGGATGTAGCTTATGCATTGCATTAGGCTATCTTTATTTAATTAATGTTGGTTGGTACTATTTGTCTACTAATTCTAGCTAATACAACAGCTGACTCGAATACATGTTGTCGTAAAGCTTTGGGACAATGCTGGTTCAGTGCCACGAGCTGTAATAAAGTTTTTTGTTTGTTAGGTTTTTTTTTTTTTTTGTCAGAACCCAACCATTAATCCAGTCATTTATGATTTATGAGTTTAAATCTTTTAGGTTTATGTTTTGAGGTTTTTTTTTATAACTTATGAGTTGGGTATGTGAGTATGACATTGTGTAACTGTGGCAAACTATGGCATTTCATGATCTTGTGTATCCTTATATCACGGGCTCTAAATGACAGGAGGAAAGAATGCAGATGAATGCTTGAATTTTCCTAGAAGCAAGTTAATGCAGTAAAAGTCTGACTCATTTCTGCGAATTCGTTTTGAACGCCCATTCAAAAACCAATTAAGCCATTTTTACGTCATGACATACGCCTTGCGGCGTGGAATATAGGCTACTTCAAACATTCAATAAATGCAATTTTTTAACTTTTTATTTATTTATAAAATGTTCTTTGTAAAAAAATGCTCTTACTATCACTTTCAAATTATTCTCATTACTTTCTCATTATTCAGACATGTCGACAGCTCGTTTGTGAGTTGTGAGTGACAGAAGGCTCGGACTGAATTACCGGTAGTTTGATTAGTGATTGAATCGAATTGATCAACCGATTCATTTGAAAGATCCGACACAGAAGAAAGGTTCATTCACCGTTAATACAGTCGGTAGTTTTCCAACGAGGACTGAAGTTTGGCTTGAATCCCTTTGCTTTTGTCTCATTCATGCGTCATCTGTCACAACGAATAAAATGGGTCTTTGAGAGAAAACGAGAGGGGAAAGAGCGAAATAGTGCGCTATTATATGATTCATTGACATATACACTCGTGAATAGCATGGTCTGACCAACCCGATCTGTTACTGTTTTACTGTATTACTGTTTTATACTGAACAGAAACGTTGTTTACATTAAGAATGTGCAGCAAAACGGCTATATTATGACAGGCAGACAGACAATAAAAGAAAAATGCAGTGACTCAATAGCTCAAGTTTTGTATCGATTTTGAACCCCTCCGACGTTGCTCTCAACAGAACATATAGTCCTACTGGGCTTGTTAGATCCGGGAAGATCCTGTCCTCAACTACATGTAAACATCAGGTTTTGAGGCATGACGTGCTCTTGGTGTATCTTTCACTCACAGCTGTCACCCTCATTGACGTCACGGTTGACTACGACAGACCCCGCCCCCTTGTACAGAGACTTGCGTCAGGACACGCCTCTTCTCTAAGAACACACACAAAGCCACGCCTCTTAGTGGAAAGTGAACTCTAGCCTCCTCCCCCAGCCTTTTAAATAGTTGGAACAGAAGTGTAGGAGTTCAGTAACGCTTTGTGTCTTTTTGGTTACTGGCCCGGAGTGGAAAACTACAATGACTATTCAAACGGAGACTAGCGTTCCAGCTCCAGACTTGACCTACTCTAAAACAAGGGGACTAGTTGCTAATCTGAGTGGTAGGCTTTGTTTTTTCAGATGAATGGAATCCCTTGAGCCAACTTTAGCAAATTAAGGGAAGCATATTAAGTGATCTTTCTTTTAAATGTATTCTCTCTCTCTCTCTCTCTTATGTGCAGCCTTTATGAAACAGAGAAAGATGGGACTGAATGACTTTATCCAGAAGCTTTCCACAAACTCTTATGCATGCAAGCAGTAAGTTTATTTTATGTACATATTAAACATATGCAAAGATGTTTTTCCTACTTTTGCCAAATTATAATAATTTTATAATTTACAATTATAGCCAATATACTTTCAGTTAATGACTTAAAATGCATTTTTTTAAATTAAATTATTTACAAATTATTTTTAAACTTTTTTACATTTCTACATTTCTCCTTGTTTGGTTGCTGAATTGCCCTTGTTAAATCTTTGCATCTGAAATTTTCTTCTTGCAGTCCTGAGGTCCAGTCCATCTTGAACTTGACACCTCCACAAGATGCTGAACTGATGAACAGCAACCCTTCCCCACCGGTATGTTGTTTGGCCATTGAAATATGTGTGTAAAATATGTGTATATGCATATTTCTACAAAACTGATGTCAAATCATATCCCTCTCCTCTCCAGCCAAGTCCTTCTCAGCAAATAAACCTCGGTCCTTCTTCCAACCCCACTGCCAAACCGTCAGACTTTGACTTCCTCAAGGTCATCGGGAAAGGCAGCTTCGGCAAGGTTCTTCTGGCCCGCCACCGGAGCGATGAGAAGTTCTACGCAGTCAAGGTGCTGCAAAAGAAAGCCATCTTGAAGAAAAAGGAGGTATGGCATCATACAAAGCGATTCACTTCTCAAGACAAGCAGTAATATCTAGAATGCATTGGTTGAAGTATGTTAGACCTCTGATCATGACCTCTAACCTCAGGAGAAACACATCATGTCGGAGCGCAACGTGTTACTGAAGAATGTCAAGCATCCTTTCTTGGTGGGCCTGCATTACTCCTTCCAGACTGCTGATAAACTCTACTTTGTACTGGACTACATCAACGGTGGAGAGGTGCGTAATTTAATTTGCTTTGTTTTTAAGGAGTTACGCTGCAGCTATAATAATATTTGGTCACACTTTAATTAAGGTCCAATTCTCACTATTAACTTAAACTTCTAACTGCTTATCAATAGTTAGTGAGGTAGCTGTTTAGTTTAAGGGGTTGAATATGGTCGTGCGTTAATATGTGCTTTACAAGTGCTATTAAACAGCCAATATCATAGTAACATGCATGCTAATAAGCAACTAGTTAGTGAGAATTGGACTAAACTAAAGTGTTACTGGATATTTATTTGACTCGAAACACTACTTTTTGGTGAGAACATACTAAAAATGATTTTTCTATATATGGAGCTATGATTTCAAGAACAATATTGACAAGAGAGAGTGATAGAAAATAGATTATTGGAAGGAGACAGTGAGGTAGATGCAGACAGAAAAAGGATATCCTGCCATGAGAAGCAAAGAGGAGCGGCTGGGCTCTGAATAGGAAACTCTCCTCAGGAAATGGCTGGGAGGGGAAAGTGTGTGAGGTGGGGGGGAGCCAGATTTAGCAGATGTGGTGGTTTAGACTAGATCTTTTTTACGTTCTCATTTCCTGCCATTGTTCAGGATTGCAGAGTCTTGAAAGCCTTGATTAAGTATGTCATTCAGGATATGGAATTCACAGCCTAATCGGTCTCCTCTTTCTCTTTGTCTCTCCATAGCTGTTCTATCACTTGCAAAGGGAGCGATGCTTTCTGGAGCCGCGTGCGCGGTTCTATGCTGCCGAGATTGCAAGCGCCTTGGGGTATCTGCACTCGCTGAACATTGTGTACCGAGACCTGAAGCCAGAGAACATTCTCTTGGATTCACAAGGACACATAATCCTGACTGACTTCGGCCTGTGCAAAGAGAACATAGAACCCAATGGAACAACATCAACCTTCTGTGGAACACCAGAGGTAAACGCTGCTTTCAAACAATGCCGTTGCATCTGCAGTCGATAGGCGAACTGGTCTTGATGTTTCTCTATTTGTCTTTGCAGTATTTGGCACCGGAGGTGTTACACAAGCAGCCGTATGACCGGACGGTGGACTGGTGGTGTTTGGGTGCAGTGCTGTATGAAATGTTATATGGCCTGGTGAGTTTTTTCATGCCTAAATTGAATGATTTGAACTAATTAGCTAAATTCACTGAATTTTAACTGACTTGAGTACTCAGCTTTAGGGCTGTGAAACGATTAATCGTGATTAATCGCATCCAAAATAAAAGGGTAACGCTTTCTTTTACAGTCCAGTTACCCATGTAAATACTATGTACTTATTTTAGTAACTACAATTACTGGATAATAACTAGTACTAACCCTGAACCTACCCCTAAACCTACCCCTGTTCCATGTACTTACCTTATATTAGCCAGTACTTTCTAGGTAAGTACACTGTAAGTACTGTAAAATGAAGCGTTACCAATAAAAGTTTGTGTTGACATAATATATTTGTGTGTAGGGTGTATAAATATTTTGTATATATAAACACACACATTAAGAAATATTTGCATGTATATACTTCATATATATTTTTACAAAATTTATATTATACATAAATAGAAATATTTAATACATTAATAACACATTTTCTTAAATATATGCATGCATATTTGTGTATTTATATATACAAAATAATTCTACACACATATTATGTAAACACAAACTTTTATTTTGGATGCGATTAATCGTGATTAATCGTTTCACAGCCCTACTCGACTTTTTACATGATTGCTGACTGTTTTTATCGTTTCTCAACAGCCTCCGTTCTACAGCCGTAACACAGCGGAAATGTACGACAACATCTTGAACAAGCCACTGCAGCTCAAACCCAACATATCCAACGCTGCCAGACACCTGCTGGAAGGCCTGCTGCAAAAAGACCGAACCAAGAGACTGGGCTTCACTGATGACTTTGTAAGTGTGTTTGAATTTTTTGGATTTTATATCAAATGGCAGTTTGTTGCTCATATCTAATGTATCTTCTATTTTCACTTTTATAGACTGAGATCAAGAACCACATGTTCTTCTCTCCCATAAACTGGGATGATCTAAATGCCAAGAAGCTGACTCCGCCCTTCAACCCTAACGTGGTACGTTCCACCGCTCTTCTTGGTTGACTGTGGGTTATGACCACATTGCACTGGATGTTAGAGATAAGAAGGACCTAGTCATGCTGGCATCATTTGTGATAAGAAAATGCGCATTTAAAGTATTGCAACTTCTAATCAATTTATCGCTATGTCATTTTGTTGTTTCAGACGGGGCCCAATGACTTGCGACACTTTGACCCCGAGTTCACAGACGAGCCAGTGCCAAATTCAATCGGCTGCTCCCCGGACAGCGCTCTGGTCACAGCCAGCATCACGGAGGCAGGCGAGGCTTTCCTGGGATTCTCTTACGCCCCTGCCATGGATTCCTACCTGTAGCCTGTCGAAGCAGAAACCTCATCCCATAGACTTTGACCTGTAGCTCATTACCATGGAAACACTGTCCCATGGATTCACACCTGTAGTGCATCACTATGAGAAAAGAAAGCCCGTCTCATTTCCCTGCCTCCAGATAGGGGGCATTTGCACATGGCATATGGCAGCTCAAAAGGCCTTTGTTAAAAGGCCTGAGTTTTACACGTTAAAAAAAGACTTGTCATCTTCATCGTCTGCATCCAAATGCACGATTTCTCCTCCGCTTTCACCCCAGGTTGTGTCAGATGGGGGAAAAGAACGAGAGAAGATTGATGCTAACGGACGTTTGTTATGTACTTTTCCTTTCTTGAGATTTATTTCCAGCTCATTCACTTTTATAGGATTGTCTGTGCTAGACTTCATTGTTTTGGATGGATTGAATGTGTGTGTAATGTGTACGTGCCTTCATTTTAACACCCCTTCACACATGTTTGTTTAATCTAAATCATGTGATCTGGCATGTCAGTCCGTGTCAGATACAAAGTAAAGCTAAAACCACTAAAATATATCAGCATCTGATGTTTCTGTGATCTTTCAGTTATGCGTCTGGGATCAAGTTGCACATTTATCTTCCTAATTTAAAGAGCACTTCCTTTTTTGTGTGTTTTTCTTGTTCTTTTGACTTAAGTGGAAGGTGCTAGAGGAATGTGCTGCTGGTGTTTGTAGATACGCACCTGGACCAAGGAATACGATGTCTCTGTCCCTCCTTAGTCTTTCTAGGATGTACAGTAATCGTGACAGCTCAGAAATGGGCCGGTTTGTCTGAACATCACATTCCATTGAATAAGACTGTAAAGGTTATTTAAGTTTGTTTGTACATTTTAAGGTCTATGTATTAGTTTTAATGTATATGGAACAAAAACCTAATGTATGCTTATATGTAACTATAAATGTACTGTAAAATTGTAAAATGTTTGAATCATGTGACCTTGTTTGGTTCGCAATAAAACTTTATGGTTATTTTTCCCCAAAACGAACTTCGTGTTTTCCTGAAGAAGACAATCGGTAGATGAAACTATAACACTGGGATATATCATTTAACAGTGTAAAGCAAAAATGAAACGTCATTGGTTACCTCGGCTGATCAAAGGTCTCTTTTAGTACAGTGTTGTGCGTCACAGTCTTTCTTTCCCAACCCAGCGCTCACGCCACCCCCGCACATTCTTTAACCAAGCATAATTTTAATTTATCTGGCAGCTGTCAATGTTTGCATGTATTAACTGTGGCTCCAGGAACTGCTTTTCTGAGACCCGGTGTAATGGTCTGAGCAAGTTCACCTGAAACACGGCCTTAAACTAGGTCACGCATCAGCGAAATGACTGGTAGTTTATTAAAAGTGAACCTGACCTGAGCATTGCTTACGTAAAAGAGATTTTAGAGACATCCTATGTAAGATACACAGGAACTGATCAGCTGTAAAGATACCTTGGCTTTCAACAGGCCAACATGGCTTTGTGACTAAATATAACACTTATCAATGACATGCAGATATGTAGTATCATAAAATCATTGCATTGTACTAAAATAATTAAATAGGTCATTCTGAAGAGCATGAATTCAAGCATGGTACGCTGATAGGATGCCACCTTTGCAATAAGCCAGTTTGGGAAATTTTATCCCTGCTCGATATTCCATGGGCAACTTTAACTGGTATTATAGGAAAGAGGAAGCATTGAGGAATTATGCCAGCTCGAACACAAAGTGGAAAAGCACGTAAAGTCACAGAGTGGGGTCACCGAGTGCTAAGGTGGATGGTGCGTAAAAGTAGCCAATTCTCTCCTATTTCCAAACTTCCACTGGCATTAATATCAGCACAAAAATTGTGTGGTGGCAGCATCATGAAATGGGTTTCCATGGCTCAACAGCTGTATGCAAACCTCACAGCGCAAAGTACAATGCCAAGGGTTGGATGGAGTGGTGTAAAGCTGGACTCTGGAGCAGTGGAAACATGTTCATGCTTCTCTGTTTGGCGGTCTGGTGGGCGAGTCTGGGTTTGGCGGATGCCAAGAGAACGTTACATGTCTTCCTGCATTGTGGAGAGGCTGTTTTTCAGGGGCTAGGATAGGACCCTTACTTCCGGTGAACAACACATACCAAGACATTTTGGAAGACTTGGTGAAGACTGTTTTCTACCAGGACTGTGCCCCAGTGCACAAAGCAATGTCCATAAAGACCAACTCCATATTAATGAATATGTATTTAGGATGCAGTGTCATTAAAGTCCCTGTTGGTGGGATGGTCAGGGGTCAGTTGCATAAACATTATGGTAAGACAGTCATAAGATCTAGTATTACCCACTAGCAGTTAGTCATGGGGCAGTCATTATTACTTTTCCATATCAAATTAGTCTACATTTTTATCTAACTGATTTCAAAAAGTTATGGACAGTATTAAAGAAAACTCTGTAAATACAATGTAGATAATTAGCTAGCTAGCTAGCTAGCTAGCTAGCTAGATAGATAGATAGATAGATAGATAGATAGATAGATAGATAGATAGATAGATAGATAGATAGATAGATAGATAGATAGATAGATAGATAGATAGATAGATAGATAGATAGATAGATAGATAGATAGATAGATAGATAGATAGATAGATAGATAGATAGATAGATAGATAGATAGATAGATAGATAGATAGATAGATCACAAACTGAGATCTCTCGTCTGCTAGCGCCCCCCAATGTTACATTTAAAAAGTGACCACATTTGTTTTTAAAGCATGATCTGAAGATTGATATGAATCATACATGTACACATAATAAAGTTATCCTATGCACCAAATGATATAGGCTACGAACTTTTTATTTCTGTTTACTTTCCATTACTTTGTATGTGTTTGCATTTGCTTTGGGTTTCCAGCACGTAGGGAAGTTTGTATTAATTTATGTTTTAAATGGCAATGATTGGAATGGTTTGTAAAGATTTTTACATGCACTTAATCAATTTAAGGAAGACAAAAAACATCTAGTCAAACTGAGTAGGCCTAGTGTTTGAACTTGTCACTCTTTCATGTAATTGCAGTTCTCTGGCCAGTAGATGGCCCTATATCATCAAGATAAGCTGTTCTGCAAATGACAGGGTAACTTGCCTATGCTGGGGTGGTGCTATTATTCTAGAAAACTTGGCTTGTGAACTCAGTAGCACTGCATTACATAATGTCTATATGTATACATCTATATAGCTGCTACTCAGCACAGCAGCTCACACACCACAGCAAATGACATACAGTGACTGATGATTTGAACTCAGTTGACCTGTGACAGTAGCCTGACATATTACATGTCAGCTGGATTGATGCCAAACCACAAACTACTTTCAATCAGATTTAACATAATGTATTTATTCATACATACATTAGGTGGATTATATGTTTAGATATTATCATCATAACCTATCAATTATGTAATGAGATTATAAAAAACTGTTAATTATATGTGAATTTAAGTAAATTTGGCCACTTGATTAATTCATTACTGAACATCCATTTCATTCATTTATTCGCTAGAATAGTATTTGCCTCAAGGCTAAATAAATTATCATGAAGGCTATTCAAGTGTTTTATATTCCATTAGGCTGAGGTGGGCCGGTGTCACGTTTTTGGTTTTTGTTCACGTCATGTGATTCTCTGTTTGTCATGCTGCCATGTGTCTTGTCATTGGTTAATTGTATGTTCATTGTTCACAGGTGTCCCTTGTCTTGTCATTAGTCTGTGTATTTAAGCCCTCATATTTGCCATGTGTCTTTGTGAAGTATTGTTTCCTGTAACCTTTGTTGTGTGATTCTATATCTGCAGATTTGTTTTATGCCACGTCATGCTTTGTTTTAATAAACTTTGAATAAACTGCACTTGGGTTTTCACGCTACAACTTGCCTCCAGTGGATCCCTCACAGCAGGTATTATGTTTGGCTGTGTCTTAAGTAGCCTACTAGTATGACCAACTAGAGTTGAGACAAGGGGCAATCAGTCTAACAAATGACCTATCTACGTTTAAAAATCTATGTTTTTATGTTACTGACTTGAAACAGTTATAAAGGGTCTTAAAAGAAAAAGAAAAAATGTGATGACAAGTTGTAGCCTTAGCCTGGGGCCAGTTGCATAAACTGCTAAACTAGTCTTACAAGTTAGTCATTTTTTCAAGACTTCATAACTGTTTTAAGTCTAATTTGATCATGAATTTGAAATGTAAGACATACTAAAGCTAGTTGTTTGTAAGCGTACAAGTTCTTAAGACAGTCTTAACAGGCTGTGTTTATTTATGAAACTGGCCCCTGATTACGATATAGGCTAAATTGGGGGATAAACAGGAGCAGAGCAGCTTTGGTGGAGCCAACACGGAATTGTTCACACGTAGGCCTTGCCCTTGTTGTCAATCAACTGAGGAAATTTAAATATTATGGAGTCAGCTTTCTTATTCAAATACACAGTTAAGTCCGACACAAACTGGTTCAAGAAACCCAATTCGACGATTACGTAAGAATTTGGCCTGACACATACGTATTTCTAACATTTCTGCTATTCTGCTAAACTTTTACATTACGTTGGTTTGGCGGTAAAAATCAATTTGTTTTTGTTTTTAAGCACAAACTAGGGAATAATATAGTTTATGATAAACTATTTTATAAGAAAAATGATGAGTCAAAAAAATGGGTGAAATTTTACTGTGGACTGAATGAAAATGCTAATTCACTCTAAGTGGCGTTAACGTTACCCTGGTAACCCCTGAAGCTTCGCTTCGAATGGCGAATTTCAGTTTTGTTGAACCGGTTCAGTGATTCATGGAAAAGATTCAAACTCCGAGTCCTGAAAAAATCGGGCACCGCAACAGCTGCTGACAACAAGCGTTCGTAATGTGTGCGGGCCACCGCCACATCGTTAAGTCCAAACTATTATGTAAAAAAATGAATGTCATAGTGTAATAATAGGTCCTTTATTAACACAAACCAGTCAGAGCTGCTTAGGTCTTCAACCCCTTCTGCTTACTTGACACTTTCAGTCTCGCTGTTTTGCAGTGGGTAATGTAGGCGGAGTTTAAGTCACTGCTTCCAAAACAAGAAACGTGTATCGACACAAGGACAGAAGTTACTGCCTGCCACCCAGGAGGAGAGATGCGAAGAGCTGCAATGATTTCATAGACAGCAGTCCCCATATTTGATGTTAAAGAGGTAAGGGTCGCACTAACGCCAAACGCTCTGTTTGAATGATATTGAGCTTTTTACTTGTTGATCTTTTCTGTGCCCAGAGCAATGGCATTGAGAAATCCAAGATGGTCAATGGCTGTACATTCCAGTTTGGGACATGCTGTAACAAATGTGTTAAGAGCAGTAATTCAGTTATTTAATGTATGATGTGCTGCTCTCATTGGTGGCTTTTTTAGTCAGAATGAACTTCCTGTAGTTTGTTTTTTACTGGTTAGAGATGTATTTAAGTGCAGCTCTTTTTACTAAGAGACAAACTGTTTGAAAAGTTTCTATTGGTGTTGTGAATGTGTCATAGTAGAGGTCTAAGTTAGTTTGTTTCCTCAGTATCCTTTTTCATTGCTGATGATGCATGACCACCAAGAACCTATTCTTAAATAATATTTGTTTTACTGTCTACCTACTGTAGTTGCACCACAACCCAGGAAGAACATGGAAGCATCTGAAGAGTCCATAAGAATGACATCTGAACCCCAGAGCAAAACATTTCTACAGAGTCCAGATACACACATACATCTAGAGAAAAGCCCATCTGCTAAATCAGGTAAGTATTCCTTATAACTGTTAACAGAAAAAAAGTCCAATGTTTTTAGTTTTTGATGTCAAAGTCTGTGCATCCATTCAAACTTTACTAAAACAGACCTGTACATGACAAAATAGACAGGATGCTTGACATCCATTCTTGAAATTTTCAAATTTCCGGTTCTTTTGATATTAATGATTTGTTTGGTAATCTAATAGATTTAGAAATCTTTCTCATGCAAGTTCCATAATTTGTTTGTTAATGATAAGATGCACATAGAACACGTTGACTTAGTTGTGCAACGGTTATATAATCCAAAACATAACTAATGGAACCCCATTGTTACTGTACATATCTTTCAACAGCTGTGATATTGTAATCAATCAGTCATAAATAGTCAAATAATTATAGTTTGATAGTCAGTTATATTATAGGAGATTAGTGTGCCTTTATCCAGAATGATTATAGAGTCCGCAATAAAGCAATTCATACGCTTTCATTATGAAACAAAACTCATAAACGCAAGCCATGGGAGGATGTGTTTGAGTATAGGGATTGCAGTGATTCTGTGATGATGATTCCATATTCATGGCTTTATTTTGATTGTATACTGGCACTGTTGAAGCAGTGTAGTAATGTGAGAGTCATATTAATGTATTTAAATGCTTGTCTTATGATGCTTGCATGTGTTTATTGTACCTTTCAGTGCAATCCTCCTCTCTCTGTCTCTCTGTAGGTAATGGTGCAGCGCTGGTGTTGTGCTCCGTGTCTGTGGCCTGCCTGAGTGGGTTGATGATGGGTTATGAGATGAGTCTGATATCAGGAGCTTTGCTTCAACTCAGGGATGCTTTGACTCTCTCCTGCCCGGAGCAAGAGCAAGTCGTTGGGTCTCTTCTGTTTGGAGCTTTCCTCCTCTCTCTGGGTGGCGGCACCATCCTGGACCGTTACGGACGGCGGTTCTCTATCATCCTCACAGCGCTGCTGTGTGTGCTGGGCACGCTTCTGAGTGTGTGTGTGGTGTCATTTTGGGCGCTAGTTGTCGGGCGGATGTTGGTCGGCATGGCTGTAGCGCTGTCAGGCACAGCGTCTTGCCTGTATGCGGCGGAAGTGGCACCGGCCACCTGGCGTGGACGGTGCGTGTGTGTGTATGAGTTAATGGTAGTTTTAGGGATGCTGTTGGGTTTTGGACTGAGTTGGGCGTTCGCAGGTGTCCCGGATGGATGGAGGTTTACGTTCGCTGGTGTACTGCTTCCTGCTTTGCTGCAAGCCAGCATCATGCCGCTGTTGCCGCAGAGTCCGCGCTTTTTGCTCGCCCAACAGCGTGGGAAAGAGGCTCACGCCACTCTCCTCCGTCTCCGTGCTGGGATCGAAGGGGTAGAGGCGGTGGAGGACGAACTTCAGGCGATTCGCATGGCACTGGGGGCGGAGCGCCAGCACGGCTTCCTGGACCTCTTCCGTTCCCGTGACAACATGCTTCAGAGGCTACTTGTTGGCGCCGCGCTGGTTTTCTTGCAGCAGGCTACGGGACAGCCCAATATTTTGGCATACGCGTCGACTGTTCTCAGCAGCGTGGGCTTCCATGGGAACGAGGCAGCGACTCTTGCTTCCACCGGGTTTGGTGTGGTCAAAGTGGGCGGGACCATTCCTGCAGTCTTTCTAGTGGACAAAGTGGGGCCTAAAGCCCTTCTGTGTGTTGGAGCCGTCGTTATGACGTTGTCAACGGCAACCCTGGGGGCCGTTACTATGCAGAGCCACACACATGTTTCCAGTCTATGCAAAGGCCCCATAAATAAAGCAAACCTCACGGTACTTGGGATGGAAGATGAGACTGATATCCTGACAAACACTCCATTGGGCTTACACCAGCCTTCTGATTATGAACTTCAAACCAAGCCCAAATCAGATCCTTTCCACACTAGCATTAATGACACTAATGGCCATTGGACTTTAAACTACACCTATGATCACAGAACAGCATTGATGGACCCTGCCGAGGGCTCTTCAAAAATTGCTCTTCAATCTCTTCATGTTAATGAGGTGTCGCCCTCTCTAAAATGGATCTCGCTGGTCAGCCTGCTGGTGTATGTAGCTGGATTCTCCATCAGCTTGGGACCAAGTAAGTGACCACACCTGTTAAGTGACATTCCTGTTGAAGGGTTTGTTCACTCAAAAAAGATTGCCCATTATTTACTCACCCTGAAGCCATCCTAGTTTTATATGACGTTCTTCTTTAAGATGAGTACAAACAGAGTTATATCAAAAAAATGTCCTGGCTCTTCCAAGCTTTATAATGGGAGCGAATGGCTATAGATAATTTGAAGCCCCCAAAAAAGTGCATCCATCCATGATAAAAATACTCCACACTTCTCTATGGGTTTAATATAGGCCTTCTGAAATGAAGCCATGGGTTTTTGAAAGAAAAATACTAATATAACTTTATGATCTTAAATAACTAGCTTCGGCAGATGACCGTACGCATACAAAGTTGAATTGCGCCACAAGAGTAACCCATGTAGGATGTAGGAGTATCATAAGCTTAGACGCCTCTCGCGGTTTAAACAAATAAGGCTTTGCTACAAACTGAACCTCGTCTTCTATTGTATAGAAATCCTCTGATATTTCTCTTCAAAATGGCTGATTCGCGACCGGTGTTTTGCTCTGAGCTTCTTCATTCATCATTACGCTGTGTGTCGGGTCAGGGGTTAGTCTTCCACCGTAAATCGATAAGTACAGCCGTCTGCCGGAAGCTAATGATTATAACTACTAAAGTTTTAAATATGGGTGTTTTCCTTACACAAACGCATGGCTTCACTTCAGAAGGCCTTTATTAACCCCCTGGAGCCATATGTATTATTTTTTCATCATGGATGGTTGCACTTTTTTGGTCTTCAAATTTTCTTCAGCCATTCACTCTCATTATAAAGAGCCAAGACATTTTTTCCTTCGGTTGTATGTCAAAAGAAGAATTTCATATACACCTAGGATGGCTTCAGGGTGAGTAAATCATGGACTATTTTTCATTTTTGGGTTGGGCTCTATGCACAACTGCACTACTTCCTGAACTTCAGCCAGCTCCTTGTTTCCTGTCTGCCATTATTGGACAATTTGATTAATTCAGGTGTGCTTGACCTCAGTAGTCATGGCAACAATAATCAGTCATAATTTAAACAAGCTGTTATTTCATCCTCTCACTTTTTAACCAAACTTATTTCTGTCTGTGTAATCCTCTAACAACAGTGGTTCATGTGGTTTTGAGTGCGATCTTCCCGACTGGCATCCGTGGAAAGGCTGTGTCCGTCATCTCTGCTTTTAACTGGGCCACAAATTTACTCATATCGATGACCTTCCTTACCTTGACAGGTAACACACACACAAGCACAGAGAGGAGGTTATTTACAGATTTGAGATCAGTAGGTCATCATGACCCAGTTATATTGTAGGGTGTAGTCAGTATATTTATCAGTATCTAGCTTCTAATGGTCATCCAAGAAAACCATGAAGATTGAGGCTTTATTTCTCAATTTAGATAAGTGGTTAATTGGTCCTTTCTCATGGGGTCAGCAGTTGCTGATTTGATGCTTTTTTTACTCTGTGACCTTGTTCTGACACTACGAGGAGGAAAATATTATAACCAGTGAGCATCACTATTATTTTTCTCATACTTATAGCTAGTGATTTGTTCAAATCCATAAGTCAAGTATTACATTTTAATATGAAACCTGTCCCTTTTTGGCATGACATGTCATTCAATTTCAAATAGAGTCTGACAAAAGCACCATGATAGTGTCCCTTCAGCAGTTGTGTAAGAGTTAATTTAGCCATAGATCATTAACTACTGTAACGAGGTAAAAAGTGTTGTTTTGATTCGAGTTAATATTCTGGAAAAACAGTGGATCAATTATTAATGTTAGACTTTAACCCATCATGTTGTTACCTATAGCATTGCTATGGTCTTGCTATGTCCACACTTTTTGTTAAATAGCATCAACAAGTTAAAGGGATAGTTCACCCCAAAATGAACATTTTGTCATCATTTACTCACCCTCATGTTGTTCCAAACCTATACGTGTTTATTTCTTCTGTTGAACACAAAAGATATTTTGAATAATGTTGGTAAGCTCACAGTTGACTAACATTGACTTGCATAGCAGCAAAAATACTATGGAAGTCAATGGCTAACTGTCTGGTTACTTCCATTTTTTAAACTATCAGAAGAAAGAAACTCCATGTATCATCAGAGTGTAGACTAATTTGTATGAAATACTGTTACTATCATAGGCTACTCATTGAGGGCTGTATTAGTTCTAAGCATGGACTGAGTTGGGATTGTGTGTTTAGAGGCAGTCTGCCAAACATTCATTTGCCACCTGTGGGGATGTTCCTGCAGAGATGGAATGAAAACACAAGAAATACAAACTTTTCCACAGAACAATAAACAACAAAAAAAGTTTTTGTAGCAGAAAGGAGTGTTTTTCAGAGTGTAATGTGTTGTCGTTGTAGAGAGGATCGGCCTGCCCACCGTGATCTTCTCCTATGCTGCTATGAGCTTTGTGTTGGTGGTGTTTGTGATTGTATTCGTGCCAGAGACGAAAGGCCGATCACTGGAACAGATCTCTAAGGAACTTGCCATGAAGTGAGTACACACACTCAAATGCATCTCATGTTACTTGTTTTCAAATGAAGTTAATTAGTGATATAATTAAGGCATCACTTTGTCATTGCTCATATGTAATCAAATTTGCCATTATAAGTCCAAAATTTATTTGAATTAATACAAATATAACTATGAATGTGATTCAGAACCTGATATACTTTAAGAGCTCTTTTCTTTCTCTGCATTTTTCTGAACATCGTGTAAGCCATAGATATGAATACACAGATTCCACATTCGTCACATTTCCGCCTACGTTTCAGATGCTGTCGTCACTCACTGTAAAAAAAAGAGTTATCTAGATGCCACGACATTGCGCAGCAATGTTTTATGTTTTTGTTTTGTGTATTTATATGTATTAACATAGTTAATTTACCATAGTTTAAAAACCTGTAATATTAAGTTACGTTAGTTAACTTTGCTTGTCTTTCATCTGCGGATGTCTATTGCAGATATAGATACATCTGTATAACTATGGTTGCAGAAGCACAGTCAATTTGCTCTCGAGTGTTCACTGACCATTCCAATATGCTAGAACGGCTTATATATAGCGGCCCGTATAAAGAGCTGCTAATATAAATTTATAAATAATATATATATATAGTGTAAGCATTCATTTCCGGAAGAGACGTTCTTAGGAGCATGCGTAACGATCACATGCTTTTGATCCTCCCAGCAAAAACTCCACGAGTCCCTCAGATAAAAATCAGTCTACAGGCTAACATAGACAGCCTAGAAAGTCTGAGAAGTTTTGTCACAAGCTTCTTAACACAATGGCAATAGAAAAATGATTGATACATTGAAAAATAGACTTAATAAACATATCATTTTAAGGGTTGTCAAAGTTAACGCATTCATTTTGGTGATTTTTTTTTTCTTTCTTTCTGTTTCACATATTAAAAATATGTACTATTTAATAACTTTTGTAGCTTTAATAAGGATTAATCTACTTTTAATTTATAATTTATGCAGTGAAGACTGTGAAATATTTGATAACTTTATTAAATTTCTGTATATTTCCAACCTGTTAGACCTACCTAAGTTTACATGGGTCAAAAACAATGAAAACAAAAACTTTTTTGTGCATTCTGGCAAGTAAAAAGCTGAACCTGTCTGACTGGAACCAACAGAAAAGAATCCTTAGCGTTGAGCCCTGATATATTAAAGGCACAGCTAAATATGACATTTATTATAATAAAAAATTAGAAGGTGTTATATTTTTTAAAGCCTAATAAATATTCATGGACAAATCGACAGCTTCCAATAATCCTGTTTTGTTGAATGGCTATAATTAATGGCTAAAATGGCATCAGTAGCAGTACTGGTGTCGGGGATGCTGGCCTTCATTAATAAAAATATGTCATTAAACACATATTTCAAATATACCGTCTTCTTTATGTTGTTTGTACATTCATTTGTAAAAAATGTGAAATTATTACAATATAGATGCATTAAAAATTTTAATGTTAGGTGCGATTAATCACAATTTATTACATAAACATTTTACAATGCTAATAATCGTATTTATTAAATTAAACACTCCCATAGTTTTACAAAGAATGAAACTTACATCACAGTGACTTATGAAACATATATATTTTTTTAGCAACCTGGTCTATACACACACACCCCTTTCAGCTAAATATTTGGAAACATACTTCTTGTGTGTGAGAATCAAAAACTTTCTTTTTTCAACGCTTGGCATTTGCCCCACTCTGCATGCATCAGGGAGTTAATGTTCTAAAGTGCATCACGTAACGATTAGACACGTGTCCTGTTTTGTAGGAATCACCTGAGCAGCACACTGCTGTGTCATAGAAGAAAACACCAGACTACAGCTCAACCCTCACTGGAGGAAAAGGCTCTTGCAAGCATTTGACTTTTTACCTAGATGAAGAGTGGAAGAGCACTAGCATATTTGTATTTGCATCGTTCTCTATGCCATCAGACAACTTACAGGACAGCCAAATCTGTGACTACACCGATCTACTGTGTAGAAGAGATATGACTAATTAATGCTGTCATGTGTTCATTAAAGCAAACAATTTTGCTTAAGCCTTACCATGGCACGATGGGTCAGTTGAGATGAATTTAATATGTCGATCTGATTTATTTGTATTAAGTTTTAAAAAGCATTGTAAGTAGTTTTGGACTCGGAGCTTTTACAACTCACTGTTATGAAATGTTTTGGAAGTTGAGCATGTGCGGTCATGACTATAATCATGCCATGTCAAGTTAAAGATATTCTGTGGCCCAGCCACAGGCCTATCAGTATTTGTGTGCTGAGCACCACCATAGACAACACTTCAAGGTGTCACTGATACGAAATGCCTTCGTGCCATCAGATTACACAAGCAATATGTAATGTGACAAAATGGAATTTGGATAATTTAAAAAATATATGTGATTTTAGTAAAAAAAGAGCCGTTTCTTGCTCCATTATTTATGCATTAAATACATTTTTGGAAGAATTAGATTTGTTAAAACACATTTTCTACTTATAAATCATTAAATTAAAAATGCATGTAAATATAGTTACAATTGTAGTAAGTTAAGTAAATTGATTGCATAACTTTCTTGTGGTAGATGTGACTTGTTTACTTTGGCGTTTTATTGACGTGTTTCTGCGGTTGAAACACTTGTTGAGCAATTATATGAGGGATGATACTTTTTACTTCCTTTAATATACCCTCTTATGATTATTCATGTTTTTATTAGTTTTTTTTTCCATACTATAACTGCAAAATCAATAATTTGACGTTTTTTAACCTATCAAAGTAAGTTAAGCAAGTTATACAAGAATGAACTCATTTTTTAAAAGTCAGTTTAATGCAATTTAAGTTGTCTTAAACATCCTAAAAATGTAAGGCAGCCACTTTTTTATAGTATAGTAGAAAAGAGGATAAAATGATCAGTTTGCTCAGTTTAAGCTGAGGCATCATGCCTCAAAAGAGCTCAAAAACATTGTTTTTTTTTTCTTTTAAATACATTTACAACTTTTTTTTACTGCATTAAAAAAAATCTGGTTCCTTATAACCAGGTTTTATACGGCTTTGCGACTTTCGAGTGATATCCAGGTCAAATACGAGTAATGCTGGTATATTCCTCTTGACAAGACAGGCACACAAAAATTAGTGACAATTATGACTTAATATAGGGGTTATTTTTTATTTTGTTTATTATAAAATACAAAAGTTTTCACATATTACATAAACATATGGACCAAAGATTCCTTAACAACCCAGAGTGTTCTTGTCCACAGCATACAACAGATATACATCTGGTGTTTAAATGTGAAGTGTTTGCCCTTTAACCTCTTGCTTCTGACTTAAAGTATCATTAAATGAGCCGTGAAGACGTCCCTAGAATCAATTTAGTTAAAATTTCCAAGAAGTTTCAGTAAAATGTAATCTTTAAATGTCACTGCCTGCCAGTTTCACTTTGGTGTTCATGCATTATAATACAGTTATTTCAAGTGTTTATAACTACACAATGCCAGCAACACAATGTCAATGCACTAATGGTCCTCTTCTGAATTAAGAGGTCATCTGTAATTGCCATGGGGTCAGAACACCAGTCAACGTTCAAAGGCATGACTCTGAAAACACACGACCTAGACCCGCTTGGACGTGAAATGGCAAAAGCTGCCTCGGAGACACATACAGTACAACAGTTACAAGCCTTAAAACATTCAATAATAAGGTGCTTTTAATTTCAAACCGGTGCCTACGTGTATGTGTGGTTTATGACAGTGTTTTTCGACACTCGAACAGAAGAGGATAAATCTGCTCCACGGCAGATGCCACAGTCTGAACATTTGGTCCTAGAGAGAGGGAAAATGGCCATTAAAAATAAGATCCAACATTAGTTCGGCTCGTCTTTATGCTAAACACAAGAAAGCAGGTGGTCACTTTCATAATTTTGACATTATTAAATGTCAAAATTATTCTTAAATACCAACCATCAATTTAAAACAACCTCAAACAATGCAAAAATATTAAGAACTGAAAAATACAATATTAAAAATAATAATTATTATTATTACAAAAGCTGAAATGTTTTTATAAATATCAAGGTAATATACGTCCAAGTGATCTGAGGGCGCGGGCGCTTTGTGGCTGTGGTTACAAGAGGTAAAAACGATATAAATACTGTTTGTTATTGCCATCAATATGTACTTACATTTACGAGTCATTAAATCATGTTTAATTTGGACTTCTCTGTGCATGCTCTTTGAGGTGGTGACCATAGACCTCCATTATATGACTGACAGACAAGATCGGTTTGACTGAAAAATGTCAAAATTGAAACTACTGCGGAAACAAAGACACCTACATCTTGGATGCCCTTGAGGTAAGCTAAAACGCATCAAAAATTAATTTCAAAGTGAACTATCCCTTTAAGTAAAAAATCATCTAAATAAATAAAATGTAGCTGAAATATATAAATATAATTTAAATGATGCCTTTTGCACTTTTAACAACATTGAGTCTCTAGTGATTTAAAACATTTACTCAAGACTCAGAGCATCAGACCTTTATAGTCTGCATAGCATGAATCCTGCGGGCTGTCATTAATATAATATGGCTAAATAATCTAGGAATAATCCTTAAAATATGTGACTAATGCAATAATCTGTATGAGCTCTATAGACGCCTGCACTGAAAAGGTGAGAATTCACTGAGAAGTCATTACATACCGAGGGCTGGCATTGTATTAAAAGGATCTTCAACTGTCTAGATTTTTTGCAGCACATTCCAGACAAAACCCTGTTTACGGTAGATAAAATGATACTGAGTGAAAGGTGTGCGAGTGATTTACCTGTAACAGTGATACTGCCCGTGGAAAACACCTGCACTGTACTCCTGAGGTTTTTGATTCTGTATGTCGCAGCAGGATGGAGCTCGGGTTCATAGCTAAAAATACATACAGACACAAACAAAGTGGTGAGACCCCTGCAATCCAGCTGCAGGAGAACATGTGAGATTGCTCAATGCCGCCGCATACACCATTTCACCACTAGAGAGCACTGTTCCCTTTTTTAGACTCTGAAGGTTCCTTTAAAGCTGGCGTTAACATCCATCTCAAGTGGTCATAGGAGGCACATTAATGTTCACAGCTGGTATTAACATACATCTCAAATGTGTCTCCTGTGACCACTTGTGACTGAATTTTATAGAGAGGAAGGTCTCCAATTTCATCACTTTCATCACTTTATTTTGCACTGAGCATTTGTCAGTTTGCCCAAAATAGATGTTAATACCCAAATCAACAGGCATAAGGACAAAGTGTACCTACTATTAAAATACATTATGATCCATTGTATGTGTAGATGGAGAACACCCTGGGAGGTCTTACCTGGCAATGGGACGATTATTTTTAGTGAACTCAATGAGACGGATTTGAAAAGGCAGGGAGCACACAGCCAACACATTGACAACCTTAAACTCCGAGAACCTCACCTGCAGATGTGAAAATTCGTTTTTAATCATCATTCAGAAGATCTACAAAGCAGTTTACAAAATTGTCAAGTTGCTATTAATCCATTTAGACACCTTGAATCCAATCTTCTGCAGACAGCGGGCCAATCGGCGAGCTCCCAGTTTGGCTTCCTCCTCACTAAACCAAAATAAACATACAAGAAATTGACCAACTCACCAAAACAAACAGTATCTAATAAGACAACTGCAATTTTAGAAGTAGCACAAACAACTCTTCCACATTTCTGAGAATTGAAAAGGAGATTTTATTGGGACCTTGTTGCTCCAGTGCAAATAATTTTCCCTGATGACCATATAGAGGCAGTGATACGTGGTTTTCGCAGCTTCATCAGGACTTTCTGGAAAAATATCCACAGAACATAAGCAACAACAAGTGTTAATGATTAGCCATATCCTGATTAATACTGCTGATACTGACGATCTCAGGCAAAGGGTGAAAACAACGCTGATGCCACTTTCCATGAATTGTGTACATGCTAGTGACCTATTACAACTTGAGGAACAAAATGTATGTTTTTTTAGTTGTTGTTATGCAAAACTACTAGTCTAGACATGTTAAAACTATTATGTAACAGACCTGATAGTCTTAAAAGAAAAAAAATAACACTCTTCTTATGGCATGGCATCTCATTCTGTTATTTTATTTCAATTCATCAAGCACATTTCATCTCTATTACCTATTGTAAGAACAATCCTCAAACAAACATTTTGTTTTTAATTTAAGGGAGCACATATTAAATGTTGGCAAGAAGGTAACTGACTATTTGATGAAAAAAAAATTGTTTTAGACCCTGTGAACGCGGTAACTAATGGTTTCACGCTAATGTATGTGATCTAAAACATCTGACTGTCTAGACTTACTCCCACTTCTGGCTTGTAGATGACATTAGTCCCTTCTAGGCCGATGGTACGCAGGTTTAGATGGCACCTGGTTCTGAAGACAGATACGACATTGGTAATGATGATATCAAGGGCCACATCATTACTGGGTTCCATGGAGCCGCTGTAGATGTTTTAGGCTTGACAACCCCTTTACAGATGCATGTCACGTTACAAAACACAACCTGCAGAACACATAAACATATTGTTTTGCATTACATGTAGAATTTAGCAGAATATAACTTATGAATTACACATCTTAGATGGTGGTAAGGTGGTGATTTATTAATGATCTAAGACCAATGTCCCCAAAACAAAGGCACTTAACAACAGCTTTGCCATAGGGAATGATCCCTGTAGTGAATACACTGTAGGTCACTTTGAATTAAAAAAAAAAACAAAACAAAACAATTGTTAGTATATGCAAGTGGAAAAAGGAACTATGCAAATGTAGCTGCGATGCAAATCAGCCAATTAGTTTACATCTTCAGCTTTCTTTTTAAAGTAAAATGAAGGTGCACACAAAGCACTGGCACGGAGATCACAAGACAAAAACAGTACGCCATGCCATGATCATAACTTTATCTCAGCACAATTTATTCATTCATTCAATAAAGACATTTATACAAAGCAACGCATGCAATTCATCTGCAGGAGACAATAATATTAGACGTGCATGCTAGCTGTTTCAGCTCAAAGAGTAAATAACGGAGCAGCGCTGTTGAAAATAAAACATCGTAGATTAATATCCACGCGACAGTGATTATTAATAAGGTTTAACAACACAGAGTTTTGGTTATTTACTAAACGAATAGCAAACATATAACCTACGCTAATAAAAGTTTCACTTACTTGAGTGATATGGGGCGCTAAAATGGTGTGTCCGACAGAATTTTCTGCTATAATGTGGTAAGACGTTTTTAAAACAATTATATGAATGTTTAAAAATCTATATGAATAAAATGAATGGTTGGGATAGCACAAAAAGTAAACAAAAGCGTCAACACACATACAACAGTCAACCGGCGATTGTTGTCATGGATGCCTTAGTTCCTGCGCGAGAAACTGTCGATTTAACACGCTACAGCGCCCCCAAACGGATGGGAAGAGAACAGTGACATCATTTCACAGACTGTTTATAAACATAAACATTATTTTGTGCCAATAGTCGAGTTTAAAAAATTTATAGCTTGATCATGATATTAAATTTAATGTTAAAATACCCCTCTCTTAAGGGATTGTTCACCCAATATGAAAATTCGGTGAGACATTTATCCGCAAACTTTATACGCTGTTAGTTTTTTAAATAGCAACATTTCTACCAGAACTTAATTCTTTCAAATGTATTATATTTGAATACATTAGAAAATAGATTACAATAAACAAAATAAAATGTATCTTTAAAAAACTTTACATATATGTCCTAAACTAAAACGATAAAACATAATATTAAATTAATAACATTTTTCAAATAAGCTTTCATCCTTGTCAGTATGTTTTGTCTATATACAATTTTGTTTTTAAATCAGGCAATATCAAAGTCATCCTTCATTCTAAGGGTCCTCTTTCCATTTAACCCACCTGCGTCCTAATTAGAATACTCTCCGTCCTAAATAGTATTCGAAAATAGAATAGTAAAAAAAATTATACATTCTCTGCTGCGGTTCAACACCACCACCATCACCACCTCAAAGCAACAGGTGAGTTTTATAGTTTTAAAAACATTTTTTATAAGTGTCTGTGCTTATTTTCATTGCCACAATGTTTATGTCAAATCCATCACGCTGTTTTATAATTACTCTAAAAATGGCGGCATATAAAAGTAGTTTGACGGTTTTTTTAATCTGACGTTGTTGAACCATATTAAGTGATGGACATGGAGACACACATTTTGTAAAGAATTGAAAGAGGCAGGAGTTTGCACCCCAACATATGTGAATTCCTTTGAACATGTTGAACTAATTCATCCAAAATAATTGCTTGATAAATAAACACTCTCTTACTATCTTCTCTATACTTAGTGACAATTGTACATTGGACATCTGTCCGTGAGCCCCGAAAGAATCGTCCAGCATTGCATTGTGTCCGACACCCTTTTTTTTCTGAGATATTATTCACAGCTTTCCACTGCAGTGTTTATTTTGTCCTGTCTCAGGTCCAGGTTTAAGGGGGTCAGCAGCTTTTGTCTGAAGTGGACACATCTGGACAGAATGCACTTTTAGCGTTTTTTTGGTTTTTGGAAAGGTAAATGTAGAATTGTAGAAGCCACTCTGGCATGAGAAAAGGATATTAGGGTTTTCAGCTGTCAGTGTTTTTAATGAATGAACTCATGACGCCTATATTACACTCTGAACCAACCTCAGATAAAGTCTTGATTTATATGATAGCCTGCGACGCTATCAGTAAGGCTCCCTGGTAGAAATGCGATTTTACTTTCATCTGTCCCTGTTTTTTCATTCGGACGTGTTTACAAAGCCATTCTGATTTTACTAATTTGGGCTCGCTTGAACTCCAAGACCCTTGACTCCAAGTCCAAACTGGATGTTTCCCAAGCAAAACAGCACAATAGCTTCAGAGTGATTCAGTGCTGTTGTTTGGTTCCTCCTTGGTTACCAGATAGGCTTTGTGAAATCTCAAGGGCCTCTCTGGCAGAAATATACTGAAGTAAATAAAATAAATTGTGTGTGGAAAGCCCTGTAGAGATGTCCAGAGCTGTTTACTATAAAGCCTGAGATTTAAAGCAGGTTACGGCAGTGTCAGACCACAAGCGATGTCCGCCGCGCCCCCTGCCTCACTGCAACTTCAGAGACTTAAGTGTGTTTATAGACTATAAAATAGACTTTAGCATCATTGAAATTCTCTTCCTGAGAGAAATAATGCACTGTTCATTAAGATAGAAGATACATAAACAGACAGAACAGGCAGAGTAAACACATTCTCCATCACTCCCTTGCTCTTCGGTGAGCCCGACCACCAAGATCCTCTCGGATCTTCTGTCCTCCTATCCGCTCATCTTTTGGATGGGGGAAAAAAAAACACGAAACGGCCGTGGCTTTTACTCCAGTCGATTCCAGAACCATAATTCTTGTTTACGGCGCTGGAGGTCAGAAAAAGGAAGTGCTATCACTGTTATCTCCTCTGCCAAACAGCATAAACAAGACTCACTGCCTTAATGCCAGCATTATGCACCATTTGCATATTATGCTATAAAGAGGACCTTCACGATCGCTCAGAACTCGGGTCGGAGGTTAAGAAAGGGTCGGATCGGTTGGAAAGTGTTTGGGGTTAGATGAGGGGCATTGGACTGCGTACGCTTGCAGGAGGATGTGAGTTCTGGAACCCTTTAGAACCCTTGTAAAAGTAAAATCAAACGCATCTGGGCGACTCTTTGTCTAGTTTGAAGACAGAGATGCTGAAACGCCATGTCATATTAAACATTGTTTGCACGGTTGGATGTGCTGCTGAGGTAATGAGGGTGATTTGTAAACAAGGAGGGGTGGAGCATGACCTCCACACTGTGTTTACATTGGGCAGAAATCACAGGAACCAAACACTGGGATTGTTGAGATACAGTAATGCATTCTGGGTATTGATACGCGTTGGGGAGCAGCCATCTCAGATATTCTCTTCTTTACAGAAGAAAATGCTTTTGGCCTTGTTTTTACTGCTTTATCTCAAGGACTTTCAGGTACATAAATGAAGTAATGTGCATAAAGCCACTTATAGTAATCAGGTCTTCCTTTGGACACCATAACAGGAATAGGCGTAGAGTAATTTCACAAATTTTGATCAAGTGGGTAAAGGTCACCCAGTAACGTGAAGTTAACATGAGGATAATCGGATACTTATTGTGCACTGACTGTACAGTACTTTTGGGAGGAATTTTATTTCATATGTTTATTTTGTTTTATTTTAGGCCATACTTTACCCAAAACTGAATTAGAAAACCCTTTAAATATATATATATTTTTTTAAATCAAATGTAAAATTTCTGATAAACATTAGCATTACAATTAATTTTTATTTTCGTTTTTTAAATTTCATTTGTAAAAAAAACCAAAAAAAAACTGTTTGATAATTTCCTACAACATTTTACACGTTGATTTTGTGCAAATACTATAAGTCGGCCAAAATGTGTTGTTTCCAGATAACTTTTAAATAAAGGAGGGATTTATGGAAAAACTTCCCATGCAGCTTGTGAACAATTGTGAGACTTCTCAGATCTCTGCATCTTTATCACATCTGGCAATGCAGAAAAGAGAACCATCTGAGCAGGACGACAGTGCAGGACAAAATGAGATAAAAGAGAGAGAAAGACAGACACACACACACACCTGCTGTATGCACTGGTTTATTTTCTACAAGTGATTTAAAGTCAGTAGATTTATGCACACTAGAGTGTCTGGTGTTTCAGCACTAAGCCATAAAAAGAGTGTGTGTGTGTGTGTGTGTGTGTGTGTGTGTGTGTGTGAACAGACTCCGTCTCAGTCGTAAAAACACAGTTCTGGGAACTTTCATATGTTTACATCGTCCATTCATACCAGCTAAATCACACACATGTTCACAAGTCAGACGCTAAATGCTGTGTTCACTTCAATTCAGTCATTTGCATATATATATAAATTTGCAATGTGAATTTTTAAAATTTTCACCAAAAAGAATTGGCAAAATAATGATTCGGTTTTCAAACAGGTTTCTGCCATTGGTCGACCAAACGGATGGCACCGCCCCAAACTCACGCCATTGGTTGAGCCAATGTTGCTGTTGTTGGTCTGGTTGGGATGTTCAAACAAACAGAGCAATGTTTTTATAGCAGCAGAATGTTTACACTTTTCGGGACATCGGCCTATAAATTGCTTACTTGTGGTTCTCTAGCCATATTAAGTGCACAGAAGAAAGTGTTTTAACACTAATTATAATTCTAAAATATTTATTACGGTATTTTCCAAAGACAGAGCCACTGATTTTAATGACGCCTCACCTGCCACTGCAAATATTTGCCCCTGCCACCGCTTCTCTGCATTTCGTCTAAATTCCCATTAGTAGGAAGTTGATGCCTGGCACAGGTGGGGATGGAGGGGAAGAGGTCAGCTGATTTCCATGGAGATGAAGTGCTTGGGTGTGGTGCTGTGGATGTGTTTGGACTGAGCCAGAAAGGCAGAGAAGATGTGTTTATAAAGACTAGCCTCTCTCATCACAAACACCTCTCTCTTCTTCTCTCTGCCTCTCTATCTTTCTCTCATCCTCTCCTTGAGATAAATAAACTGATAAAAAAGTGAGGGGGAAAGGCCATGACGTCAGTGTGGCCCCTAAAACTGTGAGTGATGTCACAGCTCTCCCTGACCTCTGCTGTCACTCAGGCTGGAGTGTTTTATGTGAGGGCTTCTCGTCTGAGTTCAACTGCTCAAAAAATAACAAAGCTGGATGAACTAAACGTACTACATCTTGCGGAGTGGAACTAAACATGAGTTTGTGCCACGTATACACACTGCAAAGTTTTGCGAGTGACTACAGTGTTGAGTTAAGGTTCTGTGTGTGGTTTTCCCCAAACTCGTGATAGTTTGCGTTGTAATGCATATTAATATTTATATACAAAACAAATTTGCATACATATAATGGCATAAATAATAACATTTGTTATTATTGGCAACATATTCATAATGGCTTGTGTTTTTTTGTAGTACTTTAATGATCATGTAGATATTATTGTGTCAAAAAGCTGCAATTAATTACAAATTGGTTCTACATATCAGTTATCAAACACTTAGATAGTTCACTTTGAAATTAATTTTTGATATGTTTTAGCTGATCATTGAATCATGTTTAATTTGGACTTCTCTGTGCATGCTCTTTTAGGTGGACCCCATAGAACTGCATTATATGACTGACAGACACCAACGGATTGACCTAAAAATATCAAAATTGAAACTACTGCTGAAACGAAGACACCTACATCTTGGATGCCCTTGAGGTAAGCTAAACATACCAAAAATTAAATTCAAAGTGAACCTTTAAACGTAAAGTGATTTGTATCAGTCATAAAAGGGCAATATCTGTCAATCTCTAGTTAGACGTTAATCACGTGTAATCAGGTTTTGATAATGCACATTCACAATGTATATAACAACCTATGCTCTTTTTTGTTGTTGTTGTTAAATGAAATTAAAACTTTATTCTGCAAGGGCGCATAAAATTTTATGTTTATGATTGCTTGTTTTTTACTAAGTAGCTCGCTGTAACATTCTAGCACATCTTTGTATTACACTGTTAACCCTGTTTGAAACCTAGGGTTAAAAGTGGTGTTTACCCTGTACTAACCCTGGTCTTTATTTAAATGTTCACCCTGGGTTAAATGTAGTGTGAAAAATGTTTGTGTGCAGTTTGCAATTAAGCACTTTGAAGAAGAGTGATGACTGTATTTAGCAGCAGTGTGTACGTGCCCAACCTCTGTTTGAGTCACTATATTTAAGATAGATAGGTTAGATGGTTTGTATGTCATGACATAATACAAAGTTGCTAGTAAGTGACCATCATCACGCATATGAAGTGTGAGTGTAATCCCTCTCTGGCAGGGATTGTACAAGATTCTTTGTACTGGAAGTACCAAAATATCAGAGGTCTGATTACCCCCAGTGAGTGACTGAGGAGGTAAGACAGTACAGATAAGAAGGTGAATGACTGTTTGACCTCAGACACATGCGTCACTGTCTGCTGTGGTAAAGTGCACATGTAATGAGAGTGTGTTGTGTTTTAAGGGGGTTGTGTATTGGAGTTTTTCTTTTATCCGTACAATTAGAATTCAATTTATAATGAATGCTGGTGATACTTGGTTAATTTCTGAAAGATTGTTTTTGGTCTCTCTGTTCCAGCTTATGACCTTTATGCTCTCTCTGTGTGTTTGTTTATGTGTTTTGTATTTGTGTGTGTGTGCATATTTTAATGTTGTTCTGTGGGAGTCAGCCAAAGGCTGGACAGTTTTAGGAAAAATATTCTTAGAAACGAATTCTTCATCATTGTCATGGCAGCCCTCATTAGAAACCATACCGATCCTGAGCATAACGAACGTAACGGTCAGATGACACAATGGGCTCTATGCACAACTGCACTACTTCCTGAACTTCAGCCAGCTCCTTGTTTCCTGTCTATCATTATTGGACAATTTGATTAATTCAGGTGTGCTTGACCTCAGTAGTCACGGCAACAATAATCAAACACACCTGAATTAATCAATGTGTCCAATAATGACATACAGGAAACAAGAAGCTGGCAGAAGTTCAGGAAGTAGTGGAGTTGTGCATAGAGCCTATTCACCTCTTAGATCTGAGGATGTTATTAAAACTCAAAACCATAACCAATAAAAATCTGTCAAATATGTGACTGACCCCAGCACAGATTAATCATCAGACTCATTCACATGAGAGTTATATTTCTCCTCTTGAGTTTCATATCCTGTTACAATGCGTGGGTGACTAGATGAGTTCAGCAACCCTCAGCTCTCTCTCTCTCTCTGTCTCTCTCTCTGTGTATTTGCAAGCATTTAGGTGTCACAACATAGTATTACATCATACAGTATATATAAACACACATATGACTACTCTGAGTGTTTGACATGGTAATGGTTTGATAAGATTGATGTTTGGTCTTGGTGGAATTGATCTCCTGCTGGTGTTATTGCTGCTGCTGTAAAGTTCGGGACTTGCTACTGCCATTACATACACGACCAGCCCGTTCCCATTTCAAGGCGTCATATACTGTTGCTTTTGACAATGCGTATACATCCAACGCACATGGCACCCTTTAGCGTCAATATGAGACGCAGATATATATGGGCCAGAAGGCGCCTCCTAGTGGTCTAACCCTAACCCTACCCCAGACCTAAACCTGCCCATAACCAAAGCATGTTATATTGACGCTAAAGGGTGCCGTGTGTGTCGGATTTAGACTCATTGTCAAAAGCGTCACTATATGACGCCCTAGGATGAGAATGCGTTGGCACAACACGTGTGGGACTTGATTTTGTCGGAAATTGCAAATTGATTGGATGGTTGTGGTTTGCTGATGTCATGTGAGTGACAGGTTTTCCAGCCCTCACACAAGTAAACACGTCATCAGTAGGGCTGTCAAACGATTAATCGCATCCAAAATAAAAGTGTTTACATAATATATGTGGGTGCACTGTGTATAATTATTTTATATATATATATATATATAAATACACACACATGCATGTATATATTTAAGAAACATTTTCATGTTTATACTGTATATTTGTATATAATTTATAATGTATTTAAATATAAATATTTTGTATATAAATAATATTTTTTCTTAAATATATATGCATGTGTATATACAGTATATATATATATATATAAAATAATTATACACAGTGCACCCACATATATAATGTAAACACAAATTTTTATTTTGGTATGCGATTAATAACGATTAATCGTTTTTGACAGCCCTAGTCATCAGAGAAAAGAAGGGATGATGCAAGAGGGAGGGGAAGTTATTTTGATTAAAGGTTACAAGGCACATGAATAAAAAAAAATTATGGGTACAGATAAATCATTTATATTGCAATTTTCCATAAGAATTGTCCATTTTGAAGCAATGAACAAACAAAGCAGTGTACCACATTTTAAGCAATGTACAAATGCAAATGTTTGCATTACATGGGCTGTTTTATCTTTGTGCTGGATTAATGCACCTGTGTAAATGTCATTAGGAGAGGGGGGAACTGCACTCTCTTTTTACAGGCTTTGATACATTGCCATTTTCTCTCTCTTCTCTGTTACAAGAGAGCTTCCCTAGAAGAGGATTTGTTTTAGGCGACTAAAATAGGCTAAACAAATGATTCATGTTCTCTGCTTCCCTTAGAAACTCTTTCTCAATGAGAACAAGATGTTTAGAAAGCAATGAATGGAAAAAAGATGATTGTAAAAGTTGGATTTTCCAATTTAGTCTCAATCAAAGCCAGATCTGTTGTCATAATAACTTGCTTGCTTTTTTGCTTGCTTAAGCATTCGTTCTGTCCACCATCTTCTCGTTTTATTTTACCTTCTCTCTCATATAAGGAGCACTTTCATAGCCAATGTCTCTGATAACTGATCCATCATGCTGAATGTGTATGTGTGTGTGGGTTAAAAGTTATCTGCCCAGCTGTGTATGAATGAGAGACTGCACATATGCATTATCCCAGTCTCAGACACCTGTGTGTGTAGACGAGATAGATGAATGAGAGACTGAATAAGGAAAAAGACACAAGGGAAGCGCATATATATACGTTTATTATCTTTAATCATGTGAAAAATAGATAAGAGCTATCAAACTGTCTGTAAAATGATAGATTGAAAGCTTTCTTACACAAATACACGTGCATGCAGACTCACCACATCCACTCCAACTGTAAAACACTCCTTATTTCCTTTCAAACACTTCTCTTTTGTGTCAAACAGGTCTTGTATGCCAAACCCAAATACAAATCTGTGAGGCATTTCAATTAGATTAAAATAGATAATGTTTGAGATAAACATGAGCAACAAAAAGGAACAAGGCTAAAAGATGCAGAGAACTCTTAGAGGATAGAAATAGACACACGCTTTGAGAGATAGTTTGACTTTTGACCCAAGGAGGTTTCCTAAGAAGTGTAGCTCAAACACTCAACTTGTTTTCTTTCCGCAACAGACTCTTGGCCTGAACTCTGTTCACCATCTTAACGGAAAGACGATGCATTTTGGAGACATCAAGCATTTTTGTGCTTGTTTGGAAAAACTCTGACCGGCTGCACTTTGAGTGAATGTGTGGATGAATCAGATAAACTAAGTTTGAAATCTGGCCATGATGCAGATTTACTGCGCAAGTTATTCACTGACAGTTATCAAAATATTTGGCAGGATACTGCAGTTATGCTGAAGAGAAACTAGAGTGATGTTTAAGGGGAAAAATTCACATGTTGGCAATGTATTTGAAAGATTTTTTTGGGTGGATTCATTTCAAGGAGGAAAGCTTATGTTTGGAGCAGGTTGTACTCTCGAATCTCCTTCGAGCTTGAGTTCAATTCCGTCAAATTTAACATCACGTCATTGGTTGTTTTGTTACCGATCGGCATTGAAGTCATTGACTGGCGTGATAGACAAACATGTACACTGTAAAAAAAAAATATTTTCAAGATTTGGTATCACAACATTTTTTCTTTTGTCAAATCAACTTAAATAATTTATTTAGTTCAGATAACTTATTATTTTGAGTTTCTGATGATTAAATCTCCTTCATTGTATTAACTCACTTTTTCCAGTTTTAAGGCAACCAGGTTACTTAATTTTTTAAGTTAAACCAACAATATTTTTTTTTACAGTGTACTCATGTTTGAATCAAAGATTTTTTTGTGAATAATGATGACAATTTCTTCCTTTTGCTCACACAAGTGTGTCTTTGATTTTGAAGAGTTTTAGTGCACACATTATGATAATTTTATAGTGCTTTTTCCTATTTAAAAAAAAATCAGTTACAGGAAAAAGCAGTCTGGATAGTCTACAAAATATCTTGTTTTGCGAAAGGTGGGTTTGGAATGACAATTTTCTTTTTTATGTGTAAACTGTTCCTTTAAGAGACAACAGCAACTATCTACCGGTAGGTGTGTGAATGTGTATGTCATTAGCATGAGTGTTACTCCACACTGTATGAGTTCAACTTCGTTCATCAGCTAAATTCTGTCATGTTTACAGTGTGAGAGAAGGATGAAAGGACCATGGGGAGGAATCGGAAAATGTATAAGGTGTTTATATGTATCTGAGTGTCTGTCTGACTATGTTGAGTGCATGTGTATGTGAGGGAGTGAGAGAGAGACTCATTATACATGAATCACTCCGTCTTGAATATCCCAAAGTGTTGGCGTTAAATAAAACGTCTCAATCATCAGTCATCGCTCACCTCATCTCTGTAGAGCAAAGCTCAAATACTTAATGGACGTAGCTTCAGTTCCATAGAGAGAGCGTTTGTGAACATGGGAAGTGTAGCACCTGCAGCTGGTCTCTTGAGAAGCAGACACACACTTAACGCTGTGCTAGACGGACAATAAACAAAGATAAAAATGTAAATGGCGCCAACTAAACAAAATGGTAACAAATATGTTCGAAGGAAGAAGAGATTTCGCAGTTTAGCTTTTTAGGGTCACTTGTAATGACATTGCATTCCGGGGTAAGAACAGATGGAGATAATGAAAAACTGGAGAGGACGAAAGGGGCGGAAAACAAAGGGCAGCGATTGTGTTTTAATGACCCTCAATCCTCAGTTACTCCACACCTAAATGATGTATGGCTTTACTTAGCTCTACTTAAGTGACACAGTTACCTAAATCTGACAAAACCACCTTTACGTAAAACAATGGTTTATGGGTCACTAAAGTAAGTGACTGTTTTTACAGTATTGTATTGAACATTTGTGTGTGTTTATGTATGTGTGGTATTCCCTATACGTTATGAGGACCAAATGTCCCCACAAGGATAGTAATACCAGTACATTTTGACTTTGTTTGGGGAATTTTTTTTTGTCCCCATGAGGAAAACAGCTTATAAATCATTATAAATGGTGTTTTGTAAATCTAAAAAGAGAAAATTCAATTCAAATTTATTTGTATAGCGCTTTTCACAATACAAAGCAGCTTTACAGAAAGTGCGTTTCATAGATTTGCATTTCATAGAAGTGCATTTCATAGATTTTATATACAGTTAGTTTAACATTCTGTTTACAGTTATTCAGAATATACATTTTGTACAATATAAAAATCATTATGTCTATGGAATTTACCCATAAATCACTGTGAAACCAGTGCATGTGTAATAAAGTACATTATTGATTGATAGACTTTGCTGCTTGCTGCAACATCATCTTGAACCATTGCCCACTTTGATGCACACAGGGTTCACACACACACACACACGCCCCCCAGAGACCACTTCTCTCTCCTCGTGTTCCTTCCTGTAGTAACATCCTTTTTGGAAGACATTAGAGCGCATTAGACCAACCCCATCTGACAGAGTGATGAAGGATTTTCAAGTGGCAGTTTTGGGGGTTCAGTCTCTGCTCTGACCCTCAATCCAAGAGATTTACATATTGCAGTCCATTGAAAAGCTCAATATATGACGCATATTCAGATCTTACCACTTTAAATTGAGTTTTAAAGGAATAGTTCACCAAAAAAATTATATTTTGTCATCATTTACTCATCCTCATGTCCTTCCAAACCCAAATGGCTTGCTTTCTCCTTGAGAAAACTAAAGTCCTGCGGTTTTCCATGTAGTTACTATAGAGTTTTGAAGCTTAAAAATGACACAAAAGCAGTATGAAAGTATTGGTTTTTGTGATTTCAAAGATACGTTTCCCAAAAGCATGCAAGCCTAAATCGTAGACCTACAATATAATTAGAATTACAATGCATTCGAAGGATTACGAACACAAATGAAGATATTTTTGATTAAATTTGAGAGGTGGATCAGTGCTACATAGGCTCCTAAGGGACTGAAACTTGATGGCCCAGTCGGCTCAACTATAGGAATGCTTTTTGTGCGGAAATAAAACAAAAATAACAACTTTATTCGACTATTCCTTTTCATTCTTCTGGGCCTGAGACGAGAATTCAAGAGATTTCCACGACGCATGCGCGAGAATTGCGATCTTCTTCAACTACTTCAGTTCAATTCTCGCGCATGTGTCGTGGAAATCTCTTTAACTCTCGTCTCAGGCCTTCAAGGAAGAAAAGGAATTGCCAAATAAAGTCGTTATTTTTGTTTTATTTCCGCACAAAAAGTATTCTCGTCGCTTGACAAACTTATAGTTGAGCCGACTGGGCCGTCAAGTTTCAATCCTTTAGGAGCCTATGTAGCAGTGATCCAGCTCTCAAATTTAATCAAAAATATCTTCATTTGTGTTCCGAAGATGAACGAAGGTCTTAAGTGGTTGGTAAAGCATGGGGGTGAGTAATTAATGACTTAATTTCCATTTTTGGGTGAACTAACCCTTTAAGACGTTTTAATCCAAACCTAGAGCGTGGAGGGGAGCAGTTTAAAGGAGGGACTCCATTTATTAACTGATAGGCCATGTGGATGGAAATCTATAGAAAATAAAACGAAAGTGTTTTTGTGTGTGAGAACAGGGAGGCAGTCATGTGCAGTATCATAACGTAGGAGTTCGAGACATATTGCATTTGAGGCAGTCATCATGTCCTCTCTATCACTGCAGCGATAGGGCTTCTCCCCGGCTTGGCGGAAACCCGGCGGACTCCAGTCTGCCTTTCTGCCTGGTTATCAGCTCCACGCCGTTAGCTCAGCGCCGCAGAAGCCCAAGAGAGCTCCATCTGAACCATACTGATATCTAGGCTTCCTGCAGTGGGTCAGAACCAAGCTCACAACTGATCACTACCATTAAGATATTTGGCAGGCCAAGCTTTCAGGCTAATTTTTGGTGATAAGACAGTGTGAGGAGTGAACGTGGGAGCACACGCACACATGTATAAGCGAAGAACCCATCACATTAAACGGTAGACATCAAGATAGGGCTTTAGCATTTCTATCGGGAAACAGACCCTTGACCTCTGATGAGGAGAAAAGAATGCTTCATCCATCCAAATCTTTCACACTAACATCTCCCTCCTCATATTTTATTGCATGATATTAATTCCTGTTTGCAGACATAAACAAGTGGTGTCAGGCTTGTCAAACAGACTGATGGAAGTATGATGCTGGAGTGTGTGTATGTGTGTTTGAGCTATGAGTCACAGATGCAGCATTACGAAACAAGCAGCACAGAGCCAGCTCTCTTCCTCTCATTATCCCGCTAATGGGCCGACTGGCAAAAACACAGCCGCTAATGTCAGGAAAAATCAGAAGTACAGTATGTGTGAGTGGAAAACAGAAGTTTGTGAGTGTTTGTGCTGGATTATGCCTGTTTTTAGACTCATTTCGACTTGTGTACTGTCTAAGGACAAACATATGAGGAATATTTCTTGTTGAGACACTGTATGCATTGAGTTTAAGTTCCAGGTAGATCTTAGGTATGAAAAATAAATAATGAGGGTGTTAATATGTGGTTGCTAAGGTATTCTGAACAAATTTAGGGCATTACAAGGGCATTACGTGCTTTAGGTGGTTTCTATAGGCTACATTTCTATATATCTGAAGCGGCTCTTCCACAGCCCAATAGGGAAGGTGTGAAGAGAACGACAGGATCTTTTGAACACATTAGTGGAGTTTTGCTGGGAAGTTTGGGGGTTGTTAGCCTCACTGGTTTGTACTCTCATCCTGATGATAACACACTCTCTGTGGACACGGAAACCTTTAGCTTTATAAATTGTGCTGGCTCTGCTCATATGAAAATATGTCCCATGTGACTCCCTCCCACAGTAACTCTCATCCAAAGATTGTGTCCTTCCATTTCTGTCTCTCTCTTTCTATTCGTCCCGCTCTGTCTCTATCATAATTACACATGTTCACATAGTATGAAATTTCATGCACCTGGTGAGTTTGAGCATGTGCGCGCATAGACTTTAAGCGATGAGAAGAGGAGCAGTAGGTTGAGTGTGATGAAGCTCATATAGAGGAGAGAGTCGTTTATCTCTGGCTGTGTGAGAGAGATATAACGTAAATAACCTCAGCCTCACACGATCGATTTATCAGACCCTCGGCTCAATCTCACAAACCGTCCCATAAACACAGCTTTGGGGTCACCCCACATCTGTCCGGCCTGGCCGTCCCCACATGCACAACTTCAGGATGAACCTATAGAGTGGGAGCGTTAGTGAGCCTGCCTTCCTTTTATATAAACATATCTTTAAAAGAACTGCTTGGTGAGAATTATTACATTTTTAACTGTTTTCCTACCTCCTGATTGGATGAACCGCCAGACACGGACAATGTACCTTGTAAAAATTCCATTCACATAATTTCAATTATTGTGTGTGTGTGTATATATATATATATATATATAAATAATAAAAATTAATAAAAAAATTAATTAATAAAAATATTTAAAAAATATCAAAATATTAATTCTGCATAATAGTATGACAAATGTTTGAATATTAAAATGTTAATATGTTAATTATATGTATATTTAAAATATAATTAAATTCTGTTACATATTTAATATAATTAAAAATATATTAACATTTGAATATATATTGGAATGTGTCTATACATCTAAAAAGAATGTGTTTGTCTCTCTCTCTCTCACACACACACATATATATAATTAATAATTTAATAAATTAAATTCTAATACATAATATAATTAATACTATTTTAATATATGTAAATTTAAAAATATTATTAAATTCTGCATTGCACTCTGCAAATATTATTACAAATATTTTAATATTAAAATGTTAATATATTTTAATTATATGTATATTTAAAATATAATTAAATTCTGTTAGAATTATTTTTTTAAATATAATTAAATTTATTAACATTTGAATATATATTGGAATGTGTCTATACATCTAAAAAGAATGTTTGTCTCGCACACACACACACACACACACATTATTTATTTCTATATATATATATATATATATATATATATGCACGTGTTTGTGTGTGTATATTTCCTTTCCGTGCACTTTGTCATCTAAAATTGGAATGTGTTTGTCTTATTATTTTTAATGTTTGTGTCTGCTTGGAAAAAATCACTGTTTTGACATTTTAGAAAAAGGAGTAGATACACCCCAAAGATGAATTAATGTTTCCATATTCATGCGAATTGTATTAAGTTACCATATTTATCATTGTTTATATTTATCGTTTTTAATTGTATTCTATCACCGTTTGACTTTAGAAAATCTTTCAGCAACACCTGCCAATGGCCTCCAGCAAGACTGTAGAATCTTCTACGTAAAGAATCGCCCTCGCAAAGTATTCTTCTCTTAAACATATGCACGTCCAGGGTTGTATGTCCTCCCTAAAACTTTGCGACAAGGCAAAACACTTGCATTCCGACTATGGACAATGACCTTGGGAGTTAGCAGCTCTAATGCAGGGGAGTAACACCGCCACTCCCAGCTTCCCTGCCCCAAAACACACACAAACACAAACACAAGCCACACACACATCCACAAATACAACACAGCTGCAAGACATCTTGATAATATCTGACAGCCGATCCATTCCAGGTCAGTGTTCATCCCAGACTGCTGCACTCCATGCCCTCATCTCTTTCCTCGCTTACGTCCATGTCCCTTGTGACACAGTAACCATCCTACAGGTCAGATGCACAGACATCACTGTATGATTATCTAAACAAAACAGCTACATCTTCGCTAACCCACAGATTTGTCTGGTACATTCCAAAGTATTGTATGTGTCAGGCTTCCTCTTTTAAAAACAAAGTCCTTAGGCAACATTTAAAACCACACGATCCATCTATATTAAACAGTTTGTCAGTTATAGAGTCTTTCATGAGGTGTTATGTTTTTATTAAGCGACTCCACAATGTTTGACCCAAGTGCTGCCTAACTGGATCATTTGTATTCAAGCCGGTAAATCAAAGTTTTTGCCTTGTTTTGTTATTCGAATTCATCTCTTTATTTTTATTTTTTTACCACTTAATTTTTGTTCCCTTCCTTGGGTTTAGTTCTGGCCTGGAAACACCATTTGTTAGACGCCACGTTGTAGCGAGCGTGTCGTTGAAGTACATGCAAGATTAAGTGTGTGTGCAGTTGCTGTTATCTGTCATCTTGCGAGTTGGGTGACCGCCTCTTCTGTTTATGTGTGTGTGTGTATCTCAGAGTAACAGTCGGTGTGTGTGTGCTTGAGCTCGAAGTCGGATGCGGACATGCGAGTGTCCAGTTTCCAGTGACCTTTGACCCTATAGAGCTAATTAGTGATATCCCCACTAACACCACTGAGAACATCACATTCTGTGGCATTTGTTCAATCATTTTTCATTTACAAAGACTGCCGTTCACCTGCTGCTGTCTGTCACCGTTACACTAGAGAAACAGAAAGACCGAGAGATCTTGCAGTCAGTGATTACAAAATCCTTTTAAAATTGATATATTATAGTCATTATTTCCATATATCACGTTATATTTGTATTAATTATTTTTAGCATACATAATTTAAAGATTTTTATAGATGACTGCTCAGTATAAAAATCAAGGTTATGGCCCACATACACTGTTTATTGTTACTGCTATTGTTAGTATAGTTCATACACTGTAAAATTATTGTTGGTTTAACTTAAAAAAGTAAGTAACCTGGTTGCCTTAAAATTGGATAAAGTGAGTTAATACAATGGAGATTGTTAATCATATCAAAAACTCAAAATAATAAGTTAATCTGAACTAAATAAATTATTTAAGTTGATTTGACAAAAGAAAAAATGTTGTGATAACAAATCTTGAAAATATTTTTTTTACAGTAATAATTGCCGAATTTGTTAGATCATCTGATTTGTATGAATGCAATAGGAACTGTAGCCTGTCTTTTTATCTTTCTGGGTTTTACTGTCGGTGAAGATGAGAGAGCTGAGTTTGAGAAAACAGTGGCTATTTTAAGCTCTTCACATAATGCTGCATTAGGACAGGACGATTAATCTTATATCCCACTTTTATTTTCTTTTGACCACCAGCCCACCCACCAGGGAGGGAAAGAGAGAGTCACATAGACTGTACGTGACCCTATTAAAATAAACTTTTAATATACCTGCACTGAGCATTCATCTGTAAAGGTTTTTTCAATTACTTCTGTTTAAGATTATTGAAAACAACTCTCCTTTGGTTTATCACACCTGTAATCTCTGTAAAATCGCATGTGCTCTTGCGAGAAACAAGATCCGCCCATTCATCTGTCAGGTTAATAAGAACTATGGCAAGGTTAAAATACCTTTGGTAATTTGCTGTGGCAGAGGGAGAGAAGAGATGCTGTTTTTAAGTCACCGGAACTGTGTAGTGTCAGAGGGCAGGACCCTGGAGATTCTCTCTCTCCTTCTTGGGTAATCTCTAAACTTGCAATTAGCATGCGTACTTTATTGTGCCTTTTGCAATTTTATGCATTCATTTAATCTGTGCGTCACTAACTAAGGATGATGGGGACTAATTAGCATGCTTAGAAGAGAGAGCAGATACCCCAGCGTGTGTCCTAGCAATCATCACCTGTTTTAAAACCACTCTTGAGTCGCCTTCAACCTCGCCACTCAGAGCTCGCCCAGATCGGGATGTTTAGGCTTGAATTAGTAGGTTGTATTAGAGACTGGTGTGGGGTACCATTAAAAAAGCAAAACATGGGGTTTGGGGACGCGGAGTATCCATTTCACGTGCCCCTCCGGAGGCGCCAGTGGGCCATTTGAGACGCTTCTCATGGGATCCTATTAGAGGGCATCGGTGCTGAAAGCTGCACGGACTCTCCCATGAGCAATGCGCGATTACGCGTGCGGTCATCACTGTACCATTTTATTATGAATCCCAGTGTTCCAGTGCGCGCAATTGTTATTTCCGGTCAGAGACCCACCATTAAAATCCTCAGGCAAATGCCACCTGACAACTGCACAAAAAAAAAAAAAAAAAAGCAGAGAGCAAGTGCGGCGGTACTGGCTGATGCTTAACGTGTAACAGTCATTTAGCTTTCCTTCTGTAATTTCCAAATGGTACAATTGCTATCAGGACAGGAACACGAATTACTTTAGTTTTAAAAATGTACAATTATATTTGAAATGTTCAGTTTTTATTATAATAATTATTATTATAACAATAACAATACATTATTAATAATGTAAAAACTATTTTGAAAAAAAATCCCAGATTGCATTAATAAGTGTGAACATAAATTGGAAATTCAGAAAAAAATAAATGAAAAATGTTGCCTGCTCTTTCTACACTATTTCTTTGAAATTAAGGATTTAAGAATTACATTTCTTCTCATTGTTTCTCAAAACGTTTTCATTTCCGTTGTAGGTAAAAATAGCTTAATTGTGCTCGATTTTTTTAATCTTTATTATAATTTAACTTGATTAAAAAGTATTCATTCTGTTAAATGAATATTAAATGAACGAATCTTCATTCTGTTAAGTGCATATTGTGGTTGTATTGTCCTTGAATATCAATTATATTTCTGAAACTAATAAAGCAAATTATTCAGAATAATCCGAAGTATGCACAGTGTAATAATATCACAATTTAAGGTTTTCTGTTTCTGCTACATGATAAATGACAACTAGGCTAATTTGATGCACTTAGCTATATCGCAGCGAAACTGGTGCATAATTGTATTATCTGAGCAGGTTTAGTATTTGCTTCCACTAGGAGTATCTTGCCGCGTGCGGGGGCACGCCCCTGAGCACGAGAGATAAATGGTAAGATCCTTTAGTTCGTGAGTTACAAGTTACGGTCATCCTCAAGCTCGCGCATGACACGTTTCAACTGAAGGCAGTTGCATTATCTCCAGGTCCATTCAGAGAACCCCTACTTCAAATCATCCTCGTCTCCAGCTAAACATGTCCACCGGCTCCATCAGCGAAGTGGATGAATTTCACGAGTCCGAGCTGTTGGATGGTCTTTTGAAATTCGGTTCCGGTAAAGACCCTGGGACATCAAACGAGAGCACGGAGGACAGCTCCAACTGCGAAGGGGCATCGGTCACCGAATGTACGGGAAAGAGGCGCAAATCAGCCGGCATGCGCAAATCAGCGGCCAATGGTGTGGCCCAAGAGGGCAAACACGTCCAGAGGAACGCTGCGAACGCGCGCGAGAGAGCGAGGATGCGCGTGCTGAGCAAAGCCTTCTCCCGGTTGAAGACGACTTTACCGTGGGTTCCGCCGGACACCAAACTCTCCAAGCTGGACACCCTGCGACTGGCTTCCAGCTACATCGCGCACCTGCGACAGATACTCGCCAATGACAAATACGAGAATGGCTACATACATCCGGTCAACCTGGTGAGAGACTTTTTTGAAAATTGGGACACAAAAAATAGAAAGATGGTCTTGTCTAGCCTACTGGTAGCCTATGTAAAATGTTTAGATAAGTAACAACATATTTGTTTACAATTATTAAACAACCATTTCTGCCACCGTTTTTATGAGCTTTCAGATTTTTTCAAAAGGTTAAAATCTTGAATTCGGTAGGCTTGATTTTACTTAAAGAATGCAGTTTTCCATTTTAGTGTGTTGATTTGTTTTTAGTGTATAAAGGTAAATCAGCAGCCCTAAAATTACAGCATGTTCTGAAAATTGTTAAGAATATTGTAATTTCAACATTGTAAACATTATTTTCATGATTTATCGCAATGTAGCTTTTGTCAAATCAACTTAGATTATTAGCCGAATGTGGTCCAGATAGCATTATTTTGAGTTTCTATTTATTAAACCAATTTTCGTTTGTTGTTATTAACTAACAATAAACTAACACTAGCCTACTTATTTTTACAGTGAATAGGTCTAGTTAGACAGTTACAGTAGGCCTATTTTGACCAAATGGTAGGCTATGAAATATCATCTGTGGTTAATCTCGAGGTAATGTTTACCATGTAGCCTATATATAAAATTAAAAAGCAAGGATACTTTTCTGTTATTTGACGTGCTTAATAATTTTAATTTTACTCTCATTCATGTTTTTCCACAGACGTGGCCGTTTATGGTGGCGGGCAAACCAGAAAATGAACTTAAAGAAATGCTGAATTCTACTCGTTTATGTGGGACTACAGCTTCCTGAGACAACAGATGGACTTAAAACATGGACCTGTTTTAAATATTTTAGTTAAAAAAGAATAACATGTCATCTCCTATCCAAACACACGAGTGGGAATAACTGGGGACAACATCCTCACTCGCATTCCTGTAAAGAGAAAATGAAATCTATTTAAATATTCACACTTAGGCCTTGCTGGTTCAAGGACACAATGTGTGATTTTTTTTTTATTCCGCTGTTTTTATAAATATTCTGTCATCACTTTTTTATTATTAAAAAAACACCAGAAATCATTACTACACGTATAGGGATTATTTGGTGATAATATGGCGCGTGACATGCACGCGGCTTTGCTGTTGGCATCAGAATAGACTAATTGTAAATAAAAAATACTGATGTTATAGTTTCAAATGATGCAAGCTACCTCTTTGATCGAGCATGGACGGAAAGTTCATGTTTATTCACTTTGCTTTGACCTGTGTGAACCTTGTTATCATTTCGCCCCACCTTTTTCTCTCAAGATCTTTGGCGAGAGGACATGTCACCCCTGCCACCCTGCCTGCAAGAGATAACATGATTAATTCCCTTAATCGGAAGAAACGTAAACCTTCTCTCTATCATGATATATCTGTCATCAGATAAGCATAGCTTTAACCGTTTTGAAAATCAGAGAGCGCTTCTAATAGTGATATAGAAACATAATTCCCCCCACTCTGAAAAAAATATTTCCCCTTTTTTTAAGTAGCCTAGTCATGCCTTAACAAAATGTAGACTGACGTGGTCCGTGTTTAAGGTCAGTTGTTTTTAGACCAGTAAATCGCGCGGCTCTTAATCTCACTGTGCAGCCGTTGTTTAATTTCTCGCGGGGTTGTGACCGTTATGTTTATAGCGCGCGGACAGATATTTATGCGTCACTCCTCTGAGGGGCGCGAGAGCGCGAGTTACCCGGAGTTGCCGTTGATGGGACGTCCGATGTCACAGTCACGCCGCGGCCTTAAAGCTTAGAAAAACACTGCCCCCGCGCTTATAACTGTATTCCACATTAAACCAGTCATCACTGTTCTCTCACAGAATTACAGAAATCCGCGCGGTGAGACAAAACGGGTTGATGGCGCAAGACAATAACAAGCTCGCCGCCACCATCCATCACGCGCTGTTATTGTAAGGAGAGTCTGAGGGGTGATCTGTGCGAGACTGAGAGCGAGGGAGGCTTAAGCACACACTCACAGACACACAGAGAGAGAGAGAGAGAAAGAGAGAGAGCAATAAAGCAGCTCTAAACATTGTGAAATCTTTTGATAAGTCTTAAAATGAAATATGATTATAGAAATACTTTCCTACTTACACTGTTAGAGTTCTTAAATGTGATTTTCGGTTACTTTAACTGCCACAGCATATTTAGTTAGGCATTCTTTAGCCTATTTTTTATTATTCGTTAAATTTTGACGGTCAGTGTTGGGATATAAAGGCTATCCTAGACAGAATATTAACGTATACACATTATTATTTAAAGCTGTCATGGTGCCAATTTGTTGACCTGTCGTCAACTGTAACTGTTGAGTTCCTAACAATTCTTCATGAACATAAACTCACTTGTAATTGTTTAGCCCTTAGCCTATTACTTGATATAAGCTTAAATATTTAAAAAAAATATGAAGAGTTCAGATGCAAAAGCCTCTAAATGCCATTTGAAATTTTCTTCTAAAATGATCATTTTTATTAAACTTGTATATGTAAGTTCAGTAATTTCACTTAAATAGCAATGAAGATTACCTATTAATTGTCAATTAAGTGAAATTACTGAACTTAATTATACAAGTTTGATAAAAATGGTCATTTTAGAAGAAAATTTCAAATGGCATTTAGAGGCTTTTGCATCTGAACTCTTCATATATTTTCAAAAATGACTAATTTATAACAAAGACAAAGTCTCTTTAAGTTATGTTAGTCACAGGTTCTTAGGCTACTGTGAAGAAAATCCCCAGAAAAAATTAAATACATTTTATTTATATGACAACCGAGAAGGATTTTGCTCACACTTTAGATTATGGTACAATTCTCACTGTTAACTAGCCTACGACTTTTGCCTCAACAAACTCATAATTAGCCTATGCTTATTAATAATTAGTTGTTAAGTTTAGGTAGCCTATTGAATAGGAATGTAGAATAAGGTCATGCAGAATAAGGCATGTGTTTACTAAGCTAATAAATAGCCAATTTCCTAATATGCATGCTAATAAGCAAGTTAACAGTGAGAATTGGACCATAAACTAAAGTGTTACCGGATATTGTCTGTAAAGATTCAGTCTGCTTAGACATTTTTCTCTTGTTGATTTTAGAGCTATTTGTCTCAATCTGCTGAAACAAGAAAAGTGATATGTTCAATAAAAACGTTTAGCAGCATTACAGATTATGTATAAATATATGTAGCCTATATCATGCTAATAAGTTTTATGGGACATATTTTTCTCACGAGACGCTGCTCTCCACACACCTATAGGCTATAAGAGAATAAGACACAATTCTTTCTCTCTTTCATCGTCTTCTTTTTATGTCATCGCCTGAAAACCAAAAGAACGTATTTTTCGATTTATTTAAAGGAGTTCCCCTGATTTCCTGTGCGAAGCGCACGTTTGTCGTATATATATCATCACGGATAAGTCCAGTCGCTCCATCAGCGCAAGACCACCGCAGAGAACACTGAACAGTGCCCGGGTCAGCTGCGCTCTGCCCGGCGGCGGGAGGAGGAGGAGGAGCCCGGGAGGCTCGGTCATTAGAAAGATAAAGTGGACCCTGGTTTCCCATGTGCTGCGAGAATGGCTAATTGTTTTGTTGGACGGCTGCCCAAACCTCTCTTTTATAGAGATCCTAAAGTCTCTTGAGAGGGAACATTGGCATGTCTTGATGCACATACTCTCAAAACTAGATAAGAGTTGCGTGCGTGTCAGCTAACTTTTATGACGAGCATTAGACGCTGGTTTTATGCAGCTAATGTGAAACTGCGTCTGGATTGTATCTGATCTGTTATGTCACCCTTCATTCAAAACTCTGTTCCTTTAATATTTTTTTTTCTAGTGGCTTAACAACTTCATACTACACTAAAAAATACAGCAACTAAATGACTTTTACAATGAACTTTTGTGAGCAATTCTGTCTTACAGTCTGAGAGAATCTGCATCAATCATGATGACACAATAGATTTCAGCACCTAGACATTGAACAGCGACTGAAGTGCTCACTAAGTCTCGCTTCTCACGTTAAAAACAACACTGCAGCAATATGCATTCATTTTGCAAGCTGGATTAGGGCCACGTGCATATGCAGAGGAAGGCACAAATACTTTCAATTATTTTGTTTTACTACAGATGCTGATTCAAAGAGAAATCTATACCTAGATAGTTGCCTACTTTAAAAAAAATCAACCCACTAAAACTGAAAATGTTTGAAAAAGAAAGATTAATTGTTTATTAATAAATCCAAAGTGCAGTCAAACTGACAACCTGGTGTTTTGCTTTCTGAAAACTCATAAAATCAAGAAGAAAATAACATCAATTATTGTTATTGTATCTATAAATGATGACAAAATAATTATTATAATACTCTGATAAAAAAAAATATTATCTTTAACGGTAGTGGTGTTTGGATACATAGGGATACAAAAATAACACTGCTGTTAACTAGCACAAGCTTCAGGTTTTCACGTGATTTGGGATCATATTTTTAATTTAAAAAAAATCTAATTATTTATTTATTTTTACAAAGATTTGGAGAAGCCCATACGTTTTACAAGAAAGTACTATATTCATGTTTAACTCAATGTGCTACTTGCCACTTTTTAATTATTTGCGAAATTTACTAGCAATTTCTGAGCGAATATGTTTTCAAAATAAATTCAATATTCAACTATAGTTATTTCAGGGCTAAAATTTACCAGAAACTTTAATCGTATTTTTTTTAACGTGTATTTTAATAATACAAATTCAATTTTAAAGTTAAAATGTATTTAAAAATGAAAGTATTAAATAAATAATTCCTCACTACAGGATACACTTGGATTCTCCAGATGGTCTTTGATGTAGCGACCATGTCCTGCAGGGGGAGCTATAATACAGTTCTTCACAACACATCTGAACCGTGCCGCCACATGAGTGCATGAATGTTTCGTGAATGGCCACTGGGTGGCAGTAAGACATCAGAGAGGCAACCAAGGTATGCGCTCTTATTTATTTTACCCCTTTCCATATTCTGCCAGAGGCTTTCCATGGCACGCGTGCATCAGCATCATCTATGATCTATCTGCTATCAAATTAATAATTTCAGCAATAGAAAAACACACTTGAACAAAGATAAGGCTGTAAATTCACGCTCCAAAACAACAAGAGAATCAAGTTCCCCCAAACTTAGTCCCACGGCTGTGTCAGTGTATATGTGTGATGGTAATGTGCGTGTGTTCCTGGTGAATCAAGGCTAAATTACGTTCATTTGAGTGAAATTGACCAGCTTCTCAACTGCCCTCACCATATGCACACACTGAAGAGCTTTAAATTCAACCCAGTCCACTGAACATTAAAAACACACAAAGACTGACCTTCATCTCATATGTATTTCATTAGAAGAGTATTTTAAATTGACGTGAATATATCTGTGTTTTGACTCATTGGGATAAGTGGGCAGTCAGGGGTGGGTCACAGCAAAGTCTTGTAAACTTTGCCCTGATGAAAGTGCAGCGAATAAGTGGCACACAAGGTAAATGTTACTGGAACATGACTGTGTGCGTGTGTACAGGGTGTGAAATGTTTGTCCAGGTGGGGGTGATTACTGATTGAGGGGTGCAGTAGAAGAGTAATTCACTGTGAATCCATGTTTTTTGAGAATAAGCAGATGTTAGTAAATGTAAGATATGATTTTTCAAGTATTAGACTACGGGTTCATTACAAGTCAAGCTTTTGTGGCAAATTATTGATTATGTAGTTTTCTCTAAAAATAAATAAAGTTATAGTGAGGGTACAATGAAAGTGAATGGGTTCCAAAGCAGAAATGTGACGCTTATAATTTTATAAAATTGCTGTTAAAACTTGCGTAGTATTTGAGCCGTAAAGTTGTTCTTGAAAGCATTCCCTCAGTTTAAATCTAGATTGAAGACACCTCTGTAGCCAACCATTCATATAATGCTTCTCATAATCTTGTACATTGAAATTATATCAAATGCACACAATCAAATTTTGCCCGAAATGTTATGCACAGCAGCTACACTAATTCTTCTTTTGTTTTCCAATTTAATGGCCTTGTTTCACAGAGAGTGAGGATTAAGCCTTAGTTCGCTCTTTCTTGCTGCAACAGTGTTTTCAGGCAGGACAACCTGTCACTCACAACAATCCAAACCACAATGATCCAATCAATTCCCGATGGACAAAATTAAGTCCCAACCTACACTTATTTCTTGTTAGAGAAGCCGTTTTACTCAGATATACATCACAATATAGGCAAGAAACCGCGGATTAGCCACATTCACTTCCATTGCCTAACAGTAGCTAGTTGTTGTTTTTTAACCCAGAATATTCCTTGAACTCCTGGATGACTGTTTCTCCTTTTACATTTCTCTCAGTCCAGTCCCTCTAGAAAACATTTGTAAAACTTTTAGCAATCTCTTCCCAAACTACAACAACCAATGCTGTTTCTACACCCACTTTTCTTTAACTGAAGTTCAGCTGTGGTGTATATGTGACGGTGTACTGCTATAGGCATACACCTCCCTGATAGCCACAAGGATCCAATTAAAGCTGGAATTCCCAACCTAAAGACTGGAATCATTCACGGCTCCCACCTCTGTGATAGTCCAGGGTGTCCCCAACCATGTGCTCTGTGTTTATACGTGTGCACGAAGCGTCAAGACGGCATGTGTTTGAGAGTACTTCTGCATAAGCATGCAAATGTGTGTGTAAGTGTGTGTGAGAGAGAGAGAGAGAGAGAGAGAGAGAGAGAGAGAGGGGAATTCTGAATATAATTGGGAGCGGGTGAGGTTCCCCCTCTCCAGCAATGAACGCTGTAATAAGACTGTTTGGGCTGAGACGGGGAGAATGTCTGATTTTAGCGTTCCTTTAAACAAAAGTGAACAGTGCTCTCATTCAAAGCAGATGGTGAAGGTCAAATGGAGACTGAGGGAGAAAGAGCGACAGACAGACAGAGTGAGAGAGACAGACAGACAGGAAGGAGGACAATAGAGAGACAGGTCGAAGAAGAGGTAGAGGGAAAGTGAGGTGAGGAAAGGGGAAGAGAAAAAGAGCGAGAGAAATCCTTTTGAAAACAGTGTGAACAATAAACTCAGCTGATCCTTCGTGTATGTTTATCCTGTAGCTGGATAAATGAAAGACATAACCCCGATTAGTCAATCACCTTGCATTATAATCAGTTTAATAACTGTTTATAAATATATATTCAATGTATAACTTACTTTGTTGGTTAAGTAGGCTATACTTTGATGTTGATATTTGTACACAATGAAAATGATGTGAGATTACTAACTAAACAATCATTATTGGTTCCTCGAGTGAGTGCTTCAAGTATACTTTGTTCTTTCACTGCGTCTCCGTTTGTACACCCGTGAGGCCACGATGCCCTTCCGGAGCGGCCAAGGATCATTTTTCACGCGACACCGGATAACAGTCTCCCTCCCGCTATTAATATTTAATCAAGCCGCGCGCCCGCTGCGGACAAATGATTTTTTATTTCTGACTGACGGGCGGCCGCGGGCTCGAGTTTCACCCGTTGAGCAGCCGGTCGTCACAGCCAATGGTTGGACGCGGGAACGAGCCTAGTGCCCCCAGAGCTGTCTGGCACAGCTCACGTAATCCACGCCAGTGCACGCGCTTGCCGCCAAAAACCGTCAAGCGTTGCGCTGACAGCACGAGGACGCGACAGTTTCATTAATTCGGGATTACGGAGAATTTTCGTCTAATTTGTATGGATTAAAGTAGGTCCACTTAATGCCCTTTGCCTGTTCATTGACATTGGAGATGTGTAGGCCTAGTGAAATCCGTGAGAAGTATATTGGCCATGTTAAAAATTGGCAGCTGCCACAAATGGGCCTATTAGTCAGGATATACGTCACGTCGTAGGCTATTACATTTGACAAAAACATTATACTTAAATGTAAAATATGTCTGGATTATCCACCAACCAACTAGTAGATTGGTGAGGTTGACTAAATTATTTAAAGGTAGGGTAGGTGATTTGTTACAGAAAGTTTTTTTGTTATGCTGGTTGAACGTCTCGTCACATCCTGATACTAGCATCAATAAGTTAAGTGGTTTAAATGTATTTATTATATATATTGAAGGTGTTAGACCATAAAATGTTCTTAATCATAGCATTTGGTCCGAAATCGGTCTGATATCCCACCTGCCTGCTCACCTAGCTCACAGAGATCATCAAACGTCATCAGCGCCTCTCATGCTAGTCAGAGATAGTCACCAATTCACAACCAAAACAGCAGGCACCTTTTACAGTTCCTCCTGAACAAAAACAATGAGCTTATGCTGCGTTCACGCCATAACTACCATAATTTGTAAGAGATGGAAACATGTGAGGTTATATTTGGAGAAGTTTGTGATTAATTTATGCATTTCAATGGCAACACGATCAACGCTGAAATGAATCTGCAGCAGTCAGGTGACACAGGTCAGTGCTCTATAAGTTGTTTATGTTCATTATTATTGTAATGTTTAAGACCTTCTCTCATGATGGTTTTGTTTTTTCCCTACCGCACACATTCGTGTGTTTTGGAGGAGTGGCGTCTTTGCAGATACCCTGTAGGGAGGGTGGGATCTTGTGCTTTAAAAGCTAGCTTGCTATTGCTAGCAACTCCAAAAATGGCCTACTCTTCCTTTAACTCTTTTCTTTTAATATTTGTTATCTAGATTTTTTTCAGCAGTGCTGTAATTATAACAGTGCACAATAGTCAGTAACTTTTAAAATATTAAACTTTTATCCTGATTAACTGTAAAGTGATGTCATCCACACATCTGCCTTCTCATCAGTTAAACTCAATTTCCCATGATGCCTCTGGAGAAAAAGGTCACAACTCAGGCAAGTCTCCTGTTTCAGATCAATACTGAGAGTTATTGGTCAGGAACTGTAATTAAGTGCCATATCAGATGCATCCTAGTTTGGAACTAAAATACATCACCAATATCAGTTGTAATGGGAAATATTTTTCATATTTGAAAAATATCTCTTCACAATCACTCCACTGTTTATGTCTGAATATTACTCAAATAACTTAAATACATATAAAATGTAACCGCATTAATGCTATTTTATATAAATATAAACGTTAACTACCTGTTTACGTAAAATATTAACGTGTGAGTGTATGTTATTTGTAGACATGTAACCATTGTCTGGTGGTTTCTAGCTTCAGGCGTTGGTATGGCTTTTCTGTCCCATTTCCAAGTCTTCGTTTCACTCACCCTTTCCCTTTGTTTCTGTTCTTTTCTTTTCTCTGGAGCTGTCTGTTTTTGGGACGTTCCAGGCTGAAAAGACCTTTTTTTAATCAGATCATTTACTAAGAGAAACCAGAGACGTTCAGGGACTTACATTCGGCAGAGACGCTGGAGGATTACGGTATGACCCCCCAGAGACACTCACAAATGTGCTCACAAACACACCTACATTCTTAAAGAGGCACAAAAACAAATTTGCACAATTAGAAATAAATGTGCTGAAACACAATATTACAATGAGATTATAGTGATATGATTTGAAGAGGAGGAAAAGAAACAGATACATCTTTTATAAACAGAGGCATACATATTGTGTCTCACACACCTGGTGTCCCTGTCCTTACCGGCGAGTGTGCTTAGCAGCTGTTGAGGTAGTCAGGGCCATGATGACCTGCACCACAGATGGTACAAGCATGGTTGGATGAATGTAAGTAATGATTTATTATATTTAAGTGAATGAATTTGTGGTCAGATGCCTGAAGTATTTGTGAGCAAGAGGTTATCTCTCTCTTTCTCTTTCTCTCTCTCCCTCTCGCTCTATGGTTTTTTTAAATCCTAAATTTTGAAGTGATGCCAAGTTTGTTCAAATACTCAGACTGTGTGAGTGTGTATGTGTGTGTGGGTGAAGGGGACGGGATCATTTTACCCCAAAAATGTGGCAGCTACACAAAAGCATCCCATCCGGCTGGACCTGAGGGACCAGAGGAGGGAGGGGTTACCACGGCGATGGCAGAATCCAGGAAACTCGAGATGACATAAAAGAATGCATTAACAGAGCCTGAAAGAGAGAGAGGTAATTCCACGAGGGCAAAAAGAGGTAAAACAAGTTAATCATTTTGAACTGCTGTATGAATGAGTGCATGATGTGTGTGCATTGTTTGTGCCTGGGATCCCTTTTTTTGTGTTGGAGGACAGTGCATCAGGTGTAACATTACTTAGATGGATTCTGTGCAGTTTGCAGCACATAATAACAAGAGGCTGCACAAAAACATCATAGCTATAGATTTGAATGTGCACAGTGTGAGTATGTGTGATGTAAACAAGACATATATGAAGGATTATTAGATAGTTAAAGGGGTAGTTCACCCAAAAATGAAACTTCTATCATCATTTACTCACCCTGAGTTTATTTTTTCTGCTGAACACAAAATATGATGTTTTGAAGAATATAGTAGAGTATGAGGAAAATACTATGGAAGTCAATGGCATCGACTGTTTGGTTACCAACATTCTTCAAAATATCTTTTGTGTTCAGCAGAACAAAGAAACAACTTGAGGGTGAGTAAATGATGACAGCATTTTTATTTTTGGGTGTGCACTATTAAGTAAGTAATACGTAATCAAACAAGTAAAACTCATCAGGTAAAAACTATATAAATACTGTTTGTTTTCTCACACAAACCGCTCGTTTCGTGTCTTAGGCCATCAATGTGTACTTACATTCACAAGTCATTAAATCATGTTTAATTTTGACTTCTCTGTGCATGCTCTTTGAGGCGGACCCCCTAAAACTCCATTACATGACTGACAGACAACAGCGGTTTGACCGAAAAATGTCAAAATTGAAAATACTGTGGAAACAAAGACACCTACATCTTGGATGCCCTTGAGGTAAGCTAAAACATAGCAAAAATTAATTTCAAAGTTAACTATCCCTTTAATACATTTACCCATTGTTTTGCTCTTGAGTCCTTGCATCTTAATCCACCCATTCCGTGACACTTAATGACACAAATAATCTTTATGAAGTTTAATAATAATATAACATACTATATAATATAATATAACATAATTTTTACTCTCTCTCACTCACATACTCACACCCATAAACGACACCGGAGCTTCTATTAGCTAATGAAAAAATCATTAGCACTCCCATGATAGCATTAGCTATGACCCCCTGAATCAAGGATATGGATTGGTCCTTGTCAGCCAGGTTCAGGTCACACTTGTTCAGTGGCAGCCTAGTTAAAGAAGTGAGGGCATTACTTGAAATATGAGCCTGTGCATCGACTGCCTCACTGGGGTTAAAACAGCCAACCCTGTCATAATTAGCACACTTGACCATCACAGTGGCCTTTGGATCATTTTTTTTTTTCACACACTTTAAACATTTTTTTTTATCTTGAGCTTAAAGGGTTAGTTCACCCAAAAATGAAAATGATGTCATCATTTACTCACCCTCAAGACTTTTGTTCATCTTTGGAAAACAAATGAAGATCTTTTTGATGAAATCTGAGAGATTTCTGAGTCCACGCAACTACCACTTCGACGATTCATTAAGAGATAGTAAAACTAATTCATATGAATAGAGCGTTTTAGTTCAAATTCTCTGAAGAGATATGATTGCTTTATATGATGAACAGATTGAATTTAGGCTTTTATTCACATATAAATATTGATCAGCGAACATAAACAGAGACTCAATTGAACCTGCTTGAGAACAATGTGCTGCGTAACACAAGAATGAACCTCACTGGTTCTTGCACGTTAAGTAAACATGCTGGAGCCTCCGTTTACCACAACTTATGTGTGCTTTGATGAATGTTTATATGTGAATAAAAGCCTCAATTAAATCTGTTTATCATTTCAATTGACTGTGCCTCTTCAGAAAATTTCTGTATTAAAGGGACAGTTCACTTTGAAATTAATTTTTGATATGTTTTAGCTTACCTCAAGTGCATCCAAGATGTCTTTGTTTCCGCAGTATTTTCAATTTTTTTTAGGTCACCGTTTGTGTCTATCATATAATGGATAATGTAGGTCAATCTACAATTAGTAATCACTCAAAAGTGTTCCCTTAAATCTCGCACTTTAAAATGACAAAATGTCCATGGTAACCAAGTATAGTTTCCACCAAAATACCAAAGTTACTACAGTTTTTCTTCTACTATGAAACCGTAATAATGTTCTCCTTAAAAAGCTGTAAGATGTTTTATTTGTCTTATTATTCATGACCAAAGTTACCCCGTTTTGAGTAACAATCAATATTAGTTTGTATTTTGAAGGAAAATATGGTTAAATGTTAGGCCTACGTTTTTGCTGGCCCTGCTGCAATTCCGTTTTCTTACAGCTGAGTGATATGCAAACCGCTTTTCAAATTGGTTGAACGGATTCATAAAAAAACGAGCTGTTTCAAATGAACTAGTTTATAGTTAATGTTATCAATCAAAGCAGTGTCAAATACAACAAAAGTGTTTGTCCAGCGGTCTGCTCCTCTGCATCCTCCGATGACAGACTGACTCCCTCTCTGGTTTGTGTGTCAATACTGGCGCCATTGCTGGGGGGATTGGTTTTGTGGATGTATGCATGTTTAGATATATGTGTGCAAGTCAGGGAGAGGGCAGTATGGGTTTTTATATTTGAAATGGTAATTTAGCAGATTCCAACCCTCCCAGGAAAACCTTCCCTTTGTTTAAATCATAATGTCATCGTAAATTAAAGGGTTGATGTCGTCTGTTTTTAGGTTGTTGTTTTTTTTTTGTCTCTTGATCTTTGTTTCTCTTACTCTTCCATACACACAAACACACCCACACACATGCAACTCAGGAAATGAATTCAGGTGTCAAAGTGCAGGAGGGTTGGTTGGTAGACTGTGACTAGTTAAACACTGGGTCAGTCAAAGAGAGTTACAGATCTTTGTTTAATAATGAACTATCTAACAGAGCCATCATCAAAGAAACATAACCAGTGATCCAAATTACAAGCAAAGTTGTGTGCTCATGCGCCTATGCAGCGATACTTCAGAGCTCAGAACAAATTGATTCTGTTTTGATGGGATTCTTATTTTAAATTTACATCAATGGTACTCATGGCAAAAGCTTATGTGAATAAATGTTCAGGATTCTTAATGTTTAATTTTGACATCTTTTTTCTAGAGACTTGGGAGTTTGGGTGTAATAAAATGGAAATGATGGGCTGTTTTGAAGGTAAATGCACCTCTTTCAATCAATGATGTTCCTATGCAAGTTACACATTTTTAGCTAGAAGAATTTCACATTATTTTGGAGGCATTACAGCAACGGTATTAAACAGGCTTGAGTTGAGGAGAAGAGAGGTATAATTAGAAAGTGACATTTGAGAAGCATTTTCAATGCATGCTCGATAAATGGGCATAATCTGATATGGTTTAAAGTGCTTCAAAGATCTCACCAAAGTTTGAGCTGTTTTCTTGGAGTGGGAGTCATGAGTTTGATTCTGGCTCGTTTTGTGTATCAATCCCAATTTGACTGTCTGTCACCCCTTAGTGTTTTTTTTATCATCTCTCTATACTGTCTATAAATAAATAGTGACAAATTTATTTTTTCCAGGGGGAAAAATGTCAGAGTAATTCTGAAGAAGAGCCAAGTTACTTTAATTTTGGACATGGTTAGCCTGCATGGTTATAAAAAGGTGAGTTTGTAGTAACCCTTTGTCAAGAGAGCAAGTGAACATAAAACATCTGAGTTTTTAATTAACTAATTTATGCTGCTTATACTTATTGTTATGTATAATCATGAATCACAGTTTCCTACTTTTAAAGTAAAAAAAGGCAGTAAAACATGCATTCATGGTATAAAGCTCAATCCAAAATTGGTGCAATCAGTGTGCTTGTATATTTTAGTCGGACTGATTTAATGAGGTCTCTGGGTTTGTCTTAATTTGGTGTCTCAAGACTCTCCCAGGGCCCGTAATTGTCTTATTTAATTTCACAGTGACTTTTCACAATTTTTACGGTTATGCTTGCAGGTGCAGGTCATTGGTATGAAATGTGTGTTTTTTCCTGAACTGGTCGTGGCAGACCTGTTCTCTGTCACTGCCAGCACTGAACTCTGAAGTTGAGAGTTAATTGTGGACCTTTCAAACATTAGGTCATTAGCATTGGAGATAAACCACACCTAGAATCAAAAATGAAAACATTTCTGTTGATATTAGTGCTGGAAGTTTATAATTAAAGCTCAGAAGGCTAATTAGTTGAATTATTAAGGCATGTTGAAGGAATGTGCCTCTCATGGAAAATAGAAACATGTGAACCACTCTATTTTCTCACTCTTTCATGCAGTTATTTTCGGATCATCTTCTTGCTAATATAACCCTTAATGTTTATTTCCTCTCATGCACTCATTAGCAATGAAAACATTGTGCTCGTTTTTACTTGCAGATCTTGGACAGAAGAACATTGTGTGTGTGAGAGTTCTATCAGGGATTCCAGAGAGAGGCGGCGTTTGAGACTGGCCAGTCGTATGTTATCCTTGGAGATGGCCATTGTTGCCAGGACGTCGAAGCCAGGGCTCCAGTCTCAAAGCATGCTGGGAGTTGCGTGCATTCCACTGTATCCACGTAATTTTGGGGCTTGTGGGTAAGATGGCTTCACTGTCTAATCATGACTCATTGGTTTACAAATCATCTAATTCACGTTCAGTTTTTTAGTTCTTCACCATGACTCATAAACTTTTAAATTGTGGTACCCCACTAATTTGTATATACTCTGAGGACATGCACGCGCTGACTTCAGTCCGCAGAAAACTGCTCAGTAGTCAGACACAAACTCATGGGGCTCTATTGGCAGACAAAGACGTGGTTTTGTTCAATTGACCAGACTAATATTGGGGAGTGCATTCATATTCTAACAATCATTAAAACTGGCAGGACAGATGTTGGTTATGTCAGATAATTTCTTCTCCACCTACACAAACATACCAATTCATAATGAAGACATCATGCTTTGCTATATAACCTTTCTACTACCTTTCCAGGGACATATAAATTGCCAGTGTAATTCCACGTAGGCTGAAGATTTCTTCGAATCGTAGATGACAAGTCAGGATCCAGTCTGGCATGAAGTAGTGTTCTGGAGTGCTGCTGAGCCATGGAGGTATGTTACTAATTCACCTTATTATGCAATACATTATTGACTACTCATTGAGTCACAGTCTGACCACATTGGCTCCAGAATGCAAAGAAAATGATCCCAAAAGCAACAAAAAATAAACATTTTTGACAATTTAAAGTCTAGTTAGTCGGGCAAGATTTGTGTGCGTCCATAGGTGGTTTCATCATATATCTTGCTAGAGCGCACATCAATGTTTTATGCATGTCACAATTACCAGCGCAAGCTGTGGTGTCCAATTCGCAAATAAATTACTCCTATGAATCGGTTCTTTTTAACGCTTTAGTCCAAATGATTCACAAAACTGATTAGAACTCGCTTGTGAGTTAGCAGTTCGAATCAGAATTTGCACAGTCCTGACTCCCTCAATAATCCTTGAACCATTTCTCCATTATGTTAGTTTAAAAATGAATCAATAACCGTTATACATGAATTTCTGGTATTCGTTTTACCCGTATTTTGTATTATGCGTTGGAATGTGTTGTGTTTTAGGGTTGAGATTAGGGGAAATGACCATAAATTTAACGGATGATGTCCTGACAGAAAATTACCAGTACCTTTTCCATTTTTTGCTTATTCTACATACTATATGTTGTAAAAATATATTATAGTTTCTGAATATACATTAGGTTTTTCACATATTCTGAACAACCTACTTAATGCAGTCAATGGCTCCCTTGTCATTTTTTTTGTCTAGAGCCCTGATGCATCTTTAAGGTGTATGTCAAGCCCTTTATTCATTTAGCACTAAGCATGCCTTGTGATACTTTAATGGAAAGTCCATGTGTCCATGAGAGAGAGAGAGAGGTTCTTTAGGTCCAGCCGACATGCTGAGTTAATGGAAGTAATCCTACACCCTAATGAAATAACAATGGTGCTGGACAGGACACACACGCACACAGACACAGACACACAGACACAATTCCTCTCTGTCGCTCTCTCCTGTCTCTCTTTCTCTGTCTCGCTATTCGGATATGATGTGCCCTCTAAACTCAGATTATGTGCAACTGTAGATCATGCATCACTGTTGTGACCTCAAGACCTCACATATAAAAATTTGTCTAATCGGTGGCAAAGATTTTATTCCGACACTTCTGTTAGCTTGAGGAGGACAGTGACAATCTGTAAGTGATTTGACCTTTGCCCTATAAGTCGGTGTTACCATATTGGATATAAATTGGTTATTATTTGTTTGCCTTTAGTAGCTTTTTAATGAACAACGTATTGCTTCAATGGGATTTAAAGCCTGGCAAATGAAACTCTACTCTGTCAGTTCCAAATATTTATGATTTGACCCAGAGTATCCAGTCTCAATGCAAAAAACAGAAGTCAGAGTCTACACAAACACATAAATACACACTCTCCCACTTGCAAGTAGACATGATGGCTTATTTTCAAACTGACATTCACTTAGAAATAACTGTTCTGAGTCAAACAGAAGCATATGCATTCTACTGTATGAGGAAATGTCGTAAACAATTTCCAGTGGGGAAACTTCGCTCTCTCCCTTACATGCAAAGACACATGGAAATCAATACCAAGATGTGTACATCAGCGACAATTCTGAAATGACAAACATGTCAAAAGTAGTTCTGTCACTCACTCCTCTTCACTCTCCGCCTCTGTTGATTGTTTCTGACTCGCAGAATTCATCCTGTAAGTGCTTCGGATCATGAGCGTTTTTTTCTGGGCTCCTTTCTTCAGGTATTAACAGAATTTATGAGGTGTTAAATATTTCCTTTGTTCCCTGAGCAGGCAGCTGCTGGAACCATCAGAGCCCACACGGCCGGCCCGAGTTCATTAGCCTGCTTAAGGAGCCTGTCTCTGGGGCTCAGTGACCACAGTCCTCCCCTGTCTCCCTTCTCTGCACTTATCAGGGGTTTGGTTACAGCACTTGAACTACTAATGAAATCTATTAAATAATGTCTTTTCATTACAGTCCGTCATTGTAATGAAACGCAGAGGAGAACTAGTGCATGTTATACTTTACGGTCAAGCCACAGAACATCAATTACACTTGAATAACAGACAAAAGGCGCTTTACAAATAAGTCTCGGACGGCGTGTTTACAGAACACCAATAAGCCTTTAGAGATCATAAACAGTCGTATTTAATTATACTGTCAGAGCTTTTAATAAATGCTAACCTGCTACTCTGTGCAATTGGAAGGTTAAATTTTATATTTAATTCACTATTTAGTCATTAACATTTCGTAATTTGCTTTGGATAAAAGTGTCTACTAAATAAATGTAAAATTATGAAATGAAAATTATGTAATCATTTACTCACCCTCAACCATTTACAATATCTAATGTTACAGCTGTTTTTCAAAAGTAACATGAAATTAACTCAACTGATATTTTCTAAGTCTACCAAGACGTTATCACTTCTTACTGATACACAAATCTCAAATGGAATGACATGAGGGTGAGTAAATGACCAAATTTTATATTTAATTTACTATTTAGTCATTAACATTTCGTAATTTGCTTTGGATAAAAGTGTCTACTAAATAAATGTAAAATTTGGTCATTTACTCACCCTCATGTCATTCCATTTGAGATTTGTGTATCAGTAAGAAGTGATAATGTCTTGGTAGACTTAGAAAATATCAGTTGAGTTAATTTCATGTTACTTTTGAAAAACAGCTGTAACATTAGATATTGTAAATGGTTGAGGGTGAGTAAATGATTACATAATTTTCATTTCTGGATAAAAAAGTAGAGTCTGAGGCTGCAAAATGAAGATTTCTTATAGTGCTTATTGTTTTTCATGCACTTATTGCACAATATGTGGGCAACATAGGCTTATGTGCGTGCTGTGGGGGAGGGGTCATAAACCGTGCGTCTTTACGCCAGCATGCCAGATGCAACCCCATTCGCGCCCCTCTCGGTGTATTTTTATTCTTTGTTTGACAGGCATCTTCTGGTTCTACCATGTCAGCACTGTGCTGTGTGCAGCCAAAAGTTTTGCACAGGTCTATAAATAAGACCCCGCTGAGCGCATGTTAGCCCAAAAGTATGGCCTGCCTGCACTTGCTCTTAAAGACCTTTGGACTGATTTAATTTTTCTTCTTATAATTAGAAGCTTTCAATGGTCCAATTCCTTTGAACCGACTTCCAATTTCACCAAGCTTTTAAATATAAAGCAGTTTGAAAATGACATGAGCAGAGGTGTGTGTTCATCTCCCTGGTGTTTTGGGAGAGTGTGATGTTGTTTCTTTCCTGATGTTTATGGAGCCAAATTCTCATGCAGCATGTGGAGTTAAGCTTGCAGATCAACAGCAGCCCCCTGCTAGTTACATTCCACTCAACAGCATGAAATTCTTGTTTTCTTTCTGTAACGGTGTGTCAGTCAAACATAGCCCAGTGTGGCCCTCAGGAGCATCATTTTTCAGGGCTTGAATAGGAGTCAGGCTGACAGAGAAGTGGTCGCTGAGCACTTTTAAGCGGCGACTTGCTTCATTGTGGAGCTTTATTGTGTTAAGTTGCTCTCTTTTAGTCTTTTAGCATTTACTCATATGCATACAATAGATTTTTGAGGTGAAAGGTAAAAAAAGCTGTTAAGTTACTTTTTTTGTACAGCATCTTCAGAGACTTTCTGCCATTATGTCATTTTTTTTTACCAGACAGATTTGTGGTTAAGAGGTTGTGGTTGTACATGGTGCAAGTTGCTGATTACTTTTTTCAAGTAACGAGTAAAGTAACTCATTACTTTTAAATTCCGCTATTTTATTCCAAAAAGTAATGCATCTTACTTTGTTTCCCCCTTGACTGGCAGCTCTCCTGTCCCGATGTTGAGGGAAATGGGGAGTAAGTGCAGAGGCGTTGTGAGCGCTGTGTAAACATGATGGTTATTGTAGTTCTAGACTAAGGGGCCGTTTACACGACACTGTTTTCAATTAAAACAGAAAAATTTTAATGCGTTTTGGTCGTTCATTTCAAGTGTGTCCGTCTGGTACCGTAGTACAAACTATGCCCCCTACCTCATTTTACGCCCCCTAAAATGTCACCACTGTAAGTCATCCTGTTTGTTTTCCTCAGTTTCTAAAATATTTTTTATTATGAAACTCTACGGTAAATTAAAATTTGATCGAAGGGATAGGTTTAGGGTTGGGGGGTAAGTTTTTAGCTGTAATTACCAGTTTTATTGTATAATTTATTTTGTGTTACCAATAACTGTAATTTCATACTTATATATAAGTTAATCTTACAAACATTTCATACATAAAACAGAATTTATTTCAAAAAATGTTTTAGTCAGTGACATCCACACTTGTTTCTTTGCGGGATGTGTAACTTGTTGTAGTAGGTGTAATGTGCTGTGGCGTGTTTGTAGTACTGTAGGAAAAAGTCCCTTCTTGTTCATTTACACAACAACAGTGTTTTGGGGGCCAGAAAACAAAAACTTTTTGAAGTTTTTGAAAACTACCTTTAACGTCTTCATGTAAACTACAAAAACGTGAATTTGTGAAAACTGTGATATCCATGCGCATGCCTATTATATGTTTCTTTACAAAGTGACGTCGCCAACTACTGGCCTGACAGCAATTCAGTGTTTTTAGTTGTGTTTGCGAATCCGTGCGAAGTGCAGACAGTTTTGACAACGTTGGCGTCTGTATGTGAAAAACATGAAGAAAAAACGTTTCTGTTTTTAGTACATAGTTGTCGAATACGTATACATACAGTTTATTGTGTACAGATATATTGTGTGTGTATATATATATATATATATATATATATATATATGGTATAATTGTCTTGTGGTAGAACAATTATTATTATTATTTTGATTGTTTTTATTTGTTGGTATGTATGCATGTGTGTTCTGGTGTATTCATGTATTGTTGTGGGTAAGATTTGGATCTTGGGTCTGTAATAAAAGTTTTGATTGATTTCATTGATTAATACTCCACAGTTAAGCCCATTGTTATTTCATTATTTCATTTTGTGACCCATTAAGCCGGCATATTAATTTAAACCGTAGGTTTCTTAAGACAGCATGAAAGGTTTTGTTTTTTAACAACTTTGTTAAAAACAAACAAGCAAGCGAAGCCTAGGTAATGCAATTGGTTACTTTTTTATGGAGAAACGCGATATTGAATGGCATTACTTTTAAAAGTAACTTTCCCCATGCAACTTCTTGCGTTTTCACCCATTTTTTTTGTCTTTGCTCTCTGATCTTCTGCTGACTTTTCCTGCCGTCACTTTAGGACGTGTTTTATAAACCTGAGCTATTTTAGTGGTTTGGCTGGTCTAAGTGATGATAAATGTTAATTAGATGAGCTCCCTTTTCTTGCTGCTTGGTCCATTAAGGGTGGAAGTGGAAGTCCAAGTGCAAGATTGCATAAGTGTGAGTGAATCTGATCCCAAAACAAGGGTTCGACTTGGTTGTTGTTGTGTGGCTGTGGTAAATAAAACTGAGCTGATCACTCGGACGAAACTATTAATAAGAGCCTCATCTTGGCCCTTGTGCTGTGCCCCATTACTGGTTTGGGTGCGAGCCAACAGCAGCACCCCGCATGGCAGCTGCGCGCATGCGCATCAAAGAGCGCTCTCGCCCCGCCGCCGCTGCAAGAGAACTTTAATAATGAAGTAGACCACTGAGTGCGCGTGTGCCCACGTTAACTTTAGGAGCTTAACTTAAAGGGGAAAGCACTTCTAGTGCAAGACAGAGCTCCTCGGAGTTTGGGTTATAGTGGTGATCTGTCGGTTGGAGCGTTCCGCTCCGGTGCGGCCAGTGCAGCTCTCATGAACTTAGGGAGGACTTCCCCGCGAGCTTCACTGACAGCGCGTGCACTGACTAGCGCGAGCTGTTTCTCGCGCTTCACGCAGCTCGACCACTTGAATATTTTTGGATGAGCATGTCAATAGACTGAATGCGCACGGACCTTCTGGAGAATTTGGATATCGTAGCAACGCACAACTCCTAAGCGTAAGTAAACCATTTGGACCATAAAATAGCTCACTATTCAGAAACTTTAAAAGTTTTGCTAAATATTTATGTGACTACATACAACGCCTAAAAGCAGTTTGGAGCACCTGCTCGCGCCTGCGCCTGAGACTGAAATCTAGGGCTCTTAAAGAAGGTTACAGTTCAGAGTAATTTCTGCTTTCCACATTAAACCACCTATTTATAAAATAATTCTACAAATTATCACTGTTCAAAAAATGTCTACGCACTAATATGGAAAGTTTAACTGCTGCCTGAAAATTATTAAAGTAAAAGTTATGTTAAAGAGTCTTTTTTTACTGATAAAGAAAATAGATTTAAAACTGAAAAGTCGACCAGAAAATTGTGACGCGTTATATGGGTGGAAAACAAATATGTTGTTAGGACAATGATGCTTTTGTTCACTGTACACGGATTAGATTTTTCTGTTTCAAATTTCGAGTTATTAGGTCAACAATCGCATCGTTAATATATATATATATATATATATATATATATATATATATATATATATATATATATATATATATATATATATATATATATATATATATATTTTTATATATTTTTTTATATATTTTTTTTTTACTTGACGCATGTGCAGTCATTAGCCCATTATGTCTTTTGAACAGTCCTTTAGGCTAGACACATTTTTATTTATTGTGTAACTTTTCTTTAAAGAGTCCTTCTGAGTTTCTTGGGTGATTCCCGTGTCCGTTTGGATATCGCATGCCATGTCCGTTTTCTCATGCACGTGGAGTTTGTGTTTGTATTTGATACGGAGGAAACGGGAATATCATCCCGACCCCGAAGCAGCTTCATTGCGCGTTGGCCATTGGTCGCTTTCTCGCGCTGTCGATAGCAGCTCGAGCCGATACCGGAGAAGGAGCCCGGATTAGATTACACACTTAACACGAAATAATTCACAACACACAGGTCGCTCTGGTGGTTGGTAATAAGATGGATTGTACTAGCCAACAATTACATAAGAGAACACCAGTGACCTCCTCTTTGCCCATCTCCAGGCCTCAAACATTGGAGAAAAACTCGTAAGACTTGTAAACATTTGGCACTTTAATTGAAGGATTTACGATGCACATTTGGATTGAATGGTGGGACAATATTTTAAATGCTTTTTTCTAAGTAGGTTATAGCTTTCAGTATTTGATTTGATCACTTAGTAGATTTATTATTGAATCTCAAACAAAGTCTCAATGTTTTTTCTATAAAATAATAAATGAATAATTTATTTTCATTTGTAAATGTGAACTTGGTGCATGCATCACTACTTTCGTCAGCCCTGTGTTGTCATTAATATTAAAAAACACAATGACATAAGTGGGTAGTCATATTATGGGGAGGCCTAAGGGTCAAAGGGCCTTATCACCCATGCAGGTTTGAATGTTATATTGCACCTTGAATGGTTAAAAATGGCTTTTTAAGATCCACTTGGATGGCATTTTATATTTCACAACAGTATGATTAAACTGCAGGTGACTAATAAAATAATTTCATAAAATAATGCATACATTTTTTGAAAATTAAGGCTCTTTAGTTTGTCTTAACACCTTAGAAGAGTTGAGCTATGTGGTTCTTTGGATGTCTTGATTATTACATAGATCAGCATATTGCGTTCTGGGGTTTTTAAAGCGCCAGAACAGATGGTTTTCTGAACAATAAAAAAGCTCCCAACTGGAAACTTAATTTTAAAGTGTGCTTTTACGTTGAAGAAGAGACTTTAGGCAATGTCGTTAAACCAATGAGGGCTATCTATAAATTGAAGAATGAAATCGGTTATAATAATAACAACAAATAATGAATCTACACTCATATTAATTGGAAAAAAAAATCACATTTAGACAAATTCTTTTGCTCAAATGAAAACTGTTCCTGGTCTTGCTTGTGTTTTTATTAATAGGCGATGTGTTTTGTCAGTGGAGTGAGCTCTGATGATTTAAAGGGAGGAAAACGAAAGCTTTGGAGTATTTGGCTCTCCTGCGCTCGTGCCACGGCTGTGTCGAGTCGCGCGCAGAATGCCGCACCACTAAACGCTCCGCATGCTTTCATGACAATAACAGAAAGCGCGCTGGCGCTCTTTGTTATTTTAAGACGGAATGGCCTGCTCTAATTGGACCGTTTACAATCCCTAGACTGTTGTCTTTATGTTTAGTTTTTCCTATTTGACTAAATCAAATGTTTGATCTGGGACTGATGCATAAATTGGCTTTTTATTTGAAAATATGTGTTGACAGAAGGGAAATAAATAACAGCTCCTCACCATTACATGGTTAGTGCAATGTGTCTTTTGCTATTTGGCTGTCCGTCTGTTCATTGTGTGTGTGTGTGTGTGTGTGTGTGAGGACAGTAGGCTCAGAGGGCACTGAGTGATAACAGTAAAAATCAATGCTGCTCAGCTCATTCCCCCGCCTGAGTATTAAAGGCTAGAATTTCAGAACACAGCTTCACCAAGCAAATGAAAAATTCAAATGATCTGCTCTTCAAGCTGTCCTTCAACTCTCTTTCTCTCTCATACACACACACACACACACACACACACACACACAGGCATGTATACAGGAGATAGTGGAGACTTCCCATTTACATCCATTGATCTTATATGTCACTATAATATATATATATATATATATATATATATATATATATATATATGCTGCCATATATATATATATATATATATATATTTCTAAGCAGAAGCATCACGACACTTCAAGATGACACTTCAAGCTGACCCCTCAGGATTTTGATCAAAGTCAAAACTTGTTTCAGTGAAGATTTGGAAGTTTTGGTAGAAACGGGTGTTAGTTTAATGCTTTGACAGAAATAACCAACTCACATTTTTTTGTACATTTGGGCAGTTCAATTGAGTTGCACGTTTCTCAGATCATTTATTTTTATTTATTTTCAAACTCATAAATGGTGTAAAAAGACAATGTTCTGTTGGCTTTAGAACACTTTGCCCCCTTTCAATATATATATATATATATATATATATATATATATATATATATATATATATATATATATATATAAGATATTCTAATAGTACATTTTCTTATTGACTAGGGTATTTTGTGAGACAAGACTGTAAAAAAACTGTAAACACAAGTAAATTCATAAATAAATATATGCATGATACCCCTGCCCCTAAAATCAAGATTTTATTTGGTTAATAATATATAAACCTTGTTATATATATATATTTATATATATACTTTGTTCCTGTTGTAGTCCCATAAAGAGAATTTGTTCCACTGGAGCTATTTCTGAACTGTGAACTTCAGAATAACATTTGTTGGTGTAATCTTGCGTTGTGTGTTTCATTTTTGTAATTAATAATAAAATAATATTTTTAATCAAATAAATTTCAAATTTGCCATTTTTTTTTAACAGTTTTTGATTCTAGAGACTTTTAGACAAATGTCATCTCTCAAGGTTTGTGAACCAGTGCTCTGGTACCTGCAGCAGGACAGAAAATAAACCTATTCTCCTGATCCCGATGCTTTCAGTGTCTTTCAAAGAGATTTTGAATAAGAGTGCTTTTCATTACTGAGGCCTCGGGAGGTTTCAAAGCAATTTGCCTCAGTTTCAAGCTTTTAAATGACAGAGGAAGGATGGGAAAAGAGAAAGATAAAGATGGTGGGTGGAAAGGGCCTTACTCGGAGGTACAAGTCATGGTGAGATGGTTTTAGTGACTACTGCCATGCTAGCATCACCACGACCTGGACAGCTTGGCGTTTTGTGTGTATTGAATAAGTGCATTTGTGTGTGTGTGTTACATTGATTACATTTCTCTCTACCCATTGTTTAATGTTTACTTCTGTAAATGATATTTACTTCAGTCTGGCTGGATATGATACAGTGAAGTTACCAGACTTCTTTCTTCCCCTCCTACACGCATATACCCACAGACACAAAGGAAGAGAGAGAGAGATAGATATGAGAGAGGGATGCCTATGCATTGTATTGTGTTTTTGGCGATTTTAAAAGCATCCTTCATTTGCAGGTGTCTGGACAGTAGTCGAGGGGAGTGGAAGTTCAACTGATGGAGAATACACAGGAGCTGAATGAACAGAGTGTGAGTGAACTTTTACAACATTATGGCTTTTATACCTTATCTGTCAGAAGATTATCTGAATTGTTATAATCTGAGAAGATTTTCTGTCTTCTCTTTTATTGTCTGTGTATTGAATTTAACACTCCACAAATTCAGAATTTGTCAGTGTGTTGTGCAGTATCATTTGAAGATGGGTTGTATGGATATGGATAACATTACCAAAATGATGCTTTCTATACCACTTTTTTTGGGTTATTATTTACCTATAGCAGCTAATGAATCGAAGGTCTTGCACATTCACAGGTAATAGCTTACTTTGGCATTGAAAATTAAGATAGATACATTTTTTTATTAATTATGTTTTGTTATATTATATTTATTGTACAAATAAACAATAAATATAATATATTGGTCTACTGAGAATGTTGCTCAGCCAATCTAATTTCGAGGACCAGAATTAACTCTAGTATAAATTAGATTAAAAAATTATGCATATATTGCTTTATTTTGCAATATATTCACTGGTGTTTTTGAGAAGGTTTCTCCAAAATTGAACTTTCTATTCTTTAATGAATCTTGAAAAATGTGTATCACACTCGAGAAAGTACTTAAAAAATTGCCCCCTGAAAAATGAATAATGTTCACTTTTTCTGAAAATGCTGAATGATTTCCAGTAAAGAATCAGTCAAGGAACTCATTTCTGGTTTGGTGTTGCTATCTAAGGCAAAAAAAAAAAAAAAATGTTGGAAACTGGTCTATACAATGTGATAATTGAAAAGTTTGATTGTGCAGTTTGAAGTGTGAGCCTGTTTGTGTGCATGAATAAGTGTGTGTGTGTGAAAAGGCCACCCAGGTGTGTACTGAGCAGCGTTAGGTCTTTAATACACAACAGATGTGAGCTGAAGTGTCGAGCACAGTAGCCATATGGCCACCGCAAGTCTGAGCAGTGTGACATGCGCACACATAGTGACAGTACAACACACACACTGTTGAAATGATTTCAGTCTTTCACAGTGTGTCTTTTTCAGTCTTTGCGCTTATCTGTTGAAAAAAATCCATTGGGGTTTTTTTGTTGGAAAAAGATTTTTTTTGATTTCGATAACATATCCATGCATGATTGCTCTGAAAAATACAGACAGGCGTCCATAATCCAGATGAGGACAGATACTGATCTGGGGGTGTTTGGGGTAATGGACAGAGAGGAAGAGGGAGTGTGGGTGGAGGGGGGTATTTTGTGACTCAGGGGATCAATGCTTTTGGTTCTGGAGAAAAATAGCAGAGGAGTAAAATGAAAAGGGGGGTGTAGCTGCAGCCTTTTCCTCTGGTGCAGTCTGTGCCCCAGAGCCCCAGAGCAGAGACCACAGACAGAGAGAGAGGACTCAGGTTACACACACACACACATACACACACCTACGAGAGGGAGGAAGAGGGGACGAGGCAGAGAGAGGAGAACAGAAAGCAAGGCTTCACATTCACATATTTACACCTCCCAATTTAATCAGCAAATAACCACAAATAACGGAGAGGACAAGTCGTAAGTGTGTTTAAAGCTACTGAGCCGACACAGTAATATTTATAAATATTCTAGACTGTGGAAGGAAGTTGTGGGCTTGATTTATAGCTAAACAAGCACCCTGTCTTTAATGTCAAAACAAACAAGTAGCAATCCACAAGCAGATTTGAAAGGTTTGATGAAAAAGTGAACAAGTTTGTTTGTCATTTCTCTTCATAAAATTCTCATCATCCCGATGGTTATCTGTTGTTTACACCTGTGGCTTGTCTCTTACACTGTAAATCGACTCTCATCTCACTTAAAATATCAGTCTTAATTCACTTGTTGTGGCCTGATGCAGTAGATATACACATCTTAATTAGTTAAGACACAACGTACTATTCAAGATTACTTAACATATCACTTTTTACAGCTTTGTAAACTAGAGTAGCAAATGTTCCAGTTTCTTTATCTATGCTGAATGTTTAGGTATTAGGGTTTTAAAAAGATGGGTAAAACACAAGTTAAAGGTAGGGTAGGCAATTTCAGAGCGGCTAGCTTTGAAAGCATGAGATCCCACCCTCCCTTCAGAGTGTTTTCAAAGCCATTCCTCCTCCAAAACACACACATCAGAGTGCAAAGTGTCACAAGACGAGATGGCGTTTAACTACCTAATGTCTCAAAGCACATAACATTACAATAATGTTTGGAAAAAACGCTGTTTAAAAGAACGGCATTAGGTAACGACGTTATATTTTCAGTAATGGGGTAATCTAACTAATTACTTTTCCCGTCGTTACAACGCGGTTAACTTTAATGGACGTTAAATGCGGTGTGTTACCACGGGCGTCAGTTTGGTTTGAAATGTGCTAGGCACAGAAAAGTGTATTTTCAGAAGTGCTGGGTACAAACTTGTCAAACTGTGCGGCCTCTCTGCTCAACCCGTAAATAAATCCATCGATCCGCAAAAGTTATTTGAGTTCTTAAATGGTCTGGTAGATCTTTTGCCAAGCGTGTCAGAGGTTACGGGTTCTAATCCGCACTCATATATATATTTTTTCTCTAATCAAAACTGAATATGTGCATCAGTGTTTACAGTCTATATCAAGCAGGGACACGTTTGTGTGCATTTTATTTTGTGATTCCACCGGAATGAATAGAGTGTTTCTGCAACGGTGATAGATTGAAGAGCGCGTCCTAGTGAAGACTGAGTGAGATCTCTTATTTAATAGCGAACTAAATGAATGCTCTGCTAGTTAACTATAGATGTTTTATTTATTTATATTTGGTACATCCGTGCCTCAATGTTTCAAAAAGTGGCGGGTACAAATTGACTCGAATTGACGAAAAATCGACGCCTATGTGCGTTACTATTACTATGTATTTATTGAAAATACTTGAAGTACAGAATGTCTACCAGACCAGTTGTCTGACATTGGGAGTTTGATTTATTTAATTAAGAATAAGACTACAGAGCTAAACACACTTTTTTGTTGTTTAAAAGTTTACTTTTGTCGTGAACAAGACACTTGGAAGTTTGGAACCAGTTTCAGAGAGTTTGATTTAATTTGCTAGAGTTAAATGCACTTTATATGGTGTAACTGTTTACTTATCTTACAAAAATAATATTTGAAGTGCAGGATAAACCTCTTGCTGTCTGTCGACGTGCAATAAATATCTGTTCTACTCATTTCAACTGACTTTTTAACTGACTTGCTTTTTAACAGTAACGCAAATAGTTACTTTCCCTGGTAACGAGTTACTTTTATTATAGAGTAATTCAGTTACTTTTTGGAACAAATAGTGAGTAACTAGAACTACTTTTTTAAAGTAATGCTCCCAACACTAGTGTTGACATAGAAACAAAAATTGAGTGAACCGCTCTGAGTAGAACGTCACAGATTGCCATTTCATAATTTCGATTATGACATGCCATGAACGCAGGATAAGCTTGTTGTTTTGGTTCAGAAGGAACTGTACAAGATGGCTGCTGTTTGTTTACGGCACTCGGTGACTGTCTACAACGTAGATAGCTCTGTGTGAGCTGGGTGTGCAGAGGTATGGAAATGCATATGTTGTCAGGCAGGTAGGACATTGTATGATTTGATAGTGATTGGACGAAAATGTTTTGGTCCTGAGACGTCCACAGAAGATATATATATATGATTTATTAAGACCACTTCTATTATTTGTTGCAACATCAGGATATGAAGAGTTTTAAAACAGTATAACAAAAAGTGTGTCAGTGTGTCCTATGCTACTATCAAAAAAATGGGTCAGTTTGGGTTCGGAGTCAGTCAATTTTTATTCAAGACATTTTAAATTGATCAAAAGTGTCAGTAAAGACATTGATAATGATACAAAATAATTATATTTCAAATAAATGCTTTCCTTGATTAAAAAAAATCTGAATCGTAGTTTACTTAAAAATATAAAGCAGCACAACTATTTTCTACATTGATGATGATAATAATAATAGGATTTTAGTTTTCGCAGCAAATCGGCACATTATAATGATTTCTGCAGTATTATGTGAGTGAAGACTGGAGTAATGATGCTGAAATTTCTGCTTTGCCATCACAGGAATAAATTACATGTTACGATATATTAAAATAAAAAACAGTTCTTTTAAATTGTAATTAAAATTTGGCGAGCAAAACCGATTTAAAAAATCTTACTGCCTCAACTTTTAAACACATGGCCCTTAAGTTTGAGGACGAAAAAAAACCTTATAGAAATAAACATTAAATGGAAAATCTATAGGGCAGTCATTGTATGTAATGTTTTTATTTAGGATCCTAGACCTTGTGTTTTAATATAAATATTAAGTATTCAAGTACTGGCATTGAGTTTGATGAGACTAAATTGTATCCAATCTCGTTTGAATCAGTACAAGCTGTCAAAACAAGCTGCGAGTTTGAGCAGACTGTATCGTTCCTGAAGCTGTGCATACCAATAATGTATTTTTTTATAGTCACATAGAATCATTGATGACAATTCTCCTCTTGATCTTGAAAACTGAATTAAGTTGTGGAGTATAATGACACTAATGTGCACTATGACGGTCCTTGTGTGCAGTTTTGGGTCGAGTTTAGCAGACAACTTTGGGTCCAGCCTGAGCACATTATTTAACAAGCACGTCGACATCTGGGAAGCAATTCATCATTTAATTAAATGCTCCTGAAACCTGGCCTTTCGTTAATGAGATTAATTTAAATAATTAACGAAAAGCTGACACAAGCACAAGACCTCATGAATAATTAAGCAGCATTTTTTTTTCTGCTGCAATCAGAGGGGAAGGGAGCACTTTAATGCTAGAGTGCTTTTTTATATAAAGTTTCAACTCATTTCTTAAGACGATACACACACAACAATGCACATGTTGGGAGACTTGTGTTGTGTGTGTGTGTGTAAACACTTTGGTTGCTGTACAAAGATACGTGAATCAATGAGCCAGAGGAAGAGAAAGACAGCGTCGCTCACTTAGCTGCACACTAGATCATACACATGCGCACACACACTCATTCAAAGCTGCGAAGGTGTGTCTGTCTATAGGGCTTGGCCTGGTGTCCAGTTTCCCTCTGACCCCTTTCCCCTGGCAGAATATACCATTCAGACTTCATACACTAGGTTGACATGGAAATGGAGCAGTCCAACATATGGGCTGTTGCCGTGACTGGTCATTTTGGTTGATCAGACTGATCAAAAACAGATTTTTAACCACTTAACTCTGCTGCATGACTGTGGTGGCAATGTAGTGTCATGCTAAAATTAAATTAAAAGTGCCTTTTGTAACTTTTTGCCCTTTAGCTGTTAAAAAACAAAACTGCATTAATTTTGCAAAGATAGAAAAACATTGTTTTGGTTGTACTTCGGCTCTGCTTGACTGTGTGTGCGGATGAATATGGTTCTTTTGTCATAACTAAAAAAGAGAGAGATTATCCTGCTGCTCATAAAACATTCACTACTAGGCTTAAGAGATGTAACCAGTTTAGACGGAAAGAGCTGAAGCCGTTACTGTTGCTATATCCATTAATAGACACGGAGCTTCCTTGAAAATAAATTCCTGCACAGCGCTACAGAAAGTCAGCAATGAAATGACCCTTCACAATAGGTAATGCTTTACAATGAACTCTGTTAGAGAAATACATATGGCAATTTATCAGTTCAATAAAATACCTAAATAAAACAAAATTCCATCTTCACATTTTTTTACAATATTTTAAATCTCACAGTTCTCGCCATCTCAAAAGCCAAGCCAATGTTGATTCTTGTTTTATTACGAGCTCTGTCGCGTTCTCTTTTTGCAAACTGAAGCTCCTCTGTTTGTCTTTTTTATTAAATGAGTGATTCCCCGGAGGTTTGAGAAGTCAACCTTTCTCGCCCGTTGTGACAACTAACACATGTCACTCTCACATCACACGTGTCAAAGTAGCCAGAGTAACTCGATTTACAGATATGACGAGAGACACACAGATGAGTGACGTATGCATGCAATTTCCTGCAAGAACCATCCCGTAAGGTCTAAAATATAAACCATTATATTAGGCTTGCCATATTGAATCAGGGTAAGACAAAATCACATTTTGAAAGAAGGATTATTCAAATTTTGTTAATTTTGAATTAATAAAAATTTGCATAGTGTAACTTTAATTACTAAAATAATGAGTTTTGTGTAAATTGCACTTTATAAAATATGTCTATAGAATAACTGTAATGTTTTTAACTGCTATTTTATAATATTTTAGTATTTTATTGCATGCACATTCATTTTATAAGTTTGATCTTGTTGGTATGATTTTATCAGTTTACAATTGAGAACATGGCCATTGAATGGATTGGTTCAGAGGAACAAGTTTTCGCGTTTGTGTACTCATTCTAATTTTAGTTTCTATTTGTAATTTTCAATGTCCTCGGGGAGTTTGAATGTCCTCAAAAAATATACCAACATAAGCCAATGTCACCTGATCGGAATGAAAAACATGTTGTGTGTGTGCGCATTACCTACAGCCCTTTGCCCTGTCACACACTCTCTGTTCTTTTCTATTTCCTTTTTCTTCCTCTCTCTTCCTCTCTCTATTGCCTTCCCCTACCTTTAGAGAAGAGTGTTTCAGGGAGGGGACACATCAGATAATCTTACACCTCCCAGGGGCATATGCTGAAATGTGTGTGTGTGTTGGGGGGGGTGGAGGGGTGGGGGGCACAGGTAACAATGTATTTTACATGAAAGGAAGAGGATAAAGTTACAGCGCTGATAACCATAATACTGAAAGGACAAAAAAGAACAGGAAAAGGGGGACTGTTTTCTGTGTGTTGGTGTGTGTGAAGCCTCTGTGCCCATAAGCACCTGGAATCTGCATATAGAGCACAGCAGAAAAGCCCATTGCATGTTTGTTTATTACATTTTTTGGCTACAGTTATTAGGCTTTTGGCTATTGTCTTCTACTCGCAGTTCCATTTAACAGATTCTTAACATGTTTTTCAGCTGAAATCAGCATAGATAATGCTGTCAGTGTCAGTTGCTTATAAAAAAAGCACAATCAGAACTTTGCTTGTATGTGAACTGTTTCGCCTGCCAAAAAAACAACTGGTTGTCTGTGTGTTAGCTGTTTTCCTAGCCTGATCGTGGTAGTCTGTTTGCTTGTTTTAGAGGGATCTTGGCCACATTTTACCTGGCCAGGCTATAAAACCACCTGGTAATGTTTTAATCCATCTGGCCTATATGTGTTTATGAATATATATTAGAGTTGCCAAAAAGTACCAACTTCGGTAGCACATTGGTACTGAAATTTTAAAAATGTGACGATACCAGCATTTCCCTCTTGCATTTTGAGTGCTGTTGAATGGATTTTAAACACCTCTGTTTGGCCATTGGGTTGATGCGCTCAGCATATATGTCTGTGATACAATGATCAACAGTTACATCTTTGATGTCTTCACCGAGCGCTTACACACACGCACACAAGAGCATTTAAAATCAGATGTCTATCAGAGGATCACTAATATATCCACTGATGGACTGATCCGCTGATAGACGCCACTTTCATACACTCTCGTGTGTATCTGTGTAAGCGCTCGATGAAGCAACAGACAAGAAAAAGACAACATGTTTCTGAATCTGAAGCGTTGATCATTGTAACCAATCACAGACACATATGTTGAGTGCGTTAACTCAATGGCCAATCAGAGACCCATATGTTGAGTGCGTCAACACAATGGCCAATCAGAGGTGTTTAAGAAGCCGCTCAAAATGCTAGAGGGAAATGTTATTATCGTCACATTTTTCAAATTTCAGTACCGACTTGGTACCGAAGTCGGTACTTTTGACAACTCTAGAGTATATAGAGTTACATTATAGCTGTTAAATTTCCAACTGCAAAATTTTGTTTGTATGTTGTTATATTTTTTGAGAACATTCAAACTGATGCCGGTGAATTGCAGAGGTGGTGCAAACATATCCACATCACTATGATCAGATGCTTTCTTAACAGCTGCTTTCTCGCCGCTGTCATTTTTGTTGTATGCATGCTGCAAATATTTACATATTGATCTAAATGGCGTTCACAGCATTATAGACGTTGTTCATCAACAGTATATCACTGCAAATGTATTTCCAACTTTTACTTCTAAGCAAAGAATGAAAAATATCGGGCCTTAAATCACGTTCAGTCTCTTGCAGATTACTTGTGTACGAGTGCAAGCAATATGTTGTGGCTGCAGTTCATTTAACAGACACCGGTGTCGCTAATAACAAGGTTTATTAGCGACTGAATTCTACATATAATCCGTTTAATTATTGAGTACTGTAAGACCAGTTTGAACCACTCAGACAGGCAAACCAGCTTAGGCCGATTTAAGATGATTTTTTTCTGATTTTTTCTGATGATCTTTTCGAACCGCCTGCCAAAGAATTACACATTTCACTTCATAAATCTATAAATGGTGTACAGTTAAACAGTCTTAGATCATTGTCCACCAGCAGGCCTCAATGGGAGCTGGATCCTGCTGGGCTGCTCTCAAACGCTCTATTAACTGCTCTAAAAGCACAGATGCTGTTGGACAAGGAAGTAGTTACAGTCAGAGAGAGATTTACAGTAGGCTTAGAGCTCTGTACGATCGACCGATCACCTGCTGTCCCTGAATGTGTCAGGCTAATTTGAGGAGACCATATTGGGTGTGTCCATACTCAGCACAAATAAGAACCCAGAACCAGAGAGATGAGCCTAAACCGCAGGCACTTTTCTGAGAGGAGCCCAATGCTCCAAGGTCATTTGTCCAATAGCACATGTATAGCAAGTGTTCAAAACTTTGAGGTCAGTAAGATTTTTTCGGGGGGTTTTCTGAAAAAAAAGAAAAAGAAATAAAATTCAGAAAAGAGGCATTAAATTGATCCAAAATTACAGTAAAGACATTTATAATGTTATAAAATATTTCTTTTTATTATTATTATTTTTTTAAATACTGTACTTTTTAACTTTTTATTTATTCAAGGGTTATTAGTCCATGCAAAATTGTCACTTTTTTATGAAATTTGAACTCTTTCTGTCCCTCCATTGACAGCCTACTCAATTAACCCTTTTAAGCCCCAAAAAGGCAGTAAAAATATTGTAAAAAAAAAAAATCATTTTCCACTTTTACAAAATATTAATATATTAATATATAACGTGTGCTCTTGCGTCAACACTACACGCATGTGTCATGGTGCTTTTGTGAATGCATTGGAGATTAAGATTTTGTAAAATAAATTTGTAAATTATGTTTTGTTAAAACAAAGTACTCGCGTCACTTAATAAAATTAATGTTAAACCACTGGAGTCACATGGATTACTTTTATGATGTCTTTATACCTTTCTGTGGCTTGAAACTGGTAGTTGCATAGGCTGTCAATTGAGGGACAGAAAACAGATCTTCATTAATGTTCTGAAGTTGAACGAGTGTCTTTCGGGTTTGAAATGACATGTGAGTGAGTAATTAATGGCAGAACTTTTCATTTTTGGGTGAACTAACCCTTTAAGGAATTCTGAAAAAAAAAATGTATCACAGTTTCCACAAAATATGAATCAGAACAACAGTTTTCAACGTTGATAAAAATAAGAAATGTTTCTTGAGCACCAGATATTAGAATGATTTCTGATGGAAAATGGTTACTGGAGTAATTATGCTGAGAATACAGCTTTGCCATCACAGGAATAAATTACATTTTAAAATATATTGAAGTAGTACACAGTATATTACTGTTTTTACTGCATTTTTGATCAAAATACAATACAGCCTTGGTGAGCATAAGAGACTACCGACCTCAAACATTTCAATAGTAGTGTATGTGTGAACATGAGATGCTGGTTCAACGCCAAACATTCTCCCCAAAACCACACGCTACATCTGACACACACATGCATTCGGGCATGTGTGCTCACAGGTCTACATGTGTGTTTTTAATTAAGACCCAGATGACTACGAGCCATGTAAACTGTGTAAATTGATTGTGAGAAGTTTATAGACTTGTGGCAATTCTTTGATCCTACCTTTTGTTTTACAGTACAGTGTTCACAAGTGTGGAATATAAAAAAAATGCATGAATTGAAGCTTCTTATTGAATGCAAGATGCTAAGAATAATGCACTGTTTTGGTTGGTGACCTTGACCGTAGACAAGAAGGAAAGAAATAATCCAAGTATGAAGAGAGCTGGTCACAAGGACAAATTCAAAGAGAGAAGTTGCAGTTGTGGTTTTATTAACTCAGGACTGAGTAATATTGAGCATGACAGAGTAAGAACCAAGATAAACTGCCAGAATGGGAAAGAATGTATTGTGGGAGAGAGGAAGGCAGAGTGATTTTTGCTATATATATTACTGAAGAGGTTTCTGTAAGTTTGTAATATTGAATGAAATTAATGTGTCAAATATGGTATTTTCACGTGGTGTTTTAGATTGACACAACCATATTTATTAACAGGTGTGACTGACTATTGTCATCCTTTCAGATATTTGTTCTGTCTGTGGTATTTCCTTCTCCGCCCAAACACTCTGTTTTCTAAAAGAGGTTTATGGCTCTAACATTAATATTCGATATCCATGAAGGACGCACATTTCATATACAGTATACACTACCATTTAAAAGTTATGGGTCTGTCATTTTTTTAATGTTATCATAAGAAGTCTCTTATGCTTACCAAGAACTTTCAGCATCATTACTCCAGTCTTCAGTGTCACATGATCCTTCAGAGATCATTCTAACATGCTGATTTGCTGCTGAAGAAACATTTATTTTTATTATCAATGTTGAAAAAAGTTGTTCTGCTTGATATTTTGTTGAAAACTGAGGATTATGTGATAGATAAAGTTCAAACAAACATTTATTTCCTATAGGATGTTTTGTAATTTTAATTAAAAAAAAAAGAAAATATTACTGACCTGAAAATCTTTTCAGTGGTAGTGTGATATTTGTTTGTGTTATTAATATTCACCTCTTTCAGTAGTGAAACAAATAATCATGCTCAAATAGCAACAGTAGCTTCAAAAATCATGGACTGTGAGGTCATCACATTGAGTTATATAGCTGAAAAATCATTACAGACTGGGAAAAATATGTTGTACTTATACACTGAATAAGAAACTATCATCATCAACATCAACTGTCTCCTCTGGTCTTTCCACAGGTGAAGAAATCAACCACTGATTCCCATGGTCCAGACCCAGTAGACAACAGGTAAGGTGAACGCACTTTCACACACATATACTCTCCACTGAAATCCATTTTGTGGGTTATTTATGAGTACCAATGTCAGTGGACTGTGGGAGCGAGTGGGTTTGTACACATAAAGTCAGAGGGAGAGATAAAGAGAGAGGGATGTTAAAGTCATTGAATCTGAGTGGGTGTAAAGCAGACAGCTTCACCTGGATAAAACATGACTGCTTTACTGTGTACTTTGGGATGTATTCAGAAATTTTACGCAGATGTTTATGCCATAAACGTAGAAAGAGGAGCAGCTCTGTTTTTATCTCTGATTGACATTACATTATTATAAGAGCTGTTTTTGTAAATGTGTTTTTTTGATTAAAGTGTCTGCGAAATGCTTCAACGCAAAACTATTTGACTTTTTTTTAACTTCTTGTGTAATTTAGACCTTATATTAAGGGATGGATGGATGGATGGATGGATGGATGGATGGATGGATGGATGGAATTTGTCACATTACAGTAACTATTTAAGGAACTTGCTGAAAAAAAATCAAATGGTAAAAAAAGAAAATGTATGTACACTTAAATGTTGTCCATGTAGTATATACATAAAACTAAAATCCTGTTGGATGTTGAACTTGTTAATTGCCAACCATCCTTATTATAAATAACATTGAAACACAATGTATGTATATCTATATCTTCATATAACAATTTGCATATTAATTACAATATTTGCATTTTAAAAAATATATCATCAACATGAAATGCCAAAAATATTTCTTATTAGTCATTAAATTGTATTTTGCATTGATTTATTAAAAATATGTTTTTTATGTATCCTCATGACATTGAGAATATTAACCAATTTTTCGTTTTGGTGTTTGAAGGCACATTGTGAGTTTGATCCTCATATTTATGTGGGTGGTGGGTATGCTACACGGAATTCTTGTTGAAAGAAAATATAGATTTTAAATAAACATGACCTAGATAAACTGATTTCCAGGTTTCTGTGGTAAAACCTCATAGAAGATGCACAAGTTGGGACAGATGTTTTCTTTGGCATTGTAAGAATGATAATATGACACTTGCTCATGTGTCAAACCATCTGCTAAAGACAGGTTTTGCTCATATTTTGGGGTCAGTATGGTTTTTTATTTATTTATTTTAGAGCTGTCAAACGATTAATCACGATTAATCGCATCCAAAATAAAAGTTTGTGTTTACATAATATATGTGGATGCACTGTGTATAATTATTTTATATATATATATATATATATATATATATATATGTGTGTATATATACATACACACACACACAGACCTGTATATATTTAATAAATATTTTCATGTATATAGATTTATATATAATTTATATTTTATATATAAATATAAATATTTCATATATATATATATATATATATAATATATTTTAATAATAATAATAAATGTTATATATATATATATATATATATATATATATATATATATATATATATAATAAAATTTAATAATAATACACAGTGCTGCACCCACATATATTATGTAAACACAAACTTTTATTTTGGATGCGATTGATCGTGATTAATCATTTGACAGCCCTAATTTATTTATTTGTTTTTTGTCATTTTATTTAGAAAGGATGCATTCAATTGATCAAACGTGAGAGTAAAGATATTTAGAATAAAATAAAAAAGTTTTTTTTTTTTTAAATAAATGCTGAAATTAATGCTTCACAGTTTCCACAAATATAAGCAGCAATTGTTTGCAATATTGATAACAAGAAATGTTCAGCATAAGAATCATTTGACACTGAAAACTAGAGTAGATATTCATTTTTTCCATCACTGGAATAAATTGCATTTATTCACTCTATTTTAATTTGTAATAATATTTCAAAACATAACTGTTTTACTGTATTTTTGATCAAATAAATGCAACATTGGTGAGCCTTGGAAACAAAATCTTTCCAACCCCAATTTTTGAAAGGTTGTGCATATAATTAAAGAGTTATATTTGTCTGTCGCAGGTCCTTGGAGATGCAGGATCTAACAGACCCCCAGCACTCTGTTAACAGTGGCAGTGACAGCACTTCCAAACTGGACAAGAACATCCTCAGCAACAACATCACGACCAATGGAACCGGAGGTATGAAAGAACGGCAAATCAAACAGAAACAAAGACAGAAAGAAAGAAATTACAACCGTACGTGAGTTAGCGAGTGACATGTTAGCTGATAAGTGGGGTCTTTCAACCAAAGCAGGAAATCAGCTTTACTGCCATACACTCAGTGTTCATCGCTGTAGAGTTTCTTGCTATAATTGAAAGCAGGGTTCAGTCCTGGTGTGTGATGTCCAGATTGCAGGGATAAAGTGTTTTTTGTTCTGGTGGTTTTGGTGCCGTCCAGAGCGGGTTTATGGATTAGTGGTGGTGTTGTGTGTCGAGATGCACTAAACTCACACTAACCTCAAAGGTCAAACGCTGCACACAGCGCCTAATTGAAATAAAAGAAAGTGTGCGTTTGTATGAGCGTCTTTGTGCTGAAACCTTTCCCAGCACTTCTCTGTGCGTGTTTCAGCAAGAGCCTGGTCACAGAAAACTATTTCCTGCGTTTAAACTCTCATTTTCTCTCTGATGTCAACTCGCGCTCACTTGCTTTTCTCTCCTTGAGGAAAACGCTGAACAAACGTTTTTAAGAGAGGACGTTAGGCAAACATACACAAGGCTAAATAGACTCTCAACACCCTTGCAAGTGAGCGCTTGATGTATGGCTATGACTGTGCGATACACAGGAGAGGTAGTAAAGTTTTGGGACCCTGGAGAGAATGTGTGTGTGTGTGTGTGTGTGTGCTCATCTGTTTTTGACATGTCGCCGGAATAAAACAATAGCAAAAGGCAGAGAGAGTATAAGGAGCAGAACTCAGTAAATCATTTAGATTAGAGCTCAGCTAATGATTTTAACAGCTTGACACACACACATTCACACACACTCTGGGATTGTGCTTCTGCCAAAACAACGACATATTCAACATTCTCCTCTGTCTACCTCATCAGCTCACAGCCTAGACTGAATCCCTCCATGTACACACACACACACGCAAACCGCCCACACAACCACCCACTCACACACACACATCCCAACATGAATCCCACAGCCAATGAAGCCTCATTCATCTTACTTTAGAGGACTTCACTGTCTCCCTCGCAAACACACACACACACACACACTGATTCAAGGTGTTTTTTTTTCTAAACCGTTCTTTGACTGAACTGTCATAAACTCAGTGTGACAAAATATGTTTTTTAAACCTTATATGGTTTATATGAACTCTGAATGTTAAATGTTTGTTTTGAAGGAAGTGCATTTCATTATATTGAGTGGGAATTTATCAACTTTTCACTTTTCAAAAATGATTGTATTTTTTATTATTTGTAAAATGTACAATCAGTTCCTATTCAAAAAGATCATATTCATTATATAAAAAAAATTGTTTTATTTTACAGTGGCCCAAAAAATGTAATTTTTGGACACTTAAGTCACACTTAAAATGTATGAATTTCCATTTGCAAACAAGTGATGCGGCTTTTAACGTTTGTTTTCTGAACCAGTTTTCAATAACTTTTAACCAACAAAGTCATTCTTAGTTTATGTCAGTTCACATAGGCGTCACAGGTGTAGTTTATTATATTAACTATAAACATTATTTTATAGTTATTATTAATATTTTATAGTTATTATTAAGTATCCAAATACTTTTTGTAATAATTTTTCACACTTGTAACTATTATTTTATAATTTAAAACCTAACGAATGCCTTATCATTTTGCTTGGAAATTGTGCTAGAAAATAGAAAATATATTTCTTTCAAAATGCTTAAATCAAAATTATATTTTATAGTAATATTCTAAATGAATGATATGAATTAATACATTATATTGCATAATTTATATTTTATTTTATTTATATGATTATATATTATTATATTAATATAAAGAATATTTATTTATTTATTATTATTCTTTGAATAAATGCAGTCTAATGACATTGTATGTTTTAAGTGTGACATAAGTGTCCCAATAGTTATTAGGGTAACTGTGTTAATAATACTTAGGAATAACTGGGTAACACAGTCCACTATACATCTGACTCCACCCCCAGGAGAGAACATGACAATTCTAAACACGGCTGATTGGCTGCTGGGCTGCAGTACCCCGCCCACTGCCCCAAGTATGAAGAACTATGGTATACTGCATGTGTTTGTGTAGTGTACATATATTTGATAGCACGTGTGTGAGTGTTTGGGTGCAGTGCTTTGGAGGCTCTTGATTTTCCTTTTTTCTTTTTTTTAATCAAAAAGGAAGCGTTGCTTCACAACTTACCCGTACTTGACTCGTTAATTCGATTTTGAGAGGTTTGATTGGAGTTTGACAGCTGACAGGATTTCTCATGTCTTTCTTGGTCTCCCTCTCTTAAAGTTAAGTCTGAGCCTCTGAACAGCAGCGAGGCTGTGAGCTCGGCGGGAGATACTGGGCTGGACACTTACACTGGGTCAGGTAAGACATCCACACACACACACACACACACACACACGCTGCATTCAGAATGCCTGCTGTAATCCTGCTTGGGAAGTTGCTGAAAGCTCTGAGCCCTCAATCTTTGTACTGCCCTTGAGCTAACGTCATCAGAGACACAAACTCTTTATTTAGATCAATGTGCTCACACACACACACACACACACTTAGAGACTGAGAAACCCTCTGTCCATGCGCTCCCCTGCAGAGAAGGTTGAGGCCCTTGCTTAATCTGACAGTGGAGTGTGATGTCTCTATAGAGAAGACAACTGTATGTTCGTTTATACACTGTGAAAACGTTCTCATTTGTGTCGTATCTTTTCCAGTATGCATATCTAATTATCTTTAAGTAACTAGACAAGCAAAAGCAGCAAAGACAGACCTGTTTTCAGAGAATATAAAAACAAATTATATTTTTTTTCTAGTTTTAAGCTTAAACATGTTTGAGTGATGTGTATATTTACCCATTGGTAATAAACAAATGAGGCTTACATAAATGTATAGCCTTGTTTTAGAGAATATTGAAAGTATATAAATGATATATCAAGAGAATATGTCAGAAATTCAGAAATGTTACTGAACAATAAGGCAAAAATATTGAATTACAAAAAACAAGTGGGATTGAGAAACACTTCAATTTAGGAAGGAAATTATGTAGCAAACGGCAAAATTTGTTTTTGATTTTGCACCTCAAGGAGAAGAGGAACAGAGGGAAGGATGGAAGAGGAAACAAGGATTTTCTTTGATGTAGAAGATTTTTGAGAGAATAGTTCCTGTTTTTTTCTTCTGCTATTTGTTAAATTGAATCCAGCTGGTGAGATAGACTGTGAGCTGTCAATCAAAAGTGAGCAGAGTGTGTGTGTTTCTGGATCTGAATTGAAGGGTCTTGGCAAGTCCAGCACACGTTTCATTTTATGGCTGTGATATGTAATAAATTACACATTCAGTCCAACGACAACTGACGTGTTGTACTGCCTGCGGATACATCTCAGTAAACTATGTGTGTGCCATTTTTCATGCGAGAAATATTGTCTCTCTACCATTTCTTAACACAATTACATTTCTTTCTTTTGTGTGTGTGTGTAGTTATAAGCAGCAGTGGATTCAGTCCCCGGCCGGCTCACCAGTATTCACCTCCTCTTTACCCCTCAAAGTAAGACACCTTCACATTTTGACTTATACATACAAGATAACAGTCAGCACAGTGATGAACAAGAAAAATTCAAAATGGCGTTTGATGTCAAAAGGGTTGCTGACCCTTGATCTACTCAAATGAAAGCTGAATGTTTTGATTTTGTGTTTTTTTTGTGTTTGATTGGCAGGCCTTACCCCCATATCCTGTCTACTCCCGTGGCTCCTCCCATGTCAGCCTACACGGGCCAATCGCAGTTCAGTAGCATGCAGCAGTCGACAGTTTACACACCCTACTCTCAAACTACTCCACCGTACAGCCTCTCTACCTATGGTAGATCCTTTACTATTGTTTACATGCTGATGGATGACATATACATGTTGTTTATTCTGTTTGTGGTTGTGTGATGCTGATAATATATAGTCTTGTATTTATTATAGATTATGTGAAAAGGCCTTTTATTATCAATCCAGTTTGATTGACAGGTCTACTCTGTTGTTCTTGAGCTACAGATTTGGGGGTGATGTTACCAGGCATAAAGACAGAAGGAGGGTTGTCACAGACCCAATCAACCCTCCAATCAGGACTCAGCTACAGCCCTGGGTTTACCACCCCTCAGCCCGGACAGACAGCCTATTCACCCTATCAGATGCCAGGTGAATATGCATGTTACATACACAGTTATGCAACAAAGTACTGTATTAATAATGTTGCACAACCTCAAATACTGATTTACTTTTATAAAATGGTAAATAAAGAAAAACTAAGGACACACATTTCCAGTTGAAATCATTGTAGTAAGCAGATTCATTTAGTGCCATCCCTTGAAGACACAGATTTTATGTAACAAAAATAATGATCAGGTATAAGATAATCTAATGATTTGCTATGTGGATACACGCCACGTGAGTGCACATATTTAAAGGAGCTAATGTAAAAATGTTGTCATTATTTACATTATAAATGTATTATTTACCCAAGGCACATAAAATTAGACATTTTTGTGCAGCTCTACAGTTTATAGTGACCAAGATTAAAAATTAAAACCATATGATTGATTTAGTTTAGATTTGATGCCTTTTGATTAGCTTTTAACATATGTAACTAAATGTGACTCACTATTTTGATTTCTGAATGTGATAATCAGGGTTATTATCATTACCAAAAACTTAAATTATATATTTGAAATAAAGCTGAAATAAAAATATTAGACAAAAAACTTTAACTAAATTAAATAAATTTTATTTGAATTATTAAAATTATTGATGTGAATAAAAACTCAAATAAATGATAGACAAAAAACTGAATAAGAATGGCAAAAGCATATAACAAACTGATTAAATAATAAACTAAAATTCAAATAATGATTTAAAATACGTAAAAATAAAAGATAATTCAAAATATTCATAAAAACTATGATACTAGTGAAACTCAGCCTGTTTCTCACACAAAACTGATTTTTCAGTCCTTTTTGATGCCTAACAGCTGTTGTTCCCTATAAACTGTGGTTGTATGGCTAGAGCTGTTTATTGATTCTTCAAAAAAATGAGTGCTTTTGTGTACTTCAGAAAAAATAAAGGGTTTGAAAAAAAACCATGATAGTAATTAAGTACTAATAATTGTTTTCTCTTATTATTTTAGTATTTGGGTGTTTCAATTTTGGGTGTCATCTGTTAGTCAACATCACGAGTCACATTTATTTTGACGTTGACTCCACTGGATTTTCTCTCTCTCAGCAGGGTCAGGTTTCACAACCTCTCCTGGTCTCTATGCGTCCAACAACTCCAATCCAGGCAACTTCACCACACAACAGGTACAGCCACACGTGCACAGATGAACGCATGCACACATACACCATTAATAACGCCAGAGTTCAGCAAAGGACTGACGGTCTTTTTTTTAAACAGCCCACCAGGCCTCTGAAAACAGGTCGCCATCTTTCATCTGAGAGAATTCATGCTTTTAGGACTTAAAGTTTCCCTAAACTTTTATGATTAAAAGTGCTGCCAAAGAAAAGGACCCAACTACACTCAGACTCCCACTGATGAATTTAGCTGTGTAAACAAAGTGAGGTTCTGGCGATAGTTGAAATGAAGGAGTAAGCGGAATTAGGATGAAATGAGAGAGTGAAAGCAGTAGTGGAGTTTTGCTGAGAGCGTTTTACTGCAGCGTTCATGTTCTTGAGCGAGTGAGTCAGTGACAGTTTTAGAGTCATCTCCCGTAAGAGATCCGTCTGTGTCTGTGCATGTAAAACTCTTTCAAAGATGTGGTAAAAAGTGATAAAAAGCTGGCCAAAAATCTGTGAGTTCCAGTCCTATTACTTCTCTCTTTATTGTTCCCCTGATAAACTCCCCCTCTCTTTAATGTTCATTAATTTAAGAACATAAAACCTATATTCTTTCCACATTTCGATAAATTATAGGGGAGAGCGGGGCTAGTTGTCACACTCCATATATCCTCCGTTATTGCTTAGGGAAAAAAAGTTATTGAAAATTACCACCTTTATTGCTTAGGGAAAAAAAGAGTTTATTCATTGACCTTTTGTGACAACACACCCCAAATGTGGGCTTCAAACTCATTTCTCTAGTATTGGGTAAGTTTTCACAATGAAACTTGCCATTAAACAGCCTATTAAAGGTTTTTCAGCAACATTTAAAAATTAAAATAATCATAAAACAATTTTTTTATAGTAGACAGCATATGTTTTAATGATTAAATCATATACATTTAAAACATTAATTCACCAACCTGAATTAAGAATATAATTCCCTTTATACTTTCCAGTCAGTTTTCAGGTTTGGGTTGAGGTTCGAATTTGTCATTGATGAAAAGAAAAATTATTATTATATATTTTAATTTTAATATAACTTGTTTTTTGCATTCAAATTTTCCATCAGTAATATATAGATTTTTCTCTGTTTGTAGCAGGAATATCCCTCCTATACAACTTTTGGGCAGAATCAGTATGCTCAGTATTACTCCACCTCCTCCTACGGTTCCTACATGACATCTAACAGCTCATTGGACGGCACAGGTTCAGTCTCAACCTATCAGCTGCAAGACTCCACCCCCATCATCACAGGGCAAGCAGCTGACCTGAATCCAGGTAAACACAAATCAGTTTCAAGTTTTCTCTTTCACTTGAGCGAGTAAGCCTCTGCAAACCAAACCCTAGCAACCCCTTAGCAACGGCCTGGCACCAATCCTAGCATCATGGCAGCGACTTTTGCACAGGCAGTTTTCTTCAGAAATTGTAAAAATAAAAATTGACATCCTAAAGATCTCTACTCTTGTCTGTTATCTGTCAAACTTTTGGAAATTGCCATTGTAGTTAAGGTTAATCATTCCAATAGAGCAGCAAATGACGCAGTTGAACGTTAGAATGGATGTGCAAATGTTCTGTTTCAGGGCTTTTGGCACTAAGGTGTCGTGGACTGTAGTTGTTGATTATGTTAGATAGAGCGATGGTGATTGGGGGTTTTGTCCAGCAGGCCCAAAATTCAGTGGGGTCCTAGAGCTGCATTTCTCAGTGATTTAGCTTGGCTGCAGTTCAGCAGAGCTCATTACAGTAAACTTGCTCACACGCATACGCACACACACACTATATTCTATCAGACGCGCCAGTTTTCCACTTTTATGACTCATATAAAATGTTTGTCTTTTTCTTTAAATATCTAAAAAAAAAACTTGAATATGTACATATACAGTAGTAGCATTGTCCCTTTAGATCCATTGATTAAAATAAAGTATTGTGAGAGCAAATCCTTATCTTTATTTCGGCATTATCTGAATATAAAGTATTAGGTGGAATTTTCGTCAATTTTTTTTTTAAATTATTATTATTAACTTTTTTGATTAAGGCACAAACATGCATATTTAAGCCAAGGACCAATCTTTTTAAAAGCTTTACACCCGGTTTCACAGACAATGTTTAAGACTAGTCCCAGACTCAAATGCATGTTTGAGCTGTTTTAACTGAAAGCTACTTGCTCTGACATATCTTCAAATATGTCAGTGTCATTGTTTTGTCTCAAGATGCACACCAGTAATGTTTTTTTTTCTAAGGCACATTTATAAAAGCTACTTAAATGCCCTAATTGTCCGTTAAACCAGGCTTTAATGCGTCTCATAAATGTTTCTTGGTTACCCATGTGCAGGTGAGTTTGAGGCGGGGCAGAGCCCATCCACACCTATCAAAGAGATGGAGGACCGGGCATGCCGAGGGGGCGGGGCTAAAGCAAGAGGGCGGGGCAGAAAGAACAACCCCTCCCCACCACCTGACAGTGATCTTGAGGTATGTTCAGATAGATAGATGCGTGCATGGAAACAAACCTCATAAATGCACATACAGTTGAAGCAGATGCTTAAATCATATACTCTCTCACTACCTAATCCTCGTGTCATCACTGTTTGTTTAGTGAAATCAAACATCCGTCTGCTTGTTTTTACAGAGGGTGTTTGTTTGGGATCTGGATGAGACAATCATTGTGTTTCACTCACTCCTCACAGGCTCCTATGCACAGAAATATGGCAAGGTGAGAGCAAACACATGTACTATGCCTCAAACACACGCCTCCCTCGACTATAGTAACAGTAAGAGTGTCCTCCTGTGATTCCTGTTCATTCTTAGTAAGCTGACAGTGTGTAAGGACGTGTCAGTCATCTAATAACAGCAATAAATGGTTAAAGCAAAACCGATTTGCACAGAATCGCTACCCTTACTTCTTGCTGACATTTTTTTCTTGCTATAATGCTACCTCATACACTGAAAAAAAACAATAATTTTACAAATAATAACAAAGAAACAACCAACGCATTGAATTAAACATGAAATTTTAAAGTAGAAAAACTGAATTAGTTGTAAAACGTACCCCAAAAACCTTTGAAAATTTTTTTTTTTTTTACAGTGTATATCTCCAGAATGCAATAGTAAAATTTGAATCTTGACCCTAAATTTTGACTCCCTCAACTGTGCGCCTCTATCATAAGCAGAGCACAGATGAAAACAGAGTAATTAGATTTAGCACGGTGACGGCCGGACTCAAGGAGTGTGAAGCGTCAGACTTCTTGTGACACCTTCCCTCGCTTCTTGTCGTTCAGTTGGTGAGAGACATAGAGACAGCTGCGGCTATTCACGGCTCTGGGGCTATTTCTGCAGGCTCTGTGACGATGAAAACCCTCCGTTCTTAGGCACTCCCGTCAGAGACATTGCACACGCTGTCACGCTCAAGCGCCAGCACACAAGCACACACCAATCTATGAGTTAAAGATTGTGAAATTACCAAACCTCAGAGTTCAAAAGTGGGAAAAGCAGCTCTACGCCAGTATTTCTTGAATTGTTTATTTTGATTGAAAAAAAAAAATCACCTCAATTATTTTTGAACGTATGCTTAGATTACGTTTAAACATTTTCAAACAGTTGAATCATCATTTCCAATCTCTGTCAGTTTCGCCATTAACTTTGTGTGCGTGTGTGCTTTTCTATTCTCGTTCACTGTCTCAGCCAATCACCTCTGAGCCAACAAACTCCATCACATATGATGATTTTTACAGCTGGGTGCCCTCCCCCTCTCTCATTCTTTCACTGTGTGTGTGTGTAGTTTGAAGGGTGAGAGTGTCTGATGTTCTGAGACAAGTGTAGAATCTGTCATCATTTGATGGAAACGGGGAACATTATATTCAACAAGCAAAACGCACATGTAATTTGTTGATCTTGAGCCAAAACTGCAGAATTAGTGGCTATGTAACCTGGATTCTTAATAACTGATTTTATTGGTATTCCTCCAACAATCTGGTTAGCATTTGTTCTGTTTTTATAGATAATTTCAGTATTTTTTTTTAATAAATCAATGTTGTATTTTGTATAAATATACTTAAAAAAATCATATATCTGGGAAAAAAACAAAATGATTTTTATTTTTATATATTTGCAATGTTTTTTTTCTCTCCCAAAATTGGAATGCATTATGAGGGTTAAAATTAAGTTATTAAAATTATTATTAAGTTATTATTTCTTCCCTCATTGACTTGTAAATGTAACTGGCTGCAATTATGTCATTTTGTCATTTTTGCATACTGAATTGTGTTTGGTCCTACATTTATTCGCATATTAATTAAAACTTATGAGCTATTTTAACTTGTTCTTTTCATATATTTAATCATTTTTACAGTTATATCTGACTGATAATGGCTCAATTTGCCATTTTGATGAGTTGTGAGTGTTGCTGTGCATTCTGGGATGTTTTTCTCTGCAATACATTCAAAGCTGCCTTAATTTTGACAAAAAAGTATCTTAAAAGGTATCATAATAAATTTGCCTTCCTTTTTGAACAGCCTTTGCATCAGGAGTGTGTCTTTGACTCCTTGAAAACAAAGGACGCACACTGAGTGTGCCGACAACAGCAAAATGGCTCCAATGCAGAATTGTCTAAAACTTTAACTATGCTAGGTTTGTTAGTGCTGCCAATAATGATGAGTTATCAAATAAAAATGTCCTAATAATTCATTTTGAAATTCTCAGGACCCTCCTCTGGCTGTGACTCTTGGTTTAAGGATGGAGGAGATGATCTTCAATCTTGCTGATACACATCTATTTTTTAATGATTTAGAGGTAAGTAAGCTCCTTTCCCTTTGTCTGACTTGTTTTATCATTTTTCTTCCAATCAGTGTGTTTGTAACTCTGTGGCCCCCTGCTGGTTAACTGTAGTAACCACACTATGTGTTTGAATAGGAGTGTGACCAGGTGCACATTGATGACGCCTCTTCAGATGATAACGGACAGGACCTCGGGTGAGTTTAATAGCACTGTAATTGAATTCTTATAACAGTATTGAAACATTGATTTCAAACTATTCTTACATTTAAAGACACTTGTTACTTATTCAATGCCGCTGTCAGAATATGCCCTTAAATATGACTGAATATGTATTTTACTTGTACGTAAAACAAGACTGTTATTGTTATTATCAACAGTACTTACAGTTTTGCCACTGATGGCTTCCATGCAGCTGCAACAAGCGCAAGTCTCTGCCTAGCAACAGGTGTTAGGGGCGGAGTCGACTGGATGAGGAAGTTAGCCTTCCGGTACAGAAGAGTCAAGGAGATGTACTGCACCTACAAAAACAATGTGGGAGGTGAGATTTGATTACAAGTACACATATCTTCAAAGCCATTTTTTACAGGATTAATTCTACATTTGGATAGCAGTGCTATTTTCGTATTATTTATATAATATTATAATTTTTATTCATATTTATATAGTCTTTTATTTTTATATTTTCATTTTATTTTGCTTGTTAGTAATTTTGTTGTGCTTTTATAATTTTTTATTAGTTTTTAATGAAAATATTTCTATTCAGCTATAATTTATTTGTATTTAAGTTATTCATCTGTTGCCTGGTCTGATGAGTCTCCATTTCTGTTGAGGCATTCAGATGGTAGAGTCAGAATTTTGCGTAAACTGAATGAGAACATGGATCCATCATGCCTTGTTACCACTGTGTAGGCTGGTGGTGGTGGTGTAATGGTGTGGGGGATGTTTTCTTAGCACATTTTAGGCCCCTTAGTGCCAATTGGGCATGTTTAAATGAGCATTGTTTCTGACCATGTCCATCCTTTTATGGCCACCATGTACCCAGTAGAAAAGCTTGAATCATTCCAAATTGGTTTCTTGAACATGACAATGAGTTCACTGTAATAAAATGGCCCCCACAGTCACCATATCTCAACCCAATAGAGCATCTTTGGGATGTGATGGAACGGGAGCTTCGTGCCCTGGATGTGCATCCAACAAATCTCCATCAACTGCAAGATGCTATCATATCAATATGGGCCAACATTTCTAAAGCATGCTTTCAGCACCTTGTTGAATCAATGCCACAGAGAATTAAAGCAGTTCTGAATGTGAAAGGGGGTCAAACACACTATTAGTATGGTGTTCCTAATAATCCTTTAGGTGAGTGTATATTCATGCCATAAAACACTCACTAGTTATGAATGTGTGGTTTTGTTCATGATCTTTTTCAGGGTTGCTGGGGCCGGCTAAGAGAGAGGCGTGGCTCCAGCTGAGGGCAGAGGTTGAGGCTCTCACAGACTCATGGCTGACCACTGCCCTCAAGTCCCTGTCAATCATCAGCTCCAGGTCTGTCTCTTGAGCATCATCAGCCTCTACCATTAAAGACTATAGCATACGCAGCAAAAAACAATCTCTCTCTCTCACATGCACACACAGGAGTAACTGTGTCAACGTCTTGGTGACAACGACACAGTTAATACCTGCGCTCGCTAAGGTGCTGTTGTATAGCCTGGGCTCTGTGTTTCCCGTTGAAAACATTTACAGCGCAACCAAAATAGGTGAGTTCTGTGTTACACAGGTCCATACAGCAGACTTCACATTGGGTTCATCATGTTTTTGTCCATACTCTTTTTCTGCAGTCAGGGGTAAAGTCGAGTTCAGTGTGTGTGTAACATGCTTTGGCTCGCATTAAATCATAAATCAAAACAGAACAGGGTGACCTGGTCATAGCATTCCCATTCACTCTCTGTCTACTCATATGTAATTGATTCTGATTGGCTGATCTCTCATCATCTGCCAGCGTTTAGTTCTTCTTTCGTTCCGCTTCTTCATAAACAGCCGTCTTCATTCACAGTGGGTTTACTCTACTCTCTATTCTGAAACAGCCTATTTGAGCTGATATGTTGCTTCCGGTGATTGAGATTCATGTGTAAATACAGATACAACTGCTTTTCCTTTCTTGTTTTGAATTTGAACTCTGAAAAATGTGCTATTGGTTTCTCAAATAATTCCATGTCTATTTACTAAATCTAAAATATATTAAATTTAATTTAAATAAAGAAAAGAAAAAGACAGTATAAGTTCGATTTAATTTAAATGTTATTAGTACTGTTTTCTCTCTTTAATTTAAAACGCTAGGATATACTAACAAATGACCAATCAACAAAGCTCCAGCTGTAGACACTTAAGCTCATTGAGAATACATAATTAACAACACATCTTAAACAGAGACCAACCGTAATTGTAAACAGTTACAACCATAATTGAAAATAATATCAAAGTAAAAAAAAAATAAATAAATAAAATAAAATTCATTTAAAAATATCCATAAAAGTTTAAATACAAATGTAATGTTGTTTTCTTTTTATGTTGCCATTACACAATTTAATTTCATTATTTTTTATTTTACGTTATTGTATTTATTTTCAAATGTTATTTAAACATTTTTTTCCCCTTTTTTTGGTTTTCTTTAACAATTTAATTGAATTTAATACAAATACAAATGTTATTTATACTGATTTTTTTATTTAATTGAATTTCATTTCCAAGGTTGTTTCATTTCCAACAGAACAAACAAAAAACCTATTTATTGCAGAAGGAACTTGTGTTTCTGTGACTACACTAAAATGCTTAGCTGTCCTGTTGACCCAAAGCCTGATTCCACACAATTACGAATCTCATGCTCACTGTCATGGTAACCGTAAGAACAAAATGTTTGTGAGGTCAGGGTTTGTCTATGTGCAAGAGGGACTGTCGGTTTGAATCCATTCAGTTTTTTTTTTTAATGAGAAAAAAGCATCCCTTTTCTTTCTGCTCTCAAATAATCAGGTACCTTAAAAGGGATAATTCACTTTTTAATTAATTTTTGGTATGTTTTAGCTTACCTCAAGGGCATCCAAGATGTTTTTTCCACAGCAGTCAAACTGTTCTTATCTGTCAGTCATATAATGCAGGTCTATGGTCACCACCTCAAAGAGCATGCACAGAGAAGTCCAAATTAAACACGAGTAAATGACTCGTAAATCTAAGTACACACTGATGGCCTAAGACACGAAACCAGCGGTTTGTGTGAGAAAACGAACAGTATTTATATAGTTTTTACCTCTTGTAACCACAGCCACGTCCAAGTGATCTGAGGGCGTGGGCGCTTTGTGGCTGTGGTAACAAGAGGTAAAAACGATATAAATACGGTTCGTTTTCTCACACAAACCGCTTGTTTCGTGTCTTAGGTCATCAATGTGTACTTACATTTACGAGTCATAAATCATGTTTAATTTGGACTTATCTGTACATGCTCTTTGAGGTGGTGACCATAGACCTGCATTATATGACTCACAGACAAGAATGGTTTGACCTAAAAATATCAACATTTAAACTTCTGCAGAAACAAAGACACCTACATCTTGGCTTGCTCAGTTCTGAGTGTGTGCTTGTTAGTGTGTGATAAGACTATGCCTTGTTTCCGCAGGTAAAGAGAGCTGTTTTGAACGTATAGTATCCAGGTTTGGCACTAACATAACGTATGTTGTGATTGGCGATGGGCGCGATGAGGAGCATGCAGCCAGCCAGGTAAAATCTCACCTCTGACCTCTCACCTTGTTTATGTTGCAGGCAAAGAGAGTTGCTTTGAGCGCGTAATGCAGAGGTTTGGCAGGAAGGTAGTGTATGTTGTTATTGGGGATGGTGTGGAAGAGGAGCAGGCCGCTGCCAAGGTAACGACCCCCAGGTGAACCAGAAGCAGTGTGTGACTCTCAGATTGGACTTCCTGCCTGTGTGTGCTGTAGAGCTTTAGATGAAACCGATCGGCAGCTTGTGTGCTTCATTTATTTCCTCGTCTGTAGTCATCTGCCTCTAAGGTGGATGTCAGTAGCGGTTGCTTTTTTCCTCTTATCATCTGAGACTAGCTTTTCTTTCTCAGATCTCAAGCGATCTAGAACAGAGCTATTCAACTGAGGGTTCTCGAAGTTCCCAGGCATCTAATCGCATCTCATAGCTAACTCTGTCTGAGATTAGATTCTGATTCTGTAGGTGCTGAACCTAAAGACCCAGTTGAATACTTTTGTTCTGTGCAGCATTTCTCAACAAAGTTTGTGCAATGATGTTCGTTTTAATGTTCACTATACTGTTCAAAAGTTTGGAGTCTGAAAGATTTAGCAAGGATGCATTAAATTGATCAGAAGTGACAGTAAAGACGGTTACAAATATTCTATTTTATTTCAAATAGACACTGTTCTTTTGAATTTATTCATAAAAAAAACTATTAAGCTCCCCACAAAAATATTAAACAGAACAACCGTTTTAAACATTGATAAGAAATGTTTTTTGAGCACCAGATATCAGAATGATTCCTGAAGGATCATGTGACACTGAAGACTGGAGTAATGATACTGAAAATGCAGCGTTACCGTCACAGGGATACATTCATTTTAAAATATATGAATAGAATACAGGTATTTTAAATTGTAATAATATATTTAACAATATGACTGTATTTTGATAAAAAAAAAATGTAGTCTTGTTGAGCATAAAGACGTCTTTCAAAAACATCTTTTGGAGCCCAAACTTTTGAACAGTAGATTCAAGATTGTTTGCGAAAAGGATGTTTCTGTTTCGCAAGACTTAAGCTTGTCAGGGTGAAGGATTTGTAAAGGGTTTATTTAAAGTTTTTAGTTAATAGTACAAATGGTCACGTTTGTTATATAAAATGAATAATATAAAAAATTAGATTGTACTGAAAGCACTTTACAAAAAGGTTCAATTTGTTAACATTAATAAATTATTAGTATGATTAACTCAGTCCCCGCCAGTGTTTTTGATAAAGGTTGCCTGTCACCGCCAGCATTTTTGATCATTTTTACAAGTTTCACGGCCCCCAGAATATTTTATTGTATAAACATTTCATTCGGCAGTTTTATTAATTTAAATATTCATATTCTTGCATGTGGCTAGTTTCTGCTGCTTCTTCGCCTGTGTTTTGATTTGTTTAGCGCCCCCTACTGTATAACAGTAGAAAAACAGTAGAAATGTCCACCAATGGCAGGGAAAGAGTTAAAATGATAATGTAACTAGATTAATAAATAATGTAAAATACTGTTAATTCAAAATAAAATACAATATTAATAAAATGAACCTTTGTGTAAAGTGTTACGGTTTTTAAACGCATCTAATAAAAATGTGTTTGTAAGTGCTTCACTAAACTCTTTATAAACCCTCTGTAGATAGTTGTGGACTACTAAATAATGTATCAGAGACTGTTTATTAATTTTTTCTATATGTGGTCTGGTTGATGGATGTCTCACCATGTTTTCAGGAGTGAAGAGAACTGTTGTGAACTATAACCAACTTTATGAATAAACCAAATCTTAGTGGCTGACTCTGATAATGAATGTTCAGGAAAGATATTCCTTACGACTCAAACTGTGTTTGTCCCCACAGCACAACATGCCCTTCTGGCGGATATCCAGCCACTCTGACCTGCTTGCCCTCCATCAAGCACTGGAGTTCGAGTACCTGTAACACTCGACACCTGTATCATAGGCCTTTTTTTGTACAACTATTTAAGAACAAGAGTACACTGCAATCTCTTTTTATGTTGTTGTTGTTGTTGTCTTTTTGATTATTTTTAAGAAAACTCTGGCTTTTAAGATGATTCTGCACTGTCTTAAGAAGACTAGGACAGACTAGTATGAGGGAAAATGGGATTATAATGGTCAAACCAGGCTTGTAAAGAGCTTACTAAGGTCTTACGTCACACACACTGCATTTCATTTCATGAGGTGAGTTCTTCCAGGGTTGAGGTGAACCCTTGAAAGCGCATATATCCACACTCATCTACAGGAGCGTAGACTTCATCTCCACTTAAACAAGCAGCGCTGTACTCTAACAAGGAGCATTTAGAATAGACACACAACTCATGTAAATTATTTTACAGGAACTAGATTAAACACTAAAGGACGCTGTGTTTTCACATGGTATTGTTTTGATTTTGTCTGGGGTTTTTTTTGTAAGTTTTTGACAAAAAAAGTCTGTGTATAATTTGTTGTGCCTTATAAGATGTTTCGTGTGTCAGTTTTTATTTTGAGAATGTATGTAGATAAACGAAAAATGTAAACAATTGAGATTTTCTTGAGTTCTCTATTTTCTAAATGTTAAAAAACAAACATATAATCTGCTGTTATTACTGGTGCCTCTGAAGGAAAGACAATCCAAAGATTTTTTTTTTTTTATGTGAGGAAACACTCATTTGTATTTTGATTCAAATCATGACAGGTGGAAAGAAAAGGAAAATAAAAGTCAAGCATCAGAAAAAAATCTTTTAAAGCTTCAATAGGTTTGGCTAATTTTTATTTTGTTATAACATTTTGCTGTCGTTTCATCCTGATGAATAGACTATGCTGGTTGCATAGTGCTGAGGTTTCTAATTCAGGTAATGCGAGTCCCAATTACACTATTTTTCAGTGTAATAAAAAAAAACTTTTCAAAAGCATGTTCACTTTAACTGAATGACAGACATTTGTATTATTTTAAAGGCAAGCAATTTGGAAATTTTTAATTTTTGTTATTTTTTAAAGTATTTCAATATTCTTTTTAGGAGCTTGCACTGTTTTTTTTCTTCACACATTTCAGGAGATTTTCAGATGTCCTCTTGATTGGAACTGAAGAGATGCTGTATTAAACGGTAAAAGCACAGTATGTGAAAACTATCAAATATATGCAAGATATTATACAGCTTCAATTATTTAAATTGAGTTTTGTTTCCATTCAATCAGCAGAAAAGAACTTCGTAGAAGTTGAGTGTCACGCGTCTTTGATTTCAGGACGCGAGATGCTCCATCAAAATCTCTACAACCAGTGAAGGTACAACTCATGGGAACCCAACCCAGACTATTAGCTGACAATTCTTAAGTTAAATAGACTAATGTAGCTCAGCTCGTAGAAACTTACATTGCTTTTTTTCTCTCGAGTCATAACCTCAAATCAACCTGGTGTTTCCAAATCTCATCCAAAACAACATAGTTTATCCAAAACAACATAGTTTAATTTTGCGTTTAAAAATTTGCATTTAATGCGTTTAAAAACCGTAACACTTTACACAAAGGTTCATTTTATTAACCCTAAAACAGTATTCTGGACAAATGTGGGCAAAAATAGTTTTAATTTATTTTTAAAAAATACTTCCCTTGATCTGAGCGGTACATGACTTGGCTACATTTCCTAAGTTTGCCTCCTGAACACATTTTTTTTAAATTGATTCTACAGTGATAAGTGGGTGAAAAAAAAAACTCCTTAATATTGTATTTGGGTCAAAAATGGGCACCCATAGAAATGAATGGGAAAAACTGTAATTTAGAGCATTCTAAAATAAGCCAAAATAAAATACTTGGTGACAGCAAAGATACTTCACCTTTAGGTTTTAACTCTAAGAACTTAGTGGAGTGATATTTTAATGTAGTTTAAAAAATAAAATAAGCATAATTTTATATAGAAAATATGGTACTTTTGAAGTAAATAAATTAAAAATAGCCCCAAAAAAATGGATTGAAAAAACATCAAAGACAGTGATAACATTTATAGTAAATAAAAATTAGGATCACTCCTGAATCCTCTGTGCCCACAATTACAGGATTAAGGGCTATAAAGTGAGTATGGTTTGAGAGCTACGAGTTTCTACCAGCATAACAAAAAGTCTGAAGAATTTTGCCAACCCTAGCTCAAATGCTCACAAACCAAATGAGATCAGAAGCCCCGATTTTACCTTAGTGTTTGAATTTCACTCCGTTTAAACTTCTAAGGTTCTCAGATAAACCACACATTTTAATTTGGATAATTTGCATGATTTGTTACAATTCCCATGTCATTTAAAGAACACCACAACAACATTCAGTTTCCAAAAGATGTTTTATTTGGCGCCTTATTTCTTGGATTTGAAGTACTCCTCAATGACGTCCTTAGCCTGAGACTCTTTGCCGTAGTCCTGCAGACAGACACATGAAAACATTAGATACTTTAATTATTTTAACACATCAGATCAACGCAATAAATACAAGTAAACAAAACAAATCTCCCAGTTATCCAGTAAATTAAGCACTTGTTGCCCTTCTCGGGGACCTCGAGAGTCAAAACAGGACCATGAGGCTCGTGTTCAGGCGTTCAATCTAGCCAAGATATATTTTTTAAAAACAGACACAGGGCACAGAGAGCCAGTATCTGGACTCGATCTGGCTTAAACACCCTGAATTTGAAGCCCAACTTACAGAATGCATCATTTAAGATTAAGGAAACGTTAGATACGAACCTTAATGACTACACAGCTGCAGCCCACCACCTTGCGGGGTTTGCCCTCTCTGTCGATCTTGCATAAACCGACCCACTCACCGAGCTTCTTATTGTCGTCAACCTATGAAAGAGGACAGAGACCGTTATATTTTGCTACTACACACTTAGCCGCAATTCAGGCATTTTAATTCACATCAGGCTTTTGGGTGCAAATAAGAAGTTGTTGGCAATATCCAAGAGCACACTTTACAAAACAAAGCAATTCCAAGAGTCCTTGCTCTGGCCCCAATTTAGATTTAATGAGCAATAAAAAGAAATTGGATCATTTTCTGAAGGGAAACATGAGTGATGCTTGCAACAATAGGCTTTAGTTAATTGCAACAGTTATTAGGATGTTCTGGGTGGTCCATTTCAAAAGAGCCCAATGCCAGAGCTCAGTTCTCACTTTCAATGCAAGCATGAGAGGTTTCTTTACCAGTTTTATAGACCACCAAGACATTGGCTTTCAATCCTGGAGACCCATAGCACAGTACATTTTGAATATTTTTTGTAAAACCTAATTTATACTTCTGTTCCGTACTCTGACATGCACCTCTCCAAAAATTTAACAACGTGTCAATTTTGTGATTGGTCTCCTAGAACCCCTCCCTCAGGTTTCAAATGCATGTGTAATTGCTCATCAACATGGACAAACACATTAAAACCCATCAAGTAATCTATAACGAAGAGGTGATAAATCACTTTCAATAAGGACTTTTAATTACGTGGGCCAATGCTTAAATTCTGACTCAATTAACCAATCATAATGTATTACTCTTATAGCGTTCCCACCTTGATGAGGTTGATTTGATGCTCAGCACAGAGAGCCTCCACCAGCTTGACATACATGGGCTCGTCACAGTTGGCTGCCAGGACGCAAAGATGAGCCTGGCGCCTGTGAAAAGGACAAAGAAAGCTCATGATGACCTCTCAATCTCCTCCAAAAGGTATGAACGACATGTCAACGGTATCTCAGACAGAAATTGGGTAACAAATGGCAGTTGTCCTCAGAGACTTCAGAAGAGGGAGCCAAATTATCATCATAGACACAAAGCAACATCTTAAAGATCTCAAGTTACTCCTTACTTGTCGAGGGCCTTGGCGGCCTCACGAATACCGCGGGCCAGACCGTCGTGGATGAGTGCCGTCTTCAGCACTTCAGGCAGAGCGGTGTTGACATCCATCACACCTCCGGCACTGATGCTGTGAAACATACAAAAGATTGTTAGGGTGTAAAGAGTCAGGCGTGTGCACGCGTGTGTGTGTTTAAAGACCTGCGGCTTCTCAGAATGAGGTCTCACTCATAATTAGAGTGAAGGGGTATCCGACTAAAGATTAAAAGTTCATCATAGCCGAGGTCACTCTATACAGGTACTACCCTTACTAGTGAGTAATTTAACACAGGGACCAACATGGAGTTGATTTAGAGGTTACAGGCGTGTGTGTCACTCGCATATACACAAACGCGTGTCACAAAAAATGCATTTAGATATGAGGGCCAATGTTTACGGTTTAAATAAAGTGAATTGAACTCAAGATATTCCGTTAACAATTTATATTAAGCCAATCCTTGCAACTAAATCAATGCGTCAACAAAAAAAATAAAGCTCACGTGTGGTCAACAGCCTCTAGTCCGCGTTTACTATCATTGTACTACGCAGCTTAATTTGTTATTATTAAACGGAATAAAGGCACACGGCTTTGAAACATGAGGGCAAGTAAACACTAGGATTAATAGTAACAGGTATTCAATATTTTCTCTATAAAAATTAAACTACATACTTAAAGTGTGTACTGAATAGCGCAGTGAGAACACTATCACTCACCCTTCCTCGGCCATTGTAGATTAGCGATGGATGAAAGGATAGAGTTCTGAAATAAAGGCATAATACGATCGATATATTAATATCCATTCCTTCCGATACATCTTTGATCACTTTAAAGACAGGATGTCAAGTATTTTAGACCGATTCAGTCAACGATTACAAAAGTTCGCCCTACCTTCCCTCTGACTGCGGGTAAAGAGGACGTCATAACGTCGACAACACTGTTTTAAGCGCAAAAGGCCCCAACCGATGGTGTCTATCTCACTGCCTGAATGGAGGAAAGCCACGCGGAAATGTTTTTGTGGCTTTCAAGGTAGCGTTTTCTTGTTCTATTTCAGACTTGTTTGTTGATATTTTTTTATGTAGCAAATATATTGATCTATATTAGCTATTAAACGCCATTTTAATACTTCTTAAATGCGATGGCATAGACATCTTAATCCACCACTAGGGTGCGTTATGTACACGGTACATAATATGCGCCTCAATATTTTTATTTTTATACAGTATATATTTGTATATTACACTTAAAACACACTTAAAAATGTATACGTTTTCTAGAGCTCTGAGCCATTTTTTTTCAACTGCTTCCAACTAGTGCCTGGATGATTTTAATACATGTAGTAAGTTACCACGTAATTTACTGCTTGGCCGCACTGTAATTAATGTACTGTGTAATCTCGGTGGAGAAAAAAAGAGAGAATAATCCCAAATCCTCTCATGCAAGTTAAGGCATGCCACACTCATATATTTTATGGTGTGTGTGTGTAGGAGTGGAAGAAGTTCTTGTGGTAGGTGGGGCGGTCAGGTGAACTGTCAAAACTTGCTTTCCTGGTCCTTGAGTTGGCTGAGTTTACTGTTTTTAAACGCTCACACAGCTTACTGAAATACTTCAGCCGCCACTTCTATTTTCAAACCTTTTGAATTAATATTTTTAAAAGATGTCCGTCACGGTGTATTTCAGCAGTGTGAGTGGCTCTAGAGAGGTGTGTATCTGTTTGTGACTTCTCTGACTGTCTAACATTTGATACTCGCTGTTTGAATTAACTTAAACATTAACTTGTCTGTTTTACGTATTATATGTTTATATATTATTTAACGTGCTAGAAATTCGTCTTTATGTCAAATGACCTCAGTGAAGAAGTTGTCTCTACACAAATGTGTCCTCTGGATTATGAGAAGCATTTGTATGCGTGTGCGTTTGTTGAAGGATAAAACATTTCCTAGGTGCTGAAGAACAGGAAGATTTTAAGTTAATAACAGATAGGGGACAGTTCATTAAATTGTTTTCCATCTGTTTCTTCAGGTAAAGCAACATCAGACTGAGATTTTCCAGTTCCTGGATTCCAAGAGGATCAAGTACCGTGCTTTGGACATCACAACAAGTGCTGATGTGAAGGAGGAGATGAGGAAGAAAGTGGGAAACCCGTCAGCGATGCCGCCTCAGGTCTTTAATGGGGACAAATACTGTGGGGTGAGTCTCATTTTGCTATTTTGTTTTTTATTTTGCCCCGTAAATTAATAGACAGAAAGTAAACTGCATCAAACCAACCTCAAGGGAAATGGTCAATGGATTTGATTTTATGACCAGCTTTAGACGGTCACCACACTTCTGCTCCCATCTACCACACTTTCACTGCAGCGATTCCTTTTAAACAGTCTGAACCAATTTATCATTATTTCTTATAGTTTGCAGAAGTGTTATATTTGACCTTCATTGCTATGTTATCTTTAAAAATGACAACTGATGTCATGATAAAAATCAATTCACATTTTAATTTGCATTCATATTTTCATTTTAATACCATTACAATCATTCAGATGAATGTTTTGAAAGAAAATATTTTCATTGGAAAAATGATTTTGCATTACGCATTAAACAGTGTTAAATCTATCAAATAATGTGACTAAGTTCAGTATGCATGAGTTTGTCTGTTAATTATATCAGTTTAAAGTCATGGAAACGCAAATATTTCCAAAGAATGACACTTTTACAGTTATTAAAAAGAGCACATAAAGGGAATGTTTTGTAATAATAAAGCATAAAAAACATGGACATATTCTAAACAAATACTTTGTATGGATTTATGGGTTTGGTTGTATGGGTTTTGCAACAAGAGTCAGTAACTGGGAGATACAAAACACGTTTTTGTAGTGTATGTTAAGGAATTAATTTTTTGTTGCACAAACAACACTTAAAACAAAAGCCTTTGCATATAGACACATGAGACCTGTCAGGCTTGTTCACGTTCTTCTAAATAAAAACACACCCTTTAGAACACTCCCATCAACTATAGATGTTTCCACTGCTTGAAGTGCACCAGTGTTTTTTTGTGCCAGCCTCCTGCCGGCCTGGGGAACATCTTGACATTCTCTTATGATGTTCAGAACAGCGCATGCCGCTCACAAATGAGCAAATAAGCACACAACTCGGATTCCAGACATGCACTGTGTCTGGGTGTACTGAGCATTAGTGAGGCGTTCATGGCTTATTCTTCCAAAGGCACATTTTTATTTGTGAAAACCATTAAAGGGTCATTCCACCTCTGGAAAGATGAATGTGGTATTTAAAATGGGTCATTTATGTAGAAGTAATGTAAAATTATTTTTGAATTTGGAGCTTTCCAGATTGAGAAAAGCCAGAAAATGTGGATAAAAGACAACAATTCCCAGAATGCACCCTAGGAGGCCACGCCTACAGAGCACAGTAGTTAAACAACAAGTCTAGGATATTGTTACTAGTGAGTCTCCGTGATGATTCTGCCCGAAAATGTGTTTCGAGATCGCCCAAAATGTCCGGGATTCGGCTTTTACGTTCAACAGTTGCCATTCATCATGTTTGTCATGTTTACATGTTTACAGCTGATCACTGTTTTAGCGTTCATGTAAACACTACATTCAGATTTACCAATCGGAATGAATTCAGTTAGATTGAGCCAAAAGCTGTGCATGTAAACAATGCATGGTGACTGCAGAAAGCAAAAGCTGAATCGCTAAATCATCGACGGCAGGACATCTCCGGGAAAAAGAGGATCATAACCCCTAAAGTTACTATTCAACTTTCTCCACAGAACAAGAGCCTGCTAGCTTAGCTTCCAAAAAAGATGGCTGACACTATGTGTAATCCCAATCCTCCATAACGCATCCGTGTGCGTGTTCAGCTTCGTCCATATTTTCAAAACGTTCAGGCGGTGAAATCAAACGCAATGGCACTGATCTGTGATTGGTCTATTAGCGCATTAGGTCCAACCCCCTATGGGCGGGTGTGAAAGGGTAAGATCTAGTGCTTGTAGTCTTTACAGAAATCCCCCCTCTTACACTTTTTTGCGTTATTATAGAAGGAAGTGAAAAAGGTAAATAGCAGATTTCTCTAGTCTCAGAGGAAAATGAGAGAGCTTTGCATGACCATCCAATAGTATAACTGGGTTTCCAACAAAGGACAGCTTAATGCAAATGGGTGGAGTGTCCCTTTAAAATTTTTATTTTATAAATATATATAAGCATATTCTGTTTTTGTGTTCATAGGACTATCAGAAGTTTTTTGATGCAGTGGAGGATGGGAAACCAGAGCTATTCTTCAAACTCTGAGCTATATAGGCACACTGCACTAAATCCTTGCATTTTTAAGAGATTTTATATGTTAAGGAAATGCATATTTTGCACCATTAAATAAAAAAGATGATATTCTATCAAGTGTATCTTTACTAAATGTTGTATCTACAAGTGTATCTCATCACATTTTGAGTAAAGATGAACAACTTCCCTATTTGTCCACTAGGAAGCAGTGTTAAATCTTTCATTATATAATTCAGTGGCCATGAGTTTTTCCTCTTAATTATATAAATAGTAAGTCATGGCAACACAGACTTGACATGTAAATGCAGTTTATTCTGGGAGGGAATAGTTTAATCTCAACTTTATCTTAAAATCATCTTTATATATAATTATTTATGCATATTTAATTATTTTGAGATCAAGTAATATTTTGCAGACTCTGCTGTAGACATCTTTCCTGTGTCAAAAAAGTTATGTTGTTTGAACACTGTATCCATTGTTAATAGTATTCAACTCATTTGTAGCAAACATCTGCATCTATTTATAGAGGAACCATATTTTCTCACGCTCCCTACATCGACCGCTTATACCAGCTAAAGCAAAACTGACACATTCAAAGGCATGCTGGGATATCTTGAGAGTTCCAGTAGTATTTTTAAAAGTTATGCAGTCCACCCATATTATACTACGACAATAGCTTATAGAAGCATTTGAACAATTAATCCAGGACAACACTCATTATGCAAAACAATTGATTTAAATTAAAAATAAAATAATTAAGTAACGCATTACAATAAGGTTCATTAGTTAACATTAGTTTGCATGAACTAATAATGAACTGCACTTTTAATCTTTGTTAATGTTAATTTCGACATTTACTTACACTTTATTAAAATCTTGTTAACATTAGTCAATGCACTGTGAACTAACAATGAACAGCTTAATTTTTATTACCTAACGTTAACAAAGATAAACAAATACCGTAACAAATCTAGGTAACGCTTCCTTTTACAGTCCAGTTGCCCATGTAAATACTATGTACTTATTTTAGTAACTACAATTACTGGGTAATAACTAGTACTAACCCTACCCCTAAACCTACCCCTGTTCTATGTACTTACTTTATATTAGCCAGTACTTTCTAGGTAAGTACACTGTAAGTACTGTACTGTAAAATGAAGCGTTGCCCAAATCTATTGCTCGTGGTTAGTTCATGTTAGTTAATACATTAACTAATGTTAATTAATAAATAGTGAAGTGTTAAAGTGAAGTGTTACCAGAATAAATAAATAAATAAATAAAAATATTTGTTTTAAATATAGAATGCCACTTTGTTTGATATTTTGTTTTATGCAATATTTTTTAAATGTCAAAATGCATTTTGGGGCCACTGTGCTGAGAAACACAAGAAAACATCAGCTTTTGAATATAGGCTGCTTTATTACAAATTAGATACATTTATTCATTTAGGTTATGAAAGTAATCGACAGTAACAGTATATATAAAGGAATGCCAGAATGTGTGTGTATGTAAGACAAAATGGGCATAAAACGTAATTGTGTCCTGAGAAGTGTGTGTGTATGTCTGCGTAAACATAAATGCAGAGTGCTCATTCATGTGGAATCATTTAATGACAGGATGGGAGGAGCAGAGCAAGAAGTGAACATCATAATGAATAGTAAATGAAAATGCAGAGAAGTAGGTATGGGAAAGTGTCTGTGTTTTGTTTTGGGGGGGGTTTAGAGGAGAATGGCAGTAGTTTGCCCAAGCGAGTTCCACAAAAACAAGTAAACCAATGTTCTCCCAAGCACTGTATGATATAGAGGAATATATAAACTACATGAACGGTTGAGCTGATAGTTGAGGCATCACAGTGTTATACATGCTACTACACCCCTGAGAAGAAAAACACACATTATCAGACTTGGATAACCTCAAACAAGACGTTCTTTTTTTCCACCCGAAGGAACAAAAGTCTAGGAATGAGATCTGAAATTCCGATAATAAATCATAAAGTGTTAAAATACTGATTCAGGACCAGTTTTACTCAGAGAAGCCCTGAAAAGCCATTGGGAAACACTGAGCTCAGATCAGTACTGTTACACTGAGATCTTAATGCAGGTCAGGATTCTATTTCCTGTTTTGGCTTCTGGTCTGAACTTCTTTTCACAAACAGATCAAAGCCTGTGGAAAAGAAAACAGTTGACCGGATTCTTTTGTTGTATCCCTACATTTCCTTTTGGCCATCTGTCTGAGCTCCTTAACAAAGAACGATTTACAAGAGACTTGTACATGCAACCTTGCACACTTGTGATGTTTTGCACGCACACAAAGTCCACTTCCATCCTTATATCCAATTTAAAAAAAAAGAAGAATAGGCTTTTCATGCAACACGTACAACAAATGAAACCAAACATGACATAAATAATTAATTAGGCCATAGAAAACATTTGTAACCACCCTGTGTATGTTTCTTAGGAATAGCTGGGCCGGAGGGCAGCAAGTGTTTTGGCAGAATGCATTGTTGGCAGTGAGGGCTTCAGACCAGGGGACAAGAGTTACATCACAGGAGAAAGAGGCAAAACCACAGTGTTTCAGTCTATGGGAAATGTCAATGACATGGTTCAGGATTCAGAGTCCTGCAGAGAACAGAATTTAATTCAATTAGATGGTAATATAATTAAGTATAGCCAGTAAACTCATGAACTATACTGTATGACAAACAAAAAAATCACCCTTTAAAAAGAATGTATACATATTTTTTACTGGACAGTGAATTGATTTAAGACAGGTGGGAGTGTGTTTGTACCTTTACAGAGGGCACACGAAGGAATGAGAACACTGTGTTCGTCTCTTTAGACTGGAAGAAATCTTCATAATCCTGAAAAATAATCCAAAAATAATAGTACAGTTGAGTTTAAAGCAACAGCAACTGTGTTTATTTGTCTTTAAAATTGGATATCTGCAAAACATCAAACTAAACTTACTGATTCAGATTATTTAAACTATGGCATTAAACATCCATTAACATGATCTTAACATGATCTTAACGCTCTAAATGTAAAACCTATTAGAAGTGTCAAATGAGTCTTGCCCTCTATTTATGTCAAATAGTTAATCACTGTGACATGTTGTGAAGGTGTTCTGATTGGCTAGAAGAGGTGCTGGGGGTGGGGTCTGAGGGTAATCAGGATTATTGTGAGATTAGATCATTTGGGCACTCAGCGAAATCCAGCCATTACTGTCATGAGTCATTCACAAAATATACAAACCTTACCTTAACTCAAGCTTTGAGTGATGAATCCTTTCTAATTTAAGATTCAATCTCATAAACGTCTTTCTGATACTTTGGCCATGTATGGCAAGAGAGTCGCGGTGACATATTACACTACAAATCGAATTAAAAAATAGAGATTGTGGATAGTAAAGTGTGTTTTGCCTGCAAAATCTGTCCTTAGAAAAAAAAAACTTTGTACGAATTTGTATTCTTTTTTCACTACCTTATATACGACGTCTCATGCTTTAATGTGATTGGCTAGTGAAAACACAATAAATACTACACTAGAATGTAACTGGCTGAAAAAAGAGAGCAGTGCTGCACGGTTTAAACCATGGATTTTTGTTTACGCGTATTGATTTTTAATAAACATCCTCTCAAACCAACCCAATGTGCTCATTGGCCAGACTGAGAGCTTATCATTGAGAGAAATTACTGCAAATCCCCCCCATATTTTACTAAGCCAATTAATACCATATTAATTAAGGTCTGTAGTATATTGATGAAGATATAACCAGTGTACTATCCAACAATAAAATAGCTTCTGAGAGAAGATCATTGGTTAATCTTTGAGGAAGTTAAATAGTTTTTTGGGAGAGGTTACATCACCTGTCCACTGTTTGACATATCAAGCTTATTGTTTTTTTTTTGTTTAGTTAAGAGAATGGCACATGTGAAGCGAACTCACGCCACAGTAGTCATCTCCATTGAAGATCTGAGGGGGGAGAGGATTGCCCTTTTTAGGTCGTTTCTCCTCAGGAATGTTCCGGTACATCCAGAACCTCTGATCTTCCAGCATAGTGATGTCAACCTCCTCAAAGCTGATCCGGTTGGCCTCCAAAAAGCCCACAATGGCTTGCTGGTGTTTTTTCACCTGAGCAAACACAGTCATTAAGATAATTAGGGCTACTCACGAATTAGAACTTGAGTATGAGCATGTGTAAGTATTTGTGCATTTGCATGAATATTGATTTGAGTAATTATTTACTCAAAATTGGGAAGTGGTGTAAATCTGTGAGTTACTATACTGCGGATACTTAACTCATCACATTATTTGACACATTTAACTCTGCATGTGTGTCATGCAAAATACATTTTAATAAAGTCAAATTTAAATGTGATATTATTTCTTTAATTTATTAACCATTTGGCATTTTTATTTTCATCACCAATAAATTGGTCTATTAATGACCATTTTTGGACTGATCATCCTTGTACTTGTCAGCCTTGAAACATTTTTAGTATAACAGGGTTTACACTAACAGTAGTATAGTTATACATTTCCGTGTGCATACGTGCTCATTTGTCTATTCTAAAATGAGACAGATGGAAATTCCCATTAGCCAGATGTAGGAGGAGAGTATTGATCCACAAAGAGGGATTCATTTGAAAGTAAATGGAAAACAGACTGCTGAAATGTACACACCTTGAAAATATTTTCCATAAAATATATAAAGCAAATCAAATTTAACACAGAAAACAATTAAAGACTTTGTGTGCGTCATTGTGCTTGTTGTGAGTGTCCTTTTGTATATATAGTGTATATATATGTATATATATATATATATCTGTTCTTTGTCTGGAATCCAGTTAGGTTCTGAATCCTCTCCATTAACATTAAATAAATATTTTGTCTTTATCTTACTCACCTGTCTGTCACCATCTGCACTCACTGACTGCCTTTGTACTATGTTTAAAAACTCATTCCAGTGCAAATAAGCCAAGAAAAGTAGACTTTCCAAACTATAAACATGTCTCTTTTTTTTAATTCCTAGCACTCATAGTTAATGAGTGCATTAAGAATAGGCACACAGAGATGAAAAAAAAACTTCCAAAAGAATAACATTACTTCTAAAAAATAAGAATATTTAAAAAATATTAATATAAAAGAACACAGTAGACTTGAATTGACGCATCAGTTTAACATTTAAAAAGCTATAAAACTGAAAAGTATATTAAAACTGTGAAATGTATATTAAGTGGGAAAAAAAATACTGATGACCGAATGTCCATTTCTAGCTTAAACTTTCCCTTTAACATAAAAATGTGTGTACACCCCTAAATATTTGAAAACACACACAGAAATGTAGGGTATGCAATTTTTTATTATATATATATATATTTTTTTTTTACGTTTTTTGTTATTGTCATGGTATGTCAGTTGTGTTTAAGTTTCAGTTTTCATGGACTTTTACAAGAACGTTTTTTTACAAGATAATTAAAGAATATTTTTGATTGAATTAAACTAGTTTCGCTCACCAATTTCATTTCTCACTAGGCACATTTTCAATCTGAGCACCTAACTATATGAGAGGCCAAGTTTCAACAGCTGTATGAGAGGGAGTGACTTACAAAAACACACACATACACACACACCATAGTTTGGCAGTCTCAAAGTGTGCAGTCCAGAGAGAGAGTTTTTGGATGTATTCTCATTGTGGAGGAGGACAGATGGAGTACAAAAAGTTCCTTGCCTTATTACCTCGCCTTGCCTTCCCTATCTCTTTGTCTCGCCTGTTGCTGAGCACCACATGCAGAGCTGTTTAGATTAATTTTGTTGCTAAACACATACCTCTGCACATAGAAAGCACTAGTGCATTAAGATTCATACTCAACGATGCATTGATAAAGCGAATCAGAAATCTCTCACACATACACTGTAAAAAGTATCATGATTTGTTATCATAATAAACTTAGATAATTTATGTGGTTCAGATAACATAATATTTTAAATTTCTGATTTTTAAATCAATCTCCTTCATTGTATTAACTCAATTTTTCAATTTCAATAAACGCAAAGTTTTAAGGCAACGAGGTTACTTCATATTTTTAAGTTAAGCCAATAATATTTTTTCAGTGAATAAAGAAAAGCTCTCTATTAAGCCCCGTCTGCTTTTTTTTTTTAACTCTATACAACTCTCCAGCCCTGATAAACAGAGACAATAGCAGCTCTAGCCTTGTGTCAAGCACAGTCACACAATGCAGCTATTGAATTATCCACAAAACAAAAGACTGAAGACATAGACATTATTTTAAGAACTCCACTTCTCTTTCTGCCACAGCCTGTTAATAGATAATCAGGAATTGTGTGTTTTGTAAATGTTGTCTCTCTCTCTCTCTCTCTCTCTCTCTCTCTATATATATATATATATATATATATATATATCAATGAGCATGCAGTCTTACCACTCAGACTTTCTTAACATACTTACTGAGCCTATATCACTGTCGAATCCATCAAACCACTAAGCTTAGCTGACTGAAATTCACTCAGTGAGAGCTCTCAGTATGCTTCGCATGCATATGCAAACTGCAATGGTTGGAGGTGGATGAGTGTAACGAGTGGAAAAGGTTAGTCAGGGGTATGACCTTTATAATCCCCTCCTGACTAAAGCTTGTGAGAGCTAATGTGAATCAGGGTGTGTGTATGTGTAGCTAAACGTGAAAAAAGTACTTCTCAAAATTTGCTGTCATTTAAACTGTGCAGACCGGAAATCCTCTTTAGGTACAGATTGGTTTCATCAACCATCACTTACTTCACACAAACATCCTTTTGACACAAAACATATGTTATATAACAAACACATGCAATCTTAGTGAACAAACACACACACACATATGTACAACTGGCATATTTCATGTTTCTTTTCTAATCTTGATCTCATTTTGTTTGCCTTCTACAGAAGAGAGAGAGCATGAAAGAGATGTTTGCCTATATCAGAGCAGTGTGCGCTGAGAACATGGAGACTTAAAAATAGCTCTTTTTGGGTAAACAATCCGGATCTTGTAGAAATAAGGAGATAGCGGAAATCAGCGCATAACTCATTTAGGCTATTACCTCATTCTGGCACTATTAGGTTACGATGCTGACAGTACTAGCTTATCTGTCTGCGCCACGGACATCAAAAAACACGCTTCATCTCCATATCAGAGCTGTCAAATACACAGTGAGTCATTATACAAACATCATTTGATAAACATCAAACAGCAAATGAATGACAGGAAAAGACGAATAAAATTGCACATCCTTCCTCCCAATCTCTGTTCAGAGACTGTGATCTCCTCATTTAAAGAACTAAAAATCAATGTGACTGGATCAACCAGCTAAAAGGCTGAAATATAATCCCTGCACTGCTGAATGAATCAGGATATTCCTCATGCTTTCCCTGCAGGCTGCACAACAGAGCGATTAAAAACCGAGCTGATCTGCACGCCATGTGATTGTGGCATTGGAGTTGGCAGTGGGTTGGTTTGTACTGTAAACATGAACTTTGTCCAAGCCCTGCTTTATGACTACATGGTTTCAGTGTGCCGAGGTGGACAACAATTTTGGATTATCTCCAATAAAACATAAACCACATCTTATAACCATTAGATAGATTGAAAAACACTTGATAGAAATCGTTGCTAAGCATATAGATCGGAACTGAGCTTGACACTGATTATGTAATGAAATCCATTTCAGATTCATAGTAGCCTAAGTAATGTCTATCCAGAATGTTCTGCACTGTGTGGCTTGAAAACAGGCACAGCTTTTTCAGTTATAAAGTGGACTTTAATGGTGTGCACTTGACAATAATAAAATACAAAAGTGTAACACCGAACCATGTTACCATGCACGTGAATAACTGTTCCATGGTGTAATTACTGTGGTAATGCCATTTGACTTAACTACTGTACCCAGGTGTCACCTGCAAGAGAGGGTGGATTTCTCATGATGGGTTAAGTTCATAAAGACAGCGGGGCTTACTAGAAAATTAACATAAAACATGTATTGTTGTTGTTGACATGCATATAGGCTATAACTCATGTGCACACAAAAACCTTAATGTGTGCCCATAAATGTATCACGGCAGCAAAGTTATTCATTTAAATCTGTAATATATTCTTACATCTGTGCATTATCTATTTTTAATAATTATTATATGGAATAGATTAGAAAAACTGATCACCGCTGATCACAGAATAAAAATTAACGGTTGTTTGACATTATTCCTAGCCGCCAGTTTTACAACCTGCAACTCTTAAATGCGCGACGTAAACATGTTACTCACCGCGACAGACCCGGACGAAGAGGCGATATACACTCTGATGACCATCCTAATCCTCACTTGCCCTCTCGAAAAAGAATGAAGGCTGGTTAATGTTGGGTTCTCTCGTTCTATAGACTTTAGACCTGCGGTTACGTCAACTTCACCCTTTGAAATTAAAGTGTGCGCGCGCGCCCAGTGTGTTATAATAAAGCCGCTCGCGCTCCATCAGTGCACTTCACTCCACCGTCGAGAGCGCAGCGCTCAGCTCCAGCTCAAGAAGGGAATCAAGGGAAATGTAGTTTTAATATACTAAAAAAGACGAAGCCTATCCTTGTTATATCATTCATCCGTTGTAGGGGATTATCATGTCAAGAACATGATAGTATATTAGTCAGCATGAATATTATTGTCGTCATACAGTAGTTAGGATGTTGCTGCCAAGTCAATATTGTTATTTTATTATATGAGGAAATAGGAACACTGTTGTAGATTAATGTTGCCACCATGTGTTTGCAACCCAGTGTTGTGGGAAGAAAGGCAACAGCAGTGTGCCAAAGTTTTATAATATAAATTTATATATAATCCTATTATACACACACACACACACACACACAAACAAACAAACACATAGGCTATATATATATATATATACATATACACTCACCTAAATGATTATTAGGAACATCATACTGTGTTTGACCCCCTTTTGCCTTCAGAAATGCCTTCATTCTACGTGGCATTGATTCAGCAAGGTCAAGGTGCTGAAAGCATTCTTTCGAAATTTTGGCCATTGATAGGATAGCATCTTGCAGTTGACTGAGATTTGTTGGATGCACATCCAGGGCACGAAGCTCTCGTTCCATCACATCCCAAAGATGCTCTATTGGGTTGAGATCTGGTGACTGTGGGGGCCATTTTAGTACAGTGAACTCATTGTAATGTTCAAGAAACCAATTTGGAATGATTCAAGCTTTGTGACATGGTGCATTATCCTGCTGGAAGTAGCCATCAGAGGATAGGTACATGGTGGCCATAAAGGGATGGACATGGTCAGAAACAATGCTCAGGTAGGCTGTGGCATTTATACGATGCCCAATTGGCACTAAGGGGCCTAAAATATGCCAAGAAAACACCCCCCACACAATTACACCACCACCACCAGCCTACACAGTGGTAACAAGGCATGATGGATCCATGTTCTGATTCTGTTTACGCTCTATCATCTGAATGTCTCAACAGAAATTGAGAATCATCAGGCCAGGCAACATTTTTCCAGTCTTCAACTGTCCAATTTTGGTGAGCTCTTTCAAATTGTAGCCTCTTTTTCCTATTTGTAATGGAGATGATACCCGGTGGGGTCTTTGGCTGTTGTAGCCCATCCGCCTCAAGGTTGTGCATGTTGTGGCTTCACAAATGCTTTGTTTGCTGCATTCCTCGGTTATAATGAGTGGTTACACACATATATAAATATATATAATTAAACACATTTTATCTAAAATAATATTTAGTATATATATATATATATATATATATATATATATGTGTGTGTGTGTGTGTGTGTGTGTGTGTGTGTGTGTGTGTGTGTGTGTGTCTTATTATTTCAGTAATTAATGCCAGTCTGGCTCATGAGTCATGACTTGCTTTATTGTGTGTCTTTCTGAAAAGTTTTGCACCTTTTAATAATACAACCGACGCCTGAAGCCTGTCTGTCAGTGTAATATCAGCCGAGCCAAAGAACGTAATATCTTTGGCCGAGCTCAACAAGTGGTAACGGAGTGACAGAGGCGCGCACGTTGCCATGGAGAGGCGTCACTATGACACCAGTCCAGTAGCAGAAGGCGAGGCGTGGATTCAGAGATTTCACCAACTCCTCCAGTAAAGCACACATTCTTCTTCAAAAGCTACAATCTCCGCCATAATCGACCTCAGATGACGCTTGACTAAAAGATAGACGGCCAAACATCCGCATTCGCTCTCCCTTTACCGTATTCTGTGAGGTTTTGCTAATCGTTTGGTGTCGTCTCTCCAGTTTAAGCGTGTTGTGTGTTGTCCTAGTTGCACGATATAATCCAGCTAGCTAGTCATGTAGCTGGCTAGCGAGTTTGCGAGCCGTTAATCGAGCCATGTAATGAAGAAACTGACTGAAGAACAAGAAACTGGTGAGTACTTTTGAGATAATTTCACGCTCGTTCTTGCAGTGTAACTTAGCCTACGTTATGTTACGTTCAGCGTTTGATAATCTTTCTTGTCACTCGGAAAACACTAGAAACACCAGCAGCTTCTTCCTTGATACAATGATACAATGGTATTAAGATGCAGTCACACATTGTTTTGTTTTAAATAAAGACATGTTGACCGACGGACTGTTATTTATGGACACCTGTAGTTGGACTAACTGTTAACCTGACTTATTTCCCGAGTTCTGAAATCATAAAGCTCTTTTGTTATTATGATATTTGGCAACAGTGCCTATAATGTCTCCATTATTGTAAGTTCATCTCAACTGAATGCTATATGTTTTGAACTATAGCCTGATATATTTTTATATAATCACTTTTATGTTCTTTTTTACTCAAGTTTGAGTCAATTTTATAAGAACGTCAACCAAACTGATTGACATTTATTGTTGTGATGGTTCTAGGCCATTCAAAGTCAAACTGGCCTGTCATGTGCAGGTGGTTTCAGTGATTGATGCCAGTTTATCACATGATTTCATTTAAAAAGGGTTTTAATATTAGACTGAGTCAATGTATAAATGTCTTTTGTGTAAAACACTATCTGTGTGCTATTGTATCAATTTTGCGTGTGCATAATATTCCTGACCTAAAGTCAATAATAGGTCTGTGGCAGAATTTGAGGGGCTAAGCTATAATTAAAATTTGTTAGTAGCAAATATGCCTGATATTTTTGGGTGAATGAAATCAAGATTTCCTTTATACAGATTTTTTGACGTTAACTCAACTTTTAATATGTAATATCTACTTTAAAGAATATATATATATATATATATGTATATATATAATTTAAAAACTAAGATATTTTGACATCTCTTAATGGATGCCATAGAAACATTTGACCAAAATAGAGGGAGGTGAAAGGTGAGGCAGTCATTGAATGTGTTTAGCATGCCATTAAGGAGTGAATGATATTATTGGCCGCTTACAAAGGGCAGACTCAATCTCCATGGTGACCGAGACCAAGAGGATATCAGGATTCTGCAGGTTCAGGGACAGAAAAAGGAGCACTTGTCAGTAGCCTTACAAAAGGGCCATAAATCTTGCTTATTTTATAACGATACATCACAGATCTGCTGTAGCTCATTTTTGTCTTGTAACCAGCTCTATTGCCCCTTTGTTCTTAGTGACACTTGTTGATTTCTTATTTGTACTCAATTTGAGAACATTGACTATTACACATCATCCCAACACAATTTATACCATGATTTGGTAAGAAAGTGTCTGGCGACCACATATCTAAAGCCACACATCTAAGTGCCTTTGTGTTTGAGATTTGCTCAATCATGCCTAAAGTACGTAATTTACCAAATTTGATGGTTAAATACATCATATCTGTTAGTGTCTTGGCTCACCTGGCTGGACATTGTATCTCTAACCACATTACTAGTTGAAAATTAATAATAACACGTTACTGTCGTGAATGAGCAACAAATGTGACGTCTTGATTCAATCTTGATGAAGCCACTCAGACAGCTTGAGTGTTTAGTGTCTGGATTTATGTCACGATTCGCTCAAGGCTGATTTGCAAACAAAACCTGATTTGCAAACATACCGTGCCTTTTTTTCATTTGTGTGTTTGAAGGGATGTGTGCGGTTTATTAATTGTGAGTGAAGCGCATATCCAGTTCAGTCTCAGTCTGATGTTGTCTCGATCATTGTGAACTGTATTGCAGGGGAAGACATGGACTCGCATGCAGAAAATCAGGAATCGGAGCACAGCCGATTGTCTCACCGAAGTGATGCGAAGATCTTGGAATCTCCTCAACATTCTGGGAAACACTGGAAAGACACTGGGAGCTCGGCTGGGGATCACGCAAGAACCAGAAAACAAGAGCCGACTGGAGACCCAGACCGCGATCGCTATTCGGATGGAGATCGCAGCAGTGGCTCTTTCTACTCGGATGATTATGAAAACATCTCGCGCTCGGATCGGTCGCTCTCGTCAGCCTCTCCATCTCCAGAAAGAAAAGGGAGATCTAAGAGAGTGTCCAGCAGCCCCTTACATCGAGCAGGTATACACACCCACATAATAGGCAAACACATCCAGTGGAGTCCAAAAGTCTGAAATCCCAAAATCCAGGAATAAAATAAAAAATAATATAAAAACAAAGAATCATCATAATATACTATTTTTAATTCACTGATCAAATAAGTAACTGACCATGTACGTACTAAAAGTATTTCATAATTAAAATAGAAATAAAATGTACTTTGTGCATTAAGTGTTTCATTGAAGCACAAGATCATTGAATTTATCCCAAATCATGTTTGGATAATGATTACTGGCAATGTTTCGGGCTTGTGGAGTTCATTTAACTCAAGGACTGTTTATGCAAAAGCTTGTTTACCTCTCCTTTGCGCTCACTTCATTAAAAGCCAGCAACATAATGGAACAAATTCATCAGCAATCCAGAAGGTCAAGCATATTAAATTTGTCTGAGGTGTCCTCTTATTCACTAGTTACAGGTGTAACGTAATCAACATGATGATCAAGGCCATCAGCATCCAAATCTTGATTGCGCTTGGGCAAAATTATTAATATTATTTTTTTTTTTTCAGTTAATTTTCTTGAGACACTCTGATTGCTGTGAATCATCCTGATCTTATTTATGGGCAGCAGTGTGATGTTCTCACTCAAATGATAGTCAGTCGTGCAGTTTTAAAATTCAATGCTTTCTCACAAAACCTGTTGAGGGCATGGGTCATAATTAACTCTGAAAATAAAAATAAATAATAATATATTCAATATATATATATATATATATATATATATATATATATATAAATAATAAATATATAAATTTTATATATATTAGTTTTATGAAAAAAAAAATGTATTACAGTAATGAAAATCATCGAGAAGTATAATCACAAAAATATGTCTATTAAAAAATCCAAATGTGCTTAATTGTCATAAAAATAATGTCGTGTTGCAAAATATCCTAAATGGTCCTATTAGAGGTTTCAGTTTCTTTATGCTAAATGTAATTTTTTTTTTTTTTTTTTGATGGAATATAACCTGGATCTTAGGTTAGGGTTAGGGCAACAGACTAACTCATAATTAAAGAAATAACTGTTGTGTCCTGCAGTACCAACAACAACCAGCAGATTGCACAAGAGATATTTAGCTCCAAGCATCATTTGAATATAAAATTACCTTATTTGTTTTACCACAATCAATGTCAATGCCAATATATTAATAGGAATGTTGGGTTGTACACTACCATTCAAAAGTATGTGAACATTAATTTTACTTTTATTCAGCAAGGTTTCATTAAAATGATCCAAAGTCTTAAATAATAAAGTAATAAAGGCTTTACTATTTTTAAATAAATACTGTTCTTTTGAACTTTTAATTCATCAGAGTCCTGAAAAAATGTATCATGCTTTCCACAAAAATATTAAGTAGCACTTTTCAACATTGTTACTTTGCACTTTGCAACATTGCACCAAATCAGCAGAGTAAAATGATTTCTAAAGGTCAAAAATACAGTAAAATATATTTAATATATATATATATATATTTGTTTGTATGTATCTATTCAATTATATGCTAATGACTGTACATATTTGTGTGTGTGTGTGTTTAGGCCTTATTTACTTATGTGTGTTATATTTATTATTCTTTTCAGGTATGCATAAAGGTGTGTCACGCCGTCTCCCACCCCATCATCCTCAGCAGCAATCAGGAGGTATCCGATCACAATGTTTGAGTAAAGACGCTCCATCCAAAGAAGTGGACCCCGTCACCAAGCGCATGCTTTCTGCACGTCTGCTGAAGATCAACGAGTTGAAGAACGCATTGTCTGAGCTGAGGCTGCATGCAGACAAGCTGCAGCGCGAGAACCGTTTACTGAGACAGCTACAGCTGCGGCAAGAGAAAGCTCTGCATCGCTACGATGACACCGAGAGCGAGATCTCGCAGCTGCTGTCTCGTCACAACAATGAGACTCACGTGCTCCGCGAGAGGCTGCGACGCAGTCAGGAGAGCCAGCGCACAGCTGAACGCAGCCTCAGGGAAACAGACGTCCAGCTACAGCGCTGTCGCAGCCAGCTTCAGAAACTACAGCAACTTGCAGATGACCAGAATCTGGGAGAGAGGGAGGAACTGTCACGAAAACTGGTGTACGCTCAAGGCAAATTGCAAGAAAGTGAACACAGAGTAAAGGTAAAAAGAAAAATAATTACATTTACAAGAAAGCAACATTTCAGGGCTCAGCTATAAGGATGGCTGGCTGTTCCGAGGCAAACTGTCACTTTCACTAACACTATATCTTACATGTTTTTGATCATGTAAAAGCATTTTTATTATAATAAATATATAATTTATTTTTTTACATTGATATAATGCTAACTGATTTTTAAGAATTCTCTTTGTAAAGAAAACTTGACAAAAATATAAGAAAATGTTTTTTATATTTCTGTAATAAATAATATTTTTATATTATAGAATTATATTTATAGTTATATAATACAATATTTATAACTAAATTAAAATAATATTACAATAAATAGAAAATAATTTTCAAATGTATAATTAAAAAATGTAAATAAAAAATTGGTAATTTTTATGAATTTAAATTTATAAATATATAAATATTAATTATGATCAAGATTGAATATTGCCCTGGTTTCTTATTTTTCTTAAAATAAATTCATTTTAAGAGTTATGACTGTAATGGCTTCATCCTGTAAGGATCACACTGTCAGTTTGTGTTTATGTCTATGTTTGTGTGTGTAATGTATCATCAGGAATTGGAGAGGAACATGGAGCTGAGTAGTGGGAGCTTTCAAAGGCAGCTAGCTAATGAGAGGAGGAGAACTCACGATGCACAACAGGAAGTTAAAGCCCTACAGGAGCAAGTGGAGAACCTTTGCACTAAACTAAAGGTACCAAATATTGTACCTAGAACACCCACAAGCTGTATCTAGCATTAGATGTTTATTAATTTAATCGCAAAACCCATCACACCATGTTCATTTTTACATCTTATTTCAGGAGAAAGAAAAGGAGCTGGATACTCGTAACATCTACGCTAACAGGATGCTTAAAACTTCCTCCAGAAAAGAGGCAGAGAATGGCAGCAAACGGAAAGGTAGATCAGCGTTTATTGATAGGCTCATCTAAGTCTAATTACACAACTGTACTATTCACCTTCCTCCCAGGACACTTAAACATTCAGTCCATACCTACTACTAGCAGACAAGTAATGACTCCATAACAAACATATTCCTATGGCGATTGCTGTATATTCCCATGTGCTTCACCTTTGTTTTACAGTGGTTCTATGGATTATATATGAGAGTGTTTGAAGAGATGTTGTAAGGACTGAAGGGCCTTGAATGGAATAGTATTATAAATAATAATGTGTGTATGTGTTTGTGCCAGTAAGTAATCTGTGTATTTTGTGACATGTTTGTGTTTGTGTTGAAGGTTCCAATACAACCAGCACTAAAGGAGTACAGACAGAAGACAGAACGTCCTCATTGGACTTCCCATCACCACCTCCAGATCTTACCAACGGAATCCCACCTGACAACCAGGCCGGTGACTACCTCTCCCTGAAGGCACGTACAGCCTGCTTGATAAAGAATTTTTTTGTATTTTGTTTTGTTGAAGCCAATTTATTTATTAAACATAATAGACCTCTAGTTCATAAAATTGTATTTAACCTCACAGAGTTTCAGTTTATTGTATAGCATTAATTAGCTCAGCGTTCATCATAGCTTTGTTTCAAAATCTAGTGAGCTGCCTTGTTGTCTATTGCAAATATAAGTAGCATCCAAGTCATCACTGAACTGATTTGTAATCTGCTTAGGAAGCAACTCACATGTTATTATTATGAATGATTTTTTATTGTTCATAATTATTATTTAATTATTACTAAATATTAAATAAATATTTAAATAATTCAATATGTTCAAATGTAATTTTTTTTATTGACACATCTGTCTTTGTCTGCAATCTTGGATTTTTTTGACTAAAATAACTTTTGACTGAAATAACTTTTTGGCACGTTGTAAGATCATCTGATGCCTTAAAAGCCGCCTCTGTAGGCAGCTCATTAGATTTTAGAACATGAATGCTGCATCTTGAGCTAGAAACTTCAACACATCATAAAATGTCTCTAAAATTGTATTCCTCATGAGGAAAATCGATCAGGTTTCATCTTCTTTGATTCTTTTGTTGATGTTTGATTTAGCTTATGCTTAATTTACACCTGTCTTTTCTCTCTTTCTCATTCTGTTTTATCAATATATTTCTTAGCTTACATACATGTGAATTTCCTTGTTAATTAATCTTTGAAGTCACATTTAATGATTGACTTTCAGGATCCAACGCCTGCTGTGAACCACAGAGTAAAAAAGGTTGGTCTTATAAGTCTGTCCTTCTGTTTACCAGCATGCAGCACACAGTAGAATAGTAGTTCATATGCTGGCTCCCAAAGCAAATCTTCATTCTTTAATTGAGCATTGCATTGCTGCATGAAGTGCTGACCTCTTAACCTCTGTCAAATAGTCTATCAACAGAAGAACACTAGTAACCTGGCTGATTAGTTTTACAGCTTGAGTGTCCATGATTCTTAGATCATTCTGAATTAAAAATGCCAAGAATATTAAGAACATCCCAGCTCTGAGAGAATATTTATTGTTTTAAATTCTGTCATCATTTACTCACCCTTGTGTCATTTAAAATGCTTTTTTTTCTTTTGTGGAACTTCTCTCTTACAGTTAAATTAAATTGTGATCAGGAGTGGTCCAGCTCTAAAAATGACAAAAAATAACACCATAACACCATTCTCCACAATAGCTGCCGTTAATGTATATTCAAATATCTTGTGTCAGGTTTGACATTGGCGATGCCATATGTTATTGGTTCCTGTGTGTCTTTTAACTGATTGAGAAAGGCCAACTGAATGCCACATTTAACCATCATGAGGGTGAGAAAATGCTGACAATTTTAATTTAGTGCAGACTATCCCTTTTAACACGTGCATAACATTTCAGTGAGCAAGCCTTACAGAAATTATGAGCTTTGTTTTTTTACTCTCTTTTGGTCCTTTTCCCCCCCTACGATACATCAGCAGGATCAACAAGAAAAAGAGCAGAGACTGAAAGAAGCAAAGGAATGGAAGATCCAACAGTTTTGGAAAGAAAGGGAGAATGAAAGAGGCATGGAATCTGTGATGGAACAGACAAGGGAGAAGGAGAGAGAAAAAGACACACTGCATGACCGAGAAAGAGAAACGGAGATGCTGAAAGTCAAGGAGAGGCAAAGACTAGATCAACAGCCCAGCTCAAATGAGAAGAACTTGAGAGGTAAGAATGTAACCAGTCATAAATGCCATCTTTTCTCAGTTAAAGACATGCAGGTAGTGTAATTGTTGAAATGCATGTTTGCGACTTTTAAGCCATTAATCATTCAGTTTCTTATAAAATAGGCCTGGACAGAGAGGAAGAAGATTGGAGGAATGGCCTGTCTATATCTCCAAAGGAGGAAGAAAACAGAAGGCAGCGTGAACTGGAAGAGTTGCAACATAAAGCGAGAAATCGGGAGATCCAGGCCAATCAAGAAGAGTGTGCGGAAGAGGAACGCCAGCGCAAAGAGCAGCTATTGCTTAAGATGCATGAGATCGACATGCAGACTCAGGGTCAAGACTCAGACTTCTTCTCTGATGACACGGGAAGTGTCCGCACTCCTCTACGGTTGTCGGAGAAACGTAACCACAACGGTATTTTTAAAAGCACAGAGCCAGAGGAGAACACAAACACATTCGGGAGTGGGAGAAGAGGAGGTGGTCACAGAGCACAAGGACCTATTGCGGATCTTGATCTTTCTTTTGGCAGCTACGCCCCTTCTTTTGGTAAATCTGCCCCCCGTACAGGTTTGGGCACACGAAACACAAATCAGTCACCTCGAGAAGCGGATGAAGGGCTTGATCTGAGTGGCCTGGTCAAAGAAAGGAAGTCCAACCTCATGCAGCAGCTTTTTGGGGCCACAGCCACTCCACCTCCTTCAGATCCATCCAGCAAGATGGAGATTCTAACCCCCCCTCTAACAACCCAGTTCCCGTCAGGACCAGTGAATGGACGGAGGAGGGACTCAGACACACCAAATGGACTAAACATCAGTTCTCTCCCCAACAATAGAAGCACTCTACAAGTCTCTGAGAGCCGACCCACAGTCAGGGCCATTACATCGTTTGATGATGACATAGAGGAACTCGCACTCTGAATAGTGCACTTTTATAGTCAATATGAAGGAATCAGTTTCTTGAAAGCAGAAGAATCCAAAACACCTCTGATATTTGGTTTTGTGCTCCCTTATGAAGTAAGCTCTAATTAAACAATGCTTAGTTTGCCAACATGCCTCCTTTTTCAACACTTCCGGCAAAATCATAGAGGAAAGACTTTCTCAGTTACACTATTTTCATGGTTAGGTGTACTATTACAAAGGGACCTAAATTAACACTCGCTTTGCAACAAATGTAGAAAGAAAACCCTCGCCTGTTGGCCGGTAACTCTTTTTAGGAACAGCGTAATAGATGGTTAAAGTCAATCTGTTAGAATGATAATCTGCCCCTTGCTGATGTAATTAGTGTGAGTGATTCAAATCAAGAACATACGACCTGTCTTGGAGGGACATCATCCGTTGTGACTTGCACATTTTCTAAAAACGACTTCTATCAACGACGCCAAAAGGCATTTTTTAGGCATTTTTATTCACCACTTATGTGGACTACATCTAATTTTAAGCCATCAAAACAAAAATATGATCAGCAAGGTCACAATTTGTTTCAGTTTTTTTACTGGAAAACAAATATATCAGGAATGTGGGTTCATAAAATAATTCATTAAACAGTTTCATATCAGAAAAGTAATATTTATGGATGATAAATCCTCACAGTGCACCATTGTTGCATATGGGAGACCAGGTGATTTTTGGACTCTACCTCTGTGTGTTGTTATTATTACTTAGAAACTCCCTTGGAAAGTAGCTATAGTTAATGTTGTATTCAGATTTTCTTACTAAACAAGTGCGTGATAAGTAGAGATAGAGGGTGGGTGCATTAGCCGAAAGTCTTGTGCGAGATTCAGTTTACTGTATGTGTTTGTTTGAAAGGAAAAGGCCCTGCGCTTTCAGTACTGATATGACTGTGACAGAGCTTTGTCCTCAGATAGCCACGCTATGGCTTGGCTGACTCAGGTCTGGGCTGTATCTTCTCTGAACCAGTCCACCCACACAGCACTTTTTGGTCACTCCCCCTTCACCTCACTTTAGATAAATGTTCATGTCTATTATGCGACAAATGAGAGTGTCTGGTTTATAAGGTATAATTAAGTTTATTGATTAAACGATGAGCCAAATAATCAAATGATCTCTACTGTATACAGAGCACCCCAATTAAATATCTGAATTTCAATGCATTAGATAACAAAATATCTAGCCAACTGACATTTTCTCTGACCTAACTAACTGGTCCCAATGTAAACAATTCAAAATTTTAAGGCTTTTTCTTGAAAACTGTACTTGTGCTACCAAGATAAATGTAATTTGGCTTGATATTTTGATATGTGATATTTCTGTGTAGTATAAGCAAATATTTTTTGAAGGGGCCACTGTATGTTTTTGTTATTGTGTGAACCGTATGATCCTTGGTACTTTAACCATTTCAACTAGAAAACTCTGACATAATTTTATTTCACTAGAATGTGCAGTGACTTTATTTGCCTGCTTACACATAATGAGATGTTTTATTTTTTTTATATATGAATAAGTGTTTCGTAAAGCCCAGGCTCATCAATATAAAACCACTCCTGGGTCATTATCTGTGAGATTTTGTCAGGTGGTTGTTTAAAAAAAAAGTGTAATTAGCAGATATGTTTTATTAGCTCTATGAAAAATTGTAGTGATTTGGTTTTTATTTATAAAGCATTTCAGGGTTCATTTCAATCTCAAGTACTGATAAATCTGTTGTGAAATACTAGAAACAATGTGCTTGATACGGTTGCTTATTTTGACTTTTTAATTAGGGATGTCACACAAATTTATAAGTGGACAGATATGAGACAGACACAAATCAAATATTGAACTATGTTTTAATTACAAAAGATGTTTTCACTTCAGGGTCACGTTTATTTATTTTATAAAGAACAAAATCTGGCACCCACCTGAACACATCAATCAGGTTGAGAAGTATCTAGTACTCACTTTCCACTTAAAAATGAGTTTTGGTGTCCTGTCACAATTCTCACTGCAACTCGACTGAGATGATTGACGTTTTAATCTTTTCCAAAGCACTGTGACAACTTACCGTAGCACTAAAATGGTTCATTGTGAACATGTTTATTATTCTATATAATATTACAATGGCCTGAGGTGGATTTTGTGGCTTTATTTTATTTGTCTGTCTATGTTATCTGACTTTGTGTTGTATGGCTGAATCTGAAATAGTGACCCTCAATGGATTATTTAAATACAGTTTTTTATGGTTTAAGTGTCTTTGTTACATCTTTTCACAAGCTTTTGAAAGAGCAATCATACACACTGGAATATGCAAGACCATTAGTCAGCACATGACATTGTGTATGGATGGAGTGACCTCCAGAATCAGATCCATGCGTGGCCGTGGCCTAGAAATGGATGCTTGACACATGAACAACCTCTATCATTAACAGGAAACTCTGATTGTATTCTCTTGAGTGCAGCAAGCTTCCAGAGATACATGTGTGTTGTGATGCATGGTAGAATGTTAACTATTGTGAACTTACTATAGAATCTCATCCATTGTAAGGTCGTGGCAGAGATGTGGCCATTGTGAGGTCATTGTGGATGGATGCTATTGTGAGCTTGTGGGAGAATGGCTCTATGCATGTAACCTTGAAAATCACATGACGGTCACACGTGAATCGGTTATATCAATAATGAATCTGTTATAGGTTTATAGCATGCATCTGATGAAACCCGTCAAGAAAATGGAAAATGTCTAGGTCACATTTAATCCATAATTAAACCTATTTTAGTATAATGAAGGTGGGTTTTGATTTTAGGGTGACATGTGACCTTTTCTGTGAGATTTCTTTGTACCTCACCGTATACTTTAGGTTGTAATGTTCCAGATTCTCGTTTCTTATCCATTCATGCTTATTTAACTGGTGTGATACTGCAGTAGAGGTATTATAAGTAAATGTTTTTTTAATGGAATTGAGTCTGTTATTCGCTACGTTTTTTAGTTATTTAGTAAATTAATGGACACCATTTTTCTTTTCAGTGTACGTTTACATTTTATTTTTGAGGCCTAGCATACGTTTCCCATAAAGCCGAGCGTGTGGTGTCAAGCGTGGATTGGTTTGTCGTCACTTCACCCCCCTCTCACGCGGACCTTTAAACCCATCCAATACAAAGCGCTCTAATTTGCATACAGAGAGCGCGTAACCAATGAGGTTGACAGGCTGAAGAGCTTTTCTCAATTCAAACCAATATCTAAGGGCGTTATATTAGCATATTTGCTTCGCCGACCAATCGCTTTGAGGAATGGCGGTTAAGTGTAGACAGAACTGACCAATGGACAAAGACGAGGGTAGAGACTGAGGTCTGCATAATATTAACATGTTATTACCAGAGGTGTTTTAGAAATTGATCCTGTATTCGGTGGTAGTTACACTCATTCCCCCATCTCACAGGTCCATACCTGCTTTTCTAATTTAATAAAGACAAGTGACAGGAAAATTCGAAAAAATGCCCAAGAGGAAGGTAAGTCAGTTTATATTTACAATTTCCTAAAATATCCTCGATTTTCCCTCTTTTTTAAGAAATAGCGGCTCGCGTTTTTAACGATGAGAAACGCACACAGCGTCGAGCAGGTAAAATGAGGATCAAGTTTTTAAAGCGTTCTATCCTAATCCGCGGGTTGGATTATGGAATCCTGCAAAAGCAATGGAACGTTCGATCATCTTTGCAGTCGATCCTCGTCACTTGCTGATTTCCTCCATGATAGTTGGCGGTTTAATAACCCGATGTCTCTTTCGCAGTGAATTCGCCACTCCGTGCGCACTTGTACTGAATGTCACTTTGCGGTGATGCTTCAGTCTTCCTCGGTTAGACTCGAAGCCGAGAGCTCTGCTCGAATGCGTCTGATACTCGCTAACCTCCATTTTAAGATGTTCGTTTTTTTATTAGCTCACTTTCGTCGATCGATAGAGGTCCCCCATTATTTTTGCATAGCCATGTTTGAACCGACAGGCTCTTCCTCCACCCCCATTGCGGAGCGGCAGACCCGTATGTAACAAAGCGCTCTGTCAGTCACACTCAACTCTTTCTCTCATTTTTAGAGGCGATTATGGCGGGAGACAAAACGAAACAGTGCCAAACTGTGGAATTCATAGGATAAAACCACAAAATAAAAATAGTACAAATATAACAGCACGTTTGTACGTCAAATGATGCTTTATCGTCAATGAACCAAAGTCCACAGGGTTTCACTATCCCACACCAGCGGGAGGGGGGGGGGCGTCGACTAATGCCTAACAATGTGGGGGCATTACCCCCCCCCCCCCCCCCCACACACACACACACACAAGTTTTTGATAATCAGAAATGTAAAAAAAAAAAAATTAAATTATGATACTCGTGTTGTACCAACCAGATATGTTCATGATGGCGGAAATGAAGCGGGAGTTTCTCTAGGGGGGGTGTCTCTTCAATTAATGAGGCTAAACAATGGACACTTTCCAAGAATAGGTTCCAAAACTTCTCAAAACAAAAAAAAATTAATAATAATACTAATACATTAAGTGTGGCTTTTTCAACAAAAGGTCAGTGTCAAATAAAAAATGAGGTGTCTGTTTTTCAGAATAGGCGCTTTAACCACAGAATGTCACATTTCTATTTAGCTTATACTATTATTAGTTTAAAAACATGATTTGTGTTTTTTTTCTTTACTCTTTATAAAAGTTAAATCAACCAAATAAAAAGTTCACATTTATTCAAATAAAATAAAAACGTGTCATTTTATCTGTCCTGATTAATACAGGAATGGGTTAAGGTTAGGTTTGGGACAAAAATTTGGCTTTTAGTTGCTAATAATAAAAATGCAATGATATTTAAATGCCGTGCTATAAATGTACTTTTGGGTGTCTGTTTTTTCGTGTTTTTGCAAGATTATGTGTAGCAGTATTCAATTTAGAATATTATAAATAGTATCTTTATGTTCATTATAAAACGCTCACAATGAATTGAATATCAACAGGTTATGTCAAAACAACATTGTATGATTGTAATTGTTGGCTACAGAGAAAGTCTAGACCTCAGAAGCCAAGCCACTTTTTTAAATAATGGGTCTAACATATCTAATAGGCCTATTTCTCACAACTGTAACACATGAAATATGTGCATCTATTTAAATAATAATAATAATAAAATACCAATTTTTGGAAAGTGCTAGACATAAAATAATTTTTAAAATTCAAAAACTTTTCAGGCTTTCCCATTTACATAGATAAAATGCATTATACACAGATCTAAATTGGCATCCAGTTTATTAGAGTGTGTAGATGTGGCCAGTTAAATTGTGCCCAGAGAACGAGTAAACAAGAAGTCAAAGTACCAGAGATAAATTACTATATACACCATAGGCATAGGCTTGATTATAATGAAGTCTGACAAGCATAAGCTTCTTATGGTGAACATTGTGTGTGAACTGGGATAAATTAGCTGCTCTTTGTAAGTGTCACTTTATCAGTAAGATAACCTGTTGGCATCTAAATAGTGGCATGTCCTCAAAGTACTTTGTCTCAGAAATATATTTTTTAAATCGTATTCAATCTGTACCTGTCAGACACGATAAAAAATGTATTTATGTGAAGAAATGTCCGTATGTACAAATTTTGCATGTTCGTTGTGTCTATGCAGTCACCCGAGGGAGCGGAGGCCAAAGACGCCACCAAAGTTACTAAGCATGAGGTAATTCAAATCTATTTATTTTTCAAATGTAAAACTGCTAACAGCACAGTTGTAAAAATCATATTCTATGTACATTTTGCTTGATTGACAGTACAAAATAATGTTTTTTCCGTCTTATAGCCCACTCGGAGGTCAGAGCGTCTATCCTCAGTAAGTGTTTTTGCTCTCTTTCCATATGCCCATATGTCATTTGCATATTCCCTATAAGTGTTCACTAGAAACCAGTCTTGGGAACAGGTTTGTCATAAACATATAGTGCTACATGCCCTCTGGGTATCCTGAACTACAAACACATGGGTTTGTTTTATTACATTGTATCATCCACTTAGACAGTTTAGATTGGTTTAGTTGAAATTGTTCTTAAACGTCCATATTATTGTGTCAGAAAATAATTTACCACTCATTGTGACCTTTGCGTTGTCTGTTATGACACTGTTTTCAACTACCTTCATCCTGTTGTCTTTTTTCAACCCTCAGAAACCAGCTCCTAAACCCGAACCAAAGGCCAAAAAACCAGCTGCCAAGGTAACAGCTCTCTCTTTCTCACTATCTATCTCCATCTTTGTGGGATTTTACATTTTTAGCAAGTTTTTGCATGTGCTTTGCATTGTAGGTAATTTATTTCCTCCATATATGAAAGTATTTTACACATTAAGTGGAGTTTGTGTATTGTATGGACAGTATTAACTTTTTTAAAGCCGATTTTGTTGCATTTTTGCAATAGAGAGAGCGGTTGTGAATAAATTATAGTTTTGGTACGCAATTATTTAATTTGTTGTTCCATTTGTGTTCTATGCACAGAAGCCATCCAATGACAAAGCGGTAAAGGAGAAGAAGGGCGGAGCCAAAGGAAAGAAAGAGGAGAAAGAATCTGCGCCCACTGCAAATGGAGAGACCAAGCCAGAGGAGGTGGGCTAACTCTTTTTGGTTCCTAATGCCATTGTCTAGCATTTTCAGTACTTATCTACATGGTCTTAATAGAGGAAAAATAAATGTGAGATGACTCATTAAAAAGCACACATTAAGTATAATCATAATGATCCGTAAAAACTTACGTATATACACTACCAGTCAAAAGTTTGGGGTTGGTAAGATTTTTCAATGTTTTTTAAAGGGACAGTTCACCCAAAAATTACAATTTTGTAATTTTTTAATCACCGCGACCCTAATATTGTTTCAAACCTGTTTGAGTTTCTTTCATCTGTTGAACACAAAAGAAGATATTTTGAAGAATATTGATAACCAGACAGTTGACGGTAGCCATTGACTTCCATAGTATTTTTTTCCTACTATAAAAGTCAATGGCTACCATCAACTGTGTGATTACCAACATTCTTTAAAATATCGCCTTTTGTGTTCAACAGAAGAAAGAAACTTGTACAGGTTTGGAACAACATAAGTAAATGAGTAAATGATGACAAAATATTCATTTTGGGGTAAACGTATTTATTTAAGTTTCTTATGCTCACCACGGGTGCATTTTTTTGATCAAACAATATTGTGAAATATTAAAATTTTAAATATATTTTTTTTTACTTTAATATGTTGCAAAAAGTAATTTATTCCTGTGATGCAAAGCTGATTTTTTTTTAAAACCAATTTAATGCATCCTTTCTGAATAAAAGTATTTTATTATATTATTAATAATATAAAATTTTATTAATAATAAAAAAATATCTTGCTGACCCCAAAATTTTAACATTATTATTTTTTTATATACATTGGTCATTTATTATTGCGTAATGCACATCAAGTTGCTAAACTGAGCTCAGGCCTTGTAAAAGGTACAATCTGCATTCATTTTGTCACAAGAGCCATCTCCCCTTCTTCAAAACGCTCTGAGATTACTCAAATTGCCCTCCAGGACACGATAAATGTTTTCTTAGAACATTCGTTGTGTGAACAAGAATGAAAGAGCGGACATGTGAGGTGGGAAAGAATGACCTAGTTACAGACATGTGGTGTATTCTGGATGGTTTGTTCTGAAATGACTGGGTGAGAATTGGTGGCATTATGTAAAGTTTAGAAGGGCTGACGGTGACAACGGGTTTAATACTGCTTTAAAAAATGAACAACTTAAGGATAATATTTTTTTTGTTATTCTTTGTTATTTTTATATTGTTGTGCCAAATGAACTACTTATACTCACCAGCTTATACTCTTATAATATTACTCATGAATCTTATTAGATAATGGCTGATTGTCACAATCAGTGTATCTCCATCTCAATATAATTAGTATAACTTGCTTTTCTAATCCTCTTGTGACAAAAAATGATTAGGGAAACATGATAGTGTATTGTTCAGTGCTCTGTACTAACATGGATTACATTATACTGACCAATATCTAATGGTCTTAACCTGTATTCCTTTCCATGGCTGCTCAAACACCTGCATGTGCCCTCACCCTCACACACACACACATACACACACACACACACACAGATCTGTGTCTCACGCTCATCTGTCAGTGTGTCATCATGGAGAAGTTCCGCCCCCTCCTTCCTGTCCATCCGAGGGCAGAGCGAGAGTGTTAGAGTAAAGGGTACGAGTGTTTGAAGAGTGCAGTGTGTTTGTGTGCTCGCTCGCCACTGTACAGTCTAGTTTTATTTGTGTCTCTCTTTGTTAGACCATACAAAAAATAATTAATAACAATGTTAATGATTGGTAGCCGAGGTTAATAGAATGTTCGGTACATATGACATCATTTTGATATTATGAATCACATCTGAAAGTGCTATTTCAGAGCCACTATCTTAGATTTTCTGATTATATTAATGGGTCCGATAATCACATTAATCAGTATATCAACATTAGGTTGGGATAGAAGAAAATATTTTAAAAAATACACAATTAATCTTGAAATTAGTATTAATTCAAATTTAAATTTAAATTGAGTTCCCTTTGAGACGTAATTGTAAAAACATACGTAAATGCACTCTCTGCTATCTGTTTTGTCCTGATATATATTATAAAGGATGTTAAGTTTAATAAATCATCACGATTTCCTGTTTGAGGTAAATTGGTCATCATCTGTAATACGTGGGCTTACTCGTACTAACCGAGTGGTTTTGGTTGTGTCTGTCGTGACTTCTCATAACACGATCTAACAGTTAAGAAAAACTAAATAACTCATATCAATACTCTGTCGTCTACATTTAAGAAAGTAATTTACTTTTTTCTTTTGTGCTTTTTTTCATTGTATAGGAAACTGAGACGGCTGATACCGAGGCTGAGGAGAAAGAGTGATTGAAGTTGTTTTCTGGAATAACAAAGAACATTTTTTATTCCTATTGAGTATTTTGTAAAATGCAAACTTTTTTTAGACTTATCGTACTAGATTTCCTTAGCTAAAAGTCGACTCACACTCCCCGCTGAAGCACCGTACCTGTCTCCTTCTCTTTCATCCGACAGAAGGATAGATCCATTTCAAGGAAAAGCAACAATTATTCTTGATTATTTCACCAGCAGCTCGCCTGCCAAATTCAGCCACTTCCGGTCCATCTTTTGCCACCAGAGTGCATAGCCTTAGCTCCATGTATTTGGTTACTGAGGTCCTTGCTGTGTATTGTCTTTGAGTCTTATTTAATTGGTTGAATATCTTAAAAAAAGAGAGGGAGTAAATAGGGAGGAGAGATTTAAAGTTGTAACACTTCGCCTTTTTTTAATCTCCTTTGTAGCATTTTAAGATTCAAGTGAGTTCTTTTAAAATTGCTGAATTAAACATGACCCTTAACAGTGGCAGATATCCATAGCAATAAACAAGTGGTGCTTTGTGCTAGAAGGTTAGGAAAACTCTACAAGAACTGAATCTCTGACAAATGTAAAAGTCCACAAAACTGGTTTGAGATACTCTCTGTAAAATGTTTTCAAATAAAAGATGAATAAACGGTCATTAGACTATGTTATGCTTGTTATTGGTTGTTTTTTAATGCTCCACAAATTCTGGGTTGTCTATATTCTCACAGTTCACAGTAGCCTTAAAGGGATAATTCACCCAATTCATCATTTACTCACCCTCATGTTGTTCCAATGTCGATATTTTGAAGAATGTCGGAAGCCAAACAGCTCCGTACTATTGAAGACAATGGGGTCCATCAACTTTTTATTTAACCATATTCTTCAAAATATCTTTTTTTGTGTTCAACAGAAGAAAGAAACTCAACGGGTTTGGAACAACTTGAGGGTGAGTAAAAGATGACAGAATTTTCATTTTTGGGTGATCTATCCCTTTAAGGCCTGTTCACACCAAGAATGATAACTATATTAACGTCCACACCAGCAGACGATATCATTCTGTTTTTTCTAAGCGTGCGCTGCAGTTATGACATCTAGCAATTAAAATGTTCAAGCTCTTAAAAGTTGTATGGATTCTTATTGGCTGCCAATGATTTAATCATTCATGAACTGGGGGGAAAAATCGTTCTGAAAGTGATTCCAACTGTATTGTTAGTTGTGGTGTGGACTTTATATGCTATTTTATATTTAGAATGATTTATAGAGCTATATCGTTGGCTTTATAGTTATATCGTCCTTGGTGTGAATGGGCCTTTAGTGTTGGTATAGCCTGTAATTTAACCCTCTATGATACACATGGTGATACTGAAATGGAATATATATATACATAGCTCAAACTAAAGTTTTTTTGGGGAAGAATATACATATATTAATTCAAATTATAAATATGTATGAAAATAAAATATTGGTACAACAATGAAAAATGGTCAAAAACGGTCCCACTTTATATTAAGTGGCCTTAAGTACTATGTACTTATTTTTCGATGTAAGTACAGTATACTTATTGTGTTCAGGTTGTATAGTAAAAGACTTGGTGTGATGCTAGGTGTGCTGGTATGCGTGGGTTTATGGGTGGGTTAAGGTGTAAGGGAAAGCTCAACAGTGTAATTACAAATGTAATTAGATAAATTAATTATAGCAGTAATTACATGTAGTTATTTTTAAAATATAAGTACAATGTTAAAACATGTCTGTACACAATAAGTCCATTGTATCAAATTATTAATTTTGATGTAAGTACATAGTACTTAAAGCCACTTAATAAAAAGTGGGACCATTGTAAAATTATTTTTGATAAACATCTGTGAAAAAAAACATTTTTTTTTACTTCTAGATGCTTTAAAAGTTCAGATGTAAAATAAATGTAGAGCACTTGATCTTTTCCTCTTAAAGAGAGAAAAATCAAATGTCTTGTGACTTACAAGATACAGCATATTATTGATGTATTTAAAGACTGTACTTTTAATTCCAACAAAGCAATTAGTAGCTTTCTGAATAGGGAGAAAGTGAAGTGAAGTAAAACTATTGACAACACTGTACCATAGAGAGTTAACTTTGTGGAAAACTCTTGAGGGTCCAGGGTGTTTAGTCCAAAGCTACAAAAGCCTTTCAATGTAGTTCTTTATACACAGACACATGTGACCCTAAACACACACAAACACACTCACTAAATACAACTGCTGATGTCAGAAAGTGAAAGGTCAGCAATGGGAGGCAGGAACGGAGAAGAGGAAATGAACGGTCTGACAACCCTCGTTGGTCTGGCCTTCTGTCTTTCTGCAGGCCCAGCCAATAGATAAAAAGCCCCATATAGTAATATTAATATAGTAAACCTGTTAATGGTCTCACACAAGCAACATGTTTCTGAAATGTAGAAATGGAAGTGCTTCTTTCCCTCAAATTGATATTGATATCCACCCAACCCATTTGTGATAAGGATGCCTTTAGAAAGCAATCACATTGAAATTCATGAACACAAATATATATTAAAACGTTATTTACCATTGAATATTAGTCCAGATTAAAATTAGACAGGAAACTGATCAAATTATTATTTTCTACATTGCATAAGTTCAAATAAATGCCATGAAAACTCTGATACAATTGAGTCCGAATTGTCACTAAATCTATATCAAAACTGGACAAAAATCTGGCCTTAATCACATGTTGATGCATTATTATCAATATACTTTATATAGATCAAATACATACATTTTACCCATACATTAAGGAGTTGCATCCCTCACTTATAAGGCCAATTGTATCCTTTTTTCTCTTTTTTTTACAGATTATTATTAGGGGTTGCTCTTTCAGACATCTTTTTAAATTTTAAAGCTTTTGTCCATAATTATTATTATGTGAAAGTATAACAGGAAGGTTAATCTGTATAATCTAGAAGGTTCAGATGAATCTAGAAAGATAACTCCAACTGGATTAATTTACCCTTACAACCTTTGACCCATGTTTGGCCCCTTAACTCATCATCTGAAATGTTAGTCCTGACCTCCAGTGGCAAGAAGAAATACTGCACACCACTGTTTTCCCAATTTATTATCTTTAATCCAATATATTTTAAGAAGGTGTTTATGATTTTTATTTTTACTATTCTGAAACTAAATTAGTCATTCTTTCAGTGTATTTTTGCTTTTGTCTGAACCTACTTATGAAGTTTGTTGCCTACTCAGCCACTTCACCAGACCACCATTTCTCAAAAGTTTGATAAGTTGCATCAGTTTTGCTTAAGTGGTCTTGAAGCCAAAGCTGCTATATTCATGTACTTCTCGGGTATCTAAATACTTTTCTCCTCCATGTTTACTAGTGTCAGTAGTTTAGCAAGTGTTACATCACGAAATGCAGTTAGGACTAACTGTTGAACTAAAGGGTTTTCCTAGCAAGGACGCATAACAACTTACCTCATCCTTAAAAACAAAGTCAAAGATTGTATCAAAGTCACCTTTTTAGCTCAGAGAAATACAGAAAAGACAAACCTCAAACACTTGTGTAATGCCTCATGTTGGCTTAAAACAAGAAACTGCAGTAAATGTATGTCAGTGTACACAGAAACACAAAAACGCATGCTTATTTTAAGTCTATAGACCAAACCTACAAAAAATAATAATAATAATTAAGGGATATTAGTATTTAGATTGTTCAGATCATAAAGTAAATGATAATACTTTAGTTTAGGGTCCACCTCTCACTATTAACTAGATGCTTATCATGCATATTACAAGGATATTTGCTGTTTACCAGCACTTATGAAGCACATATTAAGGAATTATTCTGCATGACCTTTTTCTACATTCCTAACCAATACTTAAACGTAACAACTACCTTATTAAATATGAATAAGCAGTAATTAGGTGTTTATTGAGGCAAAAGTCAGTCAATTTGACCCTAATCTAAAGTGTGACCAAGTAAAATAGTAAAACATAAGTAAACTACTATGATAGAATAGCCTACTCTTGAGTACTATTGTTGCTGCTAGAACTCAGCAGGCATTTTTAATGTTGTGACTGACTCCTAAATCAGTTTACTTAATTTAACGCATAGGATGTATAGGATGAAACTTCATAAAACTTCAAGTGCCTCATTTAAAGTCAACATCTTCACTCCTTATGCCACCAATTGCTTACAATTCAGATAAAAACGAAAGAAGAAATATGTGCAGTATTGTATGTAATGAGTACAATGTTATGGTCAGTAGTATAAATATTTTGCCTAATTTAACCGTTTTACACAATCTGTAACCATGGGCACACAATCTGCATGCTGTTTCTTTAAAATAGATACGTGTGAATGACATAGTCATAGATATATAAATAAAATCACCAATGTCCCAATTGTCTGGCGTTGCCATTAGTCACTGGATTCCTGTAACTCACAAGGTTAATTCATTACATTCTCCCTGTTTACTACCCTTCCCCCATTTTACTGCCCGCTCGCTTTTGGGAAAGAAATGGAGGACTTCCCAATCCAAATCACAACCAAGAGAGGGGGTGGGTTCCTTGAAATAAGTCTGGTTTATGATTGAAATGAATAGACTTTTATAAACCTCACAACCACACAAATACGGTGGTTTTATTCGGGTGTTTGATAGGCTTCAATATGCTGTTGTGGGAAAAACATGGTGTAAGATCCGAGATTCGCTGCCCGCAAGGTCGACAGACCGAGGAAAAAGAGGCGCCATTAAAGCTCAGGGTCCGGGATTTAGCAAACAAATAACAGTAGCCAGAATAAATAGTTACGTTTTTGCATAAAATGAGCCACCATTGCCTTCTTTTCCCCCTTCAGCGCTAACATCACAGCCTCCCTGACAGCACAGTCCTGCGCGTAGTCGCGTACGTACTAGACTCTGCTCGTGTATTCTTGCGCAAAGGGGTTGTGCTTTACAGAGAGAGGAGGGGGATGTGGAGCGTAAACTGAAACCCAAAATATTAACGAACATCCTTAAGGTGCATCAAACTGCATGTTTTAGAAACATCGTTTCTTGTCAAACCCAAACGCCCCGGTGCTCGGGAATTTTGTCCGCATCGATGCGTAGCACGTTGTGCCTAAGAGGGGACTATTTTGTGCGAGCGCGGAAGGCTAGAGCGACGTACCGGATCTACTTTCCGTGTGTTGGGTGAATGGAGGCGCAGCTCTTCCTGGTGGTGAACAAACACTGACAACTATAGGGCAGCCTAGCGATACCCGCTTCCCAGAACGGCCACACACACCTTCTCCTTCACCCCCAAAACAACCCTAAACATGGCTGCTGAGCGTAAACACGTCGCGCAGTTGAAATCCGGTGAGTAAAAGGGATTGAGAAAGGTGACGCTGGAGTATTTTATATACATCTGCCTTTCCCACCACGTCCTTCTTGAAAGCTAATGTAGCTCATTCTCCCCCATCTCGCAGAACTGTACTTCCTAATAGCCCGATTTTTAGAAGCTGGACCTTGTCAGGACGCGGCAGAGGTGGGTGATTTTGTAAAATAGGATTGTAAACGACATGTCTGGAGAAGATTGAACGGTAATTTGCTATTTTTGTGCTTTTTTCAGACCTTGATACGGGAGGTTCAGGAGAAGGAGGTAAGCAGCGCGAGCTCTAGTCGCGTCGCATCTCACTGCGCTGCACTTTAGGCTGCTAATTTAACGCAGATTTCATATTTATGGTTAAAAAACACAAACATGACCCTTTAGAATTTACCCAAACCTATTTACCACCATTTTCCAATTACAGCTGTTACCCAAAAGGATTGACTGGACTGGCAAAGAACACCCAGGGAGTTACGAAAATTTGGTAAGGGATCCCTATAACAGAGAGAAAACTTTTTAGAGAGCAAAATAAGAAATTGAATTTCCCGCAATTTTAAATCAGGAAAAAACTTAACCCGAACACACGGGGGAAAACCAACCTCAGGGTTAGAAAGGACTGCCATCGGATGAACCCACAACCTGGCCTGACCTCAGGGATGTGAGTTTGGACACTGAGGTGTGCACAAAGTGTAAATAGATGTTAAATTCGATGTAGAAATAAAGAGACGTCATGAATGTGCTGCTATAAGGGGAAGGGAGCGGAGGGAGGAGGGACCAGTGCGCAGAGACTGAAAGCGGGGCGGGATGGAGGCGCTCTGCTCCATCTAACACAACCATAGTCAGGGTAAAATACTCACTTTACCTTAGTTTATTACACTTAAACTAAGCTTTTGGAGCAGGGGACACCAGAGCCGGAGACCTAGAGGATCTTAGGAGGGTAATGGGGCTTTTAAGTTGCCCTGACAACGGTTATTATTATTTTTTTCGGAGGACATTCTTTTTGAACAGTGCTGTGAGACTTGAGACCGATAATACAAATGAGAGGTACATCGAAATGAGTACGTATTGATTAATTTATTAATTACGATATTTTGAAAGGTAAATAAATTATTAATCGGACTATTTGCATTTTTCAGTAGCTCGCTATTCCACGTATGAATATCACTCGGGAAGACGATTTGATTCCGCTTTCGGAGTGAGAGATACAGAAATATCTTGATTTTAAAACTTAGTGTGTTTTGATCCAGCCCCTGTGATGGCCACCCCCCCACTATATATCAGTTGCGTAACAAATAGACTCAACAGTCTTGTTAATCGTGCTGACTGATGTTGTATCTCTGTCGTCTCTTGTAGCTACACGCTGAAATTCACACACATTGTAGCGATAATCTGTTATATTGTATTCGCGATTGTCTCGCGGATGATCTCTCGCGCTGTTACGCCGCTAGATCCCCGTATTATATTGAGTGAATGCGGGTGTGTTTGCGTTTGTGTGTGATCGTTCGTGGATGATTTCACTACCGTGTGTGGAGATGTTAAAGCCCGTGCCTGCAGATTGTGGGTATGAATAACGGACACGAGGCTTCATCGCCTGATGTTGGCGCTGTCAATTAAATTTTTTTGTCAGGTCTCGAGCCCCTCGATAAATATGTTAATGAGCTATGTAATCTGCATTAATTATCATTATTCATAAGATTAATTAAATAATGATAATAACAACAACATTGTAGTAAAATTGTAATTATCAATAAATTATATTTTCATATTTGTTAAATAAATGCATTGTGCATTCAAATAATTTTAGTAATAATTGACCTTTTATTGGTCAATTATTAACGCAAAATAATTTACATGTAATGTAATTATAGTAATTAGAAATAATTCATTAATAACTGTAAGCTATGTTTAAATGATACCATTGTTAAATACTGATTTTAATTTTATAATTAATGTTTTTAATTCACATACCGTGATTCACTCACTGTTAAACATGGCCTTATTTATAAAATCGTTAGCTAAGCGATGTGTGCGCGCGCGTGCTTGTGTGTGTGTGTGTGTGTGTGTGTGTCGACCAATAGGATGACGATAAATGCAATTAAAGCCACATTAATTACTGGCCTGCAGTTGGATGCTGGATCTGCTGAACAGGCTTGATAAAAGATGCCCGTACTGACGCGTTGTGCACGGGGACGCGCATTTTACACTGTAGATTAGATGAATCTCTAGGGAGAATACAAAAAGCTTTGCAAAAATGTATTGGTTTGAAACGAAGTGTAATCCTCTAAAGGTTTTAATTATGCTATTATGTGGACGGTTTTATGTGTACATTGACAATGGCTGTAATTAAAAATATATACTTTAATTTTATTATCTAATTATTTTCAGTACACGTTAATTATATGAAATTATTTCATGGTGATACTGATCTTTTTTAATTAACCTCCTTTGATGAAACATTCTACTACAACATTCAAATTTAATGATTTAATTATATAATTGTAATTATATTGTAAAAGGTATTCATGTATAGTAATGTTAAGGCTAAATTATTTGGCAGGTTGCAAAAACTTTGCATTTATATTCGCACAAAAACATGTTTGCTTTTTTATTTTCTATTTTTTTGTTTAAATCTACTCTCTATGCATACACTTTTGCAACACAATAATTTAACGTATGGAACATTAGATGAAACAAAATAGTTAGGTCGGTGTATGAACAGATCCATTTTCCCTAATACATGTTTGTGATTGTGTGTATAGGTCAAATTGTACAGGCACGTTTCTTCAGATCACCTGTTGCAGTTGTGTGAGCGAGTGAGTCCTCTTTTAGAGAGGGAAGTGCCAGCCAGCGTACCTGGAGTCAACTCACTGCTGGGAGCCGGACGTCAGTCAGTGCTACGTACAAACAAGAGTGAGTCTTTCTGTTTCAAGATTATATATGCATTATGTTATTTTAACATAATATTATGTATTATGTTATTATTATGTATTCATCATCCATTTTTTATAATAAGCAAATCAACCAGTTAACAGCCAAGTTAAGCATAAAAAACAAATTTTGAAAATTTATGTTTTACTTAACCCATAAATGTAAAGCAACATAAGATCAGATGTGTATTTTGAGTGCTACTGTCTTTCGAATGAAAAAGTTGAAGATGGGGAAACACTTCCAAATTTAGAAGATTTATTAGAAAGGATGTTACTAAAAATCTTTTTAATGTTTACAAATGTCATCTCACTATTGCATCCAATGTGTAAGTATGCAAAAGAAAGATCAATAGTGGTGGAATTTTCCTCTGTAATGCTGCCTTCAAAATAAAATAGACTTCATAGCAATTAACTTTGGTTACACTTTATTTTAATGTATCCCTCTTACAGTGCAGTTATACATTACATTCAGTAATATGAATTGACTACATGTACTTACTATAGGGTTAGGGTAGGATCAGGGTTTTGTTTAGGGTTAATTGAATGCAATTATGCATAATTTATACTACTAAATGTGTGAAGGACACATTAGATTAAAGTGTTACCAAAACGTTCTATAACATTATCAAGAATATTGCTTGTGCCCTTCCAAGAAATAAAACAAAAATGTATAATATGTTTTGTTTTGCAGTGGATAGCTGTGTTTTACATCAATCCCAGTTTGTTTATGTGTACCTATGGATTCAATCACCTCTACAGTGTATTTAATGACATTCCCACGTGTTTGTTGGCAGGTTGTAAGCACGTGGTATGGAAGGGGTCGGCCCTCGCAGCCCTGCACTGTGGCAGGCCACCGGAGCCGCCAGTCATCTATGGAAGCCCGCCCAATATTGGTAAGTCGCCTCTTATTGGTTGCTATCTTAATGTGTTCCAGTGGAAGAGACAACATTCATCCAAATCCTTAGACTTGTCATAAAACTGTTTTGTATTGATTTGATGGTTAAAATATATATATTTAAAATAAAATATTTGGTACATATGTGTTTTGTTTGTAAATGAAATGATAATAAGAATTTGATTAGGGTGCTGTAGATTCAAATATAATTTATTTGCTCTCATGTTGTTTTGCTTGTGTGCTATAGTGGAAACAGTATACAGTCGGAGGCTGAACGGCTCATATCGGTTGGGTCAGCTGGTCCCTACAGCTGTTTACCAACATATGAAGATGCACAAGAGAATTCTGGGCCACCTTTCATCTGTGTACTGTGTCACCTTCGACCGCACCGGTCGCCGCATCTTCACAGTAAGACATCTGGTTTTATGGCATTTTTTGTTGTTGAATGTGCTTATCTTTTTTGAAATATAATGAGTATTTATTTATGAATGAATTATAAAACTGAATTATGCAGGTTTTTAGAGCATTGCATGTTTCTGAAACGTCTTTTATGAACATTCGTGTTTTGTGCCTTCCCTTGGCTGCTTTTTGAGAATAGTATTCTGGAGTGTATTACATCAGGTTATGGAATTTTAATTTGTCCATTACGTTCTTGTGCTGTCAGACTGTGTGTGTGTGCTCGCTTATGTATCTGGGAGTGCATTCGAGTGGTTTGACCACAGGGAAAAGATGCTATATTAATTTGTTTTTGCAGTTTTAATTATTGTGAGTGTTAATTGGATGGATTTAAGATTTGACTTCAATATTAGCTTTTCAAAAAAAGATTTAAGGTTTTTGTTTGAAAACACTATTAAATAATAGGACGTTATACCGGAGTCTCAAGTACACAAACAAAAACAGGCAATTTGAAAGCTGTGATTTCCACGTCTAGATTTAATTGAATTAATATTTTTTTCTAGCTATGCTCAGGTAATATTTAATTCATTGACTAGAAGTTGCTCTTTATTTGATATACTCTAGAATCTCTTATAAAATTGTATGTATATACAACTGAACGCTTTCCCATTGTGGAATTTAAAGGGTTGTCACTAAACTTTTTAGGGTGCTGTTAAAGTGTCCTATAATAAAACAATTTAGGTCAAAAGCTTTAACATTGCAAAATCCCCCAATGAGCATAATGGTCTCAAATGACCTATTGAATGGAGGGATCTGATCGCTGTTTGGTCCAGATGTCTGAGTGGGTTTGAGGTTCTGAAAGCAGCTGTGGTTTTATGAGTTGAGCAGGGACTTGCCTGTAAGAGGGTTATATATGTTTACACTGTATGTAGTTACTGTGGTTCAAACGAATTGTTTTGTAGGACCATTAAAGGGGCAATTGACTTGTGCTTGTTCTACATGGCAGGATGCTTTGGATAAAAGCATAAATAAATACGTAAATGTGTCTCTATCGATTTCGGGCCTGTTTTCATATGTCTGAGTAATTCATCATGGACAGAAAGTGTTTTCTATGCGTTTTGATTTAAAGGGTTTGGAACCACTAGTAAAAATTATTATTTTTAACATTTTTGAATACAGTTTTTAATTACAGCTCTTTTATCAGCATAACAATTTGAGTAAAAATCTTTTAGTATTTGGTTTGTATTCTTTTTATTTTAGTTTAATGACAGCAGCACTTAAAGATACATGAATTCAAGAAGTTTGTGTATAACATGATGATCATCTTCGCTCTTGCATGATTTGAATATGATTCAAATAGCGTCTTGTGGAAGCAAGGAAATCTGAATGTTTGTCTGTACCAAAATTCACATGACCAGTGTCAGAATTTGCTTAGTTTGATTAGTGACTTAGAAATAATGAAGAATATTTCATGTTCCTATTACATCATATTGTGTACATCATTTGGTTTACATTTTTGAGGCCTTTTATTTACAGGTTTAAATAAAATAAAAATACAGATTTAGTTAACACTTTATTTTAATGTGTCCTTGTTACATGTTACATGTATTTACTATGGTAATAACTAAATTAGGCATAATTATATGCAACAAACCCTAATCCTACCCTAACCCCATAGAAAGTAGGTCTATATGTAGTTAATTACTAATACTCAGTAATTAAATGTATAATTACAGATCATATTGCATCCTTGCTGAACAAGTGTTTTTTTTTTAAAACTGACTCAAAATTTTTGTGTCAGTAAAAAAAACAAAAAAACTTGTTCAGCAAGGATGCAATATGATCAAAAGTGACAAAGACATTAAGAATGTTACACATTTTTTTCATCTTTTGATCTTTCTAATTAATCATGGTTTCCAAATATATTATAATTTGTACTATTATACATTAATTTAGTGTTTAGTGTTACAAAACATAGTGTTTATTTACAAAGTGACGACTGACAGCATGATACGATATTTTTAGTTGTTTTTGCGGATCTGTGTGAACAGGGATAGTTTTGACAATGATGTCGTCTGTATTCGAAAAAAACAAAGGAAGTACTTTTCTGTTTTTTAGTACATCATTCATCACTGTCGCGTAAACACACCCTTAGAACGATTTCTGAAGTAAGGACTGCTGAAAATTCAAGGTTTGCCTAACCAATATTAAAAATAGAACAGTTATTTTAAGTTGCAATAATATTTCAGAATTTTACATTTTTAATAAAAAAAGATCAATGCTGCCTTGCTATAAGCATAAGAGACCTCTTTCAAAAACATTTAAAAAAAAAAAAGTACCCAGCCTGAACTTTTGAACAGTAGAGTACTTAATAAATCTGACTCGGCTCTATGGCCCTTTGTTGAATTTTCAGTGAGTAGTTATATTCTTTTGTTTAATCAATGTTGTGCTTCACTGGCAACTCTGTCTTAATTTCCTAGTGACTAAAAGGGTATTTTTAGACAGTGAGCCTTCTGAGCTCACAGGGACAGATAATGTTTTCACTCTGGGATAAGTGTAGAGGTCAAAGGTCATTCGCATATTCCATCTGGGCAAGCATACTGTTGCTCTGTGACATCATCATGCCCACAAACTTGTTTAAGGTTCTGTGTGTGTGTGCGTGGACGTGTTTTGATTCGGGCATTTCTCTGACATTATCTCTTTCAGCCTGTGGCTTGAGCTTTTGTTAACATTTGCCAGCGCTCTGGTTTTAAGCGGCCTGTAGGATCGTGCTTGTGTGTGTGTTTTGCTGATGTGTGTTTTGGAGTGTGCACTCCTGGGTTCCATTTTACTCTGCAAGTTTTTAATGCTCCAAAAATGGCTGAACAGCAAGGATTACTCCCCCTCTTTCTGCCTCTCCCTCCCTTTTCCCTCTATCTCTCTCTCCGTCTCCTGTTCTCTTTGTCTTTTCCTCTTTCGATCTTGGTCTCTCGGTGTATTTCCTCCTGTTTTTTTCTTTCTATAGGTCTTTTTCTCCCGGCCTAGGGGGGCGTGTCTGTGCGCGCATGTTGAAAAAAAGTGTTTCTGTTGTGGATTTGGCTGCGAGCCACGAATAAAATCATCTCTTTCATATTCCTGAGCCATTAGCCAGTGTGTCATTGGCATTCTGTCTGTGTTTAACAGATCTTCGGGAATGTTCGTCTCTGTGTGTGGCTCCGGGATCATTTTTCTTTGCTCAATTCGATATGCATGTGTGGCCTGCATATTAACTGTTGTTATCGCAGTTAATTCTAGTGTTTCTGGAAACAACAGTGATATTTTCATGTTTGTTAAATTTGAGTTTACAAAATGAGGAGGTAAATGGCAAGCTGATTTTCTTAGGGGGAAAAAAAGCAAATTTCAATCAAGCTATGATTGAAAGACTGCTGAAGGTAGCACTTGCTTTTTATGATCCTCTGCCTGTTGTCATGGAAATGCTGCATTTTTAGGTTAAAAGCATGTTTGATTCAGGCCATCCTTAAAAATATTCCTGTTTGCCGTAACCCGACCGACCCTGTCAAATTAGGACCGACCCAATTATTATTTTTCCCCCCCCTTTTATTCCGACCGACTTGCCGGTTGTGCTCTTGCATTAAGACCGACCGAATTTTTTTTTACTCTTCAAACAACTAATACATAATGCAATAAAATAATATAAATTATATTAAGTATTGTGAATATAAATTGCGTAGGCTACGTTCTTTCTTTTAAATAAAAACCCGTGGCGTCATCTATGATGATTATATTCCAGATCCAACTCCTCCAACCTTACATTTACCTAAACTTACATTGTTTCTACAATGCGCCTAGCCATTTGACCTTACTGATTTCCATTAATAATAGCAGAGGTTTATGGGTCAAATGTAAACGAATGGTGCCAAATACACTGTTTTATTGGTCGGCGCGGCGCTGGTGAGATTAGTCATTTGAATTTATTTATTTCCCTCTGAAAATCCACTTTCATTGAAATCTAGAGGCTTATTTTTTTATTTATGATGTATGCACATATACTATTCAAAAGTTTGAGGTCAAAAATATTTTTTAAAACTTTTAAAAGAAGTCTCTTCAGGGCTGCATTTATTTTAATAAATATTGTAAAATTGATATTTGAAATGTAGTTTATTCCTGTGACGCAAAGCTGAATTTTTTCAGCATCCTTACTCGTCTTGAGTGTCACATTATCCTTTAGAAATCATTAAAATACCCAATGTCTTTGATGAATAGGAAGTTTAAAGAGCAGCATTTATTTGAAAAAGTTATTTATTTGGAATAATATTCACTGATGTATTGTTCTCATTAAGACAGGAACTTAAAGTAATTAAAGTAATGAAGTAAACAGAGAGTCTATTTTGATTTCATGTTGACTTTGAGCTAGGTAAGTTTCCAAAGTGGTTTTAGATACATAAAACAATGGGTTGTTTTAGGGTGACATCAACTTTGTTTTTGGTTATTGTTACTCACTCTTTGGTAATTTGCTTCTCTTGGCACAGACCAATCTTGTTATCTGAGCCAATTTAATGGTATTAAGTGCATTTTAAATGACTCAATTCTTCCATCTTTAGATGTGGGCATTGGTTTAGCTTCAGACAACTGGCTGGAATCTCAGCATGAATTAATTATTTTGCAAAGGACTTGCTAAATTCTTGTGGATTTTATTTGGCTGCATACACAGAGACCAAACTTTCAGAAAGAGGACTTAGACTGAAAAGCAGGTCATTCTGATGTACGACTTTAGCAGGGTCTGAGGGGTTATCATTCGTGATGTTTCCTCAGGGTTCAGACGACTGTTTGGTGAAGATCTGGGCGACGGATAACGGGCGTTTGCTGGCGACACTGAGAGGTCATGCAGCAGAGATTTCAGACATGGCTGTGAATTATGAGAACACCCTGCTGGCAGCCGGCAGCTGTGATAAAATGATCAGAGTGTGGTGCCTGCAGACCTGCGCCCCGCTGGCGGTACTGGAGGGCCACGCTGCATCCATCACGTCGTTACAGGTGTGCAACACATTTACATTCACATGGTTACAGGCACACAGATATATACTTGAGAAATTCACCAGTATAAAGAATTATTTCAGATTTAACATTTTTTTTATTTAAAAGATTTAACTGATTTTTCCTACAAGGAAATAGCCTATATACATTTTTACTGTCTAATCAATTCATGTCTAGATCCTCTTCTGTGGTAATACACTAAATTACTGTAAAAGACAATCATATTGAGCACCATTGTAGGATAATAGTGTAAATACTAAATAGTCACTATTGTGGTGATTCATAGTCCATTTGGCTCGATGCTTGGACCTTTAAATTAATTTTCTCCCAGTCGATGTCACAAAACACAATTGGATGTAAAATACATGGGGAAAATAAACCAAGCATTATGACTGATGAACTATCTTTTTATAAACAATTACCCTTAATAGTGCCCTGTTTGAAATTTGGAATACTGTGGTATTTATTTAAACAGTAAAAGCAGTATTATTGAGAAATATTAATTTTTGGTTTAATTTTAATTTTAGTTTTTATATACTGGTGTGAAAATTTCTTTACTTGACATCACTAATGGATAGAATTGAATTCATCCTTGCTAAATAAAAGTATTTATTTCAAAAATCGTACAAAATCGTACTGTCCCGAACGGTTTACATTAAATTTACAAATGTATGTTTTGCAGTGTATGGTATAGTCATGCACAATTTCACACACCCACTCATAGAGACCATGTTTAATGTGTTCAACTGTTTGTGTGTGTGTAGTTTTCTCCTCTGTGCAGTGGCAATAAGAGGTTCCTGTCCTCCACTGGTGCTGACGGCACCATCTGTTTCTGGCAGTGGGACGCGCGCACACTCAAATTTGGGTGAGTTTCCTTTATTCTTGCACACATCTGTGGGCTTTTATGATTTTAGGATGTTTTCTTTGCCGTTTTGAGCAAGCATTTGAATCTATTTTTGTTAAGTTGAATTAATATAAAGGAGAAACATTTTTTTAATCATTTCTTTTTTGTAAATCCATTTAGCACAAAAATTACGCTCTTCACCTTTAATAAGACCACTAAGAGCCAATATTTCTGCTTTGTATGTTTGTGCAGGCAGCGACCCAGCAAATTCATTGAGCGGCCCAGACCAGGCGTGCAGATGATCTGTTCCTCTTTTAGTGCAGGTAGGCCAGAAGTGTCACAGCTCGTTTCTCACCTCTACCTGCTCCCATTTTATTAGGTATCTTTTATCATTCACAGCCTTTCCCATCGGGAACCCATGTGACGAAACGCTTTTGTTCTAACACTGAGCTTGTAGTAAAACTTCATGTTCAGAAATTGCACTGATCTGCCAGTTTGCTTAACTGCTTTGCCGTATGACATGATACAGTTGTGATATCTTATATTATATAAAATAGAAAATGGAATAAAATGGATGAATATTAGGGCTGTTCATGAAATCCACAGTCCAGTGTGAATAGCCCTTAAATCTTTATTGGACAGATTGACAAATTTAATTACATGTATTGCTCTGTCTGGACAAGAGGGCACTGATAGGATTAATTTCAATATTATGGAAAAAATACAAATAAGATTAACTTCAGAGTCTTTTTTTAGTGTTTTTTATTACCTTAATTTGTGAGCCTTTCTAATTATATATGAAGAGTTCAGATGCAAAAGCCTCTAAGTGCCATTTGAAATTTTCTTCTAAAATGATCATTTTTATCAAGCTTGTATATTTAAGTTCAGTAATTTCACTTAAATGGCAATGAAGATTACCTATTAATTGTCATTTAAGTGAAATTAGTGAACTTAAATATACAAGCTTGATAAAAATGGTAATTTTAGAAGAAAATTTCAAATGGCATTTAGAGGATTTTGCATCTAAACTCTTCATATATATATATATATATATATATATATATATATATATATATATATATATATATGTGTGTGTGTGTGTGATTAATTGCAGTTAATTTGATTATTTCACCTGTAAACCATGTAATTCAACTACAAATTGACAGCCATAACATTTAAGACTCATGTCAATGATTATATGAATGTGTGTGCTTACATAGAATTGTGACACTAAGTGACTATTCCTATGTTTTCATTGTTCTGAAAGCTGATAGCCGATTATAGAGTGATGGTGGATGATTTTAGCTTAAGAAAAATTCTGCAAAGTGAGGCTATAAATATCCTGTCGTCAGACAGATATCACAGACTTTTTAAAAAGACTGTTGAGCACTGCAGGAACTCTTCAAATACACATTCTAGTTCTTTCCTCTACATTTCTTTGGTATCACATACACGGTCTGAATTTGCTCAAGCTCTTTGAGTTTCTTGTTCATTAACACCGTACTGCGGTTATTGCTTATATTTGCGAGATTGCGCCTGCATGAAAATTATGACAATGCTTTTGTTAATGATGGATTTTTTTCTGGTTTGTATGCACAATGCTGTTATTGATTATGATGTGATTTATGTAAGGTTAAGTGATTTTTAATGGTATTTCAGGTGGGATGTTCCTTGCAACAGGCAGCACTGATCACATCATTAGAGTTTATTACTTTGGAGGTGGACAACCAGAGAAGATATCCGAGCTGGAGTCTCACACTGTGTGTAATGCGTCCGTTTGAATTTTATAAAACAATTCAATTTATCACATTGCATCTATGTACAGTGTGTAATACAATTTAACAACCCCCCCAGTGTGTATAAATGTATAATAATGTAAATTCTTAATATTGTTAATATAATATTGATCTATTGTTTTAAAGCACCTCATTTTCATTCTCTTTACTGGCTTTACTGTTGCAGGAATACATTATTGTTTTGAGGTTCTCCTCATGTTTTTTAATGATTTTGTATTTTTCCTCAGGATAAAGTCGACAGCATCCAGTTCTCCCATAGTGGAGATAGGTAAGCAACACTGGCTCAATTTATCTGTGTGTGAATGTGAGAGAGTGTGTGTTTGCATGTCAGGTTTGTTGGATTAATGGAACATGGGGGTTTTTATAATTATGAGCTGATGTTGTCAGCAGAAAAAATTCCCTTGTTCGCATCACACCCAAACATGCGTGTCAGATGCCTATGAATTCAGGTGCAGGAAATGTCTTTTTACTTAAAATGTAGGCATATGACAGTAACCCACACACATCAGTCTCTGCAAGCTCTCTTATGTTCCTCACGCGGTTTAATTTAATGAGCAAATGTTTTTGCATTGGGGGAGGGGGGAAATAGAGAGTGTGACAGGAGAAGAGGGAGAAAACGAGGAGAGAGAGAAGGAGAATAAGATGGAGAGGTCTGTAACAGGTCCCTAAGGAATTAAAAAGATGGATGTTCACATGAACAGATTATTTTTACCGGAGACAGCATTCAGTGTTACATGTGTAAGGAGGGAAGAAATCTCACTAATCAACAGAACTGGAGAAGAGCATATACTGTCAAAAAAAAGATATTCATGCCACAATTGAGTAGACTGTGTGTGCATTTTGTTTACTGTGTTTAGTTTTATTTAACGGAGCAACATTCTTGAATAATAGGCTCTTATCTTTATGCAACCTCATAAGCTCATGTCATACACACCCTTCCTACGTTGCCGTATAATGCAATTTTTTGACTTTATAATTAACATTTATAATTCACTGCTTTGTAGACTTCTAATTTTTGTCTTGTTTTTCACCACAAATATCTAAACTTCCCAAGATCAATTTCAGAATCAACATTGCTTAAGACATTAAGATTTCAGAAAATACAAAATTTAGAAATACTAAATTATACTGAAATTCTTAAATCTAGAATCTGTTCAAAATTTTTTACTTTTGTTAGCCCATTGGACCATAATAACTACACTCGCCTTAGGCCACTCCAGACTAACCCATATGTTTTCTCATTTTAACTTAATTTCACGAGCTTTCAGTTTCAATTCATTTTCCTTCTAAATGAATTTCGAAGTGGTATGAAAAAGTGGAAATGAATTTGCAAGTTGTGCAACTTTGATTTCACTGAACGCTTTAAGCATTTTAGTAGATTAAAAGTTCATTACAGTATGCCTCAATCTGAAGCTTCCTGAAAAGGAATGAATATGTATTCTTTTAGATGAGGTTTTCGAACATAAATCTAAAACCATAAATTGTGTGTAGGTTTGTGAGTGGCAGTAGAGATGGCACAGCACGGATATGGCAGCTGCAGCAGCAAGACTGGCGGAGCATTCTCCTGGACATGGCCACTAAATTACCCGGGTATGATAAATATTAATCACCGTTTAAAAGTATGGCTCAATTAACTGTGCATTAATGTTACTAACATTTGTTTTGTTTTCTAAACAATTGATCGTTAGCAACATAATTACTTGGGAGTGCCGCGAGGTCAATTGATTCTGAATACACAGCAGCGACTGAGATACAACTCTAAAGTCAATTATAGAATCAACATCCAACTCCAATCTAGAAAGCCGATTATCTTTTTAACTTAATAAAACAATAAGCAAACATAATGCCATTGAATTTTTTTTATGCTCTTTTCTCCATCATGTACTGAGAAATGTCCAATCAGTCTGTTGTAACACGAACATATTGAGTCATTTGCATGTTAACTTTTATTTTGGATGCAATTATATATATATATATATATATATATATATATATATAAACCTACAATTTTCCGCTTAATTCTAGCTGTAAAATAAAAATTTACCAGATTTTAATTTATTTTTTAGAATTTCAACAAAAAGTTTAACAAAATTCATATTAAATTTAACATTTTTCTCAAATTGTTATGCTGTTAATATCATTTGTATACATTTTATAAATTAGAAAAATATAAACATTTAGTTTGTCTTTCAATATAGTTTGTAAGAAATGTCATTTCAAATTAGAGCTGTCAAACGATTAATCGCGATTAATTGCATCCAAAATAAAAGTTTGTGTTTACATGATATATATATAAAAACACACACATGCTTGTATATATTTAAGAAATATTTTCATATATATATATTGTATATAGATTTATATATAATTATATTATATATAAATATTTTATTTATATAAATCATATTTTTTTCTTAAATATACTTGCATGTGTGTGTATTTATATATACAAAATAATTATACACAGTGCACCCACATATATTATGTAAACACAAACGTTTATTTTGGATGCGATTAATCGCGATTAATCATTTTGACAGCCCTATTTCTAATTGTTTCTTTTAAAAACTTTTCTTCTTTTCTGTCTTTTTTAGCAAGTACAACCCTCCACCTTTAGAGGACAAAGTTACGAAACTGAAGGTGACCATGGTGGCCTGGGATTGCAATGACAACACAGTCATCACCGCTGCCAACAACTTGACATTGAAAGTGTGGAACTCCTACACGGGGAACCTTATTCATGTGTTGATGGTAAGAGTGTGAAGATCTCCCCAGAATGATTGTAAGGAGACAATATGTGATGAATCATGTTGTCATCATGGTCCTTCACCCATAGGGCCACGAGGATGAGGTGTTTGTGTTGGAGCCACATCCATTTGATTCAAGAGTGCTTTTCTCTGCTGGTCACGACGGGAACGCCATTGTCTGGGATCTGGCAAGAGGAGTCAAAATACGCTCTTACTTCAACATGGTAAACCGACCACTTACACTCTAATTTCTTTTATCAGATCCTTTCACCTTTGATCTAAGTAAATATGCAAATCTATTGATTTATCGATGTTTATTGTGTCTCATAGACTGTGTTTCTCTACTTTGATGTGTGTTTGTGTGTAGATCGAGGGTCAGGGCCACGGTGCGGTCTTTGACTGTAAGTGTTCTCCAGACGGGCAGCACTTTGCTTGCACTGACTCGCACGGTCACCTGCTTATCTTCGGCTTTGGCTCTAGCAGCAGATATGACAAGGTACTGAAAGCCTATGTCTGTCTCTGACACTGTGCTCAGAATTAAATAATATAGATTGAATAGAATCCAACATTGTTTTCACATGACTTCATCGTGTTGCTTTTTTAATTCAGTCTGTGATTTCATGTCAATTCTAGGTTTAGTAATTTTGTTATGACATTTGTGTTGACACTTTTTTATATCTAGCTTTAAAATCATTTGTATTTCAGTTTTAGTCATTTTAGTAATTAAACTTAGTAAAGTTAGTTTCCAGGGCAACAATTCTAAGTTTTAATTTTTCTATCTAATAATTTTTTTCATAATGTTTTGAATAAATAGTGTAATGTAAAGTATAAAAATAGATATTCATTGTGAGATTTGACAAAGATTATATTTAACTGTTGATAAATTATTCTTTTTAAAGATGCAGTCCTTAGCTTTTTTTTTTTGGTTTTCAAATGATCCAAAATACATTTTTGAAAAAACACATAACCTGCCAACCTGTCTTTGCATCATTACGTCACATCTGTACACATAAAGAAGGAGTCTCGGATAGTTAAAGGGATACTCCACTTTTTTTGGAAATAGGCTCATTTTACCACTCCCCCAAAGTTAAACAGTTGGGTTTTACCGTTTTGGAATGTATTCAGCCGATTTTTGATATTTAGAAGAATATCAGTATCCAGACAGTTTCTGGTCTCATTGACTTCCATAGAAGGAAAAAAAATACTATGGAAGTCAATGAGACCAGAAACTGTCTGGATACTGATATTCTTCTAAATATTAGAAAATCGACTGAATGGATTCGAAAACAGCAAAACCCAACTGGTTAACTCTGGGGCAGTGGTAAAATGAGCCTATTTCCAAAAAACGTGGAGTATCCCTTTAAGCTATATGCGTGTGAGGATGTTGGAGGTGGAGATTTATAGCCTTTTCTCACAGCATTTTATTTATTGATCTGTTCTTCAGATAGCAGATCAGATGTTCTTCCACACTGATTATCGGCCGCTGATCCGCGATGCCCATAACTTTGTGCTGGATGAGCAGACCCAGCAAGCACCCCACCTCATGCCCCCGCCATTCCTGGTGGACGTGGACGGGAACCCTCACCCTCCACGCTACCAGAAACTGGTTCCCGGCAGAGAGAACTGCAGAGATGAACAGCTCATACCCCAGATGGGACTCACGTCATCAGGTAAGAAACGCAAACAACTCTTTGTTTCCTTTCTGTGTTTTTATTACTTGAAGTAATTTTTGGCCACTTGTTTATTCTCACAAACATACACCTACAATCTGTCACTGAACACTAAATAAGGTGCTCAAATGTCTCTGTATTTGTCTTTTTTCCTCAATTAGGGCTGAATCAGGTGGTTAGTCAGCAGGCTGCAGAAGGCTCGAGTCCTCTTGATAATATGATCCAGAGACTACAGCAAGAGCAGGACCAGAGACTGGGCTCTGACACCAGAGCTAATAGAGGTAATACAGTTTTTTAGCTTGTTTATTGTAAAGCAGGGTTGATACAATACTAAATGTTTGCTACCACTCGATATGAATACCAGTGAAATTTCATGATTCTTGATACCGTGCAAAACTAATGTGCTATTGAAGAAAAAATGGCTGATTTAAAAAAGACATTCATATATGCATTCATTGCAAAAAATAGTGCATGACAAACTCCCCAGTTATCAAGACAAATTTATCACTACTGTAAAGTTTAAAAATGTCATAAGATAATCTCTATAAACTGGTGGGTGTTGATTATGATTCTGTTGCATGTATATTTGTGTGTAGGATCTGTCAGTTCTCCCACAGAAGTGTCTTCTCCACCTAACGTGGGTTTGAGACGGAGTGGACAGATCGAAGGTGTTCGGCAGATGCACAGTAACGCTCCGCGCAGTGAGATCGCGACCGAGAGAGACCTGGTGGCGTGGAGTCGACGGGTCCTCGTTCCTGAACTATCACCAGCCATAGCTTGGTAAAAACCCCCACAGAAATACAGTGAGGTCCAAAAGTCTGATACCACACTGCAAATCAGGCTTTTAAAACCTGAAGAAAAACAAACAAACCTTAAGATGTTTAATGAAGTTGCAAAATTTTGATGGACACTCAAACAAGACCTTCTGATTTCTTTCTTTCTATTGTTTCTTGCTATAAAGTACTGTTTGTTCCAGTTAGACATAGATGAGGTGTTTGTGACACTTCTGTGCGTCTGTTTATGAATGTAGTAAGCAGGAAAACTGGCGTACAGCTAAAGGGGAAGAGGAAATCAACACCTACAGATCTGAGAGGAGGCGGCGCAGCTTACACAGCCAGTACCACAGAGAAAACCGGGTAAATCATCATATCTGATTGTCAATTTAAATATGATATGATGTTGATAAACTAGTCTTCCTCACTAATTGATTAGTTAGAGGTTGGATAAATATATTGTGTGTGTGCAAACTGCCAAACCTTTATATTAATATAAATGTGTCTTGATGACATGTTGCTAAAGCCATTGTTGCTGTTTAACATGCCATTTAAATTCAGTATGTGTATTGAAGTTTGTGTTTCTCATACCAGCATGCTACTGAAAATGCTGTGGAGGAGGGGCGCCGTCACCAGGGTAACCAGCATAACTACCATACACGATTGGCTGTGGAGGAAACGAGTCGTCAGAGTGAACCCAACGAGGAAGAACACAGTGCCTCTGAGGTACTGTCAAAACATGCAGTGTCCCTTTAAGGAATTGTAAATTCAATTGTAAAGTTACCACCCATAATGATGTTTGGGGTCAGTATGATTTTTTCTTTTTAAGGTATTCTCTTATTCTTTAATAAGAGAATAAACCCCGATCTTTTGAACGGTAGTGTACATGTGGACGATTTAAGAGAGGAACAGAATATTCAATTAGTGAAAAAATATTATTTATATTTGACTTTCAATAGCAATTGAATCATGAAAAGTGGTTACTGTATGACAGGTGGTTGAAAACTAAAAGGGCCTGGAGACAGATTGAAAAGGAAAGTAATTTCAGAGGCGGTGCGAGTTATTACCTTTTGTTAAAAGACTGCCATATATTAAGCAATCACTATACTGGAATGTGTGTTAGGCAAGTACGTAGGGTCAACTTCGAGTTCATGTTGACTTGAACATTTAAAACTGAAATAGTTGCATTTATTGTGGGGATTGTCTTTTTTATTGCTTCTGTGTCTGAAGTGTTATTGTTCCATCTGTTGTGTTAAAATCCTTGTTAGAAGTGTGAGTGGTCCATTTGTAGTGTCAGTGTAGCATCCATAGCAGGTTTCTGAATCTAGAATGAGTATTCCAGATTCATACTGTCAACTGCAGTGTAAGTGCCAACTAACACTGAATCTTAAAGGTGCTATATTTAACTTTTTAAATAGAATTTTCTTAAATTGAATTTCTTCTTAAATTGAGTTTACATGAGTTTCCGATATGTTGTGTGATGCTTTCTCCTGTGTATTGAAAGTCTCAGTGTACCACGAGTGCTCGCTCTTCTGTTCGAGCACGTGCAAGAGCACGAGCGCTAGTGTTGCAATCTGAAACATCACTGATAGAGGCCTCTAAAAAATACATATAGCACCTTTAATTTTCATAGTGAAAAACATGCATTAAAATGAAATGAACTCCTTCACACTGCAACATAAATATTGTACTGTGAAGATCAATTGTTTTTTAATTTTTTTTATTCGGAGTTGAGATGGATTAGAGAAAAATAGCAGTCATTGGTCAGTTTGGACAACATTCATTCTGATATCATGAAAAAAAAAAATGTTTGTGAATGTTTTATGCTTTCCTGCTTTTAGTAAAATTGGAATTTGCTGTGAACAGGCGTGTTTGTGAATATTTTATACTTTCCAGTTGTTATAACTGCAAGAAAAAATGGTTATAAAATGATTTTTGCAGAGTAGTGACATCAGACTTGGTGTGTTCTGGGAATGGCATAAAAAGAGTGTGGTAATGAACCTCTTTATACCTGTTGGTTTTTAGGGAGAAACAGAAGCAAGACCTCCAAGCAGAGAATCATCAGATGATGAGAGAGAGGAAAGAGAGGAAAAAGAACCCTGGCCTGATGATAACAGCAGCTCCAGGTAAATGTTCATTGCTCTCAAACTTCACATTGCCATATATCTGACTGTCCTTATACACATACATCAATCAGATCCACGAATACTGTATATGCCGAATCTGTTTGTAGTGATTACTCCAGCGATTACTCGGACTGGACAGCAGATGCTGGCATAAACCTCGAACCGCCCAAGAAGACCAGCGTGAAGAAAAAGAAGAAGAATGCCAGCAGCTCAGAAGAAGACGGAGAGAAGAAAAAAGACTCCAAGAAGGAGAGGAGGAAAGAAAAGCAGGACAAAGATGGAGCCCTACCAAAGAAGAAGAAGCCAAAGGAGAAACGGAAGGTCAGTGGTCCTTTGTGTGTTATTTTAAAATGAACATTTTTAGAAATTAAACTCCCTCAAAACACATTAATCAAGCTCGATAAGTTATTGGATGTGTTCACTGACAACATTCAGGAGAGTTCTGTTATTCTTTTTTTTTTTTTTTTTTTTTCATGAGCCGTGATTACAACTATGGAAGTGACATTTTAAAATGTTTGGAAAGATTCCTTTCTCTTGCCAATGCTAATTTCATAACTAGCATTGAATGTATCCCAAGTGAATACAATTTAATAATACTTTCACAATTTTTGTATAATTTAAAATTACATCTTGAGTTGAAAGTGCATATATATATATATAAAAAAAAAAATGTTTCACAAGTGAAAACATGTTTTTTTAAAATCCCCCCTTCTTTGTATTCTTCACACATCACGTCTCATTCAATCTCAAAGCTCTTCACTGACACTGATGTCGCTATGCAAGTGCACAACTTTATTAAAATTCAACAAAAAAGCAAAATTCTCTCGTTATACTCACCGTCATGCCATCTACAATGTGTATGACTTACTTTCTTCAGACTTGCTTGCTTTCTTTAACCACAAATATATTAAAGGGTTAGTTCACCCTCACCCCCTTAAGACTTTAGTTCATCTTCAAAACACAAATTAAGATGTTTTTTAAGAAATCTGAGAGCTGTCTCACTCCTTCATAGGCTTCTAGCTAATTGTATTCTGCCGGCCCAGAAAAGTTAGTAAAGACATCGTTAAAATAGTCCAAGTAACTACGCTGGCTCAACCTTAAGTTTATCAAGCGACAAGAATAATTTTTGCGCAAAAATAGCGAGTTTATTCAACTATTCGTTTCCTTCCGTGTGGCCCTCTGAGTGAGTTCACGAGAGCGCCACGACAACTGATTGTATTTTAACGTGTGTATTTATTCATTCAGAGGATACCTGAACTGCAGAACCAGGGTCTGACATTAGAGGAATGGCTGCCCTCACCCTGGATCACTGACACCATGCCACGGAGATGCCCCTTCACCCCACAGATGGGTGATGAGGTAAAAAACACATTCCTCAGTGCAACAGTCTGCTGAAGAATAGTTAAAATGGGAATAATTTTTATCTATGTGGTGTGTAGACACATGATCAATATTAAGCTGCTTGTTGTGTTTGTGAACAGGTGTATTATTTCCGTCAAGGCCATGAAGCTTACGTAGAGATGGCCAAAAAAAACAAGATCTTCAGTATAAATCCTAAAAAACAGCCCTGGCACAAGTTAGAGCTTCGGGTAAGTCTTCGAAGAAATACATTTTAACCTCACATGATAAAACAAAGAAAATGATTTATGATTGTGTGCCTACAGGAGCAGGAGCTGTTGAAGGTAGTGGGGATCAAGTATGAGGTCGGTTTGCCAACTCTGTGCTGTCTGAAGCTGGCCTTCCTGGACCCAGACACTGGCAAACTGACGGGCGGCTCCTTCTCTATGAAGTGAGTGCAGTCTGCGTGACTTATTCACGATGATCTTCGCTGAGTGGCTTTTAACCTGCGACTCGCATTTCTATTCTTGTCTCAGATACCACGACATGCCCGATGTCATCGACTTCCTGGTACTTCGGCAGCAGTTCGATAATGCAAGACAGAGGAACTGGATGATAGGTTAGTGTGTGAATTGAGTGTGTTTCTGCACAGGTTTTAATTTATATCGGTCTAAATGGGTCAGTGACACACATATGTATCTTATAAATGCCATCTTTGGGGTTTTATGTCTGTTGAAAAAGGATTGCAATGACTAAAAGTTTTCAAAGTTAAAATATTCAGATATTTTTCTTAGACCTTAAACAGACATGATTGTTCACACTCCATTTGACCTGATTTAATCTTGCTCTTTCAAAAAGGCTTTTTTTAAAAGCTTACTGGCCGTGACCGTAATCACAGGAGTCCTTTCTGTTACATTGTTTTTGTTACATTACAATAAATCAATAATTTATATATATTTAGATTTTTTCATGAAAAATATTTTTTTTCACTTTTACACGGTTTTAATTGTCTAAATGAATTGAGTTTTTAATGTATTTTTAAATAACTTAATTTGTTGCTTTCTATTAACGAGTGCTTCATCCTGATACAGAGTTGATGAGCATGTCTGATTTGACACCCATTTATTTTGTCAGGTGATCGTTTCCGTGCAGTGATAGATGACGCCTGGTGGTTTGGTACGATTGAGAGTCAGGAGCCTTATCAGGCCGAATATCCAGACTCTCTGTTCCAGTGCTACAACGTATGGTCAGTTATCCATGTCCATCTACACAATTTACACATTCTGGAGTAATTCAATTATTGTTACATCGTGTCTTAACCAGGCATGAACCCACGAGGCCACAAGTCAAGTCAAGTATTTTTATATAGCGCTTTTCACAATATAGATTTCATCAAAGCAGCTTCACAGTATCAATCAAAACATAATAACAATGTTCGTTTCTTAGTGGAAAAACTAGAGCTGATCAAGGGTATTACTGATTGGTTAATTAATTTGAATATCCCCAACTGAGCAAGCCAAAGGCAACAGTGGCAAGGAACCGAAAAACTCCATCAAGTGACCTAAAGGTGTCGTAAAACTCCATCAGGTGACCCAATGGAGGGAAAAATAAAACCTTGGGAGAACTGAGGCTCAGTCGGGGGCCAGTTCTCCTCTGGCACAAGCAATACACCCTATTCATTCTACATTAACCTCTATTCTATGTTGCTTTTAACTACATTAGCAAATAGTGAATTTTAAAACCTCCAACTCTTTGATTAATTGCTCTATAACTTAACTCACTCACTCTTTGATTTTTTTAAGTTTAAGGTTTAACATAGTTTATATGGAGGCTTAGAAATGAATCTAATGTGAGATTAGTGTGGTCTGGTTTTACGTACATGTTTTTTGGGTAATTGTAGATAACATAATGTTGACAGCTTTGTGTTATTGTGTGATTCAGCTGGGATAATGGAGATACAGAAAAGATGAGCCCATGGGACATGGAAGAGATTCCCAATGAAGGTATGATAAACACTACGGCTGTCAATAGAATGAAATAACTTAATAATATACTATTTTTTTTGTAGTTAACACGTTTAATTTGCTTTAATTTGCCTAGAATTTGTTTTTTTTTTTAAGGAATTAATATTTTAATTAGGCAAGGATGCATGAAATTAATCAAAAGTGACAGTTAAGACTTTTACATTGTTACAAAATATTTATTTTTCAAATAAATTATGTTTGAACATTGTATTCATCAAAGAGTCCTAAATAAAACTGTAACATGGTTTCCACAAAAATATGAATAAGCACAGTTGTTTTTAACATTAATAAGAAATATTTCTTGAGCAGCAAATCAGATTTCTGAATGATCATGTGACACTGGACTGGAGTAATGATGCTGATTGCATCACAGAAATAAATGTCATTTTAATATAGTTCACAATAGAATAGTTATTTAAAATTGTATTAATATTTTGCAGGAGTTTTACTGTCCTTGTGGTGACATTTGGTTTCCACAAAGTAGGCCAAACCTGACCCACACTCAAAAACGTGGTAGTTGTCATGGCAACCATCAGATCGAGAGTATCAACTGCTCTGATGTCCAGCTGGCATTGTTTTAATAACCAATACAAACTGAGCTGTGATTGTATGTCTCTTCTTTTCCTCCATCTTATTTTTTCTGTCTGTCTGCAGCAGTATTTCCTGACGAGTTAGGCCTGAGTGTGCCTCTAACTGAGGAGGAGCAGAAGGCCTTGTTGTACAAGCCCCTAGAAGGAGAGTGGGGCTCACGCACACGTGACGAAGAGTGTGAACGCATCATCAGGGGCATCGACCAGCTTTGCACTTTGGGTATGACTTTATCATTTAGCATTACATGATAACTGAGAAGCCTTGCTATGGCTGTGTCCGAAACTAAAGGGACTATTTTAACACTCAAAGCAATTTTAACACTCTTTTTAAGAAATCTTCAATGACAAAATATATGACTGGAAAAATAGTCTTTTGATTATTTTGACGTTTAACCTAATATTTTGTTGTTGTAATAAAACTATACCTTAAAGAACAATAGCTTTTTAAATTACTTAAAATACATAATAAAAATGAAGTATCAAAAGCTAGTAATTATGTGATTTTATTGAACAACACTGTTAAAATACATAATGTACTATACATAATATAAATCTTTATTTTAAACCTTTATTTAAACCCGGTATTTTGCCAGTCTTGGTGTGACATGGATGTTAATAAAGCCACAAACCACGTCACACCACATGAATATTAAAAGACAGAACAATATAATGCAAGCACTGTAAAAGGTTTTGCCGCAAACTCATCCCTAGATATAACTGTGATTCTTTTTCTCCTCCAGATGTGGCTGTGCCATTTGAATTGCCTGTGGACTTGCAAGCATATCCAACCTACTGCACCGTGGTTGCTTACGTCACAGATCTGAGCACCATCCGACACAGACTAGAGAACCGTTTCTATAGGTCAGCATGAGCTATGAATGGACAAGACAACCCAACACTTGATGTATTTCAAAATCAGTGTATTCTAATGTAGATGATATTGAATTTACATGTGCATCTGTTGTTTGCTGGTGTTTTTGTCAGGCGAATGTCGTCGTTGATGTGGGAGGTACGCTACATCGAGCACAATGCTCAAACCTTCAATGAACCAGGCGCGTTCATTGTCAGAACTGCCAAATTCGTATCTGACCTCATGCTACAATTTATTAAGTGAGTTGCAAGTAAAACTGAACCGGGCAGTATTGAATTGGGAAGCATAATATATTTATTTTTGATATCAGTATCAGTATTTTAATTCATTTGTATCGTCTGATATTGGATATTCAATTTCTTTGTTTTTACATTTATATTGCTTTTGCCATCATCTCATGCTCACTTTTTTATTTAAAAACACTAATGATTTAACACTATTAAATGTATTATTTAGGAAGTCTCAAAATAGATATGCATTATTCACATACATTGTGTTGAAATGCTGTAATGCTTAAATTCCATTGAGATTTTTTTTTTTATTCAGACAAAATAGTATACATTTTTAATACTAGCTGTTTATTAGTTAAAAATAATGATCGGCTTATCAGACAAAATATTTGATTAGTACTTCCCTAGCATTTAGTTTAAAGTTATACAAGCTTTTTAACTGTCTCCATGTCTGTCTTCTTCAGGGACCAAAGTTGTACAGATATTATTTCACTATATAACAGCATGAAGAAAACCGCTTTCTCAGATTCAAGTGATGTAAGTGTCATTGAAACACACACTCATAATAACCACTCATATTGAACACGATTTAATACATTATTTCAGTACCTTTAACAACTGTTGTTTTGCTGCTTTGCAAGCACGTTGTACACAGGAAGTGTAAATGTGTATATTTATGTCAGTGCGTAACATGTTTTGAAACTTTTTTCCCATCTCAGGATGAAGATGAGGATGAAGAGCATGAGGCACCTTGTACATCTAGCCGCAATAAGAAGGTGTACATTTAATTGATTGTTTACTTTTCTAACCATGCCAGAGAAAACAGGATTGATTATGAATGCAAGATTTTTTTACGTCTGTCAGTACATACATGCACGTCATGGCTAATCGAGAGTGTTGTTCTGTTTCAGAGACAGCGGCAGCAGCCCATCCTGAGAAGTCTGCGCAGTAAACCAACATCAGACCCTCAGGCCTGGAAGGGGCGCTGCAGAGAGCTGCTGGAGCTCATCTTTCAATGTGAAGATTCAGAGCCTTTCAGACTACCTGTGGATCTGGAGGAGTATCCGGTAACACACAGACACATGAGTTAATACATACACACAGAACTGTACTTCATACCTATTGCATCGGGTGGGAATTATGAAGGATGCCATAGTCTCGGCCTCAGACGTCATGTTATTGTTATTTTTGATGTATAATTTTAGACAAACCAAAGTTCTCATAACAAATTAACATCGTCACTTTGTCTGCTATTTTTTAGGGATTTCTGTAATACTTTAACACAATGTCAACTACACACACAATGTATTTATACACACACACTACAAAAATCTTTTTTTTATCAGTATTTTTGGTCTCGTCCAGTAAAGACTTTTAAGTCCTTAAAGGGCTCATTTTACCACTCTAATGCTTTTTTTCTCTGATGTCCCCAGAGTGTGTTTGTGAAATTTTAGCTCAAAATACCCCATAAATATGTTTATATATAGCATTATATAAACAGCACAGGGCCAGAGCTTCAAGAGCTTGTGTCCTGAACGTTTCACAAACTTTTAGCTTTAGAGTCAGACAAAGATGGAGAGACACTGTACAAAATTGTGTAAATTGTTTTTTCTTAATCATAAACCAAAAAAAATAATAATAATAATAATTGCAAAGGGAGGGGGAAAAACATAAGATATATTCTTTTGTCACTTTACATAATTTTATATTCATATCAAATAAATTAATAAATAATTTAGAAATAAATTAATGCTTTTATTGAGATTGATCAAAAGTGACAGTAAAACATTTACAATGTTTTTTTTTTTAAAAATTGCTGTTCTTTTGAACAGGAATAAAATATGAATTATTTTTTTCAGTAATGATAATAATAAGGAATGTTTCTTGAGCACCAAATTAACATATTAGAATGATTTCTGTAGGATCATGTGACATTGAAGATTGCTGAAAATTTAGCCTTACCATCACAGGAATAAATTACATTTTAAAATATATTAAACAATTATTTTAAATTATAATTAAATTTCACACTGTATTTTTGGTCAAATAAATGCATCTTTGTTGAGCACAAGATACCTTTTTCAAAGACTTTTGAACAGGAGCATAAATTAGCATATCTAGTTTATATTTAGTAATGTTTAGTAATTTGTACTGGAAAACAAGACAGAAATACTGATTAAGAAAATGATTTTTTGCAGTGCACTGTCTGCTTATATGCCCTGTTCATCAAAAATACCTCTCTCAGGACTACTTGGACATTGTGGACACTCCTATGGACTTTGGGACTGTCTTGAACCGCCTGTTAGCAGGAGAGTATGACACTCCCATGGATCTTTGTAAAGATGTACGTCTTATCTTCAGCAACTCCAAGGTCTACACACCCAGCAAAAAGTCCAGGGTATGAGATTATGTCCAATTATTATCATTTCATATTGTAAACATAATACCCATTGTAATCTCATAGTAAAAATTGCAATCTCTATAGTCAAACCAGTTCATCTAGTTCATTTACTGGTTTATTTTTTGTCTATGCAGATCTACAGCATGAGTCTACGATTGTCCGCTCTGTTTGAAGAACATATCAGTTCGATCCTGACCGATTTTAAAGCTGCTCAAAGTCTGCAGAGTGAGCGATTCACCCGTCAGCGACTGCACACGGAGCGCTTGACCAGACAGTCTGTGAAGAGGAGAAGGAGCTCTTCACCTTCAAGCTCCGCCTCTAGGTACAGACAGCATCTGATTGGTCATTGAAGAATATTATGCTTGGTCACCGTTTCTAAACTTTGCATAAACGTTTTCTTCAGAAAAGTTCAAATTTTGACTTATTGCAAAACTAAAGCAATAAAACATTTGCTTTATTTTCAGTCCAGAAAGGAAGCGGCGGGTCTCCTCTCGCTCTGCTCCGCGATCAGACAATGCAGCTCCACCCACTCCCGCTGGACCTTCCCGGGCTCCTTCTTTACGGCAAACACATCCACAAATCAACGGCAAGGCTGAGCCTCCTGTCGTCCCTGGTCGGACCCGCAGCTCGGCTCGTTTTGGAACCCATCTCACAGACGCACCCTCTGCACAGTCAGCTCCTCCCCCTCCCGCCGCCCACAGTAAGGTGGCAGAGCCCTCCTCCAGAGTCCTGCGCACCCAGAACTCTAACTCCATTGGTGTCTCCAGGGAAACCGAGCGCTCTGCGGTTCCCCACAGCAATGAGGGCGGAACCAGAGAGTCTCGTAGGAAGCTTCGGACACCTGTTAAACTCACACCAGGTCAGTAGCCAATGATAAAAGCTTTTATTTGTTGTCAAAAGCTGATGTTGTTACATGAGGGACTTTCAAAACCACAGGAACCTTTTCATAGTTCCTAGAACTAATAACCCAAGTACCCACTTTTTGCATCGCAGGAATTGAGAATAATTTTAGTTTTAGGATCGCCTTTTAAATTAGCTCCTACTTCTGAGTAAGGTCTAACCCAGCACAATAGGAACTAGCAGTCATAGCTCATTAGCATAAAGTTGACCTGACTTCACTGCTCCCCGCTGCTCTCGCCGTTCCAAGACACGCCGCCCTCGCCGGAGCTCACCGCCGGCTCACATTGAAAATGAATGACTTCCGGCCACTTTGACGCTCTCGCCGGCGACGTTGTGAATACACAGTCACACTTTAATTATAGCTAGGGATGCAAATTATCGATTAATTCATTAATCATTAGTTGATCAACCTTATCGATCGATTAATGTTTAACTGATAAGCGCCTATTTTCCTGAGAATGTAAATTTCTCACGCTATCAATTTAACATAAAAAGCTAAATATACTGCTTATATACTGAATAAAAATGCATGTTATATTGCTCAATTGATGTTTTATTGTAACAGTTGGGATATGTCACAGGATAATGGCATTTTTGTAGTTTAACAAAATAAATTATGCACAGAAAATTAAAATACATCAAAAATAATTATGCACTGGCTCACCTGTTGCATGTGAAACATTAAGCAACATAAAATCAATTTTAAATAAAAATCTATATGGGTAGGCTTATCCTTCCTACACTACTTTACCAGATAGATTATTATATGTAAGCTTAATATAGTCTATATTAAGCCTACATATAATAATCTATCTGGTAAAGTACTTATAAAAAAATTGGAACATTAGCAGCAGCACTTATAATATAGGCTGAGGGGGAAGTGAAATGTGCAATTGTAACGAGTGTAAATAAGGTGTGGCCCCTTTAAGAGCTGTTCGCTCCCTGTTGAACTATCGGCAGTAATGTATTGCATGTGCCGTGCGCCTCAAACACCCTTTTGCTGTCTTTGCGAAGTGAACACAAACGAACATCACAGCCATGTGAAGTCATTGGAAATCTGTGGATCTTATCCCCAGTCAATCTTATGGGATTGATTCCCAGGGTGCATATATTACATTAATACTTCTCCTCTCTTAGGTCCAGTGGATCACAACTCTCCGCCTCACAACAGTTTGCATTTGAATGGTCATAGTCAAGTGACCGTGGGAGTGGTACGAAGAGGCCGGGGCAGACCCAGATCAGACGCACAAATACAGACGCCAGTAGTGGTACCGCCACCCCCATTGCCCCAGGCCTCTGGGAAAAAGAGAGGGAGAAAAAGCAAGAAAGACCTGGAGTCCCTAAGAAGAGACTCTGACCAAGAGGAGGAGCTTCTTCTGTCTACTGGTGATGAGGGCGGGGCTTCTTCTACAGCCCAGGACAGTAGTCTTTCAGATTCAGGGGTAGTGACTCCAGAGAGTCCGAAACGACGAGGCAGACCACGAATCACCAGATCGACAGATACTCCACCTCCTTCAAGCCCCAAAACCCTCAGAAGGAGCAGTCGGCGTGGCACGGAAGAGACCACACCCCCTATGCCAGGCCCCGCCCTAAGGGAGGAGCCTGACATTTATATGGGAGAGGATGGGGGCTCGAAAGGGCAGATGAGAACGCGTAACCAGGGCCGAAGGACAGCTTTCTATAACGAAGAAGACTCTGAGGAAGAGCAAAGACAGCTTTTGTTTGAGGACGCCTCCATTACTTTCGGCACGTCAAGCAAGGGGAGGGTCCGCAAGCTCACCGAGAAGGCCAAAGCCAACCTTATTGGCTGGTAACAATGCCAACTTTGCATGTCCTATGCGACACAACCCCTTATCCTCACCCTGAGGGGAGGGGGAACCATTCCTGCTGCTATCAGACTGTCACGATTATCTGAATCTTTCATTCTCTAAATTGATTATTGCGTTTTGAATCTTTGACTCTTCTGGTGACTTAGAGTCACAGCCCCTTGACATCCCCCAACTTCAACATTTTCTTCCACAGAAAAATCACAAATGCAGTTAAATACTGATTTTCATATGCACTATATTTGAATGCCAGTGAAGAAAGGTACTTACACAGTCTTATGAATCCAAATACCTGATTTCATCTCTCAAGAAAGCACTTATGAGGTTTGTTGAGTGTGCGTGTGTGTGTTAGAGAGAGAGTGTGTGAAATAACTTGAGCTTTTACTCTGTCTTGTTTCTTTAAACTGTTAATTTTATGCATTGTTTTTACACAGTTGTTGCTAAGGGCAACAAATCAAACACTTGTTCAAAAAAAATCTATTTTTAACAGATCATCGTGTAAGTGGCTGTAAAGCTGTAGTGGAGTGCAGAGAAGGACCTCATAAATTTCCCGTCTTGTCTTTTTAACGTCTTTCTCTGCAAGTCAAGATCAGTGGCAGTGGTAATTCACGCATGTCTTTATATAATTAGCAATACCTTGTGCCTTTTCATATTTTCAATACATTATGGCTCCTTTGTACTCCCCAATTTGTGTGTGATAGAGAGTGTTTGATCTTTGGCGTATTGATTTATTCAGTACAAAAGTGTGTTATTGATCTGTTGTTGGGTCCACACATGATCTGTGTGTGTGTGTGTGTGTGTGTGTGTGTGTGATAGATAGTGACATCACTCCTTGCCTGTTTTATCGGGCTCCCAGAATGCACTGTGATTCCTAACTAGAACCAAGACTTATAAATACAGTGACCTCAAAAAGTGTTTAAGCACTAAAGCCACATTTTTAAAATGTCTGAATGTCATTGCATTAGAGAATGAAATATCTAATTAGGGGGCATCTGCAAACAAATGATGGTAGAGCTTTTCAGAAATAACTTAAGGTTTTTTAGCAATCTTTGAAACAGAGTTTCCGCTAGAAAAAAATGGTGCCGGTCAAAGTGACCGGCAGAGGTTTAGTTTAACGGACATTTTGATGATAAGCCGGTCAAATACCGTCTCTTAATTAGTCAAGTTGAGGAAAACTGGAGGCAGGCTATGTAACTTAAAAAATGACATAATCAGGCCGTATAGAATGCAACATGTTTATTAGCATAACTTTCAAATAGAAAAGATGAAAACATGAACGTCCGTACAATATCTGAATAGTAGCCTAGTTTTTACTCAAGCGAACTTAATTATATACTGTATAGCGTCTCATGGTAGGCTAACATTTAAATTGGCCACCATGAAATGACTCCTTGTCAAATTAATTGGAACAAACAAATGACTAGGCCTATAACACTGTCTTGCGTAATTTTAGGCTTTTTACGATGTTTTGCAGTGCTGAAATGTACAGCTGCCGACTTAAAATCAAAACTTCGCAGTGTCTCTCCACAACTTGCAATGCGCATATGCCGCGTAACCTTGTTCTCGACTTCGCTGCTTTCATCTTGATCCGATTCTGCAGTGAGAACCCTCAACTTTAGTCACGTCCCTGCCTGACTAAAGTTGCTTGCATTGTATTCAGCATCCCCAAGCGAGTCTGCGAGCGCAGAGAGGGTTTTCTCCGCTGCTGCCTTGCTTTCAAGAAACAAACCACCGCATGTGTCTGAAGCCTCAGACATTGTCCAAACTCGTGTTCTTGAAGGTGAACTCAAGAGAACTGTAGATAAGGAAAGCAATTCTTTTTTTTTTTCTTTTTTTAAGTTTGAGACAATTTAAATTGTCATCCACGTGCTCTCTGCGCAAAAAAAAATCAGTTAGATATGGCGTCTGGTGGCCTTAATAGTTAATTTAGCCTACCATTACCAAAATGTATTTAATTTAACACGTTGATGTTGATGTGATTTTTATTTATATAATAAATAAAAATTCTTTATTTAAAAATTTGCCCATTGATTCGTTTAACTTTACAGTTTTTTTGTGTGTCTACAGATGATATAAGCCAATTTAAATTTTAATATTGCGCGCTGCGCAAAAATCATAGGCTTATCAAAATTTGGCCTAACAATTAATTAGCCTACTTTTAAACATTTATGTAGGCCTATGTATATATTTTTTATAATTTTGTTCATATTTTTATTTTGGTTATATTATTAGGCCCATTTATTCGTTTAATTTTACAGCAGTTTGTGTGTACAACGGTTATAAGCCTATTTACATTTTTATCGTGTGCGATGGGCAAAAGTTCAGTTATCAAAATGCTGGCCTATAATTTACTTTTAAAACTTTTATGTGTATTTTTGTTTATATAATTTTATTCATATTATTAGGCCCATTTATTCGTTTAATTTTACAGGACTTTTTGTGTATGCTTCCTGTTCTTGCTAGTCCTTATTTGTAATTTGAAATGAAACATTTCTGTTTGGAAAATGTTGTTGTTGGTCTTTAGTTCTTTATAAGGTAAGGCTGTGGTCTAACCTAAAAGTGAAATAAAAATACATGCAGATTTCTTTCGTTTTTTGGAGCGAGCGGGGGCGATTTGAGTGGAGTGCGAAGCAAACTGCGTTGAGCGCTGAACTGGGAGCCTTTATGAACATTCTGTGAAGCAGCGCCGGGAACAGTGATTTGATTATTGAATAGGCTATTATACGAGGTTGAACTGTGACAGAGCGGGCATAAAATGGACACGAGCGCGAGTAATAACGTGGAGCGTTATTAACCAATTGATCCAAATATAAGGCGCTCCGGGCCATATGTGCCGTCTAACAACATTCAAACGGTAGAGCCTGTTCCTTTATAACATAGCCAAATGTCGGTGTATTTTTGCTTAATAGATTTTAGGCTTATTCTCTAGTTCAGATTGTGGCAGGGGGCGGGATTATTAGGCAATTTTAATCGGACAATTTGACCGGAGAGATTTTATTTTGTCGGACATTTAATTTTTTTCCCGGCCAATGTCCGGTAATTACCGGACAACGGAAACCCTGCTTTGAAACTATGGCTAACAATGTAATATGTAAATTTGGAATGATTCATCGTATGATTCATTATATTAATGAATAATTATGAATTTTTTATAATTTTAAAAAATGAATGCAAAGATTTTTTAAAAGAGTTTTACTCATTTTAATATGATAGTGTCTTAAACAAACAACACATTAATTTGGAGGCTTTTCTGAACAAAAAAATACACAATACTCTTCTAAATTTTTTTCATTAAAGATTTTTTTTCATGTGTTTGAAAGTATTTTATTCTCACCCAGGCTGCATTTACTGGACCAAGAGTACAGTAAAAACAGTAATGTTGTGAAATATTATAAAGTGAAGCTGAAGTTTCAGCATCATTACTTCAGTCTTCAGTGTCACATGATCCTTCAGAAATTCTTCTAATTTGCTATTTAAGTGAAATTATTATCATTTTAAAAAAAACTCACTGACCCCAAACTTTAAACAGAAAAGCAGTTATGTGTGACTACTTTGATTAATTAATTAGAAAATCATGTGATTAAATTAATTTGAATAATCCAAGACAGCCCAACTTTGAGGAGATTTTGTGATAGTGTGATATATAATGCAATGACATTAATACATTTTTAGATATTCCCCAAGTGTCCAAATACTTTTGTCGGCACTGTATACTCTTACAAACCACTATTTACAGAGTTATTAGTATGTGTGTGTAGCAACGTTCGTTGCCTCACCTTTTCAACACTCATACCTGTAGTTTCATCTATCCCGGAGAGCAGGCCTCGGTTTCTGTATTAGGTAAACTCATTGAATTACTGCTCATTTCATTAGCGTTTGTTTTTGCCTGATCACATTGAAACACTGTTTGATATTTCCCATTCTGATGCATCGACTCAATAGATACCACAGGGCAGCGAATCACACAAGAGGCAGTGTGCATGTCGTATTCTGTGTTTTTGAATGTGCCTTGACTTTTTGTGTGTATGTACGTACATGTCTGTGTGATGTACAACTGAAGAATTAAGGTAGTGTATCCCACCTTAAAGTCCGGACTCACATATGCAGCGTAGTCTCCTTTATAAGGGAGGCATTCGGTCTGGTTTGTTGCCATGTGATTTTTGTAGGTTCTTGCGTACTCTCTCAGCAGTTGTGGTCTGGGTCATCCATTACGACAGAGCTAATCCAGCCCATAGCTTTAAAACTGGTTTGGTGAACCAAAGCCTTTGAATGTGTTTAGTTGTGGAAGTTTATGTATGAGACTGTTTGGTAAAGTGGCTGTTTTATATGCAGTTGACGCATGTCTGAGTCCATTTCTGTATTTGTGTTAATGTACAAGCCCCATGTTTTATTGAGCTGGTGTTTTTAATCTGTTGCTACATGAAAACTGTATTATATCTGATTCATGACCCCTCTATTACTACCACCATACTGCACAGGAAGTGACATCGGTGACCGGTTTTAGAGGGGAGATCAAAGATGGATGCATGTTAGTATATTCTCCGTCTTTTAAATCTGAAGGTACAGTCATGTTTGTGGGGTCAGGGTCTTTTTCCCCCTCTCCGGTCTTATATCCTCAGACTGAGAGGTCTTTCTATGTTAGTTTGTATACTTTTATATAAAGGAAAAAGTGTAAATAAAGACGTTAAATAGAATGTATGTGTAGGGTGTACTGCTGTCACATTAGTTCATACTGATATTTTAAGGAAATAAACATTTGTGTTTCCACAATCTCTCTTCCTCTTTTCATTCTTTCACATGTTGTTTTGCTTTGGAAACCTGGAAGTATCAGGCAAAATTTACAATTGTGATTTCCAGGCCTGAAAAAGCCATAGATATTAATAATATCTTTAAAAAAACAGCATGGTAATTTCTGTTGTGAATTTAGTAGGCGCTACAATGTTTCTTCAGCTGTAGGTTGTATTGTGTGAAGTGAAATTATATGAAACTATTAATAGAATTGGTGCATCTTACACGTATCTGATTGGTAATATATAACAATTCCTAAATTATGAGAACTAGAAACAAACACAATTTTTAGTTTATTAAGGTTAAGATACAATTTAAACCATTGGATGGGTGATGACAAACCATTTCGTGGAGGTCAGCGCCCTCTATCGTGCATTATTCGGAACTGCGCGTCAAAATAAACCACTAAATTTTCATTGCTAGATATGAATGTATATTTAAACTTAAGTATATATTAAGATAAAACTGGTATAAATATGAGTTATCATTTAAAAAAACACTTTATGAAAGGCTGTCTTCATTTAAAACATTTTAGAAGGCATTGATATAATAGGCCTATGAATGTTCCTGGTGTTTTTTTTTTAAATATATTAATATCAAATACATTTATATCAAATCTTAAGAAAAAAAAAACATTTCTCAGAACTATGACCACAAAATTAAAATTACTAAATCACTAGCCTGTATGCTACAAACCAGACTTGTGAATGTGAATGTCTAGTCTAAACGGTGTATAAAGTTTTGAAAAATGATTACAAAACCTAAAACCAAACCAAACATCCTTGGCACAACTAAACATCCTTTCCTGACGTGGCGGCGCGAGACTTGTACACACACCTCCTCTCGTGGGCAGCCGCTATTGGACGCGCACTTGTCTAAATAGTAGCCTAGGCTACTAATGTTCAACTTGGAGGCGCAGGTGTCAAACCGAAACTACCCGCATGTAAATTTTATATTCAGTTTTCAAGACAGTGCTTACACTACGCATAGCAAGAGTTTCGGCGAGCTCTTCCTGTTATCAATTTAAAAATAGTAGCCTAGCCTATATCTCTGACAATAGTGAATTGAATTAAGTGATTATATTCACTGAAGTTCTTGCATAAAGTAAGGTAGGCCTGCTTTTAACTGTGCAATGTTTTGAATAAATTTATTGAAGCCATACAGGCGTATTTTATAGTTTTAAAACTACAACAGTGACATAGGCTACTGTACTCACGTAGCTAGTGATGTGAAATCTCTGTACAGTGATGCCTCAAATCACGTCAAGTGTGATCTTGCAGCTGACGGTTCTGCTGTCAGCTTTACCTGCGCAATATCTCATCTCCAGGTGGACGAGCGGCACCGCGGCACAACGACACATCGCCACGCGGAGGTAACCACGCAGCATCACGCAAACACTAAACAATATAGGACCTAAAGTGTTTGTAAAACAACAGAAAACTGTTTTAAATTGTAATAATACAATTCCACAATTTTAAATTGTAATAATATTTCACATGTTTACTGTTTTTAATATTTGTGATCAAATAAATGAGATCTTGTGTCGAAAACATTTTAAAAATCTTACCAACCCCAAACTTTTTTAACCTTATTTAACCTAAAATCTTTATTTAAAAATAAATAAATAAATAAATAAATAAAGATTTTATGGACATGGTTAACTGCCTGTATGCCATATGGTCGGTCACTCAATATTTTCAAATCAACTTTTAGCTTATTTTCCAGTTTACTTAAAGGAGTAATTCACTTTTAAAAAAACTTTTGCTGAATAATTTACTCACCCCAATGTCATCCAAGATGTCCACGTCTTTCTTTCTTCAGTCGAAAAGATGAAAACATTTCAGGATTTTCTCCATATAATGGACTTCATTGGGAACCAAACGGTTCAAGGACCAAACGAGAGTTTCAGTGCAGCTTCAAAGGGCTTTAAACGATATGAAAGCCCTTTGAAGCTGTACTGAAACTCTCATTTGGACCTTGAACCGTTTGGTTCCCAATGAAGTCCATTATATGGAGAAAATCCATCAAAAAACGTAATTTCTATTCGACTGAAGTAAGAATGACATTGACATCTTGGATGACATGGGGGTGAGTAAATTATCAGCAAAAGTTTTTTTTAAAAAAGTGAACTTTCTTTTAAATGGTCATGCAGAGTGACAAATTAATTTTAACTACAAATGACATTACTAGTCAGAGGTTTGAAGAGAAATTCTTACAAATTAATATTTGTCTACAAAAGATTTTTCAAGCATTAAAGCTTAAGCTTTTAGATTTACAGTAACCCAATGAAATCTCTCAATGAAAGAGACCATAGGCTTCTGCTGTTGTCACTCTTTGAAATATTCCATTCCATATCTCATATTCAGCATCCTTGACACATGGGACTCAATGAGAGGATCCTACTTGAACTCGACTGCTTGGGTCGACTGGCTAAATACCTGGATTCCTACACTACCGTGAATTTATGCAATTTCTATCTTTTCTTTTTTTAAAGTCATTTTGAATCGTTCAAATGCTGAGGTGGGATGTTGTCACTTTACAGGTCCTTCGGAGAGGGAGAGGAACAGTTCCCAACTCTGGAAGAAGCGCTCGCAATCGAAAAGTTGATGCATGATAATGAGCAAGGCTACTTTGGACGTAGGCCTACATGTCATTTCTCTGAATAATCTGACAGCAGTCATTTAATCCAGTATTTAAAGTTTATTTGATGGAAAAAACAGAACATGACAGATGTGTTTATATGTAATCAGTCTCAAGGGAGGTGCGAAGCCCCAGGCCTGCATACGTGCTGCACCGTGTGGGTCAAGTGATCATGGAGACACAGAATAAAATGGTTGGGGTGATAGTAGGCTGGGATGCAGGACTCCGAGCCCCGCCAGAGTGGATCAAGAGAAAGAAATTCTCAGACTCAGAGGTTTGTAAAACATCATAACCTGAAACCACAGAAATATAACAGTCCATTAAAAATGTGTATTTATGTACAGCTTCAGAGAGCCAAGGACACTCCTCATTACAGAATTCTGTTCAGTGGGCCTGATTCCTCATCAATACTGATCGGATACATTCCCCAGAATAACTTGATGCTCCTTCAAGGCTTTGAGGTGCAGAGAAATCCTTGACGTGTTTTTAACTTTTGTGTTCACCTTGTCTTCTAGGTTGTTTATTGGACTAAATCAGTCTTAATCTTAATCATTGTCTGTGCCTGTCTTGTGCCACAGCCGGACATTCCTACTCTAGAACGCTATTTTTCACACTTCGATGGGGAAAAGTTTGTTATGGAGGAATGGTTGCAAGAAATCTACCCTCACGACTGAAGGAGTAGAAAACAAGATGTTTTAAAAACACCTGGAATCACAGACATGATGCCTGCTACTCTTCACCAACCAGTATTGGTTCTTTTAAAGAAATGGAAAAAAAAACAGGTAAATTTGAGAGATAGTATCTTGTTTACATACCCCATATGCATTTACACTGAGCAATTTTAGTTATTAAAGTGTAGAGCTAAAAAAAAAAACAACCTAAATGCAATTTTTATTGTCGCTTTTATAGACTATTTTTTTTTTAAAGATAAACGTCTTAAATGATTTTGCAAGGGATATGTAAAGTTATGAGCAGAACTATTTTTTATGTCAAAGCGAAATGATAGACTATTACATGTTTGTATGCCATTGGATCAAAATGCATAGGCCTGACTCAAATGGGTTCCAGGATATAAATGAATTTAGATGTCAATGCCTTGCCTATTTATTTAGATGAACAAAATGTAAGGATTTGTTGTGTAAAACAGTATTGAGAATGTAATAAACAGTGTTCAAAGTAAAGCCATACAACCCTTATATATTAAAGTTTAATTTATTTAAAATATGCCTTTCGAAATGTTGTCTTTTTAGTTGTCTATCAGTCTATGTGTAATTCCCGAGTAGAGTGTGTTTAGACAGTGCTCCACTAAAACACAATAATACTGTATCGAGATACTTTCGAACTAAAGCAAATGATGACGAGGTGATGAGGACTCTGGAAATCCGGCGTTCGTCTCGTGCTCGGCAGGTGAAGGTATGTGGCGTCTTTTTCCTTCAAGTAATATGTTTTTGGAGTGAAGAATCATAAATAGCAGTCATAAGAGTAATGTTGTTCTCAAACGCTTGTTAAAATGTCCATAAAGAGAAGGTGTTTGTCAATATCTAGCTGTTCGTCGCCCTTGCACGTGATTATGATGCCTAAATTAGTGTGGTTTAATAAATATTTTTGCGTTTTTATTTAACGTCCAACAAATATACAAGCCGTACACATTTTAGGCTTAACGAATTGACTAACTGGGTTTATTATTCAGTCAACCTCAGCTTCAGTGGTCGATTAGCTTTTTTGGTTGTTCACCTGTTCACCGGCCTGTGTTGTTTGCATTTTTCAGTACCCAAGTCTGCTGTTTTGAGATACTTGTAGTCATTGTTATTAATGTTTTTGTTTTTTACAATAGCTATAAACCATACGTTTTATCCAGCTTTTTCTCTAAATGTATTTTCAAAGCCCAAAATTAATCTGTTTAGAAATGGATATCTATATTGCCAGGGCAGGTGGTGAACACTGTCCTTCATATTTCTTTTTGTGTTGAGTTAGCATGTTCTCTTTGTCTTTGAGTCTGTGTGGGTTTTTCCCCACAATCCAAAAACATGCAGTATAGGATGTTTAATTGTCTGTAGGTATGAATGTGTGTGGGTGAGTCCCTATACCCTGGAAAGTAATTGCCAAGAAAATTCATGGTCAGTCTCACGTATGGAAAGAGACGGCCATAGAATCACCAAGTTTAAGAGATATGAAGACAGTTCACTTCAAGCATCACAGAAGAGTATATTTCACATTATTTTACCAGCTATAACAAGCAACATAGGGGTATTCTGATTCATGAAAGAAGTCTGCCCTGTCCTGCTTGTATAGTTATAATTGCATAGTGTTTGGCACTATAAATAACAGAAGTCTTAAAGACCTCTAATTTTTTTTTCTTAGAAATATGAGAACAATTTTTAGAAACCAAACAAATATGACATCTGTTATTCGTGCAAGATGTGGCCATGCATCATTATACGAGTATGTATTCCCTATTCAAACACAGGTTCATCTCATTTTGTCACTGAAAGTCTAACTCATTCGATTTCAACTGTGTTTCTAAAATGCAAATATGATTTTACAAGTATGCTTAAGTAATGCTCAGTTAATTGGTTTGGACCAAGTTTTTAGCATTACCTTTTGAGTTGCACACAGTGCTATTCAACTCTGGATTGGAGAATTTATAATTTCAAACATCATTAGGAACATGTGGTATCTTTATTTTAGGCCTTTTAGTGAATATTGGTGGTCTTGTATGGTACTCACTTCATAGAACACAGTTTAGTCAGCAGATACTTAAAAAAAACATTTTCATTTTATTATTGCAAAAGAAAAACCTCAAAATTTCCTCCGGTTGCTGTCCTTTGGTTTCAATTCAAAGGTCACAAACACACGTGAAGAGACATAGACTAATGTAAGCCCAGTCCTCTGATGTAGTGTTAGAGGAGAGCCAGTGACTTCATGCTGGCCGCTGGTCCACTCTCGTGATTCCTCCTCGCGTATAAGCAGCGGACGTCCCAGAGCTTGTCCCAGAATGCCACACGCCTCACTGGCTTTCAGTCGAGCGTTGTCCACTGCTTCCAAACATACTCGCCGTCTGCATTCAAATCATTACAAACAGGCATATTAATTAATTTTAGAGAGCAGATGGATGTTACAATGGAGCTTTACATGAAGACATTGTAATGTTCACCTTAACAAATTGAGGCTTTCGGCACTGTGACTGTAGTAAGGGTCACCAACACACACGCTTTTGTCTAGTTTTTCAATCAAAACTGAGCGTGCATGCTGCATCTTCTCAAAGTCTGAAAACACAACAAGCACCTGCACAGACAAAATAGATCGGTAACACTTTACAAAAAGGTTCATTAGTTAACATTAGTAAATGCATTAACTAACATGAACTAATGATGAGCAATGCATTAGTTACAGTGTTTATTAATCTTTGTTAATGTTAGTTAATACAAATACAGCTGTTCATTGTGCGTTCATGTTAGTTCACAGTTCTTTAACTAATGTTAACTAATACAACCTTTGATTTTAATGACGTATTAGTAAATGTTGGAATTAATATTAACTAAGATAACTAAGATAAATGCTGAGATACTAAGATAACTAAGATAAATGCTGAAGTAGTATTGTTCACATATTGTACATGTTAACTAATGAACCTTATTGTAAAGTGTTACCAATAGATCAATAAAGAGCAAACATATAATCTGACAAGATAGGCCATCTCTATCCATTTTACCTCGGCTTGCATGCGGAAGAGCTCCTCCTCTCTTTGTAAATGTTTGGCCACAGTGATGTTTTCTTCCTGTTTGGAAAGAAGATACTGGAATTGCTTGTTCTTTATTTTTTATTAAATACGCGCATTTTAATCAATTAGCACCTTAACGTCATGCTGTCTCGCAGTCTGTAGTACGTATTCCAGTCTTCGTGAAACACTGTTAGTCACGTCGTTAACATTTTCTTTACTGTTTTTGACGCTGATGGAAACGGTCGCGCGGTCTGGAGGACATGATATCTCCGCACAGCCCGTCACCTGAACCACTCTTACATTAGTTTGAATGTGTAAAGGTGTTTGCTTGCGGCCCTGATAGAACACCGCTTCGTTTTCGTCTCGGTAAACGTCACCAGCAGTCGCTGAAACTGCAGCAAAGACATGAGACGGGCTGTGCGCCATATTTGTTGGTAAACCAACGTGGCGCTATGGCAACTTGCTCAGTGCATGTCGGGAAATGTTGTTGTAGTCTTTTTTTTTGTAGCCTACGTCACAACAACAGCTATTTCTGAAGAACTTTTGTGTTGGCGCTAACTTACTTCAATATGTGTATTTCCAAATAGTTAGATTTGCTTTAAAAGGTGCCCCATTTTACTCTCATAAATTTTGAAATCATGTTATTTCTTGAGAACTGGCCAGCAGAGGGCAGCACAGATCAACAAACTGGCTTAGCAATTTTGTCACATAAAACATTTAGAAATTAGAAAAATGTCAAAGTCACTATATTATTTGAAATTTAAGTTTCAATTGATTTGAAGTATTTATGAATCAGATGTCTAAATAGTAAACGGTTAGAATGTGGTGATATCACCATAGGAAAATGTATGCATAATAACAATGTCATATTATTATAATAATTTGTTGGTGTTGGTGTTATTATTATTATTTAAACAATAAAAAGTCTTTTTTTTTATCTCGACTGACCCGTTTAGTGTTAGAAATATTTTAAATAATTTTTAGTAGTCATTTTACTAATAAAAATATTGAAAGTGCCAGTAATAGCAGTAACAGCAGTACATCTCTGAACAGTTATTCATTTCATAATCCTTTTTATGATTCTTTTTCAGAAACAAGTTTAGGCTACCATAACTGCTCAGACTTTTATTTTTATATATATTTTTAATACAAGTTATTTTAAAGTGTGTTTACATGCATGTTTGTGTGTGTAAATATATATTTATAGCCTAATATATTTTGATATTTGATACTGGACGTATTTTCATTGTAGGCGTTTTTTTTTTCTCTTAAGATTTGAAATTACTTGCAAATATTGTTTGTTTTATAGCTAAATTATTTATGTACTGATTTATTTCTAAAGCCGACACTTGACCTTACAGTTTGCCTATGCCTGACTTCAATAGTTTACCCAATTTAAAATGCAAAAATGTCATCCCAATACGCTAATTCAGAAGATATATTAATATGACATCAAGTGTGTGTATGTTTGTGTGTGTATATATATATATATATATATGTATATGTTATGTATATGTTCTATATATATATATATATATATATGTATATGTTATATTCAGCTTATTATTATACATATTAGAGAGAATTAAAGGCAGACTACTATTCATGCTCGGCGAATGTGTTTGTTTGTATTAAACCATGAAGCTCTCTGTCTAATCCCACTCTGAAAATGCGCAGGACGTATTTGTTGATATTGTCTCGGGTTGCGCATTGTTCTATGTTGGCTTTTTGAAACTGTTTATCTGATGATGTGTCTTTGCCAAGATACATGCAATGGCTTCTTTTATTTGCTTAGCCATGTAGGCTTTGACTCTGGAACATCGCCATTCTGTTGAAGGAAGGAATATTTAATGTTCAAGCTGGGATCGTGGGTGCAGGCATGGGGTTTGGAGGCACTGAGTGCTTCAAACGGACTGATAAGCGATCCGATAAGTTGCGTACGGAAGCACAGCAGTAGAGCAGTGGAAACAAGGAAACAAGGCCAATTCCCAGGAAATGAAAAATAACATAAACTCTTTATCCCTCTCTCTCTGTGGCCTACGTGGAGTTAAAAGGAATGATCTCGGTGTCAGTCATTGTGAATATGTTCCATTTAACAAATTTAATATTCAAATTTGCTTTTATGGGATTGCATTCCTTTTTGCTGTTATATTTGATACACTGGTTTCTATTTCCCTCCTTTATAATACAACTGAGGCACAGAAATTCAGCAGCAAGTGGTTCCAGTCATTTAATTTTCATCAGAGATCACCTGCGTAGTCCACCTGTCTGTGATGTCATGTGACACCTCTGTCCACCTGACCTCTCTCTCATTGATTGGCAGGGGTGGGTCTCGCTTGCTGTGAACCCTGGGAAAATGCGTTTAGACTTGTCTTTCGTGTTCCTGGACATGATTAGAGACTTCAGCAGGGGAGAGGGGCTGCTGAGTCTGCCTGAGGGCATGAATGTATATATATTTGTGTGTCTTTTCCCATGTGTTAGCCCTGTGGCGCTCCAGTTTAACTCGGATATGTCAGTGAAATTGGGAGGTTTTAACATCCAACTTGTTTGGACAGTTTCAAATTAAGCTGGAGTATTTTAACTGAATTTGCAAGATGCAGTTTCTGGCATTTACGTAGGTCTACATATGTTTTACTCAGATGTGCTAAGTAAAAATGATCAAATGAGTTCTGCTTATAACCTTTTTTCTCTGTGGCCTGTAAATAGATTTGAGCTCAAATAAACAAACTTGGACACTGTTAAGTGGAGCATGTTATTTGGTCAAACTTTATATACATCTCAATTTTCACTCAATTATTGCCCCATTTTTTGTTTACATCTTCAGAAATGTGAATGACAGTCTTCATATACATTATAATCTTGCAATATACATATTACCTCAAGATATCAAATTCAGATCAAAGTCCAAGAGTACATATTGAAGTTATTAAAATATTGTTGGTTTACTCATTATCCATAGATTTTGCAAAACGGAAACTATAGTTTCTTTATTCATTGACCGCTAACTAAAAGAAAACCAAAGTGCAGTAAACCATAAATATTTTTGTGCTACAAACAAGTGTGTTTGGTTATGATAATAAATTTTTAAGCATGCATAACGGACTGTTTATGTACAGCTAAAATAACTGAAAGCGAATGACAACGGAGGACTCGCACATACAAAGAACAAATGGCCGCTTTTCTGCTTCACCATTTAAAGGTTTTTACCCTTAAACAGGCTTGTTGACTTCTCATACATTATAACCCAGCTACTGTGACCTAATTCACTTGCAATACCTTGGAAATTATTTTGTTATTGTACACACATTAGTATTTTAATCATGAAGTAGATTTTAAATAACCCCCAAAAAAGATTTTGCTTATCAGTATGTGAACCGAAAGAAGCATCTTTTGCAGTATCACATCAATCATGTCAACCTGTCAATCATGATAAATGCAATTGTTTACCCAGTTCTGCCTCATTACAAGTGGTTTGTTAAGGCCTCACCTTTGGTTCTGACCCACAGGGCTCTCAATCGAGGGCCACATCTGGGCCGATCGCTGATGCGAAATTATGTGCCGTTGGGACTTTTGACTATTGAGTGTTCAAGTGGTTTAAGATCTATGAAATCTCTTTTAGTAAGCTCTCAGCTTTCTGTCCCTCGTACGTTTAGTCCCCCCTTGTGCCTTCTCCTATTCTCCGTGGCCCTCGTTCTCTCAGTCTTTCTTTCAATCTCTCTCTGTTATGCAGAAATGTGTATTTTAAAGGCTGCTTGGATTTCAGAGCTCTATTAAAAGTTCAAAGCTGCAGTTTACTGCTGTAACAAGAGCTACTCCTGATCCAAACACTCGGCTAATGAGAGAGAGAGCCAGCTGCACCCCCCACCTCCCTCCCTGTGGCCTGTGGCACCCATATACCAATGTGTTTTGATGCAGTATTGTGTGGATAAAGGAACCGTTTTATAGATCGTAATCATTTTTTTTCTTTCACTTGATGATCCGTCAGTCTTTAAATAGTTCTTTCACCACGTCCCCCATCTGACTCCGTCTCTTCTGTTCTGCTGATAGACCGAAGTTGTAAATCTTTTTGATAATGGAAAAATCTTTGCAGGACTCCCTCTTTCTTTTTGAAACATTTCAACCAGAATGAATCCTGTGTGTGTTGTGGTAAATTATGACCAGTTTATTATTCCAGTACCCATCTATAACAGGAGTGAATTATTGTTCTTCTGGACTCCAGAACACAGCACAAACAAATAAATAAACACTTTGGCCTTGTGATTATTTGGCAGTGCTCTTGGAGGATGATAAGATGAGAACCGTGTGATCTGGCTGGCCACGAATCTATTGGGAAAAATTGAGCGTGACCCGCTGAGTGAGGAATGGAATTAAAGAGACCGGTTTGAGATCCTCCGGCCCCGTAACCTCATAAGACACAGTAAGTTTCTTTTATGTGATTATTAAATATAAAAATAAAATGTTAGAGAGGAAAATACACACGTGAGGCCATCTGGGCTGAGAGGAATGGTCTTCTGGACTTCTCTTTAGGCCTGGGCCATTTTTTGATGCCGTAATTTATTTGACCAACTAAGGAGAGTTTGGTGCATTTGTACTTTCACTCTCTAGCAAAATATCCATTGTGAGTTGTATTTATTTATTACCCACACTTTATTCAGATTACTTGAATCCTTGATTCTGGATTGGTCGTTCGCTGCATTCTCACTGTTCAAATGTTTTTGTATAATCAATGACCCTGAAAACTAATTTCTGGCATTGTGCTATAGTTTCATGGTCTCTTTTTTTGTCAGATAATGAAATAATTTCAAATTAAAGCAATGTTTAATGTTCATGTAACCAAGTACTAAGGAGGACAATGAGCAATCAGCAGTCATTTAGTCCTAATCACCTTGTTTTTGGGTATATTTTTTGATAATTCTTTTTGTCGGGATTGTCTTGGTCATATGTTACATTTAAATTTTTTTGTTTTAAGCATAATTTGGCAGGTTTAATTTTTCACTTTTTGTTATTTTTTATTTATTATCATATTTTAGTATATATATATATATATATATATATATTTTTTTTTTACATATTTTATAACAATTATTTTGGTTGTTTTCTGTATTATTTGGCAGGTTTTATTTATTTGTTTATTTATTTATTTATTATTATAACTGTTAATATTATCATATATTTTTATGTTTTCATATATACTTTTTTAATTAAGTTATTTTTTTTAATTTTGTGACTTGCTGATTAAAGTAAACCTACTATTTGATAACGAGTTGGAACTAATAGTGTATGTAACTAAGTAACACTTGCGGTTTATCCAAACTCTATAAACATGCATGTTAAATTAGGATTACAAAACTTTCCAAAGTGATGCCCTGAGTGCTCATTCACAAGCTAGTGTTCATTAAAAAAAAAAAAACTGCATATCCTGTCCTCTTCTCGGCCAAACGCCCAGTTCTTCTCATCTCGCTCTCATTTAAATGCTTTGGGTTTAGCCTGACTGACTGAGCAATTGGCCCTACAGGGCAGCACATGCCTATTCTAAAACCCAGACCTCCGTGAGCTGCAGGAAACTGCCACAGCAAATAGTCGAGCCAACACAGCCCTGCTCTGGGACACCGAGAGGCTTTAGCCCAGACATCCCAAGCCAAGATGGCGCCCCTGCAGTAGAACTGAGCCTCTACTGGGGTCTCATTTAAACAGACCCGGTATTTTGTAATGGATCGGGGCGAAACTTAGAGGATGAGTCGGGAAATTTCTGCCCTCAGATTGAGGAGAGAGGAATGGGAGTGTGTGTGTTTGGGTAAGTTGTGGCAGTCTAGGAGGGAGATTAATGTGTGGAGTTATTGGTGTAATGATGGAGTCAGCTCTCTGGGCTTCAGCTCGGAACAGATGAAATTAATGAAGTACCTATTCACATCCAGGACACACAGGAGACAGGAAAATGGCCTGGTGTGTGTGCTTGAACTTTGTTGACTGGTGAGGTTGCAGTGAATGAGTGGCGTATTTTAGACTGGTGTTGGCGGAGATGTCGAGTTGGTTTTTGGATAAAAGTGTACCTAAGAAATGCTGCTAAAATAGGGTTTCTGAATGGAGAGAGTTTAGTGGGAATATTTTAGTGTTTAATGATGGGAATCATATAGAATTTAATGATTCAGGTTCTTTCAATGCTTCCAGATCCTTAATTCTTCTATGTAATGGTTCTTTTAGTCCTCTTAAAGAATGTAATGGAAATCACCCCATGCATTTTCTAAATGCATGTTATTAGTCATGTTATTTTTTTACCTCGTAAAAATGACCTTAATCAAATTGTCATTGTTATAACTCTTTATCATAAATGACAGACTTCCCTCTGCAATCATTTACTCCACTCAAACCACGCCCCTTTCTTACAATTGACTCCAAGCTCAAATTTAGATTTGCCTCCGTTCATCAACAACTGATGGATAGAACCAAGTCCCACCCTATATTTTTTTTTCTTTTTCAATATGGACGTCACAAAACGTTTTCACTACTTCCATTTCATTGCAACTTTAATGCAATTTCCGAAATGCAACTGCAATTTCATTAAGAAACGAAGAAATAATTTCTAAAACAAATTTTAAAATGATTTCAATTTTAAAATGGTTTAATGACATAACAGTCTTTTTTGGAGCACCAAAAAAGTGCCCTCCATTAATGGTTTATTAAACTACATCAATATTAAACAAACAAAACTAAACACTGTCATATAAACAATCAGTCAATAACATCGCTGATTAGTCATGCGTTAGATTCAGGAGTCGGACTGCACTGCTTTATGCTTTTAATTTGCCTCATAAAAACAAATTTTTCACTAATCAGGACTACATTGACCATGCTTTCAGTTTTATGCTGTAGTTTGAGTATTGACGTTGTGGTTCCGCTCTATAAATAGTGCTGGAAAGTCTGATTATTTTACTGTTGCTTTCCAGAAAAATGCATGTATGAGAACCATTAATGGAACTGAATATCATTCAGCTATTTAAAAACTTGGAACTGATTCTGAATAAGAGACTTATGTGTTTGTGTGTGTGTGTGTGGTAAGAATTTTCTCCTGTGAGTAGACCAATCAGGTGTTGACAGAAATGCATTCTCCCCCAATACACACCTAATAGTCTACCCATCAAAATGAGTTCTCCTCCCTCTGGTCTTTGAACCCTTAAGTGTCAGCTGACCCCAACTGAAGCCACCCCTTAAAAGAACCACTGGCAATTAGATGCTGGGGCTGAATTAAAAGCAGTTGGGTCCAGGACTACTACGTTTTCGTTTAAAAACAGAAATAAAAACTAATTTGATCTCCGTCCACACCAGCGTTTTATCTGCGTATTAGAATTGATCTCAGTCCACATTAAAACGACTGAAAACGCGGATCAAGTCACCATTCACCAACACTGGGCATGCGCGTGCCGTTGTAAACAGGAAACGGATTGACTATTCCTCAGATTTGATGAAGAAGAAAGTAATGTTAGCTACCTCAGCAAAGATTAGAAATGTCGAAGACCAGAGATTTCTTTTCATGGACAGATGACGAGGTTGTTTTTGTATGTTTTCTTACGGGGACGGGTCATGTAATGGGTGGCTGACGAATCAGGGAAGGATTCATCCCGACTGATGACACCCAATCATAGAGCCGAGCGTGAGCCTCTGCATCATTGTTTCTAAACTCCTCCGATTTGTCCCGTCTTGACTAAAACGCCCTCCGGAGATTCAAAACGCAAAACGGAGCTGCAGCGTTCCTAAACTTCTCTGTTTTAGGTCTTCATTTTCCGTTTAGTCTGGACGGGAGATGCGAACGTAGCAAAAGGTCTCCGTTTTGAAACGAAAACGCAGTAGTGTGGACGTGGCCTGAGAGAATGCAAGAGACTATTGAAAATTCCAATTTGATAAAATGGTTATATCATAAGAGGGTTATTGTATGTTTTCAAACAGTTCCTTTTTTTTTTGGATTGACATACTTGCTATCAAGACATCCATTTTGAACCCAGAAAAAGATTTTAACCTGTTGTTTTCCAAAGGAACGGTATACCAATTCACTTTTTATTTGATGCCAATCTCTCAGGTCGTCAAATGTTCTTAAAAATCAGTGTGGTGGTATTCGCCAAACCACACCGAGTGCGAGTGCGCGGAGCAAGGCCAGCCACGCTAAGCAGGCGTTTTAAACGGTTGAGGTGCAAATCTACTGCCCATGCGCCAAGCGGGTGTCAATTTTTCCTTGGCTGACTGGCGGACTAGCAGATCAATAAAGTTAATTTAAAACATTCACACTCTGCCATCTGAAATCAACCATTTAATGACTCTCTGTTCCAGTAAAACTGCAAAAGGGCCCTTCGGATTTACAGCAACAATAAGAGGGAAGAGAAGAGAGAGGGGGGAAAAAACACGGTCACCGAATGCAGTCGGAAAATGCGAGCATAAAAAGACAAAAGAGAGGAAACTATGGCTCTTTGTTTTGCTTTCACCACAGACCGAGTGGTTTAAGACCTCATTATTGACAGTAAAGGAACAAACGTAGATGAAAGGTACAAACACGAGTCTCTTGATCTCTGTTTTAAGAAGAAATAGACTAAATGGAGGAATAAACCGTGTTGTGGACTGTAAAAGAGTTTAATGATATGACTTTATATACTTTTTAAATGTTATAAGTGTAATTTCTGTGCCACTCGCTTCGTCAACCTGAACTGGAAGAAAATAGCTTCAAACAGGTTTCTCTGAACCTACACTTTTTGCCATTGGTCAAATTAACCGGTAGTCCCGCCTCCAAACTCGCACCATTGGTTGAGACAGTGACGATGTGTCAGTCTGGTTTATTTAACCTTCAAATGGTCTTCGTTTCTTGTTTACACTTTTGGGCTTCGGGGTCTATACGACCCCAACAATTGATTGAGTAATTGTACAAAAAATATACAGCTTTAATCATACAAATAATTTAGCATTTTTTTGTTTACTTCTCATCTATTCATTAATGCTTTGTTTTTGAAGATATAAAATACTTTTGTATCCATATACCACACAATTCCTCAACTACACCATTAGCTTGCATATTACATTTTTTTTTTTGACACATGAAGAAAATATATTTAGTTTTTTCACATTTCCCATTCATTTCAATGTGGGGTCATATTGACCCGAAGACCAGAAGTGTAAACATTTTTTTACATGCCTTCAGAACAACCGAATCAAGCCCAGTTTTTTGTGTGTGTATAGATAGATAATGTATGAAAAGTCACAAAATCTTATACCTCTAAGATGAAGGGAACCCTTTTTTTATTAAGAAAAGTTGATTGGGGTCGTATAGACCCCATGACCCGATTGAGGGATACTGTTTTATTGGTGCCAAAAAGAGAATCAATGTTTGTAATTTTTTGGGAAATCAATCTATAGATGTTTTTTTGTAGACTATTAAGCTTGGTTAGAAAAAAAGTAAAAAAAAAAATCCACATTTAATCTGTAAAGGAATGTTCCAGCTTCAAAACTCAATCAACAGCATTTGTGGCATAATGTTGATTACAACAAAAAAAAATATTTTTTTATCATTCATTCATTAATTTCTTTTAAAAAAAGCAAGGTTACAGCAAGGCATTTGCATTGGAAGTGAATGGGGCCAATTTGAAAGGATTTTAATGCAGAAATGTAAATTTAGGCAAATTGTTGACGTTACATAGAGAACATTAGTACTTGTGATTTCTTTCACACTAAAGCCATGTTAGTTGCTGTATAGTTTACATCTTGTGGCTATACTATTATGAGTATATTAATGTTTACAGATTACAGGTTCATTTCCATTGTAAGTGTCTCACTGTAATTAAAATGTGTACTTTTTTAAAGCAATGGAATTTATTTCCAACTGTTAGTTTTTTTGTGGTATTAGGCCACAAATTCTGGCAGTTGGTCTGAATTTATAGTGAACCCAGGATATATCTTTCTAGCATTTTTGCAACACTAAATGAAGCATTTGCCTCTGGTCAATTCAGACAATCATAAAGCTTGAAACTGTGCACCGTACTGATCCTACTGACACATTCCATGTGTTCTCTTTGCAAAGTGAGTGCAGAAACCCTGTGTGTTTTGTCTTAACATTTTCACTACGTGCAAATACACCTGCGGCTGGCACATTAAAGACCCCACATCTTTACAATGCTCTAATTGGACCTTACATTCATAAAACACAGTGAGAATGAATTACTTACCTACACGCTCATGCCTTTGGCGTTGCTCTGGCCCTCGGTTGTTTCTAATTACTTGCGCTTTACTTTTGAAATGATTCGTCTCTCTTCATACTCTAGACTACTCTGGTGTTTCAGTGAACCCTTCCACATGAGTTTCTGTGGCCGGAACAGGCACGGTTTGCCGTGATCGCCCCCTGGAGAAGACCCTACCTCCTGCAAACTCTTTTCCTAATACTGAAGACCACACGACATGCACCATAAACACTCGTTACACCATCCGTCATACACAAAAAACACACACGCTCTCTCGCTCGCACATATTCTATACAGGACCTCAGGGAGACACGCATTCATCATCATCCGCAACAAGCCGGAGATAAGCCTCTGCTAATACACACTAGCCGATGACTAGTCGATGTTTATGAAGCGAAACGACAGAACTTCCCGTTTTCACCTTGACAATTAAATTAGCCGAACGAGGAATAGGAGGAGGAGGAGGGGGTGAAAGATGGATGATATCATCTGCCTCCCTCTCTCTCTCACTCTTTTTACAGTGATGTCTTACTTTGGCTTTACATTAAGAGAAAATTCATTTAACAGCTGTGCCTGCTTTAGCGAGAACTTGGTGGAGTGGCCTTTTCAGAGATAGCATTACCAGCTCTCTTTATTTTATGTGTCAGCAGAAGAAAAGCAGCATATCTTAACAAGCGAGGATGGAATCGATTAGACCTCGGGTCTGTCTCCTCCTCGCTCTCTCGTTTTCTTCGCGTTTCCCCCCAGTAATGTCAATTTTCACTTTCCTCTTCTGTTCTTTTAATGCAATATTCCTCATGACTCCTTGCTGACAGCACACATCCCCCTCAGACGGACGTGTGTGTTTTGGTTTGTCAAAGGTTTATTTGAAGAGCCTTAGCGGGGTTCTCAAGTCAGTTTGAAAGTATGTGTGTATTGTGGGGAGCTGTTATCTCACTAATTTGGTTTAATTTGATAACCGTTTGGCAGATTTGTCCGAGCTTAGTTGGACCAGCAGTGCCTGCCTTGTTTATTTTGGTTGAATCGCAGGAAATGCACACCAGGTTTTTGCATGCCGACTTGCCTGAGATTACCGACGTCTACAAATTGTACTTTACAAAAAATTATTTCTTAATAATTTTCAAGTAGATCTTTACTTGAAAGCTAAATGTATGATATGACTTGTTTTAAGAATGTATTTTGCATTACTTTGTCAAATAGTTTAGCTCCATGCATCACTTTTGGCCACTACTGTTATATAGCCTATATATATATATATATATATATATAACATCCATAAACTACTTAATGTACTAATATAGAATGTAATAAAGATATACTCGTAACAAATTTACTATCGTTGTTCTCTTTGACTTAATACTGAGTTCTGAAGCACATGTCCAGACATTATATTTTGATCTAAATGAATGTAAAATAAGACAGTTTGAGATGAAAAGAAAATTGAATCTGTAACACAGTCAGAGACAGGGAGTGGAGTAAGAAAGAAAAGAGAAACAAGGAGTAAGGAGAGCGACTCAAGCATCTGTTTTTCGTTACGGTCCACCTCACTCAAGTTTTCAACATTGAGCTTCAAATCATCTGTTTCCTTCAGTTTCTCTCGGTGAGACTGGTCAACTGAAAGAAATGAGGACACTGAGTCTCCAACTGTATTTCATAAATGATGGAGAACGGTAGAGTGAAAAATTGGAGACATTTTTTTGTTGTTGACTAATTTATAACGGGTTTCGTTTATAAACACTAAGTCAAACTAAGTTATTCGTGTATTTCTCTTTTTCATAAAGAAATTCCCATCTCTATTGGGAGTCTGTGAACTGATAAATATGTATGTGTGTAAGTGTGTGTGGTCTGAGATAGTGATTGGTTCTGTCATTCTGTGTAGGAAGTTGACTCGCCCCCTGTTTCCTCTTGTCCTGTCATGCTCGATGGCCGCACAACACCCCTTCAGAATGAACACTACTTAAAAACGCACATCAATGAGCTTTTACACAAGCGTATCCGGTGAGAATCAGCACACAGCAGAAATAATATTTTTTATGGACAACTGAAAGACAGTTGGTGGTAATTTGATGCAGGATCGGACAGGACAATATAAGGAGAGCCGAGATAATCGCAACACGTTTTGGATTTTGCTCTTTTATTTAGAAAATGTTCAGCGTACAGCTCTGTTAAATTTCCTCAAACATCTATCTCCATAAAATGTATGATTTAAATTCAGATACAGTAATACTAGAATTAATCGAAGGCTGATGTTTCTTAACATCAATGCTATATAATTGTAATGGTGATTAAAATGGAAATGATTTGTATAAAATTTAATTTCTTATTAAATAATGTTTGTACACAGCACATATTCAAACAATACATATTTTAATATCAATGATTTTAATAGTGAAAATAGAATATGAAGTTGTTTATCAGACCCAGAAAGCGTGCATATAAATGTACATTTTGAAAGTTTGATTTGATTAATACTTTACAAAACGTCTGAAACTGAAATAGTCTTTTAGTCTGTGATTTTTGAAGATTGAATTGTGGGTGCACATATATGAGTTTGTTGAATAAGGTTTTGCGATTTATTGAGCATTGCAGTTATCCTTCTCTCCCCTGCTTCAGCAAAATACGATTTAAATACTTCAAAGAAACCACGCTGAACAAAGTTCAGACATCTGATTTAACAAGCATCTAGCATCTGAGGAAGAAGGTCTCATTATAAGCAAATTCTCACTCTGCCACTAGAGCTGCCATTTGTTTCTTTGTGGCCTTTAGGTCCTCCTGTATGACCTATGACCTCAGCTATCCACACCATTTGGTGCTGGTGTACTGGAGGTCTCAATGCTTGGACACACACAGACTCTTGAAAAATATTTTACAGAAGAGTCCATATAAATGGGCTGTTATTTGACATAATGAGAATTATCACAATGATAATCACAATTGTAATGCCCCAGAAGTTGTTTATCATAGCTCATTTGTTTTATCGAAGTTTCAATATTGCCTAAGATGTTTCTCTTATAATTCCTTTGGAGAAATAAAAATAGAGACAAATGCTGACGTCCTGTAGGGCTGGTGCCAGGGTTTAAGGAATACAAATCAAACCGATTTTTCTCAGAAAAAATTATTGCTTGTTTTTTTTTATGCAATATAAAAAACCCCCACTGATGTGTGCTTGTTTGTAAGGCTGGTCAATTTGGCCTATGCCTATAATAATAATAATAATAATAATTAATAACAATAATAATAAAAATGGCTAAATAAAAATATTTAACAAAATAATAATGGTATTGTAATTCACTAAAATAAAAAATGAGTATTAAAGAAAAATAATATATTTTTTAAATTTAGCATGACTATAAAATTGCCTACACTCTTAGAAGAAATAGATCTATTTAGATCCAGAAATGGTTCCATCCTCCGCTTCATATATGGAACTCCAAAATGGTTCTATATAGAACCATTTTTTTTGGGTAAAAGGTTCTATTGGCCAAGTACGGAACCACAGGGTTCTATATAGAACCAAGAGGAACCCTTTTTTAAGAGTGTATAGAACCTTTTAGGGGTTCCAAATACGTAGCGCTGATAGAACCTTTTCTTCTAAGTGTGTATTATTTGCGGCTGTCTTGATTTGTTTCCAAATGTTAAACCATTGAAGTTTCACTCTGATGCACGCAGCATATTTAGTTCAATTAGTTTTATTCCGATTAATCATAAAGCCTCAAGGTACAGTAAGATTAGATTTATAAAAAAAGAATGGATGTTATTTGGTTTTGGAAGAACTGGACGAGAAATTCATAGAGCATTTATAGAGATCTTTTAGGCTTTAGCAAACCTGAGCACAATTTTCTTAGCTCTCCTACTGTACAATGTTAACCCGAATAAGTTGGCAAAACTCAATAAAAAAAAAACGGCACATTTTTACGTAAAGAAATTTAGTTTAAGCAGAATTTGTACTCATACATTTAACTTAAAATTATTGTGTAATCTGAATTTAAATATTTTTAGTAGTAGAAACATGGGTAGCTATAACTAGCTAATAAAAAAAGCTACGTTGCTAATTGGTTACATAATGCTTTGATAGCATTAGCATAGCATTGCTCTTGCTGAATGAGTACAGCAATATAAAACATTTAACATGTATCTGTTCTCAATCTAAGCCCATGCTCCACTAGTCGCCATGAGGGTATAGCCCTACAAAAAACAACATCTCGTTTAAACCAGCATAACAAAACATTAAATACTAAATCTCCCACTTAAGATTGACCTTGCACACAAAAACATTATATAACACTTAATTATAGTATTTACTCTCTCTTTTGAGTGTTATGACAAAGCATGCTGGGAAATAGAAATCCCAGCCCAGTCTAAATTAATAGAAATCCCAGCCCAGTCTAAATTAAAAGAAACAAGTTCATAAAACTCAAAACAATGAAACAATTTCAATTACTTAAAATGTGTCGGTTTTTTGAACTCAAAAAAAAAAAAAAAAAAAACCTAACAACTTCTAACAACTCATAAAAGTGAATTAACTAATTTGTTTAATTTGAGTTGGCTCTACTCAAACCCATTAATCATTTTGATTGTCAGGGTTTACAGGCGAATTCATTATGATATTAAAGCGATTTCATTTTCCTTTCCAGCAGAGTTGGTCAAATGAGCCGATATCTGAAATCGTGTGCTCGCATGTGGATTTGTGCTCCCGCTATGATGAGGGTCTGAGTTTGTGTGGTTATGTTTTGGCGAGTACGGTGGCAGGTGTGTAAGAGTGAATGGCGATCTGAAGAGAAAGATGAATATACAGACATACACATAAAGGGAAGCTTTGATATATTATACCAGGGAAATCAGAGGGAGGTAAAGTCAAGCTCAGTGTTCACAAACACACACACATACTCGCTCTCCGGCTCTGATCTGATTCTGTTGGATGTTTTTAGAGCTTACACTCACTTCCTTGTAAACATACCCATAGCTCCCGTGGTGATAGCAGGCTTTGACGCGCCGCCAGAAGAGGGCCTCGCTGTCTTCACGGAGATGGAGAACAGCAGGGCACATGCACACACAAGTGCACGCTCGCACAGTCTTTCAACCTTACATATGGCCTCAGTGTGTGCATGTGATTGCCATGGATACAGAACGGGTCCCGTAATATGCCTCTACCGCTGCTACAGATATAAAATCAAATCCCATTAAAACACCTGGAGAGGGAGAGCGAGTGAGCGAGGGAGGCTGGGAGAAATGTAAGGCACACCCTGATGATTAAGCATATGGCTGGTGCAGGGTTTGCCACGGTCCACTGAACACACAAAATCCTCACATACTCACACTATACCCAACGAGTTTATGGGAGAGAGACTTACTGACAGTTTCACTATACAGAGTGTGGGAACGGCAGACCAAATGGAGGAAAGTACACAGAGGAGGGAGGCTACGGGGGAAATAAAAGCTGAAAAGGAGCAAGTTGGTTTAAAAGCTATGGTTAACATTAATATCATTCCAAACCTGTACTGTATGACTTACTTTCTTTTGTGGAAGGCGAATAGAGATGCTCTTGTTCATGTATCAAAGATTGACAGAGTTTGTAAACAAAAGTTATACCATAAAAATGTCCAAAAACTATATTCCAAAATTTCTGAGGCCTTACTAAAGCTTTGTGTGAGGAAAACGCCAAAATGTAAGTTCTGTCATGACAGCTCTTAGAGTGTTCAGCTTGGAAATGGATATGACAATGTAGATATGTTTAGTCTTGGTGGAATAGATGCTGCTGCTGCAGTTGATGCTAGAGGTCAGAGGGGAATGGGCCGACTGATTCAAGCTGATAGAAGAGCAACTTTGACTTTGACACCAAAATTGGACAGTTGAAGACTGGAAAAATGTTGCCTGGTCTGATGAGTCTCGATTTCTGTTGAGACATTCAGATGGTAGAGTCAGAATTTGGCGTAAACAGAATGAGAACATGGATCCATCATGCCTTGTTACCACTGTGTAGGCTGGTGGTGGTGGTGTAATGGTGTTGGGGATGTTTTCTTGGCACACTTTAGGCCCCTTAGTGCCAATTGGGCATTGTTTAAATGCCACAGCCTACCTGAGCATTGTTTCTGACCATCCCTTTATGGGCACCATGTACCCATCCTCTGATGGCTACTTCCAGCAGGATAATGCACCATGTCACAAAGCTTGAATCATTTCAAATTGGTTTCTTGAACATGACAATGAGTTCACTGTACTAAAATGGCCCCCACATTCACCAGATCTCAACCCAATAGAGCATCTTTGGGATGTGGTAGAACAGGTGCTTTGTACCTCCATCAACTGCAAGTTGCTCTCCTATCAATATGGGCCAACATTTTCTTGTTTTTCACTGGGATGTCTTTTAGCTGTTTAGGAGTTTTAATCGGTGACTTGTTTTAACTTCTAATGGAGCCATTTTTACTGTAAGGTATCTGTCCTTTTACTTAAGTATGGTTTTCAGGTACTCTTTACACTTCTGAGAACTGAACGTGTTTCCCAACCCTATTTTGGTTTTAGAATGCTGTAATTGTAAATATCATCATAAATAAAAAATATTTTTGCAAACCGCAATAATGTAATTTAGTTCCATCTAAAGTGTGCGTCTGTCTTACACAAATATGTAATTTGTTTTAAACCCTGGTTTGGTTTAATCTTTTATCTATCTTAGCATTTAATCCAATGAGTTTCAGATTATCAAATATATAAATTACATTTCACGGAGTCTCCAGTTTTCCGCAGATCCAGATGACGGAGGTGTTGATGGGTCATATTTGGCTCAGACAGGCCTTGCGTTCTCCGTCTCTCTAACACTCATTTGTCCTCCTTTCTTTCCTTCCACCCTGCACATACCCCTCCAGCGGCAGTTGCGGCTGTTAGACATATGGAGAAAATTGAAGGAAGTTAAAAATAAAAGGAAAAATGTGAAATAAAACGTGAGTGGAACCCTTTCCTCGGGGCAGGGTAGACCTCGGCTGGCTCTCAGATCACACAAAACCTCTTTAACAATGGCAAAAGAATTGGTTTAAAGTGCAGAAGAGAAAAGTCAGATACTTGGATAAGTTTGTCGTAATACCAATTGAACGATAAAATGCATGCACGTCTTTTAACACTTGTTCCAGTGCTGCTATTGTTAACTAAACAAACAAAAAAAAATCAGTTATTGAAAGGTACGCTATGTAACTCTTTTGGTACAAAATTACCAAAATTTGGCGAATTTGCATGACCAACTTGAACCTGAGTGAAATCTGTGTGATGGAGAATTTTTTCCACCCTCATGTGGAACTCCAGATCACGTGGATTCCTCTCGAAATGATTTCGCCTGAAATTCGGCTGAGCAACATTATGTGACAACACCTTAATGATGAAAACTAGTAGCTAGAAAGCTAGTAAATTGAGTGAAAGCGGTCACTTTGCTGATAATTTACTCACCCCCATGTCATCCAAGATGTCCATGTCTTTCTTTCTTCAGTCGAAAAGAAATTGAGGTTTTTGATGAATACATTCCAGAATTTTCTCCATATAATGGACTTCATTGAGAGCCAAACGGTTCAAGGTCCAAATGAGAGTTTCAGTGCAGCTTCAAAGGGCTTTAAACGACACCAGACAATGAATAAGGGTCTTATCTAGTGAAACCATCACTGTCATTTCAAAAATAAATAAAAGTTTAAGTTTTATAAGCACAAATGCTCGCCTTGCTCTGTACTGTGATGAGCATTCGTGACTCTCCTGTTCAAACTTGTTCATCAAAATGAACAAATCTTTTTTCGAGTCATGACTCGAAGGGTCCTAGATAAGACCCTTATTCATCGTCTGGTGTCGTTTAAAGCCCTTTGAAGCTGCACTGAAACTCATTTGGTCCTTGAACCGTTTGGTTCCCAATAAAGTCAATTATATGGAGAAAATCCTGGAATTTTCATCAAAAAACCTTGATTTCTTTTCGACTAACGAAAGAAAGACATGGACATCTTGGATGAGTAAATTATTACTCATCCAAGGGGGTGAGTAAATTATCAGCAAAAGTTTTTTTAAAAGTGAACTACTCCTTTAAGACATTAAAACGGCTACCGCTGTCATCTCATCAATTCATTCACCAACCCTGAAAATATCACTCACTAGTTGACCTTGCCAACTAGTTTGTTTGGTTAGATCACTAGACCATCCAGACACATTAGCATTTGGCAACTTTAATGGTGAGATCACATTTCTACATGCTATAGATAAGAGAAATGAGAAGCTAACAGCAGCTCTCGCATCTACAGGTGGGTGATGCGAGTGTGAGGGGTTAGGCCATGTTCGCTCTCTCTCGGTTTTACACACCCTCTCAAACACACACACACATACACAGGCAATCTGCGGTTTCCCAGCAGGATGCAGAGATTATTTTATCACTGCAGGATTCCGGGACATTCCTGCTGGACTTCCGAGCGTTGGTGGGATAAAAGCATAAGCGAATCCCGCAGCCCTGACTTGGATTTCACTCCCTGGGCAACACTTCTGTTTGGCCAACAGGCTGCGGGCCCCAGGCCGGTGGTGAGCGGCAGGTTTTAAAGGCCTGAGTGTATTTATAGTCATTTCCCAACATCGCTGCTCAACTCCAGCACAAATACATTGCAAATTCACACTCCCAGAACGCTGAACACACGCACAAACCCCAACATTTTTACATACAATCAGCACAGAGCAAAAAGATTAGGAGAAAAATAGCGCAGTGTGTGTTTGAGATGGTGTGTTCCGTGGAGACAGGAAGAGAATGAGACTGAAATGGTGAGAAATTCTGCAAACCTCGATGGGCTCCTACAATAACAATATTAAAGTTTTGGGCTCTCTGATCATTCTTCATTTGCACATCAGCCCTTTTCAACCGGGTAAAGCGAGTCAGCTTCAAAGGCACGGTGCAGATGAATAGAAGCATAGAGAGAGACCGCTGACCCAGCAGTGTCTAACAGAACAACACTATACTTCACCTCTGACTCAATGCTATTCACTATAGTTCTGCCGTGTACAGCACTGACCCTGAGACAGGACAGTCCAATATTTTATTATTATATTATATTATATTATATCATATATTATAGGGTTAGTTCACCCAAAAAGGAAAATTCTGTTATTAATTACTCACACTCATATTGTTCCAAACCCATAAGACCTTAATTCATCTTCTTAAGACAAATTAGGATATTTTTGATGAAATCTGAGAGCTTTCTGACCCCCAGTGTCATAGACTGACATGTAAGTTAAGAAATTGTTTATCAAAGTCATTATATTTGTTTATTTTTAAGGTTGAGCCACTAGTCACACAAACTATTTACAATGTCTTTACTACATTTCTGGGTCTTGAAAGTGGTTTTAACTTTTCTGTCTATGTGGGGTCAGAAAGCTCTCGGATCTCATCAAAAAAACATCTTAATGCGTGTTCTGGAGATAAACGAAGGTCTTTCGGGTTTGGAATGACTTGAGAGTGAGTAATTAATGACAGAATTTTTGGGTGAACTATCCCTTTAAACCTTTTATAGGACCTGAGTGATCGCTGCTGTTAATTTAAGGCTCAAACCATGGCTTTTTTAATGGGGTTCAAGTTGTGTATTTTAGTTAATTTGTTATAACAGATCTGTTGGTGACCGTTGTAATTTAATCACATTTGTCAATAGGATTCTTGTGTACATTTGTTTGTTTGTGTGTGTGTTTGTACAGTATGTGTGTGTGCCATGCTGTGTTGGATGACGGTCATGGTTAGCTAGCCTTTATAGGAATTGTATTGAATGGAGCAGTGAGTGAGATTACGCTTCTGGTTTGCTGCAAACATGCACACAAAACACACACTCTTAGTATTATATATACTCAAGAGTGTTCTTTTTAGTGAATCAAACAGAGACAACTAACTGTGATGTTACCAACTACGGTATAACGCATTAGCTATGCGTTATGTCAGTAGCATTTGAAAAATATGGTATGGAGATATGGTGAAATATATTTTACCATATCATATTATACAATATTTTTTTAGTTACTAGATTTTATTAATGAAAAGTCAAAAAGCCCTGCTTGAGATATGCAAGACATTAATTATGATATGAATTATGCATAAAAGTATGCACTCACACTCACACAAATAATATAATCTAAATTATCCTGAAACTGGTCATCTAGACATGAGCACTCTCCCAGTCCTTTACACACACACACACACACACACACACACACACACACGCACGCATATATAGAGCCGGTGTGGCCAGGCTTGGTCAGAGTGACACATAGTAAAGTTTTACAGGTGCAGTGAGGCGGGTAATTGGTGTGTTAATTCGTCCACGAGCGATCAGTGCAGTCTAATGAAATTTCCACTGGTGTTCTCTTACATCCTGCAGGTCAGGAGGCAACTTCCTGTTTGGATAAGAAGTGCTTTAAAGAGAACGAGGAAAGAGAGAGAGAAAAGGGCATACTTTGACTTTCAGCTGTGCTGGACTGGGCTGGGGGTAAAGGGGATGAATGGAATTTCAATTTGCCGCTAACCACGAGCATAACTACCTACACTCATACACACACACACACACACACACACACACACACACATGCTTCTTGGATCTCTGTCTGCAGGGGCTGTAAAGATCACAAAATGAAAGTTTGTATGAATGTCTCCATGAGTCAGTGAGCATCCAACCATTAATGTTGCAGGTGGACAGAGACAAACGCTCCACTTGACCTCCCAAACATGCATACTAAACTCTCTTATACGAGAAACAAAGAGCTACATGAGTGCCTCAGAAAAGCTTTTGTTTTCAAGTTGAAATTGGACTTGTCAGCAAATCCCTCTCAGAAACCGTGTTTGTGCGTATGTGTGTGATCATATGAGAGGAGTTGAGAGGCTCCTGTTGAGAAGACATATGTGTAAGAGCCTGACATTTGACCCTTGACCTTTGGATGGAATTTACACACACACTCACTCATTCCAGCTGCTGAGGAGAGATCATTGCCACTGTTACGCTGACTCGGTATTGATTGATACTGATTGATGAGTTTTAAAGTTGTATTTCTCTTATGCCAAAGACAATCTGAGGAGGAAGGGACAATATACATGTTGAAAAATGAATGGGAGATCTTGTGATGCTCAATATGGTGGCTTAAGCCCAGAACACACCAAGCCGACGGTCGGCCGTCTGGCAGATTTTGTGCGTTGGCCAACTAAGTTTCCTCGGTGTGATACGCACAGTTCCGTGCCGTTGGCTGAAAATAGTCCTCGTCGGCTTTGTTTCGCACGATTCGACATGTTGAATCGGCGTCGGGCCGTTGGGGAAAGAGAGAACTCTGATTGGCTGTTCAGCTTAGTGAAAGAGTCAGTGCATGAGAATAAACGCAAAACAGCAAGCAAAGAAGTCAATACGGTAAAGATAGAAGGCTGTTCTTATGTTACGTCTTCTTACCTGAGTGTTTCTTGGCGAATATTTCAATATTAACATGAGTGGATTGGAATAAAGAAAGCGTTCAGCAGGATTGATATTCAAAACGGTAAGCAATCGCTGCTTTGTTTCCGTTATGTCTATCTGCAACCAGCAGCGTCGGTTTTCCTTTTTGAATGACGAATATAGACTAATATATCTGCAGAAATTGACAGTTGGCTCATTATACGCAGGCGTAGAACGCACATTCTAGCTGACAGTCGCCTGTAGTTCTCCCGGTGTGTTCAAGTGCAGCTTTTTACCTCGACGAGAGGGGACGAGAGGCGACAACACAGTTGGCTTGGTGTGTTCCAGGCTTTAGAAATCCCATCCCTTTTCATTTTGAAGAACCAGTCACATTTTTCGTTATATTTATTTTAGACTGTCGCCGAGAAATGGAAATATAATTAGTAAATAATAGATATATCAATCTAGGTTAGTGTTTATTTATTAATGTTCTAGTATTTGTTGTTAATTCACTTCATACATTTTATTACTAAATCTCAATCAGTAAAAAATTCTGACGAAAATGGTATCAAATTTACCCATATATATATGTTAAAATATATATATAAAGGATTATTAAGAACACCATACTACTGTGTTTGACCCACTTTCGCCTTCAGAACTGCCTTAATTCTACATGGCATTGATTCAACAAGGTGCTGAAAGGTTTCTTTAGAAATGTTGGCCCATATTGATAGGATAGCATCTTGCAGTTGACTGAGATTTGTGGGATGCACATCCAGGGCATGAAGCTCCCGTTCCACCACATCCCAAAGATGCTCTATTGGGTTGAGATCTGCCATTTTAGTGCAGTGAACTCATTGTCATTTTCAAACCAATTTGAAATGATTCGAGCTTTGTGACATAGTGCATTATCCTGCTGGAAGTAGCCATCAGAGCTGATATATCCATTGTTGTCTTCATAGCAACTTCCTGTGTGTGTGATTTGAGTGTGTTTCCATGAACTTCTGTGTTTATGTGCATCTTGATACCTGCCTGCCTGTTAAGCCGTTTACACGCTCCAGGGTTGCTCTTGCCTTAAATCCATTTACAATATACGAGACCTCATGTAACTTGTGCTGCCGTAATGGGTGATGTGACTTTGCAGTCAAGGGTGCAGTGCTGAAAAGCTGTTGTTCCTGTGCCGTCGATCAGATCCTGTGATGTGCGGACCATTCTTTCACGCTCAAACACACACGCTTAACTGCTACAGGCAGTGACATTGACATGTATGGAGTCAAGATTTACCAGATCAGTTTTCCCCTCTGGGAGGAAACTTTATAGGAGTGGTCACTTTTCCCTCGCCGTCTCACTCCTGAAGAGGAACAATAAGAGAGACAGAAGGGATTTAATATAAATGTGATGGAGATATCATGTGTGTGACCAAGCCCTGTGGAACAGTAATCAGGGGGTCTGGTCAACTAACACACACACCTGGAGCTTGAAACGCGAATACACTCACACACTTACAAAAGGTTTTGCTGCATCAGTTTTGATGAAATAATGCAGTGTTTGTAAGTCTATTGATTTGTGTGAAACAAATCTTAATGGAATTGATTTTAATTTTAACATGTGACTTTTATAGTTGGCTTTTATAATCGCCTGCTGAAAGATATAGTTTAGCTAAAAATGATAATGATAATTCTGTCATAATTTTCTCACCCTCATGTCATTTCAAACCTGCATGACTTATTTTCATGGAAATTTTCACATTAAATTACAGGGAACAAGGTCTTTCAAACTTCAAATTTACTATCTACTTTAAATGTCTATTTTATATTTTTGATATGTGAGTCATATAGACCACTTTTGTATTGCATCATTTATGAAGCTATAATTAAAAAAAATCCTCATTTATTACAATTACACTGAAAAAAAAGACCACCGTCTAATGAATTCCTAAATTTGTGCTCAAATCAGGAAAATGAGTTTGGAATGACATGAAGGTGAGTAAAAATGAAGAGTTCAGATGCAAAAGCCTCTAAGTGCCATTTGAAATTTTCTTCTAAAATGATCATTTTTATCAAGCTTATATATTCAAGTTCAGTAATTTCACTTGAATGACAATTAATAGGTAATCTTCATTGCAATTTAAGTGAAATTACTGAATTTAAATATACAAGTTTGATAAAAATGATTATTCTAGAAGAAAATTTCAAATGGCACTTAGAGGCTTTTGCATCTGAACTCTTCAAATGTCAGGAATATATGAGTTCTGGAAGTAGGGGAATTCAGGTTTTGGGACACTTTTCCCCGGTCATCTCAATGACAAAAAGTGTCCCAACACTAAAATAAAATAAAAAGTACATTCAACTTAATTACACTAAACTTGCTTAAAATGTTTAATCTTGTATAACTTAAAAGTTGAAAATGTCTTAACTTATTTTTATGCGTTAAAGCAATGTAAAAACGCTTGTTATTGTCATAACTTATTGATCATAAATTATTTTACAGTGAATGAACCTGAATTGTCACAAATGTGACGTATGAACGTATTTAGTATACAATGGTATGAAGGTGTCTACATAGTCTGGGCTATGAACAATAGCTTAGGTTAGCTTAGTTTTTTGAGTGATTTTAATAATTAATCTCTTTGCCAGTTACCAACAACTTGTCCATCGAAACACTAGGGGGAGCCAAGCACCATTATCTCTGTCTTTCTCTCAAACAGGCTCTTGGTACTATAATAAGATGCCCTGTGGATTGGCAGCATTACATTCATTCGCATGTACTATATTAAACCTTACTGTGGACTATACTGGAAATAATTTACTTATCAACTTGTGCAGTGGTTTAACAATATGAATAATGAATTAATTAATGAAGTAGTTTAATATTTTGTACAGTTGAGGACATTAGGAAATTCAATCATCTTATTAAATTACCGGTCAATAAACATCTGAGATTTACAGTTTGCTTTGGGATTTAATGAATATAAAGCATTTCCGTTGCCTGCTTCTTTTGAACCAGGAAACACGGTTGTACAATCCAACAAGCACAAACGGGATCTCCTTCATCTGAAACTTCATTAAATGTAGGCGGTTTAAAAAAGACTGAAAGGGACATGAGGTTGCGTTTGAAGAAAGACTGTTAAAATGTTTGGGATATTTTTCACGGCGTTGGATTCAAAAATACCCTAAACCAAAAGCCACATTCTATGGAAAGCTTTCGACCCGTGGAGAAATCAAACATTTGCAAAAACATGGAAACATAATCACGCTAATCGTAAGATCAGGACCGAAATGTCAATCAATTCTTTTTAAAGCTCCACTTTTAAAACCGTTTATTTCATCTAGTAATTGGAAGGACTGATGAACGTTTTATTTTAATTAGCTGTTTTTGAACAGTGAGTAATAACAGATTTGCCACGTTTCCTTTAAAAATAAACCGATTGTTTGCAGAACGCAAGTCACAGATTGAATGATCATCCACATCTTGTGTTTTTTTTTTTTTTTAGCTTTGTCCGTTTACCCACTGTTATTTTGTTGATTCATCTTTTTAAGATTCAAATAGGATTTTCATATGAGGAGCGAGAGTTAAATCTGAAATCGATTCTCCACACAGTCACTTTAATTTTGTTTTGGGCAGTCAAATATGAAATGCATGAAATTTTTAGATAGTCATGTATGAAAATAGTTCAACATTGTAAATTATCCTGTCCAAAGGAATGTAATGTCCTGTTTGCCCCTCAGTCAGGCCTCCCTCTCCCTCTCTCCTTTATCTGGACAGAGCTGGCAGGGTATACACTGGCCCGCAAAGCCCTGAAGGGCTGTTTGGACATGCTGTGTGTGTGTGTGTGTGTGTGCAGCATGTCCAAGAGAGAGGAAGAGAGAGTGTGTATGTGTGTGGTGTGCAGATTTGTCAAAGCCACAGACTAAATAACAAATATTGGACAGACAGGATTGGAGAGACAGGGTGAGAGCGCATACATGCATAGTTACATACTGTACACACTCACACTGGTCTCTGGATGGCTTAAAATAGCTATTTCTAGATGTGCAGTGTGTCTGACTAAATTTTGTTAGCCATGGCAGAGACCACATAAGAACACATAAGCATAAGATAGTAGGAATAATACAGCCAGGAACTGTAAATTCTGTCATCTTTTTTCTCACCATCATGTATGAGTTTCATTCTTTAATTGAAAACATTTGCAATTGCAATAAATGTTCAATTTAGCTTTCAACCTTTTAAAAGGACACAAAAGTATACCAAATGACTTTATTCTATATATTTTGCGTGAGAATGAACAGATTAAAGTTCATGAATCAGTGAGTTGAACAGATCAGTCTGATTTGGAAAGGAATCATTCAGATTAATGTGAACCTTAATCGATTCATTGAAAGAATAAGATCTGTTCTTCTCTAATGAACATTTGGAATAACACAAGTCTAATGTACCAATTTTATATACTTAAACTTCAGTTAATAGAAAAAGAAAAAGTTTGACTTACACATTCTGCAAAAAAAGATTTTTTTGGTCCCACAGAATAAAGGAAGTCATACAGGTTTTAAAATGACACGAGAAAAAACTTTTGAATTTTATTTTTGAATTTAATTATAATTTTGGGGTGAACTACTCTTTTCAGGACTAATGTTTGTCCAGATCACAGATTACCAAAGATATTTTTCCCAAATCTCACAGACACAATCTCTTCTCTTTATGTTTCTGTCTATGATATATGACTCAAAGACTGACTCACGGTGCAGTGGGCCAGCGGGGTCTGGTTTATTGAGGGGAAGAGACCAGTCATATGCACACACAATGGAAAACATAAAAACCTTTCTGAGCTGTTGACTTTATGGGAAAGGTTTTGATGTTATACCTACATACAGTGTCATAAATACCTATCCACAGCCCAATCACCTGCTCTCTTTACTCTCACACTGTCCATCTCTGCTAAAGAATACAACACAAATGGAGAACCTATAGTCAGCATTTGAGTTTAGGATATGAACTGAATTCTGTTTTGTAGAATATTACAGCAGTCATTCCCAACTGGGTTCATAATACAAACAAAAGTATCATTAAAATTAAAAATATCACAAATTATTAAAATGAATATGAACTGCATAGACCCAACAAAAAAGGTACAAAAGCTGTCGCTATGTAGTACCCTTTCAAAAGGCACATCTTTGTAATTTATTTACACCTAAAGGGTGCATATTAGTGCATTTAAGATACATATTATTTTCTGAGAGTTTAGGCTGAAAAGAAAAATGAGTGGTTTCTTGAAAAAAAATTTGCTTACTCTGCCAAAGTTTTAATAATTGCATTATATTTGATTTCAAATTTGATTTTAAAACAAATAATTGCAGTAATATGCAGGCTTTTCGTTTTATTTAATAATAGGATACATTTGATAGATAGATAGATAGATAGATAGATAGATAGATAGATAGATAGATAGATAGATAGATAGATAGATAGATAGATAGATAGATAGATAGATAGATAGATAGAGCAGGTTAATTCTGAGAAAATGATGATATGAAAGGGTCCTTCAAGAACCGAATTAGCTGTAGAGTTTGTTAACTGTTTCTCTGTAATGTGTATGTAAGAGCAGCTAATATCATCAGCTCCCCCCAGTGCCCAATGAACTGGAGCCGACTGGATGTTAGAGGATTGTTTCTGTCTCCAGGCAGCAGAGGGGAATGTTGTAATAGTGATAATGGTAATCTGGTTGCTGCATTGAGGGTAATTGTAGATGATTTGCAGATGACAAAAAGAAAGAAGAAAAAAATAAGGTTGAAACCAGTACAGGCCAAATGATGTCATTTTTTGGGCTTTAATCTGGTTTTGTTGTTGAAGAGTGAGTTCTCTGGAAGATCTGACTGCTTTTTAACTTAATCTGCACCTTCCGTCCCGGACCAAACACACTCTCCCTAATGCTGGTTTTCTTTTAAAATGGAAGTGATAAAGATTATAGACTTTTAGTTGTGAATGTGTCATTGGCTGTGTGGAGTTTTGTTTGAACGTGTGTGTGGTCTTTCTGGCATGACTGAGATGGTAAAGCCATCAGAGGGGAGTGACAGTGGGTGACACTCTACAGGGGGTGGAGGGACACAAGCCTTAATTATACACTTAATGGGTTTCACACCCTCCTATATGCATGCACATGACATAGCACACAACCTACTACACTTACACCGTTTTACATTTGAAGCCATTTTTCTGAAATTACTTGTAAATTCCATGAATTCTACACAAAGAAATGGCAAGTCACATTGAATTAAATCTATAGAAATAGTGAAATAGTCTTTTCTTTTAAAATGTACTTAAATAATCTTTACAGTTGTATATAAAGTTTCCTTTTTTATTTTATTTTTGCTTATTGTAACTTATTATTATACACTAGCTATTTTTTTCATATGTGTGTATACAGTGGAGCAAACGTCTTTAGTTAAATTTCTTTCCCCCAAAAGTAAAACCTGATTATTCCCTTAGATTATATTAGCATATTTGAATATTTTTTTCTAATATTATATCATAATAAATATATGGTCTCTTTTTGCCAACTTTCTTTTTGGGAAAAAACTGATTTGTAGTCACAGACACTGTATGTTTATAAGTATGTATATAGATATGTTAATTCATGCATTTGGCACATTTCTGTATTATATTACCAGTTCCAGCTTTGGCTGTACAATTGTGGCATTAATTATCATTGTAATGATCTACCTTTAAACTCCAAAACGTCATTGCAAACATCTCAGAAGATATATATGAAACACTTTTGTTAAGGCCATCTGTGCATCACAAGGCATTTGAGAGTGTGATATATCACAACACATGCCCTTCTCTTTTTACCCTCTGTGTGTATGAGTAAGTGCCATGAGTTTTTTACTAATGAAATCCATAATAGGCCTCTCTTTACTGCACATTTTTGGCGTCTTTATGTGGTCACTGTTCCACTTTATAATCTGCTTGGTTATTTTGATGTATAAACTTGGTAACGCAGGCATTGTGCCATTAACAAATGCCACCTCTCTCCCTCTGGTTTAGAATAGAAACGCTAACGTGTCAAAAGAAGTCTTTTCCCTGCGGATGCAATTACAATTTTAAAAAGGGAAATGCAGGCTTGCACTGTTTCAAAACAGGAATGTGTGCGTCTGCCTCTCTCTCTCTCTCTCTGTGTATGTGTTGAGGGAGAACGTTTGCATATTAAAAATCCTTTCTACTGTTTTATAATTAATCCAGTCAGACATGTTTCCATTGTAATACCTCAAAAGAAACTGTCTTGAAATTAGGAGTTTGCAAACAACAAACATTCAAAGAAACATCTGCACATCTACCTTTATTCATTTTTTTTAGGTATGAAGTTAGTTATCTTTCTTTTAGGCAGAGTTTGTGTAAGGCTGGGGAAGGCTTAGCCTTCCTCTGGCCACAAGTTGGAAATTAACGGAGGCTTGGGCCAAAAATGCCTCGGCACAAGTAAACCAAATCTAGTAAAAAAGTGAAAATGAATGAAAAGTGTCAATTGTGACGGGCACATTTTCCCAATAAGCCTGGATTGTATTCTAATGTTTTAAGCATAACTGAGATTTGAGAGCTTTTGTGGAGGGCACAAATTTCAGTGAATATTACTGCCTCTTCTCCAAGCCAAACCTTTGTATGGCTTCAGCCTTCAGACAACTCACTCAGGTGTGATATTGACTACATTTATTGGTTTATTTGTTGTGAAAAAGAGCATTGACATTGTTTTAGCCCCCCTTAAAAAAAGAAAGTTATAAGGGTTTAAAATAAGGCTCAGTAAATGATGACAGCACTTTCATTTTTAGGTGAACTACTGTATCCCTTTAAATTAAATACACATCAAGTTAAAAGGGCATCGACTCTCAGAGGATTGTTAGATTTCTGCTTTATGGAGGAACAAAAGCTCTAGAAAATATCAAGCGTTGGTTCTAGATCATGCTATCCTGTACTCTAGAACATCAATAAAAGTATGAAAGATTACTCAGAAGCTGTTCATGACCTTCAGAGGAGTTTCAGGCCACTTGACAAATTGCACCTGGTGACTTATCTTCAAAGAAATACTGTAAGCCAGAGTAGATAGACCTCAGTGTGTATTACTTCGTGTTTAGAGCATGAGGGATTCAGTTTTCCACACTAATGATAAGGATAACTTATGCGGCACAAAAATATACAGTTTTGAGCTTCTCAGGCGCCCCTTTTTATCTCTTATTCATTTCCCTCTGTCTCCATTTTGAAGAAATCTCTCTGCTTGTCTATAGGAGACTGAAAGAACCATGTCAGATATGAAGAAAGGGAAGGAGATAGAGAATACTTAAATACATTTATGCAAACACTGTGGATTTCCACTGAAATATTGTGTGGGAACAATATGGAGCAACTGACCTACAAATAACCCACTTATAAGAAGAACACACAACCAAGAAAACTGTATTAGCTACTGTATGTACCTAAGCATGTATCAGTGACCTAAACAAGCAGAATCAGGCATCAATATAGAAAGTCATAATCATATGTAGCATGTTCATATTGTTATTTGTGTTCTTCTGAGCATGTGTTTGTGTCAGAAACCAGCAATGCAACGATATGGATACAGTCTCGTTTTGCGTTTGTGATAATGGGGGACATCTCCTGGCATCCCATAACATACAGATATAGATAAAAAAGGGGTGACATGTATGTTTCGAGGCTGTCTGGAGACGTTCAAGCGTAGAGTTATCGCACTTAGACGGGTCAGAGTCACAGGGCTGATAGCACAGAGTGAGTGCTGCTTTCATAGAGCAAAGATGATACTGTATGAGGCTCTTTCTGTCTGACGTCACTGAGACACTTGCATTGGTGTGTGTTAATGTGGTTGTTGACCTCACTGTCAGACTCATGAGTGTGTTTGAGTGTGTGTGTGACATATGAGATTCCTGCTGAAAGACTCAAGAGGGTTTAGTGATTGAGGAATTGTTTGTGTGTTATACAGGGAGAGAGAAGACAATAGTTCACCCAAACATGAACATTTTGCCTTTATTTACTCTATTATTACCCTCATGTTGAGAATGACTTCAATGATGTTCATTTTTAATCTGGATTTGGGCTTTACAAGAGGTGAAGAGGTTAAAAAAAACACTTGTATTATTTATTAAGAAGAATCCATACTATGTATTATAATACATAATATTAAGTTAATTCATAGCATCTGTGCTCAAACCAAAAGAATCCTATTATTTAAAATGATTATTAATATTATATCATTTACTAAATTTGACAGTTATTGTTTTGTTCTGCTTTCTAAAGACTGCTTAATTTTTCATTTTCATTTATATAAAAACTTTTTTTAAATAGAAAACAGTTTTTTTAATTATATTGGAAGCCCCAATTAATAAAGAAAGCCCTGCAATATCTTTTTTAGTGTCATCGAATAAAACTGTACAGGTGATGTTTCATAGCAACTGACATATATATAGTATATACATTTTTTTTACAGTATAAATTGTTCTGCATACATGAAAATGTATGGCTGCCTGATATTCAAAAGTTTGATAATTGGACCGTTTTATATGACTTGCAAGGGGATGGTCATATTTAGGAGTCATTGGCATCCAAAAAGTGTGAAAACCCCTGTACTATATCATATATGATGGAGACATGAAAATGTACTTCATAACAGCAATGATCTAACTGAGTGGTTTGCAGAGGTCATTTCATTTTTCTTGCTTTTGCTCATTTTCTTCAGGCTTTTCATAGTCTGTAAATGCTTTGGCAAGTGAGAAGCCACTATGAGCCGAAAAATTAAATAAAACAGAGCGAGAGAGTGAGCGAAAGTCAGAGACCACCTCTTTGTTTCTTGATAGCTTTCACAGATGTTAAACACCAACCGCTCGCTCTGAGCTCTTTATTAGCGCCTGATGCCTTTTAGAACATGAGCATGAAAACAGCTCACACACACTTTTCCCCTCTCTCTTTCTCTGTCACTGTCTCTCCATTCATCCTTGGCTTTCTCTAAACCCACAAATGGCCATATTTACTCTGCCTGAAGTAGATTCAGAGACAGTGGCTGTGTGTGTGAATAATACGGTCAATACTGTGGCATGTTTCCCCCTCCAGAGATTCAGATTAAAACATGCTGTGTCATTAAAGTTCATGAGAAACATTCAAGATTTGCTTTACTCTCAAAGTGTGTGTGTGTGTGTGTGTGTGTGACATCTTCATGCTTAATTTATTTAGCCTTAAAATGGTAAAATAATGAATTCCATCAGGTTGGACTCAGACTTACAGTGGTAAAGATGTTTTTCATGTATGTAATTTTCTGTGTGTGTGTGTTTGTAGGGACTCTTATGAAGCTGAACTAATGCGGCTCTGTTGTAAATCACACTAATAAGGCCGCAGCCGATCACACACTCACTCATTTCTCTTTTCCCCCATCCCTCGCTCTCCCTCTCCCCCTTTCCTCTCCTCCGCCGGCCAATAAATAACCTCCGGTCTGGCTGCGGACATAACGCTCACACTACAAAGCTTCGCCATCCCATATTTTCCGCGTAACGATGTCTGAAAATGTAGGAGGGACTGCTGCTATCAGCAAATGAAATGCCATAAATGTGATTCATGGAGGAATGGAGGCGTCAGCTTATTCCTCAATCTTATCACTCTATCACTGGCTCACGCTATTTTTTCCCGTACTTTTTTTTTTTGATACCAATTATCTTTTGCTTGTGTTTTGCTCAGTTCCTGTACCATTCCCTGAGGCCCCGCCCACATTTGGCACGTTGCCGTGGCGACAGCTGTCTTAGAGAATGTTCATGTGTCTCATGATGTCATAAATTATCGCCACCGCTTCCCTCTTCACTTATCAGAGGAAGATAGAGATGCAGACAGATTGGGAGGGGAGGAGAATGGGAAGATGATGTTCATGAGAGAAAGTTAGAGAGAGACGGATAGAAAGGATGGGAGTACATGATCTGGTGTGTGTATGATCTGTGATAGCGAGCTGTTGATTTTGTGTGTGTAATAAATAAGTTAAAAAACTCTTCTGAAGAAGTCGTGGTGTTTGAGCCGACTGATTCACTTTTGGCCTCCAGCACACTGAAAACAGTAATATTGTGAATATTATAATTCAATATATATATATATATATATATATATATATATATATTTTAAAGAACAGAAAGTTCAAAAGAACAGCATTTATTTAAAATTGAAATATTTTGTAACAAGTAAAAATTCTTTAAGTTTATAAAGAATAAACTTATTCTTTATATAAACGGAATATATTTATTTCTAGGCAATTTAAAGGAGTTGTTCACTTTTAAAAAAAACTTGCTGATAATTTACTCACCTCCATGTCATCCAAGATGTCCATGTCTTTCTTTCTTCAGTCGAAAAGAAATTATGTTTTTTGATGAAAACATTCCAGGATTTTCTCCATATAATGGACTTCATTGGGAACCAAACGGTTCAAGGTCCAAATGAGAGTTTCAGTGCAGCTTCAAAGGGCTTTAAACGACACCAGACAACGAATAGGGGTCTTATCTAGCAAAACGATTGGTCATTTAAAATAATAAATAAAAAAAATTTAAGTTTTATAAACTCAAATGCTCGCCTTGCTCTTTTCTGTGATGCGCGTTCGTCTCCTGTCTCCTGTTCAAAATCTTTTTTTGAGTCATGACTCAAAGGGTCCTAGATAAGACCCTTATTCATCGACTGGTGTCGTTTAAAGCCCTTTGAAGCTGCACTGAAACTCTCATTTGGTCCTTGAACCCTTTGGTTCCCAATGAAGTCCATTATATGGAGAAAATCCTGGAATGTTTTCATCAAAAACCTTAATTTCTTTTCGACTGAAGAAAGAAAGACGTGGACATCAATTCTTGTTTTTTAAATGAAATATTGCAGTATTTGTTATAAATAATTGATCCTTTTTAAAATAATGAATGTGCCCTCTTAATCTTTAACATTAAAAGTAACTTCTCTTCCCACTTACGGCATCTCTTCTTACCTGTCACCCACATGAGATCACAATAGCAATGACCCAATCAATTCCAGATCAACGAAATCAAGTCGCGCCCTGCATTTTTTTCCTGTTCAAAAAGCCGTTCCATTCAGATACAAACTGAGAGCTAATATTAAAGCAACATGTTTGACCTTTGCTTGTGTTTATGTAAGTTCAGTGGGAGTTGTGCATAATGTAAATGTTTATGTGTTTATTGTTGGATGCATGTGTTTTAGATACATGTGTGCTGCTGAATATCACTGACTCTTATGTGTTATACTTCAGCTTATAAATCTCCGGACATTATTGTAGTGTTAATCCAGGTGCTTCCAAACAAGCAGCCATTACATTTCTCTCCAGTCATGACCTCCCTATCTCAGCCTCATTAAATCTGGAGAAAAACCTCCTACCTACCACAACCACAGACAAAATACCGAACTCGCTCTCTCGCTCTCTCTCTCTCTCTCCAGGATATCATGAGTGTTTTTGTAAGCCCAGCTAATTAGTTTCTCTCTCTCTCTCTTGCTCCCTGTATGTTTAACTGGTCATCAGTGCTCATAAATGTGCTGTTGATTTGGTTACTTCCTGAGACAATGGCAAAATTGTTTTATGTGCCGTTCAATTAGCAGCTGCTGCTGGGTTGCTCCATCTGGACCTCTTTATGCTGAGAGAGTGATGAGGAGAGAGGGAGAAGTGCAAAGCCACAACCTCCGCTGACGGAGGACCAAATGACAGGGAGAACCATGCTGTCTCCAAAACCTGACCCTTAACAAAGGGGAGGAGAGGGAAAATGCAAGTCTCTCTGCATTTCAAGAGTTTCAGGTGCCTGAATGCCCTATGGACCTAGAATGAAGTCAGTCATTAAATCAGCATTAAATTGAATAGGCATCCATAAATGTAACCGTAAGCAACTCATTATTTGAAAATGGTATATTTCAAGTGAATTTCACAAAAATGGCAAGAATTAAATGTGTAATTTTGAAATAGAGAAACTGAAATAGCGTTTTCTTGTAAAACACTCATAACCTTCGTTTCGTTTCCAACTTCAAAAAGTGTATTCTATTTTTTTCCGCAGTGTATTTTATTGCGTAGTTTTATTTCTTAAAAATATGGGTTTCCAGAACTATTGGCGCTCTGGAAGAATATTTAAAGCCAAACAAAGTGGCGGCTGTTATGAAATCCTATGCTTTACAGTTGGTCTCTGTTTCCAAGAACTGTATTGCTGCCTTTCTCCAATACTCGTTTCCCTGGGGTATAAATATGAGTTTGCACGCATGTAAAATACCTTTGTCCATCACCATGGGTTAAACCACAGAGCTTTCAGCAGAAAAGTGACAGATGATTGTTGAACGGCTTAGATCAAGTAACATATATAAAAGAATACATAAACAGTTGAAAATACCGCTAAGCACAAAGGCTAAAATCAAAACCTTTCAGAAGTCTGAAACAACTGCAGATTTGCCAGAGAATTATGTATGAGGATTTGGCCCCCACACTGAGTGAGGGAAACGATGAGAAGAATCCAGGGATCATAGTTTTAGAATTCCACACTTCAAAATCAGCTGTTAGATGACAAATCAGTGTCAACAAGTGCTTAGGAAAGGATGCACAAATGAAGCCATTACTGAGCACAAACCTCAAATTGCAGCGTCTGGAGTATTAACTTTGCCAGGAGTTATATTTCAATACTTATATATACTTGTGGTCAGATGAGACCAAAACTGACCTTTTTGTCCATGTATAATATCATCAACCTTTTTTTTTTCGTCAAAGAAAATTCATGCTAGGAAAAGTATTGTGTCACAATTAAGTATTGTGGTGGACCTTGGTAATTAGTTGATTGTAATTTATGACCATATAAGGTGAAAATTATATTATATTTAACACACGCACGCACACACACACACACACACACACTGTTTTTAGAGGCAAATATTATTTTTTATTTATGGTAAAATATTATATTTAACAAGACAATATAATTTTGCAGGAAAATATTGTTAAATGTTATGTTTAAAAAAATAATAATGATAAAGTATGAGTCCTCAGAGTATTTTACAGAACTTGATTCTAGAAGTCTGATTTGAATTATCGTTTAAAAGTGATTTTTTATTTATTTTGTTGTTATTTGTGTACATTATGGTATTTTATGTTACTTTTATTTGTTGTTGTTACATGTGTCCTGTGTTTCCCCCTTCTTTGTGTATTTGGTTCAGTCCTGTTTCGATCGATCGATCGAAACGATCGATAAGATCCCATCCTCCCTGCAATTCGCGGTCCAAATTTCTGCGTGAACAGGATACACAGTCGTATGCAAACACATGTTGTCTGACAGATAACATAATTAATTGAACCGAATTAAATGACTGAAAGAACATTTTCTAGTCCTACACCTTCCACAGATGATATATTGATAAAAATACGTTTAGACTGCTTAACATAGTGATTGCTATCAGGATATAAGTTTCTGTAGATAATCACCTATTGCACCCTTAACATTAAATATTATATTGTTATGTCCTATAAAACATACAGTGTCTAAAATGACATCTCATAATGCCTTAAATGTTGGCACATTTTTTTAGCTGCCCAAAACCTGCTTGCCTCTGCCAGAAGTATAGACTTGGCCACAGTTTGGGTATTTCAGCAAGATTATATCACAGATATGGTTTCTAGGAACATAAAATAAGTGCTTTATTAAGGCCACCCCAGTCATGGGATTTGAATCCTACTTATAAATAGATTTTTTTTCTACCTTCAATATTGCAATAAGCTTTCTAGTTCGTCCTGCTGAAGAGCATCATCATGTCTGACAGTGGCGATGGTGTTTCCTGGGTATCTGAATTTTGTGTGTCAAACATAGTGCTTTGCTTTCGCGACAGAGTTGAACTTTAGACTCATCAGACCGCAAAGTTTTCTTCTAAAGCTTTTCAGGTTTTGTCAATTAGTTTTTTAACAAACTCCAGGCGTTACTTAATATTGGCCGTTCTTTGAAGTGGTTTTCTTTCAGACGTTCTCTGAAAGAGGCCGAACATGCTGGGGAGATTGTTGATGTCAGTACAAAGAGTTTAAGCTGAGAGATCTCATAAATGTCAGTGATATTTATTGTGCAATCAAGCATTTGCACACGAGTCCATGTTAAATGAACAACAATAATAATGCTGTAATGTGTTTGTGATCACTGAAGATGAAGTTTATACTAATCAATTAAGCATTTTCAGAATTTTAATATTTAATATATTTCGTAGGGGGCATCGTCTTTCACAGTGGAATTTGTTGTGTTTTAATTTGAGATTTATTTTTTTTCCCAGTGTGCATTATGAAATAAAAGTTGATTATAGGTGCCAATAACGTTTTATATCCCTCTGTCAATAATGTCAAATAAATGTGTCCTAATTCTTCTAACTAGAAGTCATGCATATCTTTTAGGTTTGTCTTTTGTGCACTTAAAGAATATCATAGTGGTCAGAAACGGATTGTGGTTGATTGATAGATCATATTGTGGGTATATTGTATGTTTTTGCACAGTAGTACAAAGCAATGGTTGATTTGTAGTTGCTTGACAAACCGTAAAATGTCTCAGCTAATTAAGTATACGCTTAAGATTCTATGACATTTTATTATTTTGCTTGTGTTAAATGTGATTGCAGGATGAACCTCAATCTGTTTTGCTGAGTTTGTTTTTGAGGTTTTTAGTGTGACTGAATGCTTTTGGAGTATGGAGAGATACTGATCCTGTTTTTAGATCAACACTATTATGTTTTATCAATTTTCAGATGGCAACATTCCTGATCTCTGATCTTCCATACACACTGACAAAAAATGCAAACACAAACTGCCTTTCAGACATATAGTTTGTTTGTGATGTTAATATTTCTTTCTGAATTAATATGATTAGATTTTGGCCTCAGAAGGCAATCACTGGAGCGGTACTGTTTGTGCACTTCAGTGTTCGTGTGTGTGTGTGTGAAGATGGTCCCCTTTGATAGTTCCCGGGTGGAATGTGCGAGCAGACGCTGTCATCGCCCATAGCCGTGGCGGCACCTCATGGCAGTGTTTTCCTTAGCGATAGCATTATTTTGACTAGTCCAGAGTTTCTGAGATGGATGAAGGAATGGCAGGAGAGACATATGAAGGGATGGAGGGAGACTCTGTTTTGCTTTCTGTGAACGTGTGATAGGAGGTGGGCCTGATGACAGATAGAGCAAACAGAGTTTATGGAGATCAAGAAACAGAGAAAGTGAACAATGAGAATTTGAGTCTGAAAAAAGAATGTGAAAGAGGATGGTATGGAAAAATTGGACGGTGTATAGAGATTTGGATTTATATCATTTGAATATTTTCTATGTTGAAAACAGTTGTGCTGCTTAATATTTTTGTGGAAAACATGATCAATTTTTTCATGATTTTAAAATGGATAGACTGCTCAAAAGAACAGCATTTATTTATAACATAAATCTTTTTAAACACAATTCTTTCCAAAACTTTGAATGGTAGTATACATACAATAAAAAATGTGTTTAATACTCTAATTTGTCATTTTTTCTGTATAGTTTTTTTGAGTGAAACATGAGTAATAGTAATTATTTTCTAAAACAATTTACACATTGCTACACATACATATTGTAAATATGTTGACATAATATGTGTGGAATATAAATACATTGACGATAGTCCAGAATTCACTCATCAATTTTGTATAAACACATTTATATTTACAAATGTAGAAATATATTTTTGGGGTGGAAAATATGCTAGATGTTGTCAGGCTAATGAGTTATGTTTAATACTTAGGGTTAAATATAATCAGATGAGAATAAGGATGAGATCAGTTCTTTTTAAAAAATTGTAAAAGGTCAAAATCAGTCTCAGTATTGTGTAATTGTACGTCCTTTTTAAGGAGAGAAGAATATAGACCGACCTTGACCGTTGTTGTCATTTCTTTTTTAACCTGAGGCAAGTCTGGCAGGTTACTCCTTGATGTAAATACATGTTCCTAACAGAGCAACCCACTGCTTGTGCCTGCCCTGACCTTTAACCTTTGACCTCAGAGCTCACCATGTGGTGTCAGCACTGTCTCGCTTGTTTTTTCACTTGAACATAGTGGGCTGTGTTGAACACCCACCCGCATGAACACACAAACACACACACATCCTCCTAAAAAGCCATGTTCCATGTTTTTAACACATTTGTTCGTTAGTTTTCAGGTAACATTGCTGACACTGCCTTTTTAACCAGTTTGAGGAACTGAAGTGTGTTATGTTCCTCTGATGTGTTTTGTGCGTATGTATTTTAAGCATTCCTCTCCTCTCTAGATTAAAGTAGCTACTCTAGCCATGCAGGGTCTGGGTAGTTAAAGCTCTAAGTTTGGTTGAGGGCATCTAAAAACTGCCTGATTGTAAATATCTTCCACCACAGTGCTCAGATCTGCTGTAATGACATGATGTATGTGGTAACAATGCAGCGCAAGCCTCCCAATCTGTCATTACACTTTATGAAGGACCCAAACATGTGGCTCTTTATGGACAAACCTCAGAGTCCATCAAACGTCCCCTTCTGTTGGCACTGGACACATACACAAACATATGTATGTATAAATATATACGATATATAGCAAATGTCAAATGCGTAACTTTTATTTTGTCACGAAATGTAACTATCCCTTAGCTCTTTATATAAAGTTGTATATATATATGTGCAAATGACTTTTTTTGTCAAATCAACTTAATGTGGTTCCGTTAACATAATATTTTGAGTTTTAAACCAATATTCATTGTATTAACTCGAATTTTTAATTTCAAAGAACTCAAAATTTTAAGGCAACCAGGTAACTTACTTTAAGTTAAACCAACATTTCTTTTTACAGTGTGTTCTATTATATAGCATATCTAACAGTTTGATTGCTTGTATTGTCATAAACTTTTAACAATACAATCACCAAGCTCTAATCTTCTAAATTTGACTATAAGACAAAGATATTAAAGTGGCCCTATAATGCTTTTTTGAAAATGACCTTTCATGTAGTGTGAAATATAGGAGTTTGTGAATGTAAAAGGTCTGCAAAGTTTTGAAAATCAAAGTGCATGACAAATAAAATGATGGTCTTATAGACGAAAGAATCAATACGGCATTTCAGAAGGTTTGTAAATGATAGGCACCAAGATACTTCAGGGATCCAGCCGGCTACTGTAAAGAGTTACATAGTTAAAAACATTGTTAAAATGATGACGAAAATGTGTTATGTTTGGGGTTGTGGCGCCAGATATATGGCAAAAGGTGTAGGGTTTTATCGATTTCCTTCCTAGGTGTAGATGAGGCTTGAAAGAGAGTTTACTTTGTGTTGTCAAGATGTTGCAAAAGCAAATCCACTTTGTATTCACTTCCAGGAAGAGGACTCAGACTCAGATTGATAAGGTAAAACGGACGGCATCGTTACTGTTTCTATCACTGTAAATACAAGCACTGAGGCAGCTTGAGACTCCGGAGCTGAGATTCAGATATGGTAATGAAATTTTCGTTTCCGACACATGCTATAAGCTGTAGACCAATCACAACAGACTGGGCCAATTGACCAATCAGAATAGGCTTTCGGAAAGGAGCGGTTTGGAGAGACCGAATTCTTTATTGATCTGTTTCAGACAGAGAAAAGAGGTGGTTCTGCAGTGTATATTGTGAGAAAATTTGTGTTTTTGGTCTTGGATGCAGGTAAACCTTTTGTAGGAGACCTCCAAAACAAAATTAGGAACCTTTAATTATGGGTTCGTAATAGGGCATAATAGGGTTAGTTCACTCCAAAATGAAAATTCTGAAACTGGCAAGCCCAGAAAGTTAAAGACATTGTTAAAATAGTCCAAGTGACTTCAGTGGCTCAACCTTAAGTTTATCTTAATCTTAAATTGATATCTTAATTTGTGTTTCGAAGATGAACGAAAGTCTTTCAGGGTTAGAACAATATGAGGGTGAGGAATTACTGACAGAATTTTCATTTTGGCGTGAACTAACCCATTAAGATATTAAAAACGTTGATTTATTTCTCAATTGTCTATGTGAATGACATTAACTGTTTATTGCCTAATATCTGATGGTTTTATTGGTGAAGATATGGGTGGTTTTGGTGTGATGGAAAGCTTTTGTCTTTGTTCTGTTAGTATGTATGTATGTGAAGTATGTTTTTCTCAAGGTCCCCTCGAAAATGTGGGGTTTTCCTAACTTTTATCAATTTGAAATACTCATCATGATTTTTTTTTAAAGTGCTACAGAAAATAATTGCTTGACTTGAGTTAAATATAAATATAGAGATATAAAACATTCCAACTTCTCTAACAAAAGACAGAGAAAAGGAAACCAGTCAATCTTTGGGATGAAGCAATTTGTTGTCTTAGTAATTTGTCGGCTACTCAACAAAGCCCCCAAAGGTCTCTGGGTTATTATCTTGGGGCGCGTTATGGATGAAAATTCTGGGTTGTTAGATATCACCAGGTTTCTAGAGAACTGTGAAAGAGTGGGAGAGCGAGTGAGACATGACGATAAGAAGGGGCAAAGGGGCAAGGCGAATGAAAGAGTGGGCTGTGTGATTTGTGGCTAGTAATAAAGGTGGTGTATGTGGTCTGTTGTTTTAGTGTGATAGAGCAGAGCTGGTCAAACTCCCACTACAGGAATGCACGACTCACACTTTATCTTTAATGCACTGAATCACATTCACATAGACAATGCTGATGTCTCTTTAAAAAAAAAAGAGCGGAATGGTAACAGGTATTGTGGAAGCCATTGAATCAGGTGTAATTTAAACGTGGGTCATGTACAGGCAGACACACACTGACAGAGGTCACACACAAGGCCACACACGACGCACAAGCTTCTTGTTAACGTGTCTGTTGAGATGGGGTGTCAAAGGCATACAAATAAACACTGACAGCAAACTTTCACTCCAACAGATTAAAACTCTCATACCTCTCAAAAGTAATTTTATGTGCAATATATGCTTTTTAACCTATTTCCAAAACCAACTAAAGCTTTTTTCCAGTAATATAATTAGACATCCTTAAAACAACATACATTTATATGAGAAGCTAAATTGCATAAGATATATTAGACATATTATCAGATAAAATAAGTTTATTTTTCTTTCTTTCTCATTGGAAAATATTTTTCTTCTATTGTTTTCAGCTAAAATCCAATAGAATCAATTGGGGTTTATCCATAAAACTAGAAATAAAACCTATTTTCTCATTTTTGATTCAAGATATAGCAGTTTTATTGGTAAGTACAGTAATTTGGACAATGCAATGAAAATAATAATGACAACAATATCATATATGGATTATTGTTTATTGGCAAAATATATAGACTTTCAGCTGTTTGCAATGAACAAATCAAGCAAAAGTGATTAAAATAACTCAACACTACAAATTTGTCAAGTGGTTCCCCAAATTCAACTGAAAACGGTGTCTCAAGAAATATGAGGATACCTTTGCTATGTTTTTGTATCCTGTTCCATTCTTGTGAAGGGCGATGATATCTTCTCTTAACTTTTTGGACAATTCTTTTGCAATATTTCTAACATCCAATCAAACGTGACACTCAACAAACCTAACCAGTTCAGGTATTTCAGGTGTTTTAGCTCAAACAAACCTGGTGCAACTAATGAAGCCCTTGTGTGCTTGAGACAACATATGTTTTCAGATTTGTGCTGTCGTGAGAGATTCTATTCAGGGTGTTAATTTTGAGACTGCAGAAGTCATTAAAAGTTGCATTTTCAGTTGAATTTAGGGCTTGAAACATTTGTTAAGCTATTTCAGTTACTTTATGTGGGTTTTGTTCTTTGCAAATAGCTGAAAGTCTATATATTTTGCCAATAAATTGGATTCGCAATAGGGGTTGAATTATTTCAATTACAACTGTATTTCAACTGGAAAACAAGACAAAAATACAGGTTAAGAAACTGCAGTTCAAAGAAACGTGACTCCAAATACAGAGCGTCTATAGCAGTGTAGGACGGTGCATGTGTGTTGTCCCAGAGGTGAATTGGTGTAAGAAGTATGTATTTTGTGTGTGTGTAAGATGTGTGATGAAGCGGTCTCTTGTGGAGACTTGCGTTGTGGATCATTGAGTGTGTGATGGAAGGTGTTCATGAGGAATTTACATTAGCACCAAGAGAAAATAAACTTAGCACATAGTATACACACACACACACAATAAATGAAAAAGGAGAGAGAAAGACAGAAATGTAGAGCAAGAAAAGGAAACAGAAAAGGGCAGTATTATAAAAAACGCATGAGTGAAAGTGAGAAAAAAAGATGTCTCGCTCAGTGACTTTTTATACATGCTTAACAATGTATTTTGCAGATTAGATGTTATGCGGTTTTTCACTGCTTTTTCCTTCTTTAATGTTTTCTACACACTGTAAATGCATTTTCCTTTTGAAGTCACGGGAGACCACAAAGACATCTGTATATTTATGGAAATGGAATGGAAAAATATCTTTGATGCAAATGCACATGCATTTATATGTGTGGTTGTTCATAGGTGCATGTGTATGCGCTTGTGTGCGAGTGAGTTTTGTGGTCGAGTCTGTAATTGTGTGTCCCTGTACAAACAGCCTCAGTGTTAACTCTCTCTAGCATATTTCCACTCCACTTGCACCAGCAGGTCTCAACCTTTAAGACACATGTTCCATTTTATTTCAATTAGACTCTCAGAATTCCCCTACAGTATTCCCTCCAATTCCCCTAATGCAGTCCTGCTTCTCTAGGCATCACCAGTTACCCATGGCAATGGGATATTGGCCGTTGCCCCCGGTGATGGGTTATTGGGCGTTGCAAAGCTCCATGCTACATTTGCAATGCTTGGAGCCAGTGAGAGGGGAAGGAGGTCGTCATGGGAACCAAGCACGCTCAGTTGGACCAGACTGCTGACTGAGATTTCCTCACTGGTCTCCATAACCCAGTAAATTTATAAACCGTAGGCAGCTGCCTGCTAATGCTAAGACCCACCAGCTTTGGCACAAACATAAACTCATAACCATTCTTTTTTTTTGTAGACCCAGTTTTGAATTTTCAACACCCATCATGTTTTGCAATCCCATAATGGGATTTTGATGAGATTCTGTGGTTGTTGTTGAGTTCAGCTACTGCCCTTAAAAGTATGCGTTTATTCAGGCAAATATACAAGCGCTAAGATCCAACGCTAACATCTCAGCTGTGGATATTTTGTTTGTGTTTCATGAATTAGCAGGAAAGTTTGAGGCTTGACCAATTCTCTGCAACTCTAATATTTTTGTTTCCAGTGGAACATTTGAAGCTACTGCTAATTCAGAATACAAGTAAAAGTAGCAAAATGGCGGTGCCTTCTGCATGTTAAATGTCCACTATCAGTGTAAATACCCTTCACCTTCAATATGCCTTGAGGGTATTTACACTCTATCATTCTCATTTTGATTGGACATCCAATTACTCATCCTATCTTGAATTGTTAATACCCTCTAAATGTTTTGGGTACCAACTGCCTCTAATAATCAGTGGTTGATAGTAGAGCGGCACGATTAATCATTAAAAGATTGCACGTGACCTCACCCGCGTGACCTCATTCCTACTTGAAAAAGATTTATTTATTTCTATTACACCTTTGACAAACACACAGTATCATTAGTTCTGTGTTAGAATAATTCAGATTATCATAGATAGACTGGGATAAAAGTTTGAAGTTCAGAAACCTGCAATTTATACAGAAGTGACCAAAACAGAGCAAATCCCCATTAGAAAGCAACTTTGAGCTTCATATAACGATTATCTCAATTACATCGTTACGCAAGTAGCTGGCGACAACTGTTAAAAATGTATTTGTCATTGAGTAATTAATTCAACGGATATGTTCAAAAATCCTGATTCATCCAGTATTGAAACAAGTGTGGTATGAGTCATTGAATCATTCATTCAGACTGATTAAAAAATAAATAAATAATAATTTAAACGAATTAAACATTTTTAAATAGACTGGACCAGTTAACTGTGAACCTCCATATATTGCATGTTATTTTGTTTAGTTGTCTGCTCAGAATCGTGGGAGAATCATGAATCAAAATCGTGATTCTCATTTTATTCAGAATCGTGTGGATAGATATAACTAAGTATATTTGCTTTTTCATATTAACCTTTAGTGAGGAGAGACGACATAGGCCTATTTGACACGGCTGAAAACGGGGCTGTGAGAGACAGGCTTAGTGTTTACAACGGCGAGCAGTGAATAAAGCTAGATCATGACAATTTTTATAATTCACAACTTTCAAAACTCGTTTTTGTCTAATGAATTTTTCCCCCAGAAAAACCTTTCATCGGGTGGACAATCGGTATGTTGTTAAACAACAGTACAATCCATTGAACGCACTTTACTTCTATTGCTTACAGCCTTGTTTTCATTCCTGTAAAAAAAAAAAAAAAAGATATGTGGCATCTTGAATGAAATCATCATACTTTTGATGGTTCACAGATCTCACTGAACGATTCTTTCATGAATTGAACTGACCCGTTGTTCTCAAGTCAACAAAAATGACTGGACGTATGTTGTAAAAGTGTGAATTGTTTTAAGATCATTTTATTAAAAGCTTGAATTTGGGCATATGTCAGCTTTTATGGAGTCGAAAACTTTAGGTTGTAAATACCCAATAAAACTAAGTTATTTCATTACATTAAACGGATAGTAGAAAGCATTTCAACGCAAGAAAATTAGGATTAATCCTCAAATAACTTATCAGGTTTTATAAATTTGTATATTCTTCCAAATTTGTTGGACTTATTGGTGCTTAGAGCTTGCTAGTCTTGAATTTGAAGCCCTGGTGTATTGATTTCCCATCCCGCAGTGTCTGATGTCACAGTCATGGCAGTGAACTTTGAGTCTCTCATCTACCAGCATGACCACTAACAGTAATGGTGAGGACATGCATTCCTGCTGCACCAGAGGGACGAACTTTATGGTAGTTCTATGAGTCGGCTGTGAGGAGGCCCACTTTATCATGGTTGGTTAGTGCCATCAGAGTCATTTATCATGCTGTTCCTTACACAGCAGAAGCCTGTAGGAAGCTGTCAATCAACCTGTTCAAACACATCCAGGTTGACAAACACAAA